>OX392506.1:23134255-24351809 GCA_947623375.1 Apotomis capreana
ATTTGTTCGCGTCTTTTTTGCTTATTGAGAAAAAGTGTCATTTATTTCGTCGGGGAAATGCGTTCATCATGCATCCCGCCTAGCCCGACGAGAACAGGTATGACGGACTAACCGAGGCTGTGTACTACCGTCTAAAACCACCAACGAATGCCGTCTCCACCATTAATTGGGGCGTCGCGGGATCGCTTTAACCTCCTGACGACCAGCAGTCATAATTTGTCAGTTTAATTTTAGCCTTATGACAAATAGTTGACAGTTAACTATATATATGACCTGGAACTCAGGAGGATAAGTTTTAACTTCAACCGCGTGGAGCAAAAGTGACCTATAATAAAAATAGTTGAAATTTATTCCGTCATCTGGCCGTGATGAAACCACATTATTATAACTAAGCATTGTGGTGATTAAATGTCAATGTCATGTCAGATTACGCACGTCGCGTGTCAAGCTATACCTAAACAGACTTGAGACTGCCGTAGTAAGTTCGACCAACCGTCCGTCTGTCCATAATAAATTCCTAAATGATATGATTTCGAAGCGCCTCTCATTATGGTGGCGAGATTTCTTTATGCTTGAGCTGATGAAAATGAAACTCGTGCAAAAAGAGGTCGATAGTATATGTTAAATTGGAGTACTATGCTCGACTTTGTTCTCGTGGCATATGGGTAATTTATAGTACATTGTTGTAGAGGCTGTAAAGTAAGCAATAGATGAACGAGTAAATTTCGAAGGCCGACCCGCAGGGAAGGCCTTCGATAATACGAGTTCATCTATTGTACTTTCAGCCGAGACCGAACAGAGTGCTTTTCACGACTACTGCGAGGAAATACATTAAAATAAGAGTATTTTATATTGGTAATTAAACTCGGCGCCTTGTTGCAGCTTAATTCATTGTTTCGAAAAATTAGGGCTATTATTTACATAAAGCTGATCGTGCCCCCAGATTCAAACGACGCAACGACGATTTTCAATGCGTTTATGAACAATAACAAAAATATTCTAATTCTAATTTTAAAATATGGCTTCCATCAAAGTTAATGATGATTTCGCCAATTTCGAGTTTGCTCGTAGAGCATGCCGTTGTTCGGTGAGGTCTTGCTTTTTGTAAAGTGATAGCGATTTACAAAAAACCACGCGGACTATCGGGCCTTGACCCAGGAAGGGCTATGAACGCTTCAAGTTGAATTCTTCATTAGCTATTCACTCATACGTTAGATCACTGCACAATACGCTATCAATACTACACATTGAACAACAAAAATGAATAAATAATGAACAACGAAACTTAGACGCATGCGGCCATCTTAAGTCACGAACCGGAAGTCAAACAAAAATATTAAAACTTACCTCACTTTCAACTAAATTTAGACATTTAAACATTTTATAGGTTACACTCAGATTACCAACCCTACGATACATTCCACACTGAAAAATCATTGCAACGTTACGTCAATATTAACATACGTTCCTAATATTATTTATTTCGCGAGTCAATGAGAACGAACATTATTAAATTAAGCACATCACAAAACAAATATGTAATATTTACTAAACAACCCATTTGGTTTTTTAAATATGGCGGCTACCCCGTAACGTATGCGTGCATCTCACGCAATGGAGTCGTGGTTTTCAGCAAAATTAAAAAAAATATTATGAATTCAATATATAAATTTAAAGTGTTTATTTGTTGAAAAAGAAATCATTGCTGAAATTAGGAAAAAGTTTTACGGCCCACAGCATACTTTAAATTATAAATGTTCATGATTTTCAGGGTAACACCTTTTTGGCGAAAACTTATTAAAAATTAAACCTGAGGCGTATTTACTTACTTAAGAAAATAAACTTGTTTGCGGGTATTTGTAAGTTTAAGAAAAAAAATACACCTCATAAATGACGCATTCTCATTCATCATTTCAGCCATAGGACGTCCACTGCTGGACACAGGCCTCCTCAATTGACTTCCACATGGGCCGGATAGAAGCGACCCGCATACAGCGAGTCCCCGCAACCCTGACCAGGTCGTCCGACCAGCTTGCGGGTGGCCGTCCTACGCTGCGCTTGCCGGTACGTGGTCTCCACTCGAGAACATTTCTGCCCCAACGGCCATCGGTTCTTCGAGCTATGTGCCCTGCCCATTGCCACTTCAGTTTGCTAACCCTGTTTGCTATGTCGGTGACGTTAGTTCGTCTACGAAGCTCATCATTTCTGATTCGATCACGTAGAGAGATCCCAAGCAAAGCCCTTTCCATAGCTCGCTGAGTGACTCTGAGCTTCCTTAAGAGGCCCATAGTTAGAGACCACGTCTCGGCTCCGTAGGTCATTACCGGTAATACGCACTGGTTGAAGACTTTTGTCTTCAAGCACTGAGGTATCTTGGACTTCGCAGTTTCCCGAACGCTGCCCATCCGGGTTGAATCCGTCGGTTGATCTCTTTCTCGAAGTTGGACCTGCCTAATTGGATCGTCTGACCCAGATAGACGTATTCGTCGACAACTTCGAGGACCGAGTTCCCAACCAATACTGGGGTGGGTGCTACATGGACATTCGACATGATCTTCGTCTTGTCCATGTTCATCTTAAGGCCTACCTGTTGGGATACTTGGTTGAGATCATCCAGCATTATACCGAGATTCTCCAGCGTCTCCGCCATGACCACGATATCGTCAGCAAACCGAAGGTGTGTGATGTACTCGCCATTTATGTTGATACCAAGTCCTTGCCATTCCAAGAGCTTGAAGGCGTCTTCCATTGTGTTGGTGAAGAGCTTCGGAGATATTACATCTCCTTGTTTCACACCTCTCTGCAATGGAATCGCCTCCGTACACTGGTCTTGTACTCGGACTGACATAGTGGCGTTGTTGTACACACTCCTGAGCACCTCGACATACCGATGGTCAATTCAGCATCGCTGGAGGGACTGTAGTACTGCCCATGTCTCGGCGGAATCAAAGGCCTTCTCATAGTCCACAAACGCTAAGCAGAGTGGCAGATTATACTCTTCGGTTTTCTGTATAACTTGCCGCAGCGTGTGTATGTGGTCTATGGTACTGAAGCCTTTTCCAAACCCGGCTTGTTCGGGAGGCTGGAATTCATCGAACCTGCTTGAGAGACGATTCGTGATGACCCTAGAAAAGAGCTTGTAGACATGGCTCAGAAGCGAGATGGGTCTAAAATTCTTGAGCAGTGTTTTATCACCTTTCTTAAAGAAAAGCACAACCACACTCCTGTTCCATGCCTCTGGCGTGATGCCCTCGAGCAATACGGAATTGAATAGCTTCTGAAGAACCTTAAGTACCGGTGTTCCACCCGCTTTCAGAAGCTCTGAAGTGGTTCCGTCATCACCCGGCGCCTTGTTATTCTTGAGCTGTTTTAGGGCCATTCTAATCTCGTACAGGCTGATGTCCGGGATATCTTCGGTATAGTGTCGGGTCAGCTTGGCTCTCGTGTCTTTCGCCAAGTTATTAATAGGTTTGGCATTCTCATTGGTCAATTTAATTTAACATGCAGCAGACGATTAAGCTTTGATTGGTTAAATTGTCATTTAAGCCGGCCGAGAAAATTACTCTGAAATATTTTCTAAAAAGCCGTATCTTACTATGAAATTCATGTGTAGATACTCTAGTAGTCTCTGTTATATTTATCTTATCTTTAATCTGTATCTACTAGTAGAGCAAATTGTACATTTTCGTCAAGTTTGCTCTACGAGTTTTACGGATAGAGCAATTTTTTTTTGGTTCTGGCGCTTCGCCGACCGCTGCCGCGGTACGCTCGCTTCGCTCGCTCGGCTCGCGCGCTGTTGTGGTCGCAGTTCTAACATAACCTAACCCATTAATTTATCTATCCATTTGTCAAATGATTATTTGTAAAATGAAAATTTAATATCTGATCATTTGGTGAAGTGAATCATTTGTAAAATGACTTTTTGTAAAATTATCAATTGGCGTAACGTTTGTTTGTAAAACGTTGTTTGTAAAGTGTAATTTTGTAAAATGACTTTTGGTCAAACGATACGACACCGGTAAAAATTTGTCAATGGAATTAGACTCGGGATCAGCTGTATGATTGTGTAATCTCGGAGAATTTGTATATTGATATGTTTTCGCAGTACAAATTGCAAGCATGTAACATAAAGATGTGTTTTTATAATGGACATAAGATCGCGCCTATCGGGTATTTTACAATAGATGCTACGTTTAACGGCCACACAAATAAAATAAATATTTTTGTCGTAAGTAACGGAGGGCCGCCATTACTCGGTCGTGATTTTATGACTGCTTTCAATTTGCATCGCAGGAGCTCACAACCATCAATACGTCACGTGGGTTATTAAAATATACACGTTTGTTCTATGGTCTCTGTGGGTATCGATGGCGTGAGCTGCTGGCTAGCTGATATTATATGTGTTACTGGTCCTAGGTAACAAAGACGTTCATTTATTTAGATTAAATGAAGTACTTAGGCGATTAAATGATGCGAATTTTTCAAAACCAGTATCACTTATTTAGGGTACGTTATTAACTTATTAGTAAGGACGGTTTACAAACTTGCCCTAATAAGGTCCGAGCTCTAAACGCCCCTGAGCCGACAAACGTCACAGAGGTGAAACGCTTCTTAGAAGTAGTAAACTACTATAGGAATTTTATTCCTAATGCTTCGGCGTTGATGAGGAGTCCCTTACACGA
This sequence comes from Apotomis capreana, assembly GCA_947623375.1. Classification (NCBI taxonomy): domain Eukaryota; kingdom Metazoa; phylum Arthropoda; class Insecta; order Lepidoptera; family Tortricidae; genus Apotomis; species Apotomis capreana. The sequence goes on from OX392506.1 coordinate 23,138,938, forward strand.
ATTGTTACGTGCAGGTGTTGATGTGTGCTGCGAGCTGGCCTCGGAGCGCGTGCTTGCGCATTTTGAGCCAAGCGCTCACTTGGTGCTGAGCGTAGACGCTGGGCCGGGCGGCCTCGGCGCTCTCCTGGCGCAGCGCACCGCCGACGGCCAGGAGCGCCCGCTCGCGTTCGCGTCGCGATCTCTCACCGCCAGTGAACGTAACTATAGTCAAATCCATAAGGAGGGAACGGCGATTATATTCGGTGTGAAGCGTTTTCACCAATATTTGTATGGACGTAGTGACCCTTTTATACTGAAGACGGACCACCGCCCGTTGGTCTCGATTTTTAATATACAGAATGGTATATCGGCAACCACGGCCTTACGTCTTCAGAGGTACGCCATTATACTATCAGCGTATAATTAATAATTATATAGTCCAGTACATTACAAGTGAAAATAATCTAGTAGCTGATTATTTTTCCCGCGCGCCTCTTGTGGATACGTCTTGTGATAGTGACAAGGAATTTGATTCACTGTGTGCACTGAATTTTTTGGATTCATTTTCTTCGGCGGTTACATCGAGCGACATCAAAAACGCCACGGAAAATGATAAAACACTCCAAACGGTCATCAAGTACATGAACCGGGGCTGGCCGCGAAAAATAAAGAGTAAATCGATCGAACCATATTTCTATAGAAGGATCGATTTGCAATTTGAAAATGGATCCTTATTCCGTGGGCACAAGGTCGTTATTCCTTTGTTACTCAGACAACGCATGTTAGGTGAGCTGCACAGCGCACACTTAGGTATAGTAAAAATTGGGCAAGTGCGAGTCCGACTCGCGCATGAAGGGTTCCGTACCATAAAACAAGTTTGTTGTATGGGAGCCCCCTTAAATATTTATTTTATTTCATTTTTAGGATTTGTTGTTATAGCGGCAATAGAAATACATCATCTGTGAAAATTTCAACTGCCTAGCTATCACCGTTCTTGAGATACAGCCTGGTGACAGACGGACGGACGGACGGACGGACGGACAGCGAAGTCTCAGTAATAGGGTCCCGTTTTTACCCTTTGGGTACGGAACCCTAAAAATGAAGTGTAATGCCCGCAGCGCAGTAGGATGTGGTGACCGGGCATCGACGGCGACATCGAGCGTTGCGCGGGCGCGTGCGGCCCCTGCGCAGCGCTGCGGCCGGCGCCGCCGCGCGAGCCGCCCGCGCCCTGGCACCGCCTACACATTGACTATATGTCTATAGGGTAAAGGGTATATTTAATCGTGGTAGATTCGTATAGTAAATGGGTGGAATGTTTGCACATGCAAAATGGTACACATACACAGTCTTTGATATCGAAATTGAAATACCTATTTTCGATATTTGGTATACCTAAAGTGTTAGTTTCCGACAATGATGTTAAGATTCATTGCGCCGAATTTGGTTTATTTTGTTCTAATAATGGTATCAAATATATGAATTCCCCGGTGTATCATCCAAATAGTAATGGCCAGGCCGAAAATTCCATACGCACTTGTAAAAAAATGTTAAAACATATTTAAGGGAAAGGCCGTTTCCGATTAAGGGAAGAAAATATGCCCTTTCGTGATAATGGACAGATTTTTTTTTCTACAGTCAGTTACGTCTAGTAGAGTAACTGTGTCAAGTTTGGTTGAAAAATTCTTTGCGGTTCCGCAGAAAAAAAATAAAAACGGAAATAATGAAATATGGTTTTTCTCCAAAAATATTTAACTTTAATGTACTATTATTTTTTCATTCTGTAAAGCTTAGTCAAGTTCATGTTTTAAGTGAAAATGGTATCTCTATATCTAACGATTATGTAAAAAATAGATAAGTGAAAATTTTAATATATATATATTTTTATTTTTGTGAGAGATACCACTCTAATTGATATTTCTAAATAAGCCTTAGTTAACGTCCTGTAACACATATTAATTTGATGGATAAAATCGGAAAGCAACTGTGTCAAAATGAAATAAATAACTGGGCTGGAATTCATTACTATTTAATAAGTAAACTACTCTAACACTGCTAAATAACCAAAACATAATATCCTCTTTACAAATAAACAAGATTTGACAGTTACAGTGACATTTGCTAGAAAAGTCACCTTTTTAGTTACGTAATGAAAAAAAATACACTTTTCTTTTTTTTTAATGTCATAGGGGGCAAACGAGCAAACGTATCGCCTGATGGAAAGCGATTACCGTCTCCCATAAACACCTGCAACACCAGAGGAGTCACAAGTGCTTGCCTACCCGGAGGACGAAGATAGAATGCCTCTATGCTAGTAATTTCACCGGCTATCTTACCCCCACACCGGAACACAACAATGCGAACATTGCTGTTTGGCGGTACACTGGTACACTACTTTTTCTAATCCTCATCGCTATCTTCATTGACAGTAACGTGAATTCCGTGATTCACAAAAAGTCCGCTTAAAGTTTCCGCAGGCCGAACGATTTTGGACAAATATCTTGCGTGCGATAAATAATAAACAATAGCAACAATGTGTGAACAACACCCTACTGTTCGCATTCCGTTGGCACATCCACAATAATGCCGCCTTATGGATCCAACACCAATGCTGTTTGGGACATATTCGATAAAGCATCTGTAAATATTTTTTGAAATATGGCGAGATTGGACTTTCAGTTTCAGTATATTAGAATTTTCCTTCACATATTCCAAATTCAACGAACCATCTTCATTAAGTATTTCTGATGGATACGAAATCGCTACTTATATCATTGCGAGGTGATATAATGATGTAGGTTTCTTTCTTAATAATTTTTTGATTGCATTCGCTTTAGAATTCATTTTGTAAAGACGAGTTATTTTTCTAATGTCCCTGAAATGTCATGTTACATTTAAAAAAACAATCTTCAATCATCTTTATTACTGTCATAACATGTATTTATTTTAATTTCGGTAGAAAGAGGATTATTGCGTGGCGAAAAAAGAATAGTTTGTAATTACAATTTCAAGATAATGAAGTCATACCCGAAAAGTCTTTTATTTCCATTTTACAGCTAGTGTCCGATTAAAACCTTTAAATTTATAATCTGGTATAATGTTAAGTAAAGCTTATATACCAAATAGCAAAAATGATTAATATATGCATAGTTTTTATGTTATTAGAAAAATAATGACATTTTCAATAACAATAAAAGGCAAATGTCACTAACTGTCAAATCTTGTTCATTTGTAAAGAGGATGTATGCGTTGGTTATTTGGAAGTATTAGAATAGCATACTAATAAAATGTAATCCAACCCAGTTATTTATTTCATTTTGACACAGTTGCTTTCCGATTTTATCCATCAAATTAATATGTGTTACAGGACGTTAACTAAGGCTTATTTAGAAATATCAATTAGAGTGGTATCTCTCACAAAAATAAAAAATTATATATATTAAAATTTTCACTTATCTATTTTTTACATAATCGTTAGATATAGAGATACCATTTTCACTTAAAACATGAACTTGACTAAGCTTTACAGAATGAAAAAATAATAGTTCATTAAAGTTAAATATTTTTGGAGAAAAACCATATTTCATTATTTCCGTTTTTATTTTTTTTCTGCGGAACCGCAAAGAATTTTTCAACCAAACTTGACACAGTTACTCTACTAGACGTAACTGACTGTAGAAAAAAAAACTAAGTCATAATATTAAAGGGCATTTTTGCTTCCCTTAATCGGAAACGGCCTTTAATCCCACAGGTAGTACATGACAAACTATTGACTTATTTGTTTGAATATAGAAATTCTGTGCATTGTACAACTGGAGAAATTCCAGCCAAACTTATGTTTGGTAGGCAGTTGAGAACTCGCCTAGATTTAATATTACCCCCAGACAATATTACGAGCACGAGTGCTGACGACGCATCAGCGGCGTCTGCGCACAGGCGAATATTTCAAGTAGGTGATATCGTCTGGGCCCGGTGGTATAGTGCCAGAAAAGAAAGCTGGGAAGTAGGTAAAGTTATAGAAAAAGTTGGAAGCAAAATGTTTAAAATATTGATTAAAAAATATAATACTAACTGTGTAAGACATGTAGATCAATTACTAAAATACAAGGGAAATATATTTGACAGTAGGGAAAATGATAATGATTTGATAAGCGAGAACCAAAATCCTTTACCCTCATTTCCTTCTCCGCCTGTTTGTAGTAGTATTTTACATCCTGAATCAATGTCTAACAATAAAATATCATATAAAGTATTCGTTTAAGTTTATGGTAATTAAATTAATTAATTATATATACATTCTTATATATATCATTAGGTAATTGATTTGTGTTGTATTACTGTTTGTCTGTAACCTTTGATCCTGCACCGACTACATATTTCTGCTTAACCCAGTGGTTGACTGGTAGAGAATGCCTAAAGGCATTAAGTCCGCCATTTGTACTTTTTTTTGTATTGTACAATAAACTTTAAATAAATAAATAAATAATAACAATGACAATGTAAGGCACACTGAAACAGTGGAGGGCGAAAGGTGTTCAGAGCAGGCTGGGGATGAAGTGTGGACGGATTGTAAAGAGGAAGCGGGTGAGCGCGGGCCGTCTGCGAACGTGCCCGTCGCGGCACCGGAGCAGGGGTGGCCGCCGGCGCGGGCGCCGCCGGACGCACCCGCGCCGCGGGCCGAGTCATCGGTTGACGAGCCATTAGTGCGGCTGCGGCACAATTTACGACCCAGAAAGAAAGTAGATTATACTCGTAAGTTTTAGTTAACCTATACAGAAATCGATTCCCTTTAGAAATATATAAGTTAGTACCCATAATTGTTAAATATTTAATGTGTCCTCAGTACATGTTAAATTATTGTATTGTTCAGTAATTAACTCGTGCTTATTATTTAGTTAACTTTTAAAATAGTGGTGAAGTGATGATATGTACGTACCTACCTACATATAAGGGCGCTTGCGCCGTACTGGAAACCAGTAATAAACTAGCTCGCTAGCAAGACGGTGGTTTCATTACGTCCATATACTTCAGGAACACTCTTACCTTTTATCTTTGATAACCGTTTCGATAGCACTTTTAAATGATTCTTCCTCGAGATCAGCAAGGTTAATTTGCTTTCCAATTTTGTGATGCACGTATTTCTCGACATTGTACCACTGGTCGCCCAACATTGGGATGCCAATCACTGGCACTCCCGCGGTTATCGTCTCGTCAGTGGATTGTAGCCCGCCTTGAGTGATGAACAGTTTGATCTTTGGATGTCCTGTGAAATATGAATTATGTATCTTATTAACTAAGTTTCCTCTTTCCCTAAGTTCCTCTATTTATGACTTGTTTTACTAGTGGAAAATAAAACTTTTTACTTCAACATTCAACAAAAAAAATATTTATGTCATGAACAGAAGGGATTTGTGCTCTTAACTATGTTATTATTTACAAAGTACATACTGCACCGTCATGAACAGAAGGGACAATAAGGTCAACCAAATAATAATAGAATGTTTTGACAAATATTTTCTCAAATTTAAACGAAATCAGACTCCTAATGCATTGAATTCAATGCTTTTTCGTCTCTTGACATAGCGAAATTAAGAGTGCGTCTCCATTGACGCGGAGCGGAGCGGAGACGTGCGGAATAGACCAATCATCTGAACTGCAAGCTTTATCTCAGCTCCGTTTCACTTTTGTGTTTGGTTGATTACGCACGTCTCCGCTCCGCTCCACTTCAGTAGTTAGTAGGTAGGTTAAAAAACGTACTTAAAAGATCAGACTGTGGAAGCCACTTCGAGATTCTGATGTTCTTCGTCCGCCCCGGGAGCTCGTCCTGGTTCCATTTCCAGAGCACATCATAAGGCAGTTGAGAGAACACTTTTATGATGGTTTGAATTTTGTCTGCAGGCAGTACCGATGTATCCACATTCGTTCCGAAACTCAGGTATATTACCCCGTGCACGGAAGAATCGAGGTACTTCTTTAAATCCTAAGGACATAAAACAGCCCATTTAATAAAACATTGCAAACTGAAATATTTTGCTTTAGTAATTTTTACATTTAAGTTCATTAATTCATTTGTGTTTTACGGGTTACTAATGTGTTGCACAAAATTGATTGGCTTATTTTCGTTTTGCATAACAACCATTGGCGCAATCATAATTTCGCACAATTGCTTTTTGCCTAAATTTCTTGGCATACTATCATTTCGCACACGTTTCTTTGGCAGAATAGTACATTGGCATAATGTTGATTAGAACAATACTCCTAATATGGTCGAATAATTTTGTCGCGGAAATTTATATGGCATAATATTCCGTTTGCATGATTGTTTTAAGTCCTTGTTTGTAATTGTTTTTTGAAGGCTATTGGTGCTAATTTAAGATTAGCATAGTTATTTGGGTCAATTTCAACAAGACGCATTTTTTGTATCATTTCGGTGTGATTCTTTATTTTTGATTATTTTTGAGTTTTGTAAATGTGAAGAGATAATTTAGACTATATTATTAAACATATGTAAAAGGGACCCTGAAATCTGAAATAGTTTTCGAGATATTCGAGATCGAATATGAAACACACAACGGAATGATAAATATACACCAGGATGATAAAATAAGTGCACCGCAATGAAATGTCATACCTACACCGGAATGAAAGAAAAGTGGCATATTATGAAATTAATTTTACGTTTTATATTCGTAATATATATTAAATTGGCATTACATAATAATATAAACATTTATCTTAGTCTGGATTTAAAAAAAAATTAAAAAATGTATTATTTCAAATTCAAATTCAAATATTTATTTGTCCAACATAGGTATGTAAATTACACGATGTTACATTTTCGTTTGTATCACTATGTGGTGCCTTGGCTTGAGGCATACAAATTTGATTGCAAGCTTGCTTGCTAACATGCAACATAACTAATTTTACTGATTAAAAATTAACATGCATGAAATCCAACATTCCAACAATATTTTAAAATAAATAAATTAAAGTCAAATTCAAAATAGTTTTACAATAATTCAGTTTCATTCAGTAACAATGTCAAAGAAAGTTAAAAGATGTCTGTATTTAATGTCTAATTAATCTAATTTTTCCGTCAAAAACTCATTAAATGAGTAGTATGCCTTTTTAATAAGGTAAGCTTTGGTAGTTTTCTTAAATTTACAAATGTCAGAAATTGTTCTAAGGGACTCGGGTAATTTGTTATAAATTCTAGGAGCCATGCCAAGAATGCTCTTCGATAAGAGAGCAGTCTTAGATGGGTGTGCACGAATTTTGTTTTTTAAACGCTCACTGGTAAATTCCTGAAATAGATGTGGATGACTTTTAACAAATACTACCAATTCGTAGACATACAGACATGGAAATGTTAGTATATTCAAACTTACAAAGTATGGCCTACAAGATTCTGTGGGCAGTAGTCGACATATTGCCCTTATACATTTCTTTTGTGCTTTGAAGACAAAAATCCAATTTGTTGCGTGACCCCAAAATATTATACCATAGCGCAGTGTAGAGGATACATAAGCATGGTATGCGGTTAGCATCACTGATTTACTAACAACTTTATTTAACATATACAGAGCATACGAATAACGGCTAAGTTTCGTGCATACATTATCAATTTGACACTTCCAAGTCATTTTACTGTCTAGTGATAACCCTAAAAATGTTGTATTGGTAACCTCTTTAATTTGTTGATTTTTATATTTCACGTTTAAATGTTCTAAATTATTTTTCCTTTGTCTGAAATTCATAATCATTGTTTTATCAATATTAATTTTTAAATTGTTATGGTTAAGCCATGTAATTATAGATTCTAAAGCATTATTCATTTCAATATCGTGACTAATTAAATTGTTCCCAGTGAATATGGCAGTGCTGTCATCTGCGAACAAAACCATAGGGTGTTTGGTTACATTTGGTAAATCGTTGATGTATATGAGGAAAAGCAAAGGTCCTAAAATGCTTCCCTGTGGAACGCCATAAAATACATCTTTCATTTCCGACATATATTCAATCTCTGTTTTGGATTTACCACATAACTTGACAATCACTGTATATTGCTTCCTGTTGCTAAGATAGGATTTAATTAGATCTAGTACATTGCCTCTAACTCCGTAATTGTTCAATTTACTTAGTAGTAATTTGGGGTTCACACAGTCGAATGCCTTCGTCATATCCATATATATAGCTGACACAGGCGTTCGTTTATCCATGCTCACAACCACCTTTGAAACCAAATCATATATCGCCGAGTTAATAGATTTGTTCCTACGGAATCCTTTTTGTTCTGAAGCGAATAGGTCTTTGGCCTCAAAGTAATCGTAAACGTTTTTGAATATGACCTTTTCGAACACTTTAGACACAACCGATAACAGTGCTATAGGTCTGTAGTTAGCCATATTCTTTTTATCTCCTTTTTTAAGGAGTGGCTTGATTTTTGTAATTTTTAATTTGTCTGGAAAGACTCCATTTAGAATGCTCAAATTAATAATGTGACAAAGAAGTGGAGCAACTATATTTCCGACACTTTTTAAAACTTTTGTACAAATATCGTCGTATCCAGTACTTTTTGTATTTTTTAAGGAATTTATAATTTTAAGAATGTCATTTGATATTACCGGTTGCATGAATAATGAATTAGATAAATTAATTGTTTTATTATTGTGACAGAATGAGTTTTTATTAATATTAGAATCAGATTGAGGAATAGGAATATTATTAGCAATATCATTAATTGTGTCAATAAAGTAGTTGTTAAAAACATCCGCTATTCGTTTGGGATGATTTATAGTTTGGCCATTATTTTCTACGGCTGTGATGTTTTCTGCCGGGTAGTTGGATTTAGCATCATTTATAACACGCCAAGTAGCTTTGCTCTTGTTGACTGAACTATTAATAAAATGGTCATTTTGCGCTTTCTGTGTAAGTTTTATTATTCTTTTTAAACGTTTAGTGTACGCCTTCAAAGTTTCCTTGTCAGTGTTATTCAAAGATGCTCTATATTTCCAAAGCATTTGACGTTTGCGTTTACAACATTTGCGTATACCAGAACTAACCCATTTTGGTTTTCTTGTTTTTGATATTTTGATTCTTTTCAGAGGAAAACAAAGATCGTAGAACAATTTAAAAGTCTCAATAAAACTGTCAAATGCCTTGTTTACACTGTTAGTGGTAAAAACTTCATTAAAACTAAGACTTTGCAAACATCGAATAAATTTGTCAATATTATCACTACAATAGTCTCTTCGATAGATGAACCAATATTGAATAATGCACGTTTTTTTCACTGGACAGTTCACTAACTGTGCCGTATGGTCTGACATGCCCAGGTCCAGGACTTTACCAGAGCTTCCTCTGTTATTGTGAATTATATTATCTATGCAAGTTTTACTGCTTAAACGAGTTGGTTTATTTATTTCAATTTTGAGATTGTAGCTGGCAATGCACTTTTTAAATTGACTAGAAATGTAAGTAGTTTTAAGCAGGTCTATATTAAAGTCTCCACAGATTATAATCTTATATTTTTTGTAACATACTTTGTTAAGAATATTACCAAAGCGATCAAAAAACAAGTTGATAGACTCAGTTTTCATTCCTGGTACTCTGTATACGCAAATTACTATTGTATTGAAGTCTATCAGTCGAATAGCAGAAATCTAGACACGCGGCAGCGTGTCCAGCCAAGTTCACCGCAGGAACTGGCGAGCAGCAGCCGTGTGTTATATTACACGAACCGTTTGGAGCCACTTTTGACCCCCCAATAACTCCAAATCTATTTAACATAAAAAAATGAAATTTGGCTTATGTATTAAGATTCTTTAGAACAAGTAGAACCCCAAATTTCATTAATATAGGTTAAATAGTTATTGAGATATTAAAGTCCAAAAAACGGTATTTTTATCACTGACTGACTGACTGACTGACTGACTGACTGACTGACTAGTAATCAAAAACCTAACCCACTTCCAGGTGACCTAGAAAGGTGAAATTTGGCATCCAGCTTAGTAATTGTGTGTGTATACATATAAAAATCTAAAACAGTGATTTTTTTATGTTTTTTATTATTATTATTATTATTGATGGTTGTTGCCTCAGAACTCTGTCATTTATAAACCGATTTGGAAAATTCTTTTTTTGTTTGAAAGATATACTAGAATAGCATATACTTACACTCACACGCACACACTTACACATACATGCACATAAAAATCCAATACGTACTAACCGTTTTGGAAAATTCTTTGTTTGTTCAAAACTTTCAAAAGATGTACTAGAATAGCACACAGAACTAATTAACAAATAATAATTAAGTAATTTACACATCATAATAAATTCTGTACAAAAAGTAATGATATCCCATCAAAAACATAAATGTAAAATGAGAGCCAAGTTCAATATCGCGTGCACTTCGCCGACAAAAGAATTGAGATCTGCAAGGGTGCCAAGTTCTTTGCTCTAAAATTTTTAGATACAAGGACATGCGACATACTCAATGCATTTATTTTACTTGGGGTGTAATTCAATATCAAGACGTGACTTGGCTAGTTTTAAAATATAAATTTATATTATAAATCAAAATCAATCAAATCATTAACCTATTTTCGTAAAGGTAAGTACGCAAGTTAGTGTACGTCTTGTTACTTATACTGTTAGCTTGATAATGAACTATGACTATGAATATGTTACTTTTATAAAATTTAGTTAGTTTATGAAAACTAGCCAAGTCAAATCTTGATATTGAATTACTCCCCAAGTAAAATAAATGCATTGAGTATGTCGCATGTCCTTGTATCTAAAAATTTTAGAGCAAAGAACTTGGCACCCTTGCAGATCTCAATTCTTTTGTCGGCGAAGTGCACGCGATATTGAACTTGGCTCTCATTTTACATTTATGTTTTTGATGGGATTTCAATTACATTTACAATACTTTGTGCTTTAATTTCATCTATTGTCTCATATTTATAAATATTGCGTATGAGTATGCAGGAACCACCATTTCTATTCTCCCTGGAAAAATGTGCTGCGAGTACATAGTTGGGTATTTTCAAGTGAACTTCATCTCCTGTCTTCATATTATGTTCCGTAATGCATATAATATCTACTTGCTTTTCCGAGTCGACTTCAACATCTTGGAGGTGAACATATAACATGTTCGCTTTATTTAATAGACCATTTATGTTTTGATGGAGCACTAAGATGTTGTCGCATATGATCATCATGTTGTCATCATTTGTTCTGTTTTGTTGTGGGTTCGAGACGAAAAATATTTTTTTCTGCTACTGTGCCCTTTTTAATAGTGTTTTTATCTACTGTTGTATCCTTGTTATTTTTATCTATTATTTTCTTGACGTTTTCCAAAATATTTCGTATTCCTGAATTTTTTATTTTCCCAGTTTGCGCAGAAAACATGTTTAGAGACAAATCGTAGTTAGAGTCAAAGTAAATCGCATATTTATGGGTTTGAACATCTAAGTTGAGCAGAGTATTAAATAGCTCTACCCTACAATTATACACCTGAGCTCCGCATATATAGGTTGGTACACATATCACTATGTTGGTATGCTTTATATTTTCTAATCTTGCCTTCATTAATTGTACAAGATTGATATAGTCGTTTGTCTCTTTATAATCATTTTCTCCTATGAGCAAAATGCAGTAGTCATTCATTGTGTAGTCTCGTAACCGATTTTCTATATTTTCTAAGAGTTGACATATACCTCCACCTGGCGTCAAGTAATGGCAAATGGAAAAGGTATCGTAGTAATCTTGCATGACGGAAAGGATATTGTTGTCTTTATTACTACTTGTGACACATAACCTGTTTGTTTTATTAGTTATTCTCCTTTTTGTCTGCAGCGTCATCTCTACAGTGTCTACAGTATTCTTCTGTTCATATGTATGTGTCTTATCAGGCAATAATTGTGCAGTCTGTTTCATTTGATAATTCGTTGGAATAATGTCAAGTAAAGTCTCCACAGGCTGTTCTTGTATGCTAACTGTTTGTGTACTTGTGTCAATTTTAAGTGGGAGTTTCTTTACGGGCGCTGGCGAAAGTGTTGGAGTAAGCGCTGGTGATAGATGTTGAGGAGTATCATCATCGCTATCAAGGAGGTTAACCGATGTTTTATGGCTTATGAATCTTTTTAAAGGAGTTAATTTACATATCGGTCCTTTTTCAGTAAGAATTGTTTTGTAAATTCCAATTGACTTTTGCTGCTCGGACAGTTTCTTTTGCAAATGCCCAATCTCAATGTTGAGTCGATCAATCTCCTCGTGTGCACTTGCAAGTTGAGCCGAGAGATTATTAATTTCGGATTTTAATTCCGGGTCTTGTTCATTATTTATGCTCGAAATATTCGGTAAACTACGTGCGGTGTCATCTAAACTATTTGACAGAAAATCAGCATCAGAGTCAGTATCCGACAAAACTTCCCTGGATTTATGATGGTTGTTGCGGCGTAGTGGCCGTCTAGTTGTGACGTTTTCTCTATCATCACTTTCCAAGGGCCTGTATTCGGGATTTAAGTTCGTTATTATAATAGAGTTTTTATCTTGTGTGTTTTTTGTGGCGGATGTTATTCTCACGATTTCAGAGCATTGTTTGTTATTGCCTGGGTTCTCGCATTTACTACACACCCAGGATTTTTTATCTTCCTTAGCCATTGATAGGAAAGTCTTGACCGGAATTTTTTCACAAGAAATATCGTAACATTTGCCGCAAGAATTACATTTTAGAAATTCTTTATTTTTTATTTCAGCCTTACAGATCATGCATTTTACTTTTAAAGACATTTTGAAACTATTTATTCAGTAGTGCCCTCTGTGGTCAATTTTGGTAAGGTAGTAATCTCACGGGTGTACTTGAACGTATCTATTTCTGAACGCACCCTTTGATAATGTCATGTCAGTGTCAGCTGTTGATGTCTGATGACAGTGACAGGTATTCAGATGACTATTGAAACGTACCTGTTATTTCTCAATGATTTTTCATTAATTTTGACTGTTAATTTAAAGTTGCCAATGTGTGAGTGTGTTTATTTAAAAACAGTTATTCTTCCCGATCAGTTTTATGTATAATATTAGGTTAAAACAGCTCACCAAAGTGTAAACGAAGTGATTTTCTTGCACCTAGTATTCGCACGGTTGTTTTCAATAGACTTTATACTTCTTCAAGCAGCGTTGTGCAGTTTAAATTAATTATTTTTGTAGCTAGTTCGTCAACACTGTGTTATCCTTTCAGCTGTCAGCTGTCATCTATTTCAACAATATCTATGAAAAGTGAAGCTACTTTTGATGTCATTCCGGTGTTTTCCTCATTTTGGTGGGGTAAAGTCATTTTACTACACCGGAAACACCGGAATGAGAATGGTGGAATGAGAAACACGACATATTTTTATTTCTAAAAAAAAAACTAAGCCCTATATTCTAAAACTAATTCAACTCTTGAAATCGCGAGTATACTTTACCTCATATATATACATTTCAAACCACGCAGTTAAAAAATAAAGAAGCTATAACAAACTCCGGAATGACATTTTTTTTGTCCTCGGTCCACCGCGATCGGGGGGCACGGCAGTGCCCCCGCCAAGTCGAGCGCGAAGCAAACACTGCCGTACCATCCTTTACTGGAACCATTTCGCCGCATATTCAGGCCCCTATTTGAGAACCTCTAGATAAGACCAGAACGCAGAAATTTTCGTCATCCAGTAAGCTATAATCACATACTTAAATTCCAAAATATCAAGTCTGTAGGTCATTTAGTTCCGAAGTTATGCGAAAGCAAAGTTTCGCATTTATGACACTCACTCACTCACTCATGATCATCAGTAAAAAACTAGTACTTCCCATAAATTCAGAGAGCTGAAATTTGGTACAGAGTTAGGGTTTAATGGCCACATAAAGCGAAAACTATAAAAATTGGCCAAGTGCGAGTCCGACTCCGGGGTTCCGTACCATAAAACAAGTTTGTTGTATGGGAGCCCTTAAATATTTATTTTATTTCATTTTTAGTATTTGTTGTTATAGCGGCAATAAAAATAGATCATCTGTGAAAATTTCAACTGTCTAAATAGCTATCACCGTTCTTGATATACAGCCTGGTGACAGACGGAAGGACGGACGGACGGACGGACAGCGAAGTCTCAGTAGAGGGTCTCGTTTTTACCCTTTGGGTACGGAACCCTAAAAACTAGGATAATCGAAGATCTGGAGTACCCTGATTAGAAAACACAAGAGCCCAACCAAACTATTAGAGATCGACATACCGCCTTTACAAAAAATATTCAACTTGTTGTTGTGTTCGGTTGGCCGCCGCCGCGACTGATCGTCTCTCCTGATGATGGATCGCGTACCGATTCGAAACATGTCGAGCGTTATTCGACTTCTACGACGTGAGTAAACCCGTTTAAGTATTTTAATATTCAACTTGGTGGGTGGGCCGCTTCATTTGATGTCAAAAATACAAGGTCTGAAGTATTTTGACGACGCGTTTGGCTCGGTTTGTAGACACCTGCCTACTGAGCCAGCGGTCCCGGGTTGGAATCCCGGGCAAATATTTGTGTGATGAACTCGAATATTTGTGCTTGGTTCATGGTTGTTCTATGTATTTAAGTATATATTTATCTATATAAGTATGTCTAGTACCCATAACACAAGCCTTCTAGAACTTAATTTGGGACTAGATCGATTTGTGCGAGGTTGTCCGATATTTATTTATTTATTATCTTATCGTACTGGAGAGGGCACAACGTTCAATTCTGAAAGTACTGCTAGGTAAAAATATACGCTATAGTACCATGAATGTTTATTCAGAAGCAAACGTACTTACGGTAAGGCAATTATATATCCTGAATTGCATCCTAAAAATTCATAAAAATACTAAACCTGATACTAATATAATAAATAAACGAAACCCTTTCTCAGTAATTAAGCAGGCAACTTTTAGTAGAACTTCTTTTGCAAAAAGACAATTTAATGTAGCATCAATTTACTTATATAACAAAATTAACAGAGTGACTAATATCTACGGTAAAACATATGGAGAGTGTAAAAAACAAATAACATCATGGTTAAAAACAAAAAGCTATGAAGAAATTGAAATACTCATACAAAGACTGTAATCAGAAATCACCTAGCACATGCACCTACTTAATACAGACCTACCTTAAGAGCAGATATTTTCATTCCGACTCTCGCTCTTATATATATATATGTGTGTGTATGTGTGTATGTAGGAGTGAGAGTATATTTCACGCGCACTTGCATATATAGCATATTAATTTTATACATATCAATAGATCTATAAATATAGCACAACATAATACAAATAATTTACCCCACCGAACACCGAACTTATGTAAAACACTATATAATACAATATGATATTCTCGTCCCACTGTGGGACTTACCTACTGCTGTTCTCACCAATTTCTATAGATTAAGTTAGCTTTTAAGATAACAATAACTAAACCTTATGTTATTAACTGTGTCAACATCTGTATGAAAGAGCGAATACCTCCTAACACAAGTGTAAAACTTAAAAGGAGGATTCGACTAGTTTTTGTAAAAACTATGTTAATAATAAATGATTTTGATTTTGATTTTTTTGATTTTTTATTATTTATCTGATGAAGAACCCTCAGCTGGTCTCAGCTGTATTAGAGATATGGTGATGCCCCCTTCTACTATTGGTACATAAAAAAATCAACTGTCATTGCAAAAATCCAGCGTAGTGGGACACATCTTCTAATTTAATCTAGCCTATAGCGTCCCACTGCTGGGCGAATGCCTCTCCTTCTGCTTTTAATACGCATATATATAAAATTAAAGGAAAACTCTGGATAAGACTAGACTGGCTTTTATACTTATACTTACAAGTTTACAAGAAGAAATAGTCGAACGATTAACTTTATTCTACTCGAGCATTACACAAATTAAATAAACAAATTACAATAAAATATTAATTTCGCTCAAAATTTGGTCAAAATATAATGCATTGGACTAAGAGTGGTGGTGGTACCCGCACACGTCGCTAGATGGCGCTGACTGTATTTTAAAACGCGCTTACGTTTGTTTTTCCGATAATCTTATATTTATTTATTTATTAGATTGGTGCAATGGTGTCATGGAGCACCTGGTTTTGTACCTACCCTTGTGTACCCTTCAACGGCCTAGTCACACAACATTAACTATAATAATAAAGAAATCGCAGTAAGGAACCTTAGACTTGGTACGACTTAGTCTAGATTTCATTACTTTTTAGAGATAAACAAGCAGCTCCATCGAGACTTGGCTAGTTTTTAGGGTTCCGTACCCAAAGGGTAAAAACGGGACCCTATTACTGAGACTTGGCTGTCCGTCCGTCCGTCCGTCTGTCACCAGGCTGTATCTCAAGAACGGTGATAGCTAGACAGTTGAAATTTTCACAGATGATGTATTTCTATTGCCGCTATAACAACAAATACTAAAAATAAAATAAAATAAATCTTTAAGGGGGGCTCCCATACAACAAACGGGTTGTTTGCGTTAACTTTGCACCTCATTTGTATGGGGCGCTATACATACCAGGTGCAAACTTAACTTAACCACTTAAGGATGAAAAGTGTTTGTACGGAACCCTCGGTGCGCGAGTCCGACTCGCACTTGCCCAATTTTTTACAGAATGTTTTTGGTGGGATGATATATTCATGTTTATACAAGCTAACGTATTGCCACTATACACAACCGGCCTCGTCGAGCACCGCAGCTTGACTAATTCTTTGAGGTGCGCGGGAAACGGGGGGCGTACTTGATCAAATTTGGGAAATAAATCGGTTCGAAACATTGTCGGCGGTAATGAGAAGTTTTCTCGGGACAAACGTATATCGATGGCAAAAAGCGAGAACGTAGTAACCGCCAAAATGCAAACTTTACACCAGAGCCAAAAAACTTTTCGATTTCGAGAAAAAAAATCATAACTCTTTCATTTATGAACGAAAATGCTTGATATTTGGATCTAATTCATAACTTATGGTTTTCTTTCAACTGGCATATTTAATATTTAACAAAAAAGACTGGTTTACGACTTAGTGGCGGTTACGACAATTGAACTCTTTTTTTTCGTTACGCGAAAACGCTGTAAACGCCAGAAATAAATGTACTAAAATGGTGAAACGAGTATTATTTCCATAAAGCATAAATGCTGTAACCAGATGCGTATTTATTTTAAGATTCAATAATTTTGACGTAAATGTCATTACGTTCTTTATAGGACTAACTGAAATGTGGTAAGTGTCCACCGGCAAAAAGAAACTGTGAAAATAAAACGACTTAAGTATCAATCAACTTTTATCAACATACTTTTTTAAAATGTTTCCAAATTTAAAATGCAGGTTTCTTACAAATTAAAAGTTCAGAAGCAACAATTACCGTCTTAACATATCAAATACTATCTAGTCTCAATTTCTCTGTATAAAAACATTACGAAAGCTACTTAAAACCTCCGTTGCTTATAACATTTCAAAAGGCTAATAAAATCTCTCATATTATAAAATCACAACCTTGTTCTTATCGTGCTAAAAACAAACATAAATATTCTTAGGGTTAATCAGACTATAATATTGTTATCCGCTTAAACTAAATATTATATGTAATGAGGTTTAATATTCCCGTGAAAACTTTAAAACTCTCTACATTTTATCTCCAGTTTTGGCATTAAATTGTCTTTTAAGTAACTTTTATCGATATAAAACTCACTACCTATTAAACCCACTAACTATAAAAGATGTTTTGAATGTAAGTATTACTTATTATATACTCGTAAGTTTTTAACATAATTCTTAAACAATTGTTTGAACACAACTATCACCTCAATTATAAAAATATTTCTTTGAACTAATCTCACTGAACCATTAATATTTAACTTAAATAACTAGACGTTATATTACTGTGGTACCGTACAAATTAAAATTGTTATTATTTATTTAAATAAAAACTCGGAGTAATTTTTCTTAGGCAGAATATCAATTGACATTAAAATAGGAACCTAAAAATTTCATTCCAATGGAATTCGTTTTCATAATAACATAATTTAAATAACTGTTCTTAAAAAAATACTAAAAATTCCTCTAAAATGCATTGTTTTATAATAACACTCCTCAAAATGTTTGTCATAATTAACTCAAAAATCGCCCCTCTAAAGTAATGAAAATTAGTGCAATAGTGACTGATGGACATGTGCATTCTTCCTGACCTATCCTGACCTACGGAGCGCAGACTTGGTCTTTGACAAAAGTTCAGAAGTCCACCCTCAAGGTTTGTCAAAGAGCCATGGAACGCAGTATTCTGGGCGTAAAACTAACTGACAGAATTAAGAACACAGTACTGCGTTTCAAAACGCTGGTAGCTGATGTAGCTCAAGCAGCCGCAAAGCTGTATATTATGTCCGTGATAAAATGAATAACGACAGTTGTCGCAGTGGTTTAAGCAGCTGCCTACTGAGCCGACGGTCCTGGGTTCGAATCCCGGCAAGGGCAAATATTTGTGTGATGAACTCGATTATTTGTCGAATAATATATTTGTGCCCGGGTCATGGATGTTATTTGTATTTAAATATGTATTTATCTTTACCAGTATGTTCACTTGTGTCCAGAACACAAGCCTCCTAGAGCTTACTGTGGTACTTGATTAATTTGTGTGAGGTTGCCCGATATATATTTTTTTATTCATTTATGCCATGCGTATGGTTATTGTGAAAATATTAATCGAATCAGGCACCAGTTAACCGGTAAATTTTAAATACTGTACAGTTGTTTTATAGAATGCTTTGCATTGCTTTATAGAACGGAGAACGTCACTTTAGAGTTTGGCCTGAGGATTAACCGCAGCAAGACCAAAATGTTGATTGTCGATCGTGCAAACAACAATTCGCCCGAAGTTACAGAAATTGCGAATTGTGAAGTAGTACAGTCATACATCTACTTGGGGGCATTGATCACAAACAACGGAGGCTGCGTAGATGAGATCAAACGACGTATGGCGATTGCGAGGTCTGCTATGGACAAGATGAAAAGGGTTTGGAGGAACCGTAATATCACAAGGACCACTAAAACCAGGCTTGTTAGAACCCTCATATTTCCCATATTCCTGTATGCTGCTGAGACATGGACATTAAGGGCGGCAGAAGAGCAGAAAGTCAATGCACTGGAGATGTGGTGCTGGAGACGGATGCTTGGTGTATCGTCGACTGAGTTCCGGACCAACGTCTCAATTCTTGAGGAGCTTGGAATTAAAGAGCGTCTGCTCTCTGTCGTCAGATCCCGCATCCTCAACTTCTTTGGACACGTGTCTCGGCGAGACGGAACGTCCATAGAACGCCTCGTTGTTCAAGGGAGAGTGGAAGGTGTCAGAGCCAGAGGAAGATCGCCGATGAGATGGACCGACCAGATCAAAGCCAGTGTGTCGGCTACCGTCAACGAATGCTCACGGAAAGCGGCCCTACGGGATGAATGGCGACGTGTCGTCAAACGGGTCACTCAGAACTCCACAAATGCATAATGGTCACGACCACTCTGTAAAGAGTGTAACGAAGAAGAAGAAGACAGTTGTTTATCTACCACAGCTCAACAAATTTAGTGCTTATCTGATTCTAGCCCTTAGATAATAAAGATGCGCACGTGACACCCCAAACTAGTTTGATCCGGCTTGAGTCAGCTTTTTAGGGGTTAGACCAATTAACTCTTAATGGTTGTAGTGAAACGTAGTAGATTACAGCAAAACTTTCTTCTAGCGATTACAACCGTAAACTAGATATACATATTATACTAATTAAAAAAAAAACATTATTTTAAATCGAAATCAAAATTGAAATGTATACCTATTCTGTAAGTAGGCCACTTTACATGTCTGAATCTGAATTTATCGGCATTTCACAAGAGGAGGCCGCTGTCGAGAAGAAAGCCGAAAAAAGTAAATATTTTTTTAATTTTTTTTAATCATCATGCGAGTGTTTGCTCGTATCTTTTGATTGCCTTTAAGCTGAAGATAAGCAGACCTTTGATGATATTTGATGTTAATTCCAGCTTTATACCTCCACGCGTTCCTGAGAAAAAGGTCTCGACAAATGGATAGACAGGCACAAAAGTGATCCTATTTAAGTTTAGTTTTTGGCGATTGAGGCACGGAACTCTCAAAGCTGCCGCGTCCCGCGCCCCAACATCGTTATTTTCTTCCAACAAAATGTAATAAAAACATTTTTGCTGTCCTTTCAATATTAATAAAGCAAATAAATATGCTAGTTATGTTTTATACCAATATTCACATTAAACCCGCAACATATTTTACATCCAAAAAAAGGCATGTACACAGACTACGTACACCCACTCGCTCCGGCGATCGCCGATAGACTAAATCACAGGTCGTATTCACGAGCCACATCGCCGCGAGCGCACATTTTTATTGCTGTATCTTCAAGCACTACCCACTTCACGTTGTGTTTCAAATGTCGTTACTGTAGCTTGCTGTTAATTCATTTTCGAATGAAATGTAGTAAGCGTCAATCATAGATAATTTATTTTAGGATAATTGCAGTAAGCTTGGTTCGTAATTTTTTCACTACATGCATAAATGCTGCAACCGCCACGGAACAAAATTTCGGCAACGCTGTAACCGGCACACCCTTTGATTTATGAAAGAACAAAATTAGCGTAAATGTACTCGTTTAGAAAATTACTACTATTTGGGTGTTTACAGCAATTAGATGTGGGCATCGTCAAAAAAATACATTCGTTTTGCAACGTAGTCCAGTTTTTTCTAAGCGTCGTAGAGCCATGGGACCCAGACCAGTCGACGCAGAAAAATTCGCTGATTCCGAATATGAAAAAAATTTTTTTTGGCCAAGTGGCGGTTACTACGTTCTCGCTTTTTGCCATCGATATGCACTTATTCAAGGGTATACAAAGGAGATATAAAACGGGTAGTGTGCTTTTTTCGTTACCTATTTATATGGTAATAAAGTAATGGTAACAGATTTTCTTTGTCATGCATAGTATTTGACTTACCCGGCATTTTACAAACAAAACCGGCTTGAGGACAACCCACCTTGATGCGAAATTTGGTCTAAATATATTTTTTTTAATTATTATATATATTAATATTTTAATTTTAGCTGTTGCCCGAGATAGACAATGGCGGGCTGTTTCCGAAAAAAAATTGTACTTAATTATTCAACCTTTCTGCACCTGCGTTTTCAGTCTTGCCATCAAAAAATACTGCTTGGGAAATTGACCCATTTAAGGAATAATCCTATTTTTCTTTACTATTTTATTACTACTATATTATTTATTTATTTATTTTATTTATTTATAAAAATGCCTTACGGGCTTACAGTCAAGCCAAAGTGCCCGCAAGATAATGTGGAATACAAATTCTTAACTTAAAACATAACTATAAATTACACTATAGTTGTGTAAAACAAATTCTTAACTAAAAACATAACAATAAATTACACTACAGTTATAATATAACAATTGGACTTTAAAACCTTAACATCTTATAAGCAATTATTGTTACAATTGTTTGCAAATATGATAATGTTACGTTTAAGTGTCAGCCATGAGTCCGCAAATATATCAGCATCCTGGACTTGTGCAAGGAACTCGTTTAATAACGCAATGGCTCTTTGTGTCGGGGCGTTGCGAGCTTGCAGAGTATGAGTTTTGTTTGTAGTAGCGAAGAGGTTGCGCGTGCGCCTTCCTCTGCGGCTCACTGCACTGGTAAATTTGTCAGGCACAAAAAAACTAAACTCGCATAAAGAAGAGGGGTTGTCGATTTTGTGACGCAAAAGTAAGCAGTAATGGGTAAGCGTTGAGACTTTGCGTCTTAGTTGAAGGGTGTCCAGTCCGACCATCCCAGTAACAAACAACGAAGGGTATAGAGTTGGGTAATATCCATGGTACTTTTTGTAAAGGAACCTTGCAAATTTTCGCTGCACTCTCTCAATCATCAGCGCATACTTTTTTTCGCGAGGATCCCACACAATCGCATTATATTCCAACTTGCTCCTAACGTACGCATTATATAGCAGTATGGCTACGTTTACGTCATGGAATTGAGAGGCTGTTCTGATTATGAATCCTAGAATTTTATTGGCACTTTTACAAATGTTTATTACATGCTCACGCATGTCAAGTCTTGTGTCCAATGTAAGGCCCAAGTCCCGGATGGAGGAGACACGATCTAACAGTGAACCCGACAGATAATAGTTTGCTCTACACGGGTCGTTAGATCTTGTGAATGTAATGGCTTTACATTTCGCTGCGTTAAGCTGAAGCTTATTGGCTGCACTCCACTGCGTCACAGCGTCTATCATTCGCTGTAGTGTATCACAATCTGAGACATGGCTAATAGGGAGCAAGAGCTTGAGATCATCTGCAAACAGTAGAGATTCTGCTTCAGTAATACTGTCGCAAAGATCATCCACCATAAATAAGAACTGAGTAGGTCCCAGATTGCTTCCTTGACTCACACCGGATCGTGTAAAATATTCATCAGATCGATAGGTAGACATTTGTACGTATTGTCTACGATCTTTTAAGTAATTGGCAAAAAAGGATAGCAACTTTGGAGTAAACCCAAGAGCTGAAAACTTTTGCAACAATACGTCATTGTCTACAAGATCAAATGCCTTCTTAAAGTCAAAGTATATGGCATCTACTTGACGATGTGAGTCCATATGTTTAAGTACATAGTCAAAAAAACATATGTGGTTAGTGGCAGTCGACCTAGCGCTACGAAATCCATGCTGTGCGTCATTCAAGTGATTGCCTATTTGTTTTATGAGGCAATTATTCAGTACGCTTTCAAAAATTTTGCCGAAAACCGATAGGATCGCTATTGGCCTGTGAGTATGAACGTCAGTAGAATTTACCTCTTTGGGGATTGGAGTCACCCTTGAAACTTTCCATTTTGCGGGATAGGTTTCTGACTTCAGCGATAGGTTAAATATGTACAACAGTGGTTCCATGTCCAGGGGTTTTTGCATGTCTTATATAAAACAAAAATGACAAGTTCTGTGTTTTTAACTGTACTACTCCATCAGTTTTCTGGTAGCGTTTCGGTTTTGTGGGGGACGCAGTTTCAACCTAACCTAACCTAGTTTTCTGGCAGCGATTCGTTTCTGTGAGGGACGCAGTTTCAACCTAACCTAACCTTGTTTTCTGGCAGCGATTCGTTTCTGTTAGGGACGCAGTTTCAACCTAACCTAACCTAGTTTTCTGGCAGCGATTCGTTTTTGTGAGGGATGCAGTTTCAACCTAACCTAACCTAGTTTTCTGGCAGAAATTCGGTTCTGTGTGTATGCTGTGGTACAATTATGCCGCAATAAATTCGGCTCAACTTATATTGTGTTACATAAAATTCTGCGAAATAAAAGTTGGCGATATTAGTATTCTGCTATTCAAATTTGTGCCAAATGAATATTATGCGACATAACAATTGTGGTAAGTATAATTATGCGATAGCATCATTCGGCTAAAAATGATTGTGCGAAAACGATTATGCGAAGTGTATTTCGGACAATAGAGATTGTGCAAGATAAGGGGTACCCGTGTTTTACTTGTATATTATAGTTGCAATTTTTATATTATTTGTGATAAATATTGGTTTAATGCTGGGTTTATAATAATTGCAGATCTACATAATATATTATTATAAGAAATTTAAAAATGTATGTACGCCTGAAAAAGTAGGGTTTCGTGATTCGTAATTATGACTAAAAATGTTGCCCGACTTCCCACATGCATTTAAATAAATCGTCTCATTTCATTTCATTTCACACTTGAACCGACTTAAATTTTGAAAATTTAAACCCGTTTTAGATGACTTTTTTTAGAATTATATTTTATCTATATCTATATATTATACTACTAATATATTATCAGAATATGAGCTATTTATTTCGAACAAACTTCTAGTAGTTATTAGCAGGTGAGTTAAATTTATGTAAGACGAATAATTTAATTGAACAAACCTGTGGCAATTCCTTTTCTGGAACTTGGTGTATGCCTCCGATATGGATCACACCGGGTGGCGCGGGATGATTACCCTCCCAAAGAGGATTAATATTTAAAAATAACATATCAATATTATTTTGTAATTCTCTTAAATCGGGAGTGTTTTCACCAAAAATTTTCCTTACGACAGCGTTTTCCATTACTATTGAATTCTCATATTCTTTCAACAAAGAATTGTATGTAATGTATTGGTCTAACTTTTCCCAAAGTGTCCGGTTGTAAAGCCGAATAGCCAGCCCCTGAGGGTACACTAGAGGATGAGTAGGAGCTCCTATAACATCATAATTATCCAAGGAAGCACCAAATGAGCTCATTGCTATTACTGGTGTTTTAACAACATGCGAAAATCCTAGAGCGTACCTCGGCCAAGCCTCTACTATCAGCAAATCAAAAGTACTATTCTTGTTCCGAATGATGTCTTGTGCTTCAGGGAGCGCTGTTTGCTGTTCAAATAGTTCGAGACATATGGTGATGACTCTTTTAACTTTTTTGGCGGTAATATCGGAGCTGTCGCCATATTTTTTATTCGCCATAAGTTTTCTCCAAATTCCGTAAGACATGTCGTGTGTGTCTATTTCTGTCAAATTTTCTGGCGTTTGTCCCTTGGGAAACACAGGGTCTGTAGTGATCACGACTACTTCATGTCCACGCCTCACGAGCTCAAGTGTCAGAGGTCTGAATGCTACTTGATGGCTTAATGATGGACTTGGAAACACGGCCAGGATTCTAGCTGCTTCGATGCTGGAACACGCCAGCAGCGCGCACAGGCAAACGAGATCTATCAGTCGAGACATGTCTCACAACTGAGCTCGATCACGCAATACATTACTTATATATACACGCGTAGCTCAGAAGGCCAGGGAAGCGAGTTAAATTTTTGATGATATCAGATGACTCGCTGAAATGTTTTAGTTTAACATCTCATAACTTAATTGTCGTACGATAGTTATCATACTTATCATTGCGGTTTGTAGACTAAATAAAGAGACATATCAAAATGCTTACTCATTGCACCCGAAATCACAAGCGTCTCAGAAATATGTATTTATGTAAACTCTTTGTTGCATATAAAAAAAACAATACAATAAAGACGTGTGCATACAGTATAAATTATACTGTATGCACATTACCAGGGGTCGGACTTTCTTTCGCACGGTAAGACTAATGGAGACTATGGAGCCGTTATTAACATTAAAATACAATTCATACTCATACTCATACTCATTCATCTATTTCATTCCAAACTGCCTTTGTGGTTATTATGGTTAACAATCCCAAGCATTAAATGTCTAAAATTATAAATATAATATTTTTTTACAATATTTCAAACTCCTAATTTAACTCAATTTATTGTCAACTAGCTGTTGCCCGCGACCTCGTCCGCGTGGAACCTTTATCTTGAAAATTTTACATCTTTATTATTTTCAGATCTAAGTAAGGTAAAACACCCAATCTTCGACAAGGCACCATTGTCCGACATTAAAAAAGTTTAAAAAAAAAAATAAGAGTATTTTCTGACTTCTGAACGCATTTGAAGCATAAACTATAGACGAGGATTATTTAGCTGTCATTGCGGATGACGTTTCATACATTCGGCCATTTTGTACAAAATGGCGTAATGACATGTTTCGACCGCGGTAGATCTCCAACGAAATCCAGTTTTATTAGTGAAATCGCTAAGGAGGTGAGTAAGATTTATTGCCCATAACTTTTAATTGTTTTGCTTTATCGAAAATGTTAGTTATTTATTAAATTCGGACAGAAATGTACAACCTTTTAATAATTTGATTAGAAGGGTGAGGTTATATTAAAATGTCAAAACACGCCTGTCGGTAATTGGAGATTGATTGACTGCTTTTTCTAATCTTCGACAAATGTCGAAACGTTTTTTTATTTTATTTTGTGCACTTTATTATATTATTTAGCTAAGCTTGTTCAGCACTCTAAATATATAGGTCTTTCATTTAAATATTCAAACTGCTTCCAATGATCGACGGCCGTGTCGATGATTGGATATCCCATACGTTCCAATGACCGACAGCCCATATGTCGATGATTGGATATTCCATATGTTAGTCTACATGATCCAGTAACCAACATTTTTGCAGACATGGCGCCTAAAAAAAATTACACGCCTCTTCAAATGGCCCAGGCGGTAGAAGCAGTCAGAAAAGGTGAGAAAACTGCAACTGCTGCAAAAAAGTTTGGTGTACCCAGAATTACATTACATGATAAGATTTCCGGTAAGACTCCACTCGAATGTTCCATGGGCCCTAAAACATATTTGTCAACGGAAGAGGAGGCTATTTTAGAAAAATGGGTACTTGAAATGGCTGAAAAACACATTCCCGTTACTAGGGATGAGTTACTCGATAGCGTACAACGTATCATAATTGATCAGAATAAAACAACCCCATTTACTGACAATAGACCGGGCAAGAAATGGTACAACCTTTTTCTAAATAGACATCCTATATTGTCTGAGAGAACGGCACAAAATTTAACGACAGCTCGAGATGCTGTTTCAGAAGAACATATAAGGCGTTGGTTTGAAGAAGTGGAATCTTATCTACGCGAAAAAGATCTCAAAGATGTATTAGAACAGCCGGCAAGAATATTCAACACAGACGAAAGCGCCTTTTTTTTGTCGCCTAAGGCTGGTAAAGTTCTTGCAAAAAAAGGTGACAAACATATCTACCAATCCTCCGGAGATGAAAAAGATAATTTAACAGTATTAATTACTGGAAACGCCGCTGGGCAATTGGCACCACCCATGGTAGTATTTGCATATGAGAGAATTCCGTCCACAATTGCCTCCCAGTTTCCCGAAGATTGGGCAATTGGACGTTCACAGAGTGGCTGGATGTGTGGCAGCACGTTTTATGAATACATAGCGAACGTTTCTAATCCATGGTTGTTACAGCAAAATATCCAAAAACCTGTAGTGTTCTTTTTGGACGGTCATCGATCGCATTTGACCCTGCATTTGTCGAATTTTTGTGCTGAAAATGGCATAGAAATCATAGCATTACACCCAAACAGTACGCACATTTTACAGCCAATGGATTTGGCTATATTCAGACCACTGAAATCATACTGGAAAAAAGCAGTCAAGGACTGGAAACTGCAAAATTTAGGACAAAATTTAACAAAAGATAAATTTGCCAATGTCCTTAAAACAGCGTTGCAATCGCTCACTGAAGATTCCATTAAGAATGGTTTCCGCGCTGGTGGTTTGTATCCTTTTGGCCCAGACTACATCGATCTAACTAAAATAAAAACTCGACAAAACCCGCAAGTAGCAACAGAACAGGCACTCTTTTTTCATTTCTTGGAAAAGGAAATAGTGGCAAAGTTGGGGACAGAAAAGTTGCAGTTTTTCAATGGACTCTTTTATAAAAGTCGAGATGAATTAAATTCTCGGTTAAATGAGGAAGACACGTCACTGTATATAATATGGGCTAGCAATAAACAGAGACTTCATCACGTTAATAAACGATCGATGCAAGCTGAAATTGACTTGATCCAAGAAGATGTTGCCAATCTAGTGGAAAATTGTGATAACAATGTTGCAAATTCAGTTCCTTCTACATCGAATATACTGACAAACCTAACTAGCGGACAAGAATCAAAAGAAACAACAAATAACACATCAATTATTGATAAGCCGAGTTTTTCCAACATAACAGATTCAGTTGCAATACCTTTGACATCTTGCTCTTCAACTACAGCTGCCGCAGAATCCACAACTTCAAAAGAGACGACCAGACCCGAACCAAAAGAAAAGTCTAATAACGTGTTGATTGTTAATGAGCAAAGTTCTTCCAACCCAGTAATAAATCCACTTCAGATAGCTTCCAATACCTGCACTTCAACATTTACCCTCAATGAAAATTCTGTAGTAGAAATAATATCTTCAAAGGAGACGATCACACCTGAATCCAAAGAAAAGTCCAATGAAGCTTTGATCATTAATCAGCCAAGTTCATCGAAGCAAGCAAGAGATTTACTTCAGTTAGCTTCAACTTCTTCAATGTGTGTTCTTCAAAGTGCTGCACTAAAAACACCTTTAAAAGAGATGATAAGCCCTAATACATCAAAAACTGTTGCAAGTAAAGTGGGAAATACATATATTCCATCGCCATTTAAACGAAATTTATTTTGGCCCGGAGAAGATGAAGATAAAAAAGGGAAAAAAAGAAAATTAAGAGAAAAAGTTCCTTCTGCCATCACAAGTAAAACGTGGAGGGATTATCATGAAGTGAAAGAGAAACAAAAAAGAGAAACAGCAAAACTAAAAGAAATTAAAGCCCAAGAAAGAGAAGAGAAAAGACAGTTAAAACTTAAAACAGAGAGAGATGGAAAACAAAAAGCAAAATAGATTAAAAGATAAAGAAAATAAGAAGAAGAAACGAAATACGATACCAAAACAGAAACCAAATGACACATCGTCGGACAATACAGACACCGAGGTAAACTATGCAGAAAGTGAAGATAGCTACAATATGGAAATCGAAGAAGAACTAACAGACGAAGATATACCACTGAGCAAATATTCTAAGCCAGCAAAAACATATTCTAGTGGCGATTATGTTATAATACAATACGAAGGAGAATTTTTCCCAGGCGTAATTAAAAATGTTGATAAAAACAAATTTGAAATTAGCACCATGACCTTTTCAGTGGGTAACACGTTCAAATGGCCGGAAAAAGAAGACAAAATCTGGTACCAAAAGTCTGACATAGTTAAAGCAATTTCGAAACCAATGCTATGCAATAAAAGAGGTTTTTATACGATACCAGAAATGAAAGAATATCTGTCTTTCACAATGTAAGGTATTAAGTATTTAATTTAGGTAATGTTCTTCAGAAAACATTTAATTTTCTTTGTTTTATAGACTTTTTAAGCCAAATAACTATTAATTAAGTGGTAGACTAAGGTAACGAGTCTGTGATCAAAACCTGCCATAATTTTATTTAATAATAAATAGGTACTTGGTAATATTGTAATTCTAACTGGATAATATCATAATAATAATGTTAATTTTGTATGCCAGTGAGAAGATCTCATTAAGTTTTGTTGATTAGTGCAAGTAGATGAAACTTAGTAACCTAAGTAACATCATAATAAGTATGTTAATGTTGTATGCCACTGAGAGAGAAGATCTCATTAAGTTTGGTTGATTAGTGCATGTAGATGAAACTTAGTAACCTAAGTAACATCATAATAAGTATGTTAATGTTGTATGCCACTGAGAAGATCTCATTAAGTTTTGTTGATTAGTATTAAGCAAGTAGATGAAACTTAGTAACCTAAGTAACAAAAGTGTGATTAAAAGTTGACATAATAAATAAGAAATAAAACTATTTTATAATATAGAGGATTTAAAAAAATTAAAACATTAACACCATAGCGTTAAAAAATTATTAGGTACTTAAATTACCTACGCATTACATGCCAACATGCCCCTGTTTGTTTATTTAGCTAATTAAAATGATTAAAAGACTGAATAAGACTTTTTTTGGGAACGCTGTTTGAGGTTAGGTCGATATTAGGATGACGATAAATAGAACTTGTTGATTACTAGATCACGATTATTGGAACATGTCGATTACTGGGTGTCGATATATGGAATTTTGCAGTCGATAACTAGGCTAAAAAGAGCCTAAATCTATCTTGTTTTTTTTCCTAAGTTACAGGTATTACACTTCTTTTTACTTTAAAATAATATAGAATGGACCCTAAAATTTTACCCAGTGCATTAAAGAATCATGTATTATCATAAAGAAACCATATATTTCGAAAATGCTCAAATTTCGACGTTAAAGTGTCGATGATTGGGTGTTTTACCTTAATGTTGAAATTGCTAAACGTGCTTTTTTTTGCAATTGTTTACGAAATAGTAACGAACCCTTCGTACGCGAGTCCGACTCGCTCTTGGCCTTTTTTTTACTTTTTTTCGGCTAATTTGCTCTAATTACGCGGTATCATTATAAAATCAGGTACATCTACGAACGAATAGCGTTACTAAATTCGATGAGTTTAAGAACGACGTTTATAAATTCTTTGATTCGAATAATAATGCCTTTACACAAAGTTTCAAGTACCGCACTCAAAAAAATGTTTGTTCTACATACAAATTTTCAACCCCTTTTTCACCACCTTCAGGGCTGAATTTTTAAAAACGCTGAAATGAGTTTTCTTATCTTTTAATAAAATACCTTTTTACAAAGTTTATAATTCCTAACTTAAAATACAACTTATACCCGATACAACCTTTCATCCTCTTTTTAACCCCCTTCGGGGCTGAATTTTCAAGAACGCTGAAATTACTGTTCTCGTATTCTAATAGTATGCCTTTAATGCCTTTATACAAAGATTCAAGTCCCGCACTCAAAAAAATATTTGATCTCCATACAAACTTTCAACCCCTATTTTACCACCTTAGGGGATGAATTTTCAAAAACGCTGAAACAAGTTTTCTTCTATTTTATTTTAATACATTTTAACGAAGTTTCAAGTTCCTAACAAAAAAAAACTTGTACCCCATACAACCTTTCATCCCTTTTTAACCCCCTTAGGGGTTGAATTTTTCAAAATCGCTTTTTATCTCGTGTACACTTTATAAATGCAACCTACTGTGCAAATTTCAACTCTCTATCATTTGTAGTTTCGGCTCTGCGTTGATAAGTCAGTCAGTCAGTCAGGACACTTGCATTTATATAAATAGATAGATAGATATCATGAACTTTCTAGTCATAAATGGATATTCGATCAATAGAGAACCGAATTTACTCCAGAAAACATGGATAAAGTTGCAAATATTTACGTATTTTATGGTGGCGAAAAAAACAATGCCTACGCAAATCAGGTCTTTGTATATTCTTCTGACTTTGTACTTGACTATGAAATTAAAATTGCGAATGAAATACACTTATGGGTATGAGTATGAGTATGAATAGTATTTTTATGTTAATATCGGCTCCATGGCTCTCCATTAGTCTTACCGTGCGAAAGAAAGTACGACCCCTGGTAATTATCGACATTGA
Source organism: Apotomis capreana (assembly GCA_947623375.1). NCBI lineage: Eukaryota > Metazoa > Arthropoda > Insecta > Lepidoptera > Tortricidae > Apotomis > Apotomis capreana. Next base: position 23,170,017 of record OX392506.1, read on the forward strand.
TTTAATCTTCGACATTGATTTAATTTGAAAAAATAATGATTCTTAATGGAATGAACGCATCTAGATACCTACATAGACGTGATCTAAACAGGATTGACGTCTTGTGTTTTTTCAAAAACCATTTGTTATACCATTTCACTGAATAATTGTATACATACATTTCTCTCCAATTTGTACATACACTATGCCAGTGTGGTAAGTCTTGTCTTTAAAATATGCTGGAGCACCGACCAACAGGACGGTCTGTCTCTTCACATTCGCTGTGCATAAGGCCGCTCCGAAGAGTGATCCTACTTTGCCCGTGGGGTCGAATACTTCGTATTGCAAAGTATTTTGTTCAGCATAAAACAGTACCTGGAAATGTCAATGATTTTCTGGATCAGACATATCGAGTTTTATTTGCACACTAGATCTATAAATTTATGAAACATGTAATGTCTCATTTTTTTTAATGTGGGTACACCACAATTTTTATTTAAACCATGAATACAAAGATCAAAGCTTAAAGAAAAACTGAAAAAGGAGCGACCTGGTGGCAGGGACCGGGACACTAGATCTATTTTAGAAATTTGAAGTTCCTAGGTTCAGTATCTTCGGCTTTACGTTGATGAATGAGTCAGTCAGTCAGTCAGTCAGTCACTCAGAACCTTAACGTTTAAATTTATAGATTCTAGAATTATGAACTTTTGGATGTCGTTGGAATATCATGCAAGCGAAGAAGACGGTGGCCATATACTTCTATTTTTGCATCTTCTAAATTATAATTATTTTGATAAAATATGTCAGTGGTATAGAAAATAGGAGATTGTAATTATTTCTCTTTTACCATTCCAACACCATTGTCACCGTACGGTGTGCCAACTGCTACTCCATGCTTCACGTTTTTGAAGAAATTGCCACTTGCGATACTGTATCCTGCAATATAGTTATTTTGTAGTGGATCAATAATTAATGTCATAACGTATACCATTCAATAATATTGTGGGAGCTTTATCGTGTAGGTACATAAAAACTCTACGAATTGCCTATCACAGGACGTATGGGCAGTATCTTATATTGATTTGTTTGAAGCCACGCCAATGTCTATCTTTAAGTTCTAGTGGACTCCTCTTGTGAAATGCTGGCAGACTCAGACATGTAAAAGTAACCTTGCGGCCTACTTACAGAATAAAGGTCCTTCTTTCATTATAACGCGAAAAACGTAGCAAAAGGTATCATGACCTTTTTTGAGGATATCAATCTATCCAAATTTACAGCGTTGTAGAATTCCACACCAGTCATCATCCCTTTTCTTCATCATCTGGATTTGTTCGATAATTTTCACATAATTTTAGCACGTATAGTGCACGAGTGATGGATGTTATGTCTGTTTATCACTTGACTAACTAAACCGTCATCCCAACTAGCACACAAGCGAATTATACAGCCATTGTGCAGCCTGGTAGTTGTATAGGAGTCGTTCAAGTGCTGTACAATATTCCTTAAGACGTACAGTAGCATTTTGGAAAACCCTTTAACAGTAGGTGATACTGTAGCCGATTAATAGCAATGGAATAGCTTATGGTGGTATAAGAGCATTCAGTACCGCAGCAAGACAGCCATGAGAAGTATTATGGAGTTCATGTAAACCATTGTGCCACCACAAGACATAAAGGAGTGCTTAAGTAGGCAAAAGAGTTTGAAAAGAGTTATAAGTCGCTTTAATGGCGCTTAAGAGCGTACAGAGACATTTTACAAAGCCAGAGGTTCTTGAACGGAGTTGTGTTCGGCTGTTGTAACACTTATCTATAACAGAGTTAAGTAACGCTAGAATGGCGCCTTAAGCGCTATTTGTGAGAATTATATGGCTACTGTACGGCTTGCAGTTGTATAAGAAACCATACGAAGTACTTTATACGGGCGTGGGAGTTACAGAATAGTCTTATGGCACTTTAAGTGTTTTAATAAAATCCATCAGCGCTCTTGTAACTACGTATCTACAACGGAGGAACATAGCTTCATATTAGAGCTCGAAGCGCTATATTAGAGATTTATAGCACGGAATTGTGACGTAAAGCTGTAAAACGTTAGGTGTATGTTGCTTTATGCAGCCCAAGGCGGAGGAATGAACCTTACTGGCGCTTATATGTAGTTTACAGACGTATAGTAGAGTCATTATACTGCCAATAACTGATCTCTCAGTTCAGTCTTACTATAGTCTCAGTTTTGTCTTAAAATTTAGTGAGTGAGCCAATTTGGAGCGGTGACACACTTGGTCAACAGGTAATTTTAACATTGAATTCATTACTTGAATTGACTTTCAAACGTTTTCAATATTCAACGATGGACCCCAAAAAAGTTTTATAAAAGGATACCTTGAACACCATTATACAACTTTAAGTTCTTAATATTAATCGCAACAACCTGCTGTGCCACCTAAATAGTTGAATAGCACAACTATAACACTACTGTTAAACCTATAAGTCTACAACAGCAAGCACTACAGCCGTTGTACGACTCAAACCTGCATAATAGATATAGCCAACACTGAAAGCTGCATGATTGAGACGCCATTAATTTGTTTAGTAAATGTGTTTTTTTAAGGTTATGATGAAGTTTTGGACATCGTATATATGCGTAATTTGTAACTATTAATGTAATTTAAGTCAGTACTTTTCACACATCAAACCGTACAAAACTGTTTGTAACCTTTAAAGTCTTCTTTTTGTTAAAACACAATTTTGTAAACAACGCGGAAATATATTGTATGCATTAAAAACTGAATATTACGAGGGCGCATGAAAATTTTGACTAGAATATACGTATACATTGACAGTAAACTGGCACTCGCACGGATATTTAACGGCACGTCGAAGTAAAACAATGCTAAACTTTGTTATTGTATCATCCACAGATCCCATTCGCATCGTTCCTTTCACTACAATTGTCACTGCACTTCACTTTCTTTGACTTTGTGAAAATATATTTAGTGTTGCCCACAGTAGACCTACTAAATTACTAAATTAGAACCCAGAGATTTAATATAGCGGTATTAGCGGTACAAATTTAGGTAAAGGTGGCGTTACGGCGCTACAAGCACTTTTTCGAAATCTCATAGCGCTGATCATCCCTTTTAAACCACCTCTGTAGAGCCATTATAACACACATATCCGACCACTGTAGAGCTATTGTAGAACTATAAGCTGTATAATTTGGGGCCTAATTGGCGCTACAAGAGATCTATATCTGGATATAGAACCATTATAGCACTTATTTAGGAGCCTAAGGAGTTATCAAAATCCTTTATCCGGCTACTATACGGCTTCTTATAGCGCTTGTGTGCTAGTTGGGCATGGTCACGTAGTCACGTACTTGCATCCCTTAGAGATCCCTTACAGGTATAAGTTCGCCTTTGTACATACTTATTCTTTAAAATGTATATCTTGTTTTGTGTGTACAATAAAGTGTTTACATACATATGCAAGAAAAAAATTATCTAGGTAAATATCTTACCAAAGTTAAAGCCCTCTTCGTTTACTTTGCTTCGTCTGAATACCTTGGGAACGACGGCTCCTGACATTTCGGTGTAAGTCATCACTCGACCTTAAAGGTTTTATTTGTGTTTAATATAAATAAAGTGGTTCGAAATTGCGTGTTGATTAGTTATGACAAAACGAGGATCCGTATTAGAAACGTTCTTCACCCATCTGCTTAATGAATGAAAAGTATAATACCGGGTGATCAATCCAAATGGGTCAGTAGGGAGAAGTCACAAACTAGAAGAGATAGGGAAATCTGTTGTTAGGAACCATGGCGTCAATTTTAAATTGAATGAAAACTGTTTTTTTTTATGAATCTTATACATAATTACATACATAATGGCCTGGACCAACATCGTAAATAACAGATGGATCAAATCAATATCACTACATAGTATAAAACAAAGTCGCGTCCTGCTGTCTGTCTGTCCATATGTATGTATGCTTAGATCTTTAAAACTACGCAACGGATTTTGATGCGGATTTTTTTTTTTGGGTAGAGGGATTCAAGAATAAGGTGTGTATATAGAATACTTTTTATCCAACTTGCTCGGAATGTTCTCATTAATGTAGTAAGTTCATACAAATTAAAAAAATATATATTATTGGCCTCAGCCGGGAAATAAGTATTATTAAGACGATTAAGTAAAAATACACCTTCCGTTTATGACGTCGCATACAAATGAAGGTAGTCTTAATTTGGCCGGTTACTGCATTATTATACGTGATGAAGAAAGTTTTACTTTTTTTTTCAAAGACTGATAATGCACAAAACAAAACAAAACAATATGGACATTGATATATGTATAAGTACAGTACACTACTATAGACAAGAACAGCATTATTTTACCTGCGGCGAGTGCAGGACTCCCGATCCCGACACGGACCCAGACCTTGGACGCATCTTCTTCTATGTCTATGCTCCGACCAAATGAATCAGTTAAATTTTCTGTAACAAAAAAAATATAATTTGTCTCCGAACGCTTTTGACCCTGCAACCACTTAATTTCTGTTTAATTTAGCCTCATGGTTGAATAATCATAATCATAATCATCATTTATTCACAGAATATATGGTACATAAGATGGTATAATTTAAAACTTGATCCTTATATATTCGGCCGTTATGGCATGTGAAAATTTACAAAACTTATTCTCTAGGTAGCATTCTTACTGATCTATATATATATTACGCGAGGCCGATTTTTGTACATCCCATCAGATCTACAGTTATGGTCCGATTTTGATAAATGATATGTCATTAGATTCGTCTCATGCTGGAGAGGTGCATAAAACTCTTGGAATTTTAATTTTTTCCTGAAAAGGTACTGAAAAATGGATTTGAAAAAACTACTGTGCGCTAACCACGTGACTTTGACCACGTGACCTGTGATCCCTATTTTGACATAAGATGACCAAATAATAATAAGCATGATTTGCTCACAAACCTGTAGTAAGTTGTTCAGCATGATGAAATATTATTTTTGAGTCGGCAACATAATATCCGCAACACTTAAAACATGTACAAATATGCAAAAATAATTTTACAGTTTGTTGACAATGAATGACAGTAGCCATATTCTGACAACTTTTAATGTCTTTTTTATTGGGGGCTATTATGTCAATGCTCTAAATTGCCAGGTTGTTTTTTTTTTTTAAATGTTGATATGGAAACTTATTTCGCATACCTGTTAAAAATGTAAAGAAAAAAGCCGGTCAAGTGTGAGTTGGACTGGTGCTCGAAAGACTAGAAAAACTGACCGTCATTCAAGAATAGATTATTTCTATAGGCGAGTTTTACTAAATCTAAATCAAAGCAGAAAAAAAATAGTAAAACTAATTTAAACGTCATTCAAATATGTAAATTTATGGTAGATTATTATAAATATGAATATATAAGTCCATCAAAAAAATAATTCCAAGGAAAATGGCATGAGTTATGGTAAATTAAATGGTATTTTACAAGAAGAAACTTAGTCCTTCCGCTTGCATGTCGACGGGATGGGAAATGTGGCCGAGTTGAGAATATGGACGACTTGACAATGTAGATAAGTTGGGAATGTATCTTCATTGGTAATATGGATGAGTTGGTAAAATGGACGAGTTGGAAATGTGGACGAGTTGGGAATATGGACGAGTTGGGAATATGGACGAGTTGGGAATGTGGATGAGTGGGCAAAGTAAACAAGTTGGGAATACGGACGAGTGGGCAATGTGGACGAGTTGGAAATGTGGATGAGTTGGCAAAATAAACAAGTTGGGAACACGGACGAGTGGGCAATGTGGACGAGTTGAGAATATGGACGAGTTGGCAATGAAGACGACTTGGTAATACGGACGAGTTGTAGATATGGAAGATTTCGCAATAAAGACGAGCTGATAAAAAGGACAAGTTGGTATTGTAGACGAGTTGGGTGTATCGTCGAGTTGGGAATATGGACGAGTTGGAAATGGGGATGAATTGGCAATGTGGATGAGTTGGTAAAATTGACAAGTTGGGAAAATGGACAAGTGGGCACTATGGATGAGTTCGCATTATGGACGAGTTGGCAGTGAAGACGAGTTGGTAATACGGATAAGTTGGCAATGAAGACGACTTGGTAATACGGACGAGTTGGTGATATGGAAGATTTGGCAATAAAGACGAGCTGATAATAAGGACAAGTTGGTATTGTAGACAAGTTGGGTGTATCGTCGAGTTGGGAATATGGACGAGTTGGAAATGTGGATGAGTTGGCAATATGAATGAGTTGGTAAAATTGACAAGTTGAGAACATGGACAAGGGGGCAATGTGGACGAGTTCGTATTATGGACGAGTTGGCAATGAAGACGAGTTGGTAATACGGACAAGTTGGTATTATGGACGAGTTGTGAATATGGACGAGTTGGGAATGTGGATGAGTTGGCATGAACAAGTTGGGAACACGGACGAGTGGGCAATGAAGACGACTTGGTAATACGGACGAGTTGTCAACGTGGACAAGTTAAGAATATGGACGAGTTGGAAATGTGGATGAGTTGGCAAAATGAACAAGTTGGGAATATGGACGAGTTGGCAATAAAGACGAGCTGATAATAAGGACGAGTTTGTATTGTAGACGAGTTGGGTGTATCATCGAGTTGGGAATATGGACGAGTTAGAAATGTGGATGAGTTGGCAATGTGGACGACTTGGAATTGTGGACGAGGTGGGAATATGGACGAGTTGGAAATGTGGACGAGTTGTATTTGTGGACGAGTTGGCATTGTGGACGAGCAAGTAATATGGACGCGTTGGCATTGTGGATGAGTTGGGAATATAAACGAGTTGGCAATGAAGACGAGTTGCTAATACGGACGAGTTAATAATATGGACGAGATTGGCAATAAAGATGAGTTAATAATAAGGACGAGTTGGTATTGTAGACGAGTTGGGTGTATGGACGAGTTGGAAATGTGGACGAGTTAGCAATATGGATGAGTTGGCATTGTGGACGAGTTGGGAATATAGATGAGTTGGCAATAAAGACGAGTTGGTAATATGAACGAGTTGGCAATGTAGATGAGTTGGGTGTATGGGCGAGTGGGCAATATGAACGATTTGGCATTGTGTACGAGTTGAGAATGTGGACGAGTTGTATTTGTGGACGAGTTGGCATTGTGGACGAGTAAGCAATATGGACGCGTTGGAATTGTGGACGAGTTGGTAATATGGACGAGGTGGCATTATGGACGAATTGGGAATATGGACGAGTTGCCAATGGAGACGAATTGGTAATATAGACGAGTTTGCAATGCAGATGAGTTGGGTGTATGAACGAGTTGGCAATGTAGACGTGTTGGGTGTATGGACAAGTTGGCATTGTGACCCAGATGGGAATATAGACGAGCTGACATTGTGGACGAGTTGGCAATGTGGAATAATTAACATGTTACGCTAACATGCGAAACTTGATGGAGAAATAACCTACATATGATGCAAATTTCAAAAAATCGACGCGCTCAAGAATAAATCATATTTGAATTAATGACGTCTGGCTGATCATTCTTATTCTCATTCAAAATAAAAATTGACAAATTCTGCGGTCAACAAAACAAATTGATTTTATAAGGTTTCCGTTTTTACCGAATATGGTAAGGAACCCTAAAATTAGGTTTATATTATAGGCTTGAGAGTCTTTAGCATCTCCCTCACTCTTCTGTCAGACACAATTTCAATGAGAGGAAAGACACGAAAGTTTGAATTATTCTTTTTTCAAACATGTTTAGCTGTTTTATATATTGTTTTTTCTTATTACACATATTTGACACATTCTTTTTTTTATGGTGGAGTATTGTTGGTCAGTAATTTATTTAGATTAGTAAGTAGGGTTTGATTAAGTATAACTAGCGTAAGAATTTCAAACACAATGTGTAATTGTTATTGAATAAATGATTGATGATGATGACATGGCAGCACCCATATTAAGAAAACTTGCACGATCTAATGAATTTCATAAAAAAAAACAAGCATTGATAATAGTGGTTTTTCGTGTATCTATAAACGTTTTTTACTCTCTATTTCATACAATTGAGTTTTTGTAACATTTTTTATTATTAATATTGTGAAATATTTACGATTATAAATGAATACATAAACAGTTACGCACTCCATGATTTCCTGTTTCCTCAAATCTGTCGTTTCGATTCATGTGCTATTTCTGGAAATTGATAGAAATCGATCAAATCGATAAATTTATGTCCTGAAGAAAGAACAACAAATTAAAATTCTACCAATCTTATGTTCGGTCCTATGAAAATATGTCAATTATATTTTTAAGATATGGGACTATTGTCATGAATATATTTTTCCATAAATCGAATAATATGCATTTTATTTGTGAAACAGATCAGCAGATCACATGTCATGCACAAGTTATTTTTACAAAAGAGTTGAATAAATTGTCACGATGAAGCTGGCAGTTGGCTATCAGGCCTGCCTCTAGCCTGGCATGTTTTAACGTTTTTAAAACATAATTTTAATGTGTTTTTTTACAGTATTAATTTATTCTTCATTCCCCAAAAACTTCTTATCGATAAAGTAGTTATTTTCTGTAACACTACCGGATTTCCATATTCTAGCGGCGGTTCGACGCCGCAACGGGTCTCTAGTTATTTATATTTATGTAATTTTAATTTAATGGAAGAATTTGATTAGATTCGTATATGAATGGTAGAGAATATCATGTGGCATTTGCCATTTGTATTAGTCTGATAAGTGCAATGAAGTTTAATAAATTCATAAAAAATTACACCGTGAAAATTTGTGGGCCTGTGATGGTGTAATCACGTGATAAACAAATAATATTTAAGCTTCTGTCACTCACACTTGGAGTTTGTCAAAAAGACAAAATGTGGCAGATGCTTTGCCACTTATTTATCGTGTGATAAACGCTGATATTCTTTATTTTCATGTACTTTCAGTTCACCTGTGCTCAGAGTAGTCTTTAAGTTCAGTTTTATTTATGAGTATGTGTAGAAACAGTCATTGACATTACACAATGGCGTTAGAAAATTTCACCACGCAATCCTCGATGTATATAATGCCTTGTTCTATCTTCTACCATTAGTCTCTTATTGTAATTTCTACCATCATCCACTGGTTTTCCTTTTTTTTTAAATAGAGGGCACGTATATTTTAAAATGAATTTTAATGTAATTACTCATAGGCCGATAGGGTACCATTGGAATCTTATTAAAGGGCCCGTTGTTAGTCAACTGTCGTCAGGCTATCTCTTGAACAGTAATACTCCTAATAGGTAATCACTTAACTTTCACAGACATTACCGTGGCCGCCGTTAATATTTAATTTCAAAATACAGGGGTTTCTCATAGGAGGAACTTGTTTATCACGCGTTATTAATTTTTTTCGTAGAGTTGTACGTAACCCTTTGTGTGTAATCCGACTCCCACTTAACAAATACTCGAGTTCATCACACAAATAAACAAAAATGGTTTTATAATGTGTATCAAAATATTTAATAAATTTCCTGATGATTTAATAAAATAATAATGACATGAATACTTTTAAGAAACATGCAAAGCTATGGTTATTGGACAAATGTTTTTATAATGTTAAGGATTTTTTAGAATACTATTATGATTTTTATATTTAATGAATTTAATTGAATTTTGTTTTATAGGGTAATGTGAATTTTGGATGGACATTTTAAATTGTTATTTGATAATTATCAACTAATTGATGTAATTTGTTATTTATACATTATCAAACAAATAACAAATTAAGTATATAAAAAAAATAAGAAAATAATACATTATCAAATTTTTTCTTATAATTTGATATAATTTGCAGCTGTTAATGATTTTATGACTATACAATATTGTTAGAATAAGTACCTATATTTTATGCGTTTACAGCTGAAAAGGTAGAATTTTGGTGAGACTTGTAAATTAAGCATGTACATCTGCATGTAACATAATAAATATATTCATACGCATTAAATCATTCATTCATTCAATAAAAAAAAGTAAAAAAAAATGACTGGTTTCATGACATTTATCATTCCATTGAAGTGTGGTAGGTACGGGAGATAATAATACGACGACACTCGGTGTTAGAATGAACATTTATTAAATATTTTCTAATGCTTTTATACTAACTTTCTTTTAGGTAATTTCCATATTATATGGTACAACATTCCAAAGGGGTTACACGTGTCGCATTACAATTCAAGGTTTTGCTATAAAAGGAGTTTGCTATTGTTTGATGAATCATCTGTGTGATCAGCTGGGACCACACACCGCACCAATTCACGTCCATAGACTTATTATTTAATCTTTCAAAAGTGGCTTACGAGCACTTACCTACTTCATGAAAGACGATTGTCTTATACAGATTAACCTACTTCAGGGAATCTAACCTAACTTAACAATTTTGTTTGGATTTATAATAACAGACAGACAGACAGACAGACAGACAGACAGACACACTTTCGCATTTATAATATTAGTATGGATTGCCTTAAACGAGTAATGCTCGTTAATTGACATAAGGTTATAATGTCGATAATAGGGTGTTTCATCTTTGTATGGAAAAAAATAAACTGTGTATTTTTTAAAGACTTCGCTTGGGGATCGAGTCTCTATAATAAAATAAAATATTTGTTCCAAATTTCAAGAAAATTTGAGGACGTTTAGAGGTTGCGCAAACTAACGACTTTTACAACAAATGTTAAAATTCGTAATAGTTCTGAAGTACTGATTTTATATGTTATAAGATGTTAATCATAAATATCTCTGTTTGGAAGTAAAGAGTATTACCCGTAGAGAAGTTTAAATGTAAGTAATTAAACTATTGTTCAATTTCTATAAAGTCAGAGCCTTCAAGAGAAACGTGTAATTTTACCATTTATAGAAAAAAGGAAAAAAATACAGCAAACGCTTTCTAGAGCAGATACATCAGCGTTTTCGATATCACTTAGAATATAGAAGAAGTCTCGTATTTTTAATACGATGAGAGATAATTTATATCATATTTTATAAAAATATAGAATAAAATAACATACAAAAAAGCAAAATCGTAGAGTTTTGGAGCTCTGAACCTATACACAAAAAATAAAAAAGTTAAGAAGCCTGAAAATATATGTATTTGTATAATTTATACTCATTGCCGGAAGACGACTGTTGTTCTATGTGTTTTTGCTGTTAATTTCTTATACTTTTACATCTTCTATCCCTTCAATATATTATTTTTACCTGTAGCCGGTGTTTAACTAAGCCTCCCGGCTATAGTTTTAAACCTCAGTTTGAACCCGTACAGTTGGGCTTTGGTACAAAAGGAGGCTGTGAGGCAGCAGTCCACTCCCTGCGCTCATTCCTCTCGTCACCGTCGTGCGAAGTGTTGATCAAAATTGACGTAAAGAATGCATTCAATTCGGTAAACAGGGACACTCTGCTAACAGAAATTAAACACAGTACCTACATGGCTCAGTATAGTTCTTAAAAATTGTTTAACAAACTTTTAACTCGAATTTTACCCCATTTTACGACAGGGGTTTTCAAAAAATTCTAAAATCTTATCAAAGTATAAAGAAGTATTAGGTATCTTTATTTGACGCAGTCTACACGACACTACACAAAGAAGGCCACGTTTCTTATACAAGCCCACCTTCTATTTAACCCATTTCAGGGATGTATTTAAAAAATGCTAAAACTTGTTTTCTTAGTTCTTAATGAAGAACCAACACTCGAAATGTTACTTGAAGAATTTCAAGTTCTTCATACAAACTTTCACCTCCCATTTTACCCTTTAAATGGATGAGTTTTGTCACACATTTAGGTTCTTTCATCAGTCTTGCTTCAACGTCTTTACCATTTAGGCTTTTATATGCTTCCCCTCTGATATGTTTATCCCCTTGTTCAAACGCAAATCGCATGAATTTTATTTTTTATAACTAATTGACAATACTTAATTTGCGAAAATGCCTGATTCGCACATTTACTTCTTGTTTCACCTACTTCAAATGCATTAGTCACATTGACAAACTCGCGAAAATGCTAAATTCGTAAATGTCTATAAGCTACCGCTGTGGGTATATCATAATCGCCTCCATAGTAAATTAACGAATCTGGCAGATTCGCAAGTTTGTTATAGCTACTTATGTGAGCAGGTCATAATAGCCACCATAGTAAACTAACGAATCTGGCAGATTCGCAAATTTGCTATTGGTTATTTAACCGGCTAGTGATAATTATGACCATAAAAAGTTAACCAAAATGTCAGATTCGTTAGTTGACCATAGATGTTTTTCCTTCCTCGAGCTAAGAAAAATACCTTATCTACATTTTGCAAGTTTACCATGGGGGAAAAAAAATAAAAGTGCAGATTCACAATATTGTAACTCTGGAACCTTAAAAGCTAGAGCTCTATAAATTTGTGAAATTGTGCGGGGTTATATTTGGTACAGATTTACATCAAAAACTCAATTTTGACAATATGGCAGTTATGTTAGTTTAGCATTGGAACGACGATAGATAAGGTGTTATTTTGCTGCATTATCAAAATTGCCTTCGCTAAGAGTTAAAATTGCTTTAATAGTAATCGCGTTTACCTGACTACCTGATGCTCTCTTCCTGAGGCTCTCTATTAAAACAATTTTAACTCTTGGCAAAAGCCTTAGAGTTGACAGTCCACCTAGATGGCATCTGAGCACCTCGCTTCTCTTTTATGACGGACGATTGTACTTCATAAGGTACATAACCATACAACACTACTGTTTTCTTTAATGAGATCGTACACAAACACAACGCCAACCGACGGACTATGATCAGCCACCTAGCACAACGTAATGGGCACCGACCCTTTGGGACCTGTTTACTCCCCGTTTGAAGAACTCCACGCAGTATTCAAATTCATGGACGTATAAAGTTATCTCATGTGTTTATAGTATCTTTATTTATTCTCATTTTGTTTTAATTAATAGCAACAACTTGGACGGAGGAATTGGTCTGGTTACTGAAGAACGATTTGGATTACGACACAGCATCGAAGACATCTCTGCGGGAAAGATATTTATTCATTGAGTTAGTAGATTTAATGATTTCCTGTGTTTGGAAGATATGTAAAAATTGAATTAATACTACATTCGTTTGCCCACTATGTTATTTTTTTACTTATTGTTCATTATCTTAACTAACATTTTACAAACTTTTTAACAAACATGGAAACATTATGAGTTCCTCCATTTGCCATTGAATTTCATCTTAACGCAACTTGAATAGCAAAATCGTTTCATGTATAAAAGCCAAACATAATTCATCTATTTATGTTTTACAGAAAGAAGTGGTTAGCCTTTGAGGATGAAGACAGAGAGGGTAGTTTTACCCAAAACAATAAACACGGGCTCCGCGTATTTAATCGTTTTAAATTTATAAACAAGAGCATAATCGTATCCAGTGTTATTGGTTATTGGTCGGTTCTGTGCCTGGAGCACGTACAAGTGTTATCTTTGCGGAGTTTCAACGAATTAACGAAGATTTCCGTTAGGCCGATCCATTGGATTACGCCGGGTGTCGCTGTGTGAGCCTTCGCTATCACTAAGTGGGGAGCCTAATATTGTTGTGTGAAGTGTTCCTGATTTTTTTTTTGTTGGTGGAATAACACGTTAAAAATATATACTAAGGTTTTCCCTGGAAAACACTACAACGACATGATGGCTCACATCGCCATCTAGGGATGTTCGCCCGAACTCAAGCGTCGGCCGTAGGCACTGGACGCCGAGTCACAGCGCAGGAGCAAGCTACGCGTAACGCGTAATACTGTTACAGCGCCATCTAATTCTTCTCGTGGGACCTAGCAAGCACACAATTGATGGAGTCACCGTGTCAAAGACTTCTAGTAGATCCCTGTGTTTTTAGTTATACTTCATTCTGTTAGATGGCACTAGGGGCTAGTTTAGTCTAAGCGTTGGATATTAATCATTCCTAGACACATGTTTAGAATAATAAGGACATAATATATATATTATATTTTTTAATAATATAAAAATTTAGTGCTTATATTTTGAACACTGAGGTGTACTTTAATATAGAATAATTATGTTTGTAACTTTTTGACATAGTACTTATTTAATATTTTTTTTGAATGCGACATGTTTTAAATTCCATTAATATGGTCAATGTATATTTTATAATTACTTATTATTATCGGTGTTGTACTGTTCACCTTAATTTGTGTGACCCTATATGTTGAAGTATAGGTAAATATATATATTTTTTTTGATATAACAAATTTATTCAGGTTATTGTATTTGGAATTTTAGACGTTTGTTTTCTATCTTTATCGTGATTACTAAGTGAAGTCTCGTAAGACGGCACTTATTTTTACTTTGTATTTGTTTTTAGTCTGTTGCCTAGACGTTTTGTATTTGTAACAATGAACAACGCCTCTCTGTCGTCGACGTGCCCGCACTGCCCTAATGCGTCTCGCACCTTTACTGCACATGGGCTTAAGGTACACATGGGTCGCATGCACAAAGGGATAAACCATTCCAGTTTGTCTCAACCCGTTCGCAGTGTGGTGACGCCGTCGCAACCACAAACTGATAACGATACCGCTTTGCGTTTGTCAGATTTAGCTGCTCTTAAACAGACTATGCGAGTGCTGCGACATATACCTAAAGGAGCACGGAACCTTGCGGCGGGTAGGTTGAGTGACATCATCGATAGATGTATCGCTACTAATGGTACTGTTGAATGGACTGCTTTACTAACCTTTGCTTATACGGCACTCAGGGCACCAGAATCGACATCGGAAGGTAACCTTACTGCCAAGGTAAAGCGCAATGTCGATTCTGTGGGGGTCGACGGTCCTTTGAGTTCGATTAGGACAGGAAAAGTGGCTTCAAAGGCACCCTCGGTAGTTAGGACAATTGAGTCTAAAGTGTTTGAGGGTGACCTGAAAGGGGCAGTCCGGGTGCTTATGTCGGAGGATGGAGTGGCGCCACAAAGCCTGGAGACACTTGCCACGCTACAGTCAAAACATCCGGCCCCATCTCGGCCTTTGCAGCTTCCGCTGGAGCCAGACCGGTCGATCCCTTCATATAGTGCGGAGGTTGAACATGTCGCGGGGGCAATCGCGTCCTTTAACAGTAGTTCTGCGGCTGGTTTAGACGGCATTCGGCCTGTACACTTAAAAGAGCTGACGTCGGGGTCGGCTGGTGATAGCGGAACTCGTTTGCTTGGTTGCCTCACTAAGCTCTGTAATTTCTTACTTAGTGGTCAGGTAAATCCGGAAGTATGTCCATATATTTATGGAGCTTCTTTGTGCGCGTTATCGAAAAAATATGGGGGTTTAAGACCCATAGCTGTTGGCAGCGCGTTTCGTCGGTTGACCGCTAAATTGGGGTGTCAGGCTGTGAGGGAGGAGATGGCCGCCTACTTGCGACCGTGCCAGTTGGGGTTTGGGACGAAGCTGGGATGTGAGGCTGCCATCCACGCAACACGGGCTTTTTCTTTAAATTCTGATCACACAGATTGTGTCATTATTAAATTAGACATTAAAAACGCATTTAACTCAATCGAACGCGATGCATTGCTGTGTGAAGTCAGAGAGCGGGTGCCTTCCCTTTATCCCTTCCTCTTCCAGGTATACTCGTCGCCTACCAATCTTTTCTACAATGAGTCTCTCATACTCTCCCAGGTTGGGGCGCAGCAGGGGGACCCACTTGGCCCGTTAGCCTTTAGTCTGGGCATTCAGAAGGTCATATCGGAGCTGCAGGCTCCTTTGAATATCTGGTACCTTGACGACGGAACTCTCGGAGGAAAGCCTGAGGTGGTCTTGCAAGACCTTAATATAATCCTTCCTCGTTTTAAGGAGCTGGGTCTGGAGGTAAACAGTGCCAAGTGCGAATTCTTCCCTTGCAGTACCGCATCTTGCGAGTCCTTCGCGTCATTTAATACTTTGTTTCCCGGCCTCAGGATGTTATCGGCGCAAACGTTTAACCTCTTAGGGTCTCCTATTTTCCCAGAAGCTATTTCTGATGCCTTTGCGTTAAGGAGGCGGCTTCTTCTGACAGCGGGGACGAGACTTAAAGATCTCTCGGCTCACGTAGCTCTCACATTGTTACGGTCGTGTTTTGCAGTTCCCAAGCTCACTTACTTTTTGCGCACTGTGCCGGCTTGGTTGCACCCCGGTGATGTCGACTCCTTTGACTCTGTGTTGAGGGAGACAACAGAGTCTATATTGAATGTTTCCCTCAATTCGGATCAATGGGATCTTGCGTCTCTCCCTATTCGCAGTGGTGGCTTAGGGATCCGGCGCGCACGGGACGTCAGCCTTCCGGCTTTCTTGGCATCGGCGTGTGGGGTTGTGGACCTTGTGACTGATAGTTTGTCCGTTGAAGGTGATAAGGCAACCATACCGTATGCGTCTGATGCCCAGGATGCTTGGATGGCTCTTAACCCAAATAGCAGTGCGCCTGAAAGACCAGACCGCCAGCGCTTGTGGGACGATGCAGGGGTGACGCGGGTACTGCGCTCTCTTGTCGATGGCGCAGAGGGAGCGGACAGGGCAAGATTGAAGGCCGTGTCGGAGTCGGAGTCTGGGGCTTGGTTACATGCGCTTCCCTCCCCCCACCTAGGCACTCTGCTCGACGACGACTCGTTGCGGGTGGCTGTGGCTCTCCGCCTGGGCTGCGATGTTTGTGAACCACATTTATGCATCTGCGGTACCATGGTGGAGAGCAACGGGCACCATGCGTTGAGTTGCTGTCGTTGTGCGGGGAGATTTTCGCGTCATCACGCTCTGAACGACATCGTCCGGAGGGCGCTGGTATCAGCCAACATACCATGTGTGCTGGAGCCTTCAGGGTTGAGCAGGACGGATGGGAAAAGGCCTGATGGTTTGACCTTGGTGCCGTGGCAGAAGGGCAAGTGTCTGTTGTGGGACGCAACATGTGTCAGCACTTTCGCTGCCTCGCACCTGGGTCGCACCATCAGAGCGGCCGGAGCTGCAGCCGAGACGGCTGCTCTCAGAAAGCGGGACAAATATTCCGCTTTGAAAAATTATTTATTTGTCCCGCTCGCGGTGGAGACGACTGGCTGCTGGTGTTCAGAAGCTAGAACGTTTTTGGCGGAAGTCGGGCGCCGTTTGCGAGAGAGAGGTCATGACCCCCGTGCCGGGTCGTTCCTGCTGCAAAGGTTGTCGATCGCGATTCAACGCGGTAATGCAGCGAGCGTGATGGGCACCTTTGCACCCGGAATGACTCGGGGCGGGTTATTTGACTAAACAGTGTTGTATTTGTGTATATTATGTTTAGTTAAGTGGTTATTATTTTGTAATTTGACATTTTTAATGATTTTTTAGATTGTAAATATTTAGTATTTTTTTTTACTAAAAGTTGAACTACTTTGTAGTTTCCTAGATACTAAAAATCTTAAGATATTTACATTTTTAACTTACGAATAATGTGTGGACTGAGTGAGCACTTACAAACATGTATTATCCAAAAATCTGCCACTTGCACTTTAACTTTACAAAAAGAAATTCAGAGTAACATTTGAAAAACAATATTTTATTAAAAATACGGCCCAATAGATGATTTACACGTTAGTCACTTTCGCTACTAGAGTCAATATCCTCGCTCCTACTAAATACCATCCAGCGGTGAATTTTGTCAACTGAGAAAATGCCACTAAATGCTCTATTTCCTTTTCTAGATAAAGGCGTGTCCTCAACTACGTACCTATCATTGTCAAGTACTTTAACAATACGATATGGGCCACGAAGCTTAGGAACCAACTTCCTACTTTGTCCACTAGCCGGAATGTCCCTCTCTATTCTGACTAATTCACCAACTTGAAAAGACAGCCTCTTTCTATTCTTATCAAAAGCTGCCTTTTGCTTTTCCTGTTTCAGTCTCATGTGCTCAGACATCTCATTACGAATCTTATCTAAATTTTCACTGGACTCTAACTCTGCAGCTTCCCCATTGTCAATGTATGATTGTAAAACAGAGTTGGACACTCCGGTTAGTTGAAAACCAAACAGTGCTTGTGAGGGAGTCTTGCCTGTTCCCTTATTCAACGTGTTGTTTAAGCCCCACTGAATTTCATCAACGCACTCATCCCATACCCTTTCTGATTTACCAAGAGTTGCAGCAGTGAGTGACGATAAAACAGTCCTATTGTAGCGCTCAATCTGTCCATTAGCGCGAGGTGTAGCAGTTGCATTTAAAATATGTTTAACACCTAGAGAGTGCAAATATTCCTCGAAACTTTTAGCGGTAAATGACGATCCACGGTCTGATATTAGCCGTTTAGGAACATCAAAAGTATGGAAATATTGTTTGATGGCCCTAATGGAATGAATAGACTTTGTGCTCTTTACTGGTATCAACATTATATATTTGGTAAATGCATCGATTATCAAAAGTAAATATGAGTTATTCCTTTTGCTACGCACGAAAGGTCCTAGATGGTCTAGGTGAATGGTGTGAAAGGGCCGGTCTACCTTTTGAATCGGGTGTAGTTCACCAGCCTTCTTTCCAGAGGGTACCTTAGCGTGGGCGCATTCTAGACAAGAATCGACATATTTTTTTATAAATCGCCTCATTTTAGCAAACCAATAACTACTTTTGATTTTCTCGTAAGTTTTGTCAAAACCAAAGTGACCTATGTCGTCGTGATTAGCCTTCAACACCTGCCATCTTACACCCTTAGGTACAACCCAGCGATCTCCATCTTCTGTTTTTCTAAATAGCAAACCCCTTTTAATTGAATAGTTATTTTTAATTTCAATTATATTATTGGTCTCTGGATCATTGAATATATTTACAATTCTTTGAAGTTCGGGATCGCTGTTTTGCACTGTAGCTATCCAGTTACAATCAATATTTCGGATCTCAAAACTAGATTTAGTCTCCAATCCCGGAGGATTTCGGCTTAGCGCGTCGACATGGGACATGGTTAAACCAGGTTTGTAAATGATGTTAAAATCGTATTCCTGCAACATGCTCCACCAACGTGCTACTCTTGGCAGCATATCTTTTTTGTCAAAAGTTGCTCGAAGCGAATTACAATCGGTAACTATGGTAAAAGAAATTCCCAAAAGATAGACCCTAAAGCGTTGTACAGAGGCCACCGCCGCTAAAGTCTCTAAATCGTAAGAAGTAAATTTAGCTTCTTCAGGTGATGTCTGTCTGCTATAATATGCGACAGCAGTAAATGGTGAGTTTCTATCCTTCCTTTGAAGAAGCATGCCCGCTATCCCATGTTTAGACGCATCAGTATGCACTTGGGTCTCATATGAGGGATTATAGAATGATAGTATCGGCCGTTTAATTAATTCCTTTTTTAAAGTGTCAAATGCGTTTTCTTCGGCCTCACCCCATGACCAGCGAGCATCCTTCTTCAAAAGTTGTGTTAATGGCCTTGCAATTATTGAAAAGCCTTTAACGAAACGGCGGAAAAAACTAGCAAGCCCTATAAATTGTCTGACCTTATGTTGATCGGTAGGTTTGGGAAACTTTTCTACTGCTTCTATTTTATTCCTACCAGGCTTAATACCTGATTGGCTAATTTCAAATCCTAGATAATCAATGGATTCCATCATAAAATGACATTTTTTGAGGTTCAATGTCAATCCTGAAGATTTAAACAGATCCAACACTTGGCGCAGCTTAACAAATCCGTCTTCAACAGTCTTCGAAGGAATATTTACATCATCCATGTAAGCAAGTGCATCTTTGAATCTAGCATTTCCTAGAATGTTGTTTATTGTCTTTTGGAAATTAGATGGCGCATTAACTAGCCCAAATGGCATACGTGTGAACTCATAATGCCCGTCGGGCGTTACGAATGCTGTCAAGTGTTTTGAAGAGTCGGACATAGGTATTTGGTAATATCCTGACGCTAAGTCTAAAGTGGTATAAAATTTATGACCAGAGAGACTATCTAATTGATCATCAATCCTCGGTAAAGGGTAATGTTCTTTAACTGTGCGTTTGTTTAATGCTCTGAAATCTATACAAAGTCTGTGTTTCCGCCAGACACAAATTGAACCTCCCACGGGCCCATGTGATGGGAAACTATCAAAGCAATCTTGCCTAGCGCGAAACAATGGAACGCGATACGCGCCCTATGTACTTAACCTAACTTAATCTATGTTGCTAACCTGGATTTCAGCCGAATCTCTTCCCGGCCGCAAGTATGTGTTTCTGTTTTGTGTAAAGTGTAGTATGTGTGTTACTTGCGGCAATAAACGACGTCCCGGTCTGCGCCGCCGCCGCTCTGATCTCGTCAGCAAAACACCAAACACAGTTCACACTGTAGTAGTCCTTATATCACTCTAAATAACAATCCTTGGGACGCCCGAAGCAGCCCACCGTACAAGGAATTGTGCCGTATCTCAACACTTTCCGTTAAAGCGTAAAACTTCCAAAATCGCCCGAAAACCACGGAGGTTATAATGTTCAAGACCCGTTACGTTAATAGCAACATGCAGCAATGGCGCCGGCACGCGTCTGCTGCGACAGCCCGCGCGCTCGCAGCGCCGTGACAGAAAAATGAACTAACTGATTGTGTGGCCAGTGGGTAAAACCTATCGATTCTGAACAACCACCCGCCCCGGACCGACCCGTCGTCGGTCCGCTCAAACTCCCGGTAGTCGGGATAGCGTTGAAACCGCCCGTCTAAGGATCGAGTCCCTCACCTGTACATCTGCGATCCGTGGAGACCCATCCTTGCCCGCTATCAAGTTAACGATGCGCCCCCGTCGCCAACACAACGGTGATAGGTTAGCATCCTTAACCAGTACGAGGTCTCCAACGCACGGTGGGGTCGTCCTGTCCGTCCACTTAACGCGTTGCTGAAGAATGTGCAAATACTCAAGCGACCATCGCTTCCAAAAATTTTGAGTCATTTGCTGCAGCATCTGATACCGTGACAACCTATACAGCTTAACATCTGTATACGGATACTCCGGCAAGGCGTTAAGTGGTTGGCCAATCAAAAAATGACCTGGGGTAATGGCCTCCAGGTCATTCGGGTCAGCGCTCAACGGACACAAGGGGCGCGAATTTAAAACTGCCTCAATTTTGCAAAACACCGTTGACAATTCCTCGAAAGAGAGGATCGTTGAGCCGATGACCCGATACAAATGAGTCTTGGCAGACTTAACCACTGCCTCAAATATTCCACCCCAGTGGGGGCATCCAGGTGGACTGAAATACCACGAAATGCCCCGACTGGCGATGGCCGTGCCGATCTCTCGCTCATTTTGACTTAAAAATAATACAATTTCCTTTAAACAACGATCGGCGCCCTTGAAGTTGGTACCACAATCCGATCGTATCAAGGCCGGTATCCCCCGTCGAGAAACGAATCGGTCCAGCGCTGCCAAAAAGGCCTCCGTAGAGAGATCAGCTACCATTTCCAAATGAACGGCCTTGGTCGCCATACACACGAAGACGCACAAATATGCCTTAACCGACTTCGCATTGCGAAGGCGTGATGTCTTGACCATGAAAGGCCCCGCGAAGTCTGTCCCCACACCAGCAAACGGCCGAGCTTCCGTAACTCGGTCGGGCGGGAGATCTCCCATTTGTGGCTGCATTGTGGCTGCCTTGAGCCGGTAACAAGGCAAGCAACGAAACACAACGCTCCGTATCACTCTCCGTGCCGACAAAATCCAGAACTCCCGCTGCAAAATGCCCAGCAGAGTGTTGCAGCCTGCATGTGAATTCCTGATGTGACGGTCCCAAACCAACAGCTCCACCAGAGCTCCCTTCTTGGGAAGAATTAAAGGATGCCGCGCTGAATAGGGCAATTCGGCATTCCGTAGTCGGCCTCCCACCCGGAGCATTCCGTGCTCATCAATAAACGGGTTGAGGCGGACAAGGCTCTTCTTCATTCTGCCCACGCCAGTCCGCAAAATCCTAAGTTCATCCTGGAACTCCTTTCCCTGTACGACCTTCACCCAACGTGAGAGAGCCTTTTGCTGCTCCTCAGGTCCCATTACAGGTGACAGGTTGCGCTGAGCAGCAGGGCTTCGACAATTATGGAAAAACCGCATTATCCATCCCGTGACTCGAAGTACCTTCCCTAGTGAGCTATACCGTTCCAAAAGAGTGTGGTCCACTGCCACAGACTCCACTGTAGTCACATTGACTCTCAGACCCTGGTCAGGGGGTAGTGGCTGGCGTCCGCAGTCATTGAAAGGCCACTCCGTATGTGGCCGCTCCAGCCATTGAGGCCCCCACCAGAGAGAATGCTCAACCAGAGCAGGCGCCGGGCAGCCGCGACTCGAGCAGTCTACCGGGTTAACTTCACCTGGAACATGTCTCCAGACCAGAGGAGTCTCCGAGTTATTTATCTGTGACACTCGGTTGGCCACAAATACCTCAAGCGTATGGACCGAAGCCTGCAGCCAGCACAACACGATCTGGCTGTCCGTCCATGCGTAAACCGTGTCATTCAGATCCACCGTGCCACGCAAGTTCTGCGCCACATGGTTCAGGAGGCGGGTCAGGAGCGCGGCACCCGCCAATTCCATCTTCGGAATCGTCCACCGGGTCCGAACAGGCGCAACCTTGCTCTTGGCCATGACCAAGCGTACAACGCCCTCGCCAGAAGTCTCACCTGTTCTCAGGTAGACCGCGGCCGCGTACCCTTTCTCAGAAGCATCGCAGAACCCATGCAGGGTCACCCTGGCTCCCGCCTGAGGGAGCAGTTTGCGCGGGATCTCAATTTCTTTAATATGCGGCAATGTGGTCACGAATGCCGTCCACTCGTGCAGCAGCTCGTCCGTGAGCTGCTCATCCCAGCCTAGTTGGGCCAACCAAAGCTTCTGCATGAAGAACTTTGCCATGAACGTGACCGGAGAGATCCAACCGTTTGGATCAAACGTTCGTGCGATAGTCGAAAGGACTGATCGCTTGGTCCAGGTCTTCGACAGCAATTCGGCCTCACAATTGTACGTGAAGACATCCTGAGTCGGTCGGTACTGGACCCCCAAAATTGCCAACGCATGAGGATTATCCGAGTCCTCAAACAAATGCGGGTCTTGTTGGTGCTCAGCTGGTAGTCCTGCCAGCACCTCTGGGCAGTTTGACAGCCACTTCCTGAGTTCATAGCCACCGGAGGCCATGAGCGCCACCAATTCATCCCTTAGGATGAGCGCCTGCTCAATGCTGTCCGTGCCCGTACAAATGTCATCCACGTAGACATCCCGGTCGATGACTGCAGCTGCGCGAGGGAAGCGCAGCCGTTCCTGGTCAGCCAGCTCTCGTAGTGTCCGCATCGCTACATACGGGCTGGGCTTTAATCCGTACGTGTTCGTGTTCAGCTCATACGTAATCATCGGTTCTTCTGGGCTCTCTCGCCACAATATCAGCTGGAACCGACGGTCATCCGCATGGATCTCCGTTTGGCGAAACATCATCCTCACATCCGTAACGAAGACAACTTGGTGTCTCCTGAAGTCCGTTAGAATGTCTGCAATGTCTCTGGTCAACTTTGGACCAGCGTGCAGGCATTGATTCAGAGACACCCCGTTAGATGTCGCCGCGCTCCCGTCGAACACGACCCTGATCTTGGAGTCAGGTGTCTTCAGGACTGCATGATGAGGCAATACGTAGTGCTCCTCACAACGCCAGTCTACCCTGGATACTGACATGTGACCCAAAGCCAAATATTCACGCATGAACTCAACATACTTTCGCCGAAAGTTGGAGTCCCGTTTCATGCGCCTTTCCATGGCCATCATCCGTTTCTCAGCCAGGCCCCTGGAGCTCCCCAGCGGAGGTCGCGTCGATAGAAACGGTAGCCGTGTCATAAATCTGCCCGACGGGAGGCGCACCGTGTTGCACTGATAAAATGTCTCGCACTCCTCGTCCAGTAGGTTTGTCCTGGGAGCTGTGGGTGGCTCTTCTGTTGCCCAGAACCTTTGCAGGACCTCCGATAACACGCTGCCGTAGTATATGTTGCTATAATCCGTTGCGTCCTGTGGTCCCCGTACTGGGCCCAATAATGCGTACCCACCTGCGGTACACACGGCCACCAACCCGTTTGGTTGCAGCTCCCGCTTACCGCTCCGCAGCAGCTTCCCGAGGACGTCAGTTCCAAGTAAGACGTCCACCCGTCCGGGAATCGCGAAGTGAGGGTCGGCCAACTCCAATCCCTTGGTCAGCTTCGTTACCGCCGGCGGTAACCGTACCGAAGGAAGAACCCCGACCACTTCATCCAAAACAATAGCCGTGGCCTTCACCCGCGTGATCGATGCCGAGTCACCCATCTCAAACAGGAGGTCCGTCTGACCCCTGATGTGCGGCACCTGATTGCCACCTATACCTATTGCGCCATCCCGTGATGGCTCCAACCTGAGGCCCAGCCTGGCCACTAGGCGGCTGGACACGATACAACCTTGTGCCCCCGAATCCAGGAGTGACCTCACTGGCACTGGCCGTCCATCCGTACCCCTGACGGTAATCTTAGCCGTCGGTAATAATACCGTCACTGGTGGGGTGGGCACGACGGATGAACAGACTGCTAATTGCTAGCAGGGGGAACCTCCCTCCCTTTCCGCCGGAGGGGGAGAGGGCCCCTGGCCCAGGTATGGGTCCCACCCCGGGTAGTACACCCCTCGACCCATCGGTGCCATGCGCGCCGGCTGGTAATAGCCCATCGGCATCCGTCCCATCTGCGGCGGACGCGCCATCAAGCGTGGGCGCTCTGCGAGGGGTGGGGAGAAGCGACTACTCGGGGGCGGCATCCTGCCCCCCAGCGCGGCCGAGTAAGTCGCGTAACCCGACTCCCCATTGGTCATCTCCGGGCACCCGCCCGAATCTCGGCGCCGATCCCCCCCCCGCGGAGGAGACTGCGGCATCCGGCGGTACTCCGGAGCCCCCGGTGACCCCCCACCCCGGGAGGGGGGCGACCGCTGGTCTCTGGGTGACCCCCCTCCCCGGTGGGGGGGCGACCGTCCACCCAAGGCTGGCTTAGGAGAGGGGGGATGACCTCCCGATGAGGCCCCGTACCGCTCCCCACTCTCAGCCAGGCAGAGAAGTTCATGATGGGCTCCTCCGCATACTCGGCAGTTGGTGGTCTTACTGCATTCACGCACATAGTGTGCGCCTAGGCAGCGGAAGCACAAGTTTCGCTGCTTGACCACCCCCCTGCGCCTCTGCACCCGCTGTGCTCCAAAATCCGCGCACGCGGTGATCGCGTGTCCCCCTTCCGGCAGAAGGGGCACACCTCCGATTGGAGGGCGTTGTACCGCTGTCCTCCCCGACGGGGCTCCACCGGTTTGGGCCCAACCGTACGCCGGGGTGACGGGGGGGGTTGCGGCGTGGTTGCCCCTTGGCAATCCGCCCGCCTGCACTCACCCTCCAGGAACGCCCTCAATTCGTCAAATGTTGGGAGGTGACTCGACGAATCACCCCCATGTGACTGCTCAAACCGCGCCACCACCTCACTAGGTAACTTGCGCAAAACCCGGTTCACTATAATATACTTGTTATCCCCTAGTGACAACTTGAGTCGCTCCAGCGTATTCACCGCCACCGTGACGGGATTAAGGATTTTCGACCTTATTTCATGTGCATTAGTGACCTTCGATATACTAAATATTTTTTCGATGAGCCCATCAATAATTAATCGCCGATTATCATATCGGTCAATTAATAGGCCCCATGCCGTCTCGTAACTGGAATCCGTGATCTCCAGGTGGGTCAAAATATCGTGAGGCTCACCGCGTAATCTCCCCATCAACTGCGCCATTTTATACGCGGGGGACAAATCCGTGCGCGAGTGCACCACGCTGTTAAAAATGTCGCGAAACCTCGGCCAGTCGGCATATTCACCACAAAATTCCGGGACATTCACTGGTGGCAACGGCGCCATTAGTGCCACACCACTGGGTGCACGCCTTACCCCAACATCCCCTTTTCGGGCGCGCTCGATATCCGCTGCCGCTTGGATGATACTCATCACCATATCACCGCACTGGTCTACATTGCGTTGCACCACTTCAACAGCCTGGGTCCGACTTTCCCCAGTCTCCTCTTCGTCAATACGGGCCAA
This sequence comes from Apotomis capreana, assembly GCA_947623375.1. NCBI lineage: Eukaryota > Metazoa > Arthropoda > Insecta > Lepidoptera > Tortricidae > Apotomis > Apotomis capreana. The sequence continues at coordinate 23,196,092 of OX392506.1, forward strand.
ATATTCGGCATGCAATTTCAATACCGCGTCATATCTTTCATCTACCTGTCGCGCGCGTGACAATAATGCGTCCTCGCGATCCGTACGACCAATTAACGTAACGACTAATGAAAACCATCTTAATTCCGATTCGACCCTTGACGCGATCGTTTTAACTACTGAGGGAGCCATGGTACCAACCTCAATAACACGGATCAATAAAATAATATAGCCCGAAAACAAATAAATTAATTTGGGTGAATAATTTTGTACGTGGAACCCCGATTTTCGACAATAACAATCCGTTTTTCTTTTTCGTAACAAACGCGACAACTTCAAAGTTATTCACCCAACACCAATATTACGCAAAGGAAAACAACACTAAATGTATTTAAATTAAATGTATTTTGAGTGAATAACAGTTCAGCGGAACCCCAATTATTAATTACTTATTAATACGTTTCTCCGTATCGAAACGCAACTATATTTACTTTATTCACTCAACTAACATTTCAATTGAAAGTAATAACTAATATTCTTATAATTTAGTTACTCTTAATTACGCAAATACAACTTAACGTTAATAGATTGGAATGCGAAACAAGCGCAATCCACCGTCAAATTTCAATTATGATTTCGATGCAACTAAATTACTTTATTTCTACGTAAATGAATCGAATATCTTTTCTGTGGATATGAACCACGCTCTGCTACCAAAATTTGTTTCCGCCAGACACAAATTGAACCTCCCACGGGCCCATGTGATGGGAAACTATCAAAGCAATCTTGCCTAGCGCGAAACAATGGAACGCGATACGCGCCCTATGTACTTAACCTAACTTAATCTATGTTGCTAACCTGGATTTCAGCCGAATCTCTTCCCGGCCGCAAGTATGTGTTTCTGTTTTGTGTAAAGTGTAGTATGTGTGTTACTTGCGGCAATAAACGACGTCCCGGTCTGCGCCGCCGCCGCTCTGATCTCGTCAGCAAAACACCAAACACAGTTCACACTGTAGTAGTCCTTATATCACTCTAAATAACAATCCTTGGGACGCCCGAAGCAGCCCACCGTACAAGGAATTGTGCCGTATCTCAACACTTTCCGTTAAAGCGTAAAACTTCCAAAATCGCCCGAAAACCACGGAGGTTATAATGTTCAAGACCCGTTACGTTAATAGCAACATGCAGCAATGGCGCCGGCACGCGTCTGCTGCGACAGCCCGCGCGCTCGCAGCGCCGTGACAGAAAAATGAACTAACTGATTGTGTGGCCAGTGGGTAAAACCTATCGATTCTGAACAGTCTGTAATCGCCAGTTTTCTTTTTAACGAGCAAAATTGGTGATGCATATTCCGACGAAGATTGCTGTACTATACCGGATTCTTCGAGTTCCTGAACTATATCCCTAACTATCTCCCTTTCCGTATGGGGTAAACGGTATGGTCTATAAACTACTGGTGTAGGGTCATTTAACTTAATATCCATTTCAGAAGTAGTTACACACCCTAATTCTTTCACTGTGAACGCAAAACAGTCCCTGTATTCATTTAACAGATCGATCAATTTAGTTTTGTGCTCGTGATTAATGTTTTGATTTATGTTTATCATTGATTCATCAATCACGGTTTTACTGACCCGAGTTTCTATACCTTTTTCAATCCTATTAACATCTAACGACTCTACAGATTTCGGTAACTCCCTCAATGGTACGGCGCGAACTAGTAAAGTATCTTTATCCATCAAGAAACCCTCTGGGTCTAACCCTTTAATTACTACACGACCTTGACCTTCGACTATATTAATAACACTTTGTAAAACCTCATACTCTCTTTTCGGTTGCAAGCATAAACTTGGCTCCAGAAATAAATCCCCACTATACAACGGCATTGAACGTACATTTACTATTGTGTAACCCTTAATAAGAACCGATTCATGAACATGCAATGATACACTGTCTTACGGCTGCTTAATTTTTGATGATATTTTCAACGTGTCATTAGTCTTGTATACCACCACATGTTCTTGTTCGGTAAACGTCTGCCCCAAAAGTAACGGTACCTTCAACAGATGATCGGGGACAATCAATACATCCAAAGAGGCTTTTGCAGAATCAATTTCAATAGTTAAATTCAATTTACCAATACACTCAACTACTGAATCTCCAAATCCTCTAAGTATTGGTAAATCTGATAAAATCCATTCATCGGAAAAAGTTCGAGCAACAGACTCCCTCAGCATGGTGCACTGGCTTCCAAAATCAACAAAACACTCTAAATGTCTATCGTTAACTTTTGCCGATTTGAAATATTTTATGTCATTATCTTGTTCAAGAGATATGCGTAGGACAACCTTATTGTCGGGATTATTCTTCTTTACAGGACACCCGTCAGCAAGGTGTCCAACTTTATGACATGAATCGCATCTCTTGACTGGCTGAGTACATTTGTAGTAAGGGTGACCCGCTTCCCCACAATTATAACGTTTGGTAGTACTTTTGAGTTCATTACTATTACGTATCGCTTTAAAAGACCTGGTACGTATGCTGTCAGAAACACTGGTATGCATATTTGAGCTAGCTCGTTCAGTTGGTCTAGTGATTTTAACATTTCTTAAATAAACTAATAGCTTATCAGGTTCCGTAAACTGAGCTGCTTCGGCACTGGTTCTCACAGACCTATCTTCAATGCCGAACAATAAACAATCTATTGCATTTTTACCTAGTATATTACAACGGTTTAAAAGAATCATTTTTTTATAAAAATATTCTTCTAATGATTCACCAAAGCGTGCTTTACATGCCAGCATTTCTGTCAACAGTCGTCCGTAATTTTCGTCACTTGGGAAAGCCAATTTTAACTTGTCTTGCCATTCAGACCATGAAAACAAGAGGCTAGGTAATCCCTGATACCACTGCTGTGCGAGACCAACTAATTTAGGCAACGCGTAATAGATTGTTTGACGCTCTGTCCAACCATAAATTTGGGCGCATTCATTGACTTTTAACAACCACATACTAATCGTCTGGTTTCGTTTGGTTGGATCATATTCGGGTATAACGTTAATAGTTGGGAATCGTTCATTACCGCCTCCAGTTTTCATTGTCTGGATGAGCTCTTTAAACTGTACAGCAAGGTTAATAAAGTCATTGTTGGCATTAGATGTAGGTTGTAGTTCATTTGACTGATTAGATACTGGTATCGATTGGTTAATTACAGAAGGGCTACATAGCTCTGGTTCATTTAACAGTTGTCTAACCTGCTCCTGCGCGTACTGACTTCGGGGTACGATGGATGACCCCTGTTGGCGGTGCATGCTGGGTGACCTCAGCCGACGTCGCGAGCTGCGCGACCTCTGTCGATGTTGGGAGCTGCCCGATCTCTGCCGACGTCGCGAGCTGCGCGACCTCCGCCGACGTTGCGAGCTACCAGACCTCCGTCGACGTCCCGAGTAGCGCGACCTCTGCCGACGTCGCGAACTGTTCGATCTCAGCCGGCGCCGCGAGCTGCCCGATCTCTGCCTGCGCCGCGAGCTGCTCGACCTCCGCCGACGGCGAGAGCGTCGATTAGATCGCCTCTCCAAACTGTCTTCTCTGTGGTGACTGCGGCTGCGGCGATGCCACGAGTGTCTACTTCGTTCGCGTAGAGGTGTACCAAAGTCCTCATCATCACCTCTTCTACGCCTCTGAGGTGATCCTTCTCTCTCCATTATTTTTACTTAATAGTTTAATAGGGCGTAAAGTTTTTCACCGAGGTTATTACTATAAACTCGGCTGATCCCAATTTCTGAACTAAAAGGGACAGTCCATAAAGTAAACTTCAGCATCCGAGTAACACCGTTTATTCCTTGTACTTGCTTATCTATACAACGTTATAATTATTTCTCAGGAAGACTTATTTTAGAGTTTTAGTTACGGACGTGATGCCTCTCAAATCTTGTCCTCCCGCCATATTGCCGTTCACCGCTGTCCACCAATCCGAACGCTCAACCAAATTGAGAGACAGCACGCTTTACATTTTGAAACATCCGCTTCCGGACTTACAATACTTTTATATATTTTGATGATAAATAAGTTATGACTGTTTATCAAAATAGAAGTAATAAAATCAATAATTAATTAAATAAAGTTAATAAGTAATATTGTTAGAAATTACAAAATGCTTACAGTACTATGAAAACTATATTGAATAAAATCGGTCGAGCCGTTTTGGAGTTATCGCAAAATTTCATAATTTTCCTTAAAATTACGTAAGTGCCGCGCGGTGTCCTTATACTTTGAACGTTACACATATTCGTTAAGTGTCATACTGCATTAAAACATTCCGCTCAATCTGGCACGTATAATCGATAACTTTTTTACTTTGGCGATTACGACATTTTTTATAGAGCTTGAAATTTTTCTCGTAATTAAAACCTTTTGACACTTGTCATTATCAATGTATATAATATAATGTGAGCCGGCGTCCCGGGTTCGAATCCCGGCCAGGGCAAATATTTGTGTGATGAACTCGAATATTTGTGCTTGGGTCATGGTTGTTCTATATATTTAAGTATATATTTATCTATATAAGTATGTATATCGTCGTCTAGTACCCATAACACAAGCCTTCTTGAGCTCAATTTGGGACAAGTTCGATTTGTGTGAGGTTGTCCGATATTTATGTATTTATTTATTATTTATTTATATTTATCTATATAAGTCTTAAGCTTAATTTGGGACTAGATAAATTTGTGTGAGGTTGTCTGATATTTATTTATTTATTTTATTATTTTAATATCAAAAAAATTACGGTTTGACACTGACATAGGTAGGTCAAAATGTCAATGATCCCTCACTGAAGTGTGTAAAATTTCAATAGTTGACATTGACAAGTGCCGACCATCGACAAGTGTTATTTTAAATCGTGATTCGAAACCAAATATCAGTCAAGAATATTGTGACTTGCAGATTCCCAAGTTCAAAAAATAATATCGAAAATCCATTGTAAAAAAGTTATTAAAGAGCTGCAGTTTGTAAAAACTTACTGCAAGGACGGTCGAAAAAAAAACAATTTAATGGTCTTTCAATAATTGTGCCATCCATATTTTGAAAATAATGGAAAATAGCAGAGTATGGAGGTAAAAGTTAGTTATTCTCAATACAACGATTGTATGGAGCGTGGCCTTTTTAGACAGTATTATAATATACTCTTCTTTTCTGCGGACCTAGTATTATTATTACAAAACTTTGAATACTTTATAATTTTATCTAGTCTGTTTAAGGCCTATTTCTCCATTAAATCATCGTCTATTTGGTAGACCATTACATCACTTTTTTAATATAATGTTAATTTTTTCAGTAAATCTATGAAACATGTAATATATATTTTTTTAATGTTTTTTTAATGTGTACCGTTTTTTATGTGAAGAGACCGGGAGTCGAACCCGACACCTCTGGATTACCAGCGCAGCAGTATTTATGGTCCAGCGTGTTAACCTTTCCGCCACCCTCCGATCCTAATGCTTTGTGTGTCGATCTTTGCATTGTTTATTTGAAAGACTTTACCTTTAGAGAGGTGCCCTTTCACCAGGTTACGCATTTGAATTTTTCCTTGGGCTTTGATATTTGTATCAATTGTTTCAATTTTTTCAGTGGCATGGTCTCCATTCTTTGGGCACCTAAAAGAAGCATGGGCGCTTCGTCACCATCCTAAACTGCTGTTCATATTTTATGAAGATCTAATCAAGATGATTTAATAATTCTTTCACTAACCATAGAAGACATATTTCCGCATCTTGTTGTAGGTAACTGCTACTAGAACTCATCCCAAAGACTCCTCCTCCATCTTTTTAGGGTTCCGTACCTCAAAAGGAAAAAACGGAACCCTTATAGGATCACTTTGTTGTCCGTCTGTCCGTCCGTCCGTCCGTCTGTCAAGACCCTTTTTCTCAGGAACGCGTGGAGGTATGAAGCTGAAATTTATATCAATTACTCAGGTCTACTGTCCCTTGAAGCTGTGAAAAAATCAAACTTCTAAGCCAACGCAATCAAAAGATACAGCCGTTTATGCCGCAAATTTTCGACACTTGCAAGGGAATCAAAACCTACAGGGTGCTTCCCGTGAACTCAGAATCTTGAAATTTGGTACGAAGCAACGTCTTATAGCATAGATAAAGGAATAATTACGAAAACCATAATTTTTTTTTTTTAATACCTAACTTTGCACCTAATTTATATGGGGCGCTATACATACCAGGTGCAAACTTAACTTAACCATTTAGGGATGGAAAGTGTTTGTACGGAACCCTCGGTGCGCGAGTCCGACTCGCACTTGACCGGTTTTTAACCCACGCTACATTGCGGATTTTAGTGGTGCTAATTTTAACTTAGCCGGTTTTTTTTTTTAAATTCAACTAATTATTTGTATTATATTAGGTTTTTGAGATAATCTTTCCTTAATCATTCCCGCAATAAAGGATAATTATGCCAAAGGAACTGTTTTCATAATTATTAATTAAGGACCAACAGCAAAATCAATGCCTGGATGGATCAACTCTTTTCTTGTTGTTGTTCTGTGCCGTGGCCCAGAGGACAATATATAGTGATTAAATTTGTTTGAAAAGTGTTGATCATGTCAGGAGATCAACACAAGAATGGGCTTATAACTGTTGTTGCAATGAAAAATTTTTTATTTGTAATATTAATCATAAAATTAAAGAATGGCCCAGGGGACATCATCATGGCAACGAGCAACAGAAAAAAATTGATAGATTTTGTCAACATTTTTATAGGGTATTCTACAGACTTGCAAAGTACATACTTCCAGTCGCGTTCAGTGCACCGAGCGACATAATATATACGCATTGATGAATATGTAAATATTAATTCGATATTAGCGCGGCCCGGCCCAGCCACTGCTTGCGAATCGACGCGATGAGTGCCTCCAATCAGAGTCAACCCGTCCGTCGCGAACGATTTCCTCGCCTTTCTGCAGCAAAAGGAGAAGCTGCAGCTGGAAGGCAAGATGGATGCGGTGACCGCTGTCCAGTTCAGTTCTCGGGCATCGAGTTTCACCATCGAAGACATCTGTGAAGCGAAGCAGGTGTTGTGCCAGTTCCCTAAGATTGTCGGCACATATGTACCTCACCGGAAAGGGGACGAAACTGGAAAGAAAACCTTTGCGGATATAATGAAAATCCTAAGGGAGAACCAAGATCAGATTCCGGAGTTTGTGGTGACGGGTCCCTATCCTGCCGTCTCATGTTTAGGATAGTATCGACGTAATCAGTACCTAATTTATGCATTACAAATTGTTGTGATTACACATTTTTGTATGGTAGCCGGCCGATACCGCGCGGCTCGCTCGCTCATTAGGGTCTCAGTTCGACCTAACACTCCTCCTGGCTTCGCTCGTCGTCGTACCTAACCTAATCCAAGTCAGACCTGCCCTAAGGTGGAATCAGGCCCTAATTTATGCATTACAATTGTTGTGATAAAAAAATTAGGGGCAGTTGCCCCGCGGCGGCGGCAAGATACCTAATACTGCTCCTCAAACCGTCGTCGTCGTACCTAACGGTACTTACATACTACTACGTAAAGTTTACTTAACGCACTTTTCTGCTAGTAGAAAATAATTATGCTATTGTAATCGTATGCTTTAGGATTATTATGGTACATAAAATTATGCTAAACCAAAGTCGGCCAACAAGATATTCTAAAACATAATGTGCTGCAAATTGTGTCGTGTGCGAGGTAGTAGTAATGCCAAATATACCTTTATGCCATCTCACCATTCGACCGAAAGTGTTTCTGCGAAACGTGTTATGCGAAGTGTATTTCTGACCAATATTATTCTGCCAGATGAGGGTAACCCAGTTTATTCACTTGAATAGGTATATGGTACAAACATATTACAGGTGTTCCATAAAAGTAATCAAACAAAAGCTTCCCAATGTATTCAGCCAATGAGCATTGGCATGTGAAAATTTAAATGGCAACAAAGAGAACATTGTGCCTTTTCATAGTTTTGAAGCTATTGAAAACGGATCTGAAGTGTGGTAGGTACGGAGATAATAATCCGACCAAGCTCGGTGTTAGAATGAACATTTTATTAGAAAAATCAGGTTCTTATATACTAAACAACATATGATCATTTCCTTTATCTGCACGTGATCTGCACAGCAAATGGCCTTGCTAGTCAAGGTTCTATCTGTTGCCTTGAACCGACACGTGTTTATCAATTATGATTCACATCAGCTGAGGGCTATACCGCATCTCTCCCCTTATTTTGAGACAAAAATAGTAAAAATTGAAACTGTTTTTGGCTTATATAATAGTTAATCTACTTATGTCTATGATATACAAAATTAATATGGAGTTGTTTACTTTTTGATGAGAATACAAACAGTGAAGTTTCTTTTGAAGTCGGTTAAAATAAGCTTCATACTAAATGGTGGTTCTTATCTTAGTGGTGTTGTAATGTTTACATTCCATGTGCCCTATATGGGTATGGCTGATATTGTTACATTCATACTTGCAATACATATCATGTTTCTTAGTGGCTACTTGTGATGTGGTAGTGGTTATTATTTTATTTATACATAGAAAGGTTTAGTTCTATTTTTATGCACTATGTGCTCTTTTCCTAAAACTAATATTTTTACGTTAGTACCTAGGTCTAGAATTACAGTATATGGTCCCTTATACACTGGGTCCATCTTATCTCTATCCTCCTTTCGGACTAATATTAAATCTCCTTTATTATAGTTGATAGGGTTTGTTTTTAAATCAGAACTTACTTTTCTATTAATTTTAGTTTTAATTAAATTATTTCTAGCATCCTCTTGGGATTTTTGTAATCTATACTTAAATTCTATAGGATATGAGCTAAAATTATACATTGGATATACTTGTTTAATAATATTACTTGGTATGTTACATAATTTACCAAATACTAGTTCATATGGTGTATACTTAGATTACTTAGTTGCTGAATGCACTGTCGTATTATACGAAAAACACCAATATTGTAACCAATCTGACCACAGATGAGCTTGGTTATTTGTTTGTATCCTTAAAAATGCTCCTAAAGCTTTATGTGAATTTTCTAAGGAACCAAGACTTTCATGGTGGTAAGCAGTTGATTGCAATTGTTTTACACCTAAAATATTACATATTTCTCGCATAGTTGATGAAATGAATTCACTTCCTCGATCTGTTCCGATTTCCTTAGGAATTCCATATCGCAAAATAAAATTATCAACTAACGCTTTTGCTACTGTGTTCGTTTCCTTATTTGGAAGCGGATAAGCTTCTACATACTTCGTGAGTTCGCACTGCAACGTAAGTATATAGCAATAATCATTTTCGTCCTTAGCTAGGGGTCCGCATAAGTCTAAAAAGATCTTATCGAACAACGATGTAGCCGTACTAGTTATAATAATAATAATAATTAAAACTCTTTATTCAGATGACCAGGATCCAATATTGTTAGTATTACATTAACTTACACATCTATTGTTAGTATTATATATTTAACACAACATAACTACATAATTACACATAAGTAAGTACCTATACCTATACATTTCACATAATCATTAGCCGATTCAAATGTATGTGCATGGGTGAATCCGGCTTGCCCGCAAACATCTTAAGGATGTTGTTGGAGCTGGTTTGCATTCTGAGCATCAGCGATGCTGCTCTTTTTCGCAATATAGCGTGGAAGCCATCTGTGCGGGCCTCTGCAAACATCTGCGATGCGCTGCAAAAGCGGGGCAGCCCCAACAACATCCGAAAACTGTTATTGTACTGAACTTTCAGGGCACTGAGCGATTTCTGCGTACAGTTAAACCACAGGCTGCTCGTGTAAAAGCTTTGACAATACGCCCTAAATAATGTGATCTTTACTTGATCCGAACAACGAGCAAACCTGCGGGATAACATGTTACTTCTTACCGCCAGTGCCCTGCGTTCTCTCTCAATATCCAAATTATCTTTGAGCTCATCAGTCAAGTAATGTCCTAGATATTTAAATTCGAAAATAAGAGGCCTTATTCCTTTTAAAAATTTTTTTTTCATATTATGACGAATATATTGATAATTTCAACCAACTTTTTGAAATGAATAATACTTTTTCCCGAGTTCTAGGTAGTAACGTAGCTAAATCATGCTTTCATTGCGTGCAGGCGAAAATAAGTTGAAAAACGAATTTTCCACGTGAATTTTGTCAATTTCGAGTAGTTTTTCGAACAAAAATTATCAATGAAAATTTCAAACTGTAGGTTTCAAAGATATACCAATAAATCCCAATAGCCCTGTTCTAGGTAGTAACATCAATAATATGTTAAGAAACATGTTTGATCATAGAGAAAAATGTCTAAACAATCAGCATTTTAAAAGGAATAAGGCCTCTTAATCCATCACCAAAAAAATACATTAGTACTATTTTATTATGTAAATTTCAACTATAACGGAACGTTAGAACTAGAACATAAAGTATCAACATTATTTATGGAGGACCCACCTACTAAATTGTTTAAATCATAAACAATTCGTGATACCACAAGGAAATATCTGTCAACATTATTTGGCTAGCCAGACAGTAGCTCTATTCCTACAACTTTTTACTTTTACTGGTGTGCAATAAAATATTATGTCAGTTGATCGTGAATCCTTATAAAATTATTGATTCTGTTGTTGCAGCTGGCGTCCATTACATCTTTTGAATGTTTAACGTTTTTATGTCTCGTGAGACGCACCCTGGGAAAGGGACTAAGAGCTGGCGTCAGGGAAGCGTAAGTCGGAGCCGGCGAGGTTCTCGCGCATCAGAGCTGGATGCGCCGCCATCTCCTCGTCGAAGTTTTCGCGCCAGCCGCCTGATTTACCTGCAATAATAACATATTTATTATTTACTTGCTACCCGCTCATCCAACGGGAACACAATTTTTTTCCGGATAAAAAGTAGCAGGTTGTCAGCTACCTTCATCTTCATATCAGAATTGGTCCAGCCGTTTGAGCGTGAAAAAGTTACAAACATACAAGCACATAAACATACAAACACACTCGCTAACTTTCGTGTTTATATTATTAGTGTGACAACCATCCGTGGCTTTATTTAGACAGTTGTCCCACACCGCCAACGAGGAAGTGAATAGCTATAAACTATTAAGTTATGAAACATGTAATGTCTCATTATTTTTAATGTGGGTAATAAACACCACATTTTTTATTTAAACCATTGATACAAAGATCGAACCCGGTACCTCTTGGTACCCAGTCTCTTCCATCAGGTAACTCATTTTTAAATTTTTCTTTAAGCTTAGATCTTTTGTATCAATGGTTTAGCTATAAACTATTTCTACGTTGATAAAACGTACTAGGTGAGTACCTATAGATGTCAATCCTGTGCCAATAAAAGAGACGCACATACTAATGTTTGATCGCAGACTGCTCACAATGCTGGCAACAAAAGATAAAATAGTCGAAAGCTGCCTAGCTTATTTTATTATCGACCTTAACAAGTGCCTTAGTGCGCCATCACTACATAGTATAAAACAAAGTCGCTTCCCGCTGTCTGTCTGTCTGTCTGTCTGTCTGTCTGTCTGTCTGTCTGTCTGTCTGTCTGTCTGTCTGGTGATATGTATAACACATGCATAATTTATCAGCATTGCACCGAAGTGCGAAGCCGGGGCGGGTCGCTAGTTAATCATAATTGAATACAGTATTGTCTTTTATTTATGGAAATGGTGCTTAAAATCCCTACATGTATTGGTTTAATGGAGAGATATAAAGGTTGCTTATCTTTATCTCTTGTAAAAATAAAATTTTAACCTGAAACTTCAAATTTTTTGTCTAAAGACCATTTTACCACATAATACAAATGATATATTTTCTCATGAAGCAGGGTAGCCAACCTGGTTCATTCATGAAGTGATGCACAAGTAAGGATGACCAGTCAATAATAAACCAATAAAATGTTACCTTTTCTAACGAAGCCCTCATGACCAGGTTTCCCCATCTGGTTGAACCAATCCGGGTTCACAGACTGATTTTTTTTTAAGTTCTTGATGTTCAAGTGGTCGCTAAGCTTCACTGTTTCTTCATTCGTTATTTCTTTGCCAAGGAAAGTGGCTACGCGTTTGATAGACGAAGGCAAATCCTGAAACAAGTTTATCATGTATAAGCATCGTAATAATAATAATACATTAGATACCTAGGGCGTTGAATTCGTGAATGACCCAGATTGCATGTGTTTATGGCCCGAACTGAACATGCAGGCCTTACATATGCGACTGGGGCTTTGCAAGTTACCGCCCGTGGTTTGTCTTAAGTTTTACGTCTTGTCTTGGCCAGAAAGTGAGGGTTTCTCCCACAACATCGCACTTACGGCCTAGGGTGACGTAAAATAACAAATCACGACGATGTCAAAGTATGTACTTTGCAAGTCTGTAAAATACCCTATAAAAAATATTGACCAAATCTATCAACTTTTTTCTGTTGCTCGTTGCCATGGTAATGTCCCCAGGGCCAATCTTTAATTTTACGATTAATATTACGACTTTGGCGATTATATTTATCGCAAACTTTTTCATTGCAACAGATGTTGATCTCCTGACGTGATCAACACTATTCAAAGAAATGAAATCACTTTAATATATTGTCCCCTGGGCCACGGGACAGAACAACAACAAGAAAAAAATAAAACATCCAAGGATTGATTTTGCTGTTGGTCCTTAATAAATGTGAAAACGGTTCTGTTGGCATAATCACCCTTTATTGCGTAATGATTAAGGAAAGATTATCTTAAAAACCTAATATAATACAAATAATTGGTTGCATTAAAAAAAAGACGCGGAGGAGTGTTTGGGATGAATTCTAGTAGCAGTAATCTACAACAAGATGCGGAAATATGTCTTCTATGGTTAGTGAAAGAATTATTAAATCACCTTGATTAAATCTTCATAAAATATGAACAGCAGGTTAGGATGGTGACGGAGCGCCCATGCTTCTTTCAGGTGAGCGAATAATGGAGAATATACCACTGAAAAAATTGAACCATTGATACAAAAAAACCGGCCAAGAGCATGTCGGGCAACGCTCAGTGTAGGGTTCCGTAGTTACCCATGCTTCACAATAGACGGGCTTAAAACAGCGGTTTTAAGTCCGAGGTTTAAATTACGAGAAAGATTTCAAGCTCTATAAAAAGGTCGTAAACGCCAAAGTAACTGTAAATACTTATTAATTTCTGGAAGTTATCGACTATACGCGCCAGATTGAGCGAAATATTTTTATACAGTATGGCACTAAGCTAATATGTGTAACGTTGGAAGTATAAGGACACCGCGCGGCACTTAAGTCATTTTAAAGAAAATTATGAAATTTTGCGATAACTTAAAAACGGCTCGACCGATTTTATTTAATACAGTTTTCATTGAAAGTTCTTATAAAAAAATTGTTATTTATGGCCTCTCCGAATATTATCAAGAACCCGAAGACGAGCTACACGGCAGAGTCATAGAAGCTTTTCGCGAAATCCTCAATGTAAACTTGCTAGGCTACATCGAAGACACATATAGAGTAGGTCGTAGGAGCAATAAAAACCGGCCACTTGTAGTAGAACTAATTAGTAAGAGGATGACAAAATACATAGTACAAAACGGTTACACCTTTCGGGGAACCGGCCTATCTATATCCGAATTCTTGGACGCCGACTCACGAAAACAAAGGAGGATCATGCGTGGAGAAATGCTAGAAGCCCGTAAAAAAGGTCTACACGCTATTATTCGAAATAATCAGCTGATCGTAGAGGGCAAAATAATCGATGTCAAAAATACTACGCGTCACACCCTGGATACTACAGATAACCGAATTACATCACCATCACCACGCGCGAGAAATGAACCCCGTGACCTAAACAAAAGTACAATCTATGATGCTGGCACCTTTCGAAAATAATAAGTTATCATTTAGAATCCTATTTCAAAATTTACAAAGTATATGGAACAAAAGACACTTACTGGAAGCTTTTATTAATCGAAATAAAATCTACCAAGCTATATGCATTTCAGAATCATGGCTATCTCATGACAAACTGGACTTGATACAATTTAGTGACTACAAAGTTTCAGCCTCATTCTGTCGTAAGTTAAGAGGAGGAGGTGGCGTCCTAATCCTCACGCAAGATCATATACAGTGCGTCGAAAGAACTGACATCTCGAAAATGTCAATTGAATACGTGTTAGAGGTGTGCGCGATTGAACTACCTACAGAAAATATGTTACTCATTGTTATGTATTGGAATAGACGAGAGGAAATTTTATTCTATAATCAATTAAAACAGATACTTAACTATATAAATAAAAAATTTAGTAAATATAACATTATATTAGGAGGAGATTTTAATATAAATATTCTATGTAAAGACTTGAAAACACGTAACTTTCTTGATTTCATGTCAGAATTTAAACTCACTCAACACATTAAAACAGCCACTCACGTTACACAAACAACATCGACATGTCTAGACCTAATATTCACTAATTTTAATAATACAAACTTCAATACAACTGTAGAAGAACTAGGGTTTTCAGACCATCGCGGGACTATTTCGAATATGCAATTGTCTGAACCACTGCAAGAACAGCCTACCTGGCACACAGAAAAGAGAATATTTAGCCCAGCAAATATAGAGCGCTTTAAATTACTTTTAAATACTACGGATTGGTCATCCATTATTACTTCACGAAATAATACAAATGAAAATTATAGCGCATTTAACACAACATTATTAAATATTCTAAATCAAACTATACCCAAACAAAAAATAAAATTAAAGACAAAACACAAGAAATACTGGTTAACAAAAGGAATAAAAACTTCATGTAAAAATAAAAGGCTATTGAAAATATTAACTTTAAAAACAAAAAGTAAAGCCATACATAACCACTACAAAAAATATGAAAAAATCTTAAAATCAGTTATTAATACAGCGCAAAAACTACAATATATTAACAAAATCAAAAAATCGAGCAATAAAATAAAAACTATGTGGAGTATTATAAACGAGAGAATTAATAAAAAGTCTAAGACCACCAAATGCAACATAACACTAAATATAAATAACAAATTAACAAGTGAGCCAAAAACCATAGCTAACACCTTCAACAACTTCTTTGCGAGCATTGGTGAAAATGTACAAGGAACCGCAGTGTCCGGGCGACCCGTGATGCAACCTACCGAAAATACCATGTTCCTTGCCCCTGTAAATGAGCGTGAAATAAATACCACTATAAAAACCTTAAAAAACAAAAACAGTTACGGCACAGACGAAATACCTCCCTCTTTACTCAGGCAATGCGCAGATCAACTCACTTTACCTCTGTGTATTTTAATAAATCAATCATTTGACGAAGGAGTATTTCCAAACCTACTGAAAATATCGGTGGTTAGACCAATCCATAAGAAAAATGCAAAAACAGACCCTAACAATTACCGGCCGATTGCTCTACTACCAACAGTATCAAAAATATTTGAGAAAGTCATGTGTAATCGCATATACAATTTTTGTGAAAAGTATGAGATATTTGACGAATCCCAAAACGGCTTCCGCAAAAAACGATCAACCATACTAGCGGTATATAAATATATTCAAGAAATTCTTAATATAATTAATGATAAGCAATACGCCATTGGTATATTGTTAGACATGACAAAAGCGTACGATAAAGTCCAATATAATATACTTCTTACCAAACTTCAAGGGATAGGGATACGTGGATTGGCCCATAAATGGCTTACTTCGTATTTAAAAAATAGACAGCAATATGTTGAGCTAGAACACTTTAATTTCAAAACAGGTGAGATAAAACATGTACAGTCGGACATAAAAACGATTAACGCTTCGATCCCACAAGGGAGTGTCATCGGATGCCTCCTGTTTCTTATTTACATCAACGACCTACCAAAAGTAATGAAAGAGCCATGTGTGTTGTTTGCTGACGATATATCCATACTTACATCGTGCCACAATAATATCAACTTAAACGGCAAAATAAATAACACGCTAAATAATGTAAATGATTGGTTAAGTGACCACAACCTTGAGATAAATTTCTTAAAAACTAAAATCATGGCATTCCATCCGCACCAAAAAGAGCCTATTAATATATCTTGTAGCTATAACGATATACAACTAGAAGTTGTTGATACATTTACACTTCTCGGCATCGTAATAGATAAACATATCTGTTGGAAACCACACATTTTACACATTAAAAGCAAAGTTTCAAAATTTGTATATGCAATCCGTGAAATCAAAAAAACCACAGATCTAAAAACGGCACTAACAACTTATTATGCGTACGCCTTCAACTGGTTTAATTATGGAGTAATTTTTTGGGGGAATAGCACAGATGCGTCATGCCTTTTTACCCTGCAGAAAAAAATTATTCGAATAATTGTAAATATAAAACCAACCGACAGCTGTAAAAACCACTTCATTGAACATAAAATACTGACTATCCCATGCATATACATTTTAGAGATATGTAAGTTTGTCCGAAAATTTCCCGAATTCTACACCAAAAGAGGGGATGTATGTAAAACGTTACGCTTTAAAAACAAATTAATGTTACCACCATCGCGAATCAAGCTTCACTCATCCGGACCTCTTGCAATGTCAGTTAAAATCTACAATAAGCTACCTAATAATATAAAAGATGAAACGAAAGATTCGATCTTTATAAACAAATTAAAGCAATTGCTAACAAAAAAATCATATTACACACTACAGGAATACTTAAACGATCATTTGTGACGTTATAAAATTAAAATGAACACCTAATTAGAACTAACACAACATAACAATTCAAATAGACATGCACATATATACACGGACATAACCTTGAATGATAATGATAATTATGCTCATAACGAATGAATGCAAGGTTTTATATTATGAATATTTGTGAATAAAATTTAACATGCACTGTACTTAGTCAATTTATATTGTAAATTGTTTTAAAGTATGCGCAACCAACATAATATCTATAAATTTAAAAATATATAATATATACTAATTTTAATAATTGTACATACATTTTCATATCGCGTTTTATTAATTTGTATACCACGTCCCTAGAATAAGTTTTTTATTATTCTTACTTTTATGTCAAATTGTATACCCATAAATAGTATCTCATAAATTGCTGCGCCCTACTTCAGGGTACATGATGTGATCTCAAATTTGTAACTTTACCACCTGTTTTGTAAAACCAACCATTATGTGCAATAAAGTATTGAGTATTGAGTATTGAGTATTATAAGGCCTCATTTTATGAATTTTTCCATAATTTTTTGACCCGTGGTTGAAAAGTTAGAGGGACGCTATTTTTTGGATTTCTGGAGTGAATATTTACAAAACTGCTGACTTTATCAAAAAATGATGTTTCAAGACCCCTATTATTTTCAAAAGACCTATTCAACGACACCCCACACACTATTGTTAAACGAAAAAAAAGAAATATCCCCACTTTAGGTGCTTACCCGAAAAAAAGTTTTTTTTAGTTTTTATTTTACTCTTTGGTCGGCGTGATACATACACATACTCATACCAAATTTCAGTTTCCTAGTACTAATGATCACGGACCTAAGCCGCGGGCGGACAGACAGACGGACATGGCGAAACTATAAGGGTTCCTAGTTGACTACGGTACGGAAGCCTAAAATAGTACATTTTACAACTAGTGTGAAAAGAATGTCTTTTTACCACTAGTACCGAGGTATCTTGCCACGAGCTGAAAGCGAGTGGCAAGACTCGGTACGAGTAGTAAAAAGACATTTCACACGTGTTGTAAACGACGTTTTTTAATGCAACTGCGAAAAAATAATAAATTAATATATCATTGCGATAAAATATGCTTGCTTCGAAGGTATTTTTGAACGAACCCATACTTTACAAATGACACTGACAGTGACAACATACTATTGGAATCAGCGCCATCGGCCTCGAGTTGAGAAACTAAATTGACACTTGGCAGTTGACACTGACAGTATTTATAAGGATAATATTTAGCTTGCCACAGCCCAATGCAGATAATTATAATACTGAAACGACATTAATTAGAACCTTTAACATTATCAAACTCAAACTCAAACTCAAACTGTTTATTGCACACATATTACAACATAGTAAAATACTACAATTATAATATGTACCCTGTAAGGGCACAGCAATTTCCTTAATTCTACTTAGCACTAGCATCACAATAAAACTACAAAATGACATTCTATGATTGATTTAGATATTCCTCTAATGTATAGTAACATTTATCTAATAAATATTTATCTAGCTCCTTTATAAATACATTAACTTTTTTTATACATTTAATTTTGGGTGGCAGCTTCTAATTCTAATTTTAAAATATGGCTTCCATCAGGTTAATGATGATTTCGCCAATTTCAAGTTTGCTCGTAGAGCATGCCGTTGTTCGGTGAGGTTTTGCTTTTTGTAAATTGATAGCGATTTACAAAAAACCACGCGGTCTACCAGGCCTTGACCCAAGAAGGGCTATGTACGCTTCAAGTTGAATTCTTCATTAACCATTCACTCATACGTTAGTTCACTGCACAATACGCTATCAATACTACACATTGAACAACAAAAATGAATAAATAATGAACAGCAAAACTTGAACGCATGCGGCCATCTTAAGTCACGAACCGGAAAAAAGGGGTGGCAGCTTATTATAAATTTTTATGCACATCATGTGCGGTCCCGTGAGAAATAGCCTTAAATTGGAGGACTTAGTAGTAGGTAGAGCCAGATTGTCATTGCGACAGTGATTTATTCGTTCTGAATGAAAGTCCGCCAGTGGGAAGAAAGTTTTGTGTGTTCGAATGAAAAGGCAGACTTCGTGGATGTAGAGTGAAGTAAGTGTTAAAATCTCAAGTTTTTTAAAATATGGCCTACAGCTTTCCATAGGTTTTATATTAGCTAGGATTCTAATACATTTTTTTGCAGGATAAACAGACTTTGGACATTGGTACTGTTTCCCCACAGCAGTATACCATACCTAAATATAGAATGGGCGTAAGCATAATATGCTGATTTGGCTGTTTTTAGATCAGTTGTCTTTTTGAGTTCGTACATCGCATATATAAATCTTGATAGTTTACTTTCCACTTTTTTAACATGTTCTTTCCAATTCAGGTGAGTGTCAATATTCAATCCTAACAGCGGAAAGACATCTACAATTTCTAATTGAATGTTATTAAATGCGAAATCTATTTTTATTGGCTGTTTTTGAAAAGGTCTGAAAAGCATTAGCTTAGTTTTTAAGTAATTTAATTTTAAGTTGTGGTCTGTTAGCCACGTCTCCAGTTTAAGCAGAATGTTATTCAGATTGGAATTCAGATATCTCTCGTCGGAGCAAGGAAAGACAACAGATATGTCATCTGCAAATAAGACGCTAGTAGTATCTATTGATTTAGGCAAGTCGTTGATGTAAATCAAAAATAATAAGCACCCCAATACGCTGCCTTGAGGGATTGATCGGGTTACATTCCTTTGTTTAGATCTTACATAAGAAATTACTCCAGATTGGTTATCGTGATGTTCTATTTGTACATATTGCACTTGATTACTAAGGTAAGACTCAAACCATTTAAATACAGTTCCTCGTACACCAATACCATACAATTTGTTTAACAGTACTTTAAAAGAGACTCTGTCATACGCTTTACTCATATCAAGCAGTATGCCTACAGCATACTGCTTGTTATTTAATATTTCCAATGTTTGGTTGACATATTTGTAAACAGCTAGTGTTGTCGAATGATTCTTTCTGAAGCCGTTTTGATTCTCGTTGAAAATTAAGTATTTTTCGCAGAATGCGTACAGACGTTTCGACATGGCTAATTCGATTATTTTGGAGAAAGTTGGCAAGAGTGCGATTGGTCGATAATTATTGTAATCATTTTTTTCCCCTTTTTTGTATACAGGTTTTATGATAGATTTTTTTAAGTAGATCTGGTACAACGCCCTCAGTGAAAGACTGATTTATTAGAAATGTTAAGGGCTGGGAAAGTTCATCGGCACATTTTTTTATTAGAGCCTGAGGGAGTTCGTCATAACCGAAACTATATTTTTGCTTTAAATGACTTGCTTGAGACGCTTTGTAGCGTTCGTGAATTACTACAGAAGATTCATTCCAAATTTTGGCGAAATAGCAATACGGTTAAATAATCTCTGTCGAAAAAATACCACATTTAGTTAGAACACAAAATGTCAGGATGCTTTTTATAAATTAAAACAATTATTAGTATCATCACCAATACTACAGTATCCTAATTTTCATGACACAAATACTTTTAATTTTCAGCCAGACGCATCAGGATTTTCAATAGGGTCAGTTCTATGTAGCACACGCTAGTCGTAGTTTAAATAAAGCAGAAGTCAACTATCCTATAATTGAGAAAGAATTGTTATCAGTTTGTTGGTCTATAAAGTATTTCAGACCGTATTTGTATGGCCGAAAATTTAAAATAGAAACCGATCACAAACCTCTAATTTACTTATTTAATATGACAAACCCATCCAGTAGACTTACTAAGTTTAGAATAATTCTACTAGAAGAATATGACTTTGACGTAGAATAATGTCTAGAATTAAAACATTGAGCGATGATTTGAAAGAGATGCATGAGCATTGGGCATGTTTTGTCTGTCCTCACTAGAGCACAGCGTAAAAAGTTAGAGCAAAATCAGCAAGGCAACTTGCCAGTACCACAAAGGGATATGTCGCGAGTGCCGAGCACTGCGATGACGTCTAACATCAATATTCACCGCTGGCAAAACCGCCAAGAAGTAGTGCATCTATGGTGAGTAAACCAGGTCTAGTCTATGGTAAACGAATCTGGAGATCGGTAGTCGTTGCCTTTCCGTTGTGACGGGTGGAATAGAAAATCGTGCTTGTGAGGTGAACGAGGCGAGGCTCATCCTACGAATCAGGAGACCACAGGGGCTGGTTTCCCGAAAGCTGAGTATTCTCCACTTTCTGTAATCTGCTCTATTCTCGATATCATGTCCATGTAACTAATTCATAGCTTAATTCGTCCGTCCCGCCACTGGCTTTGATACCTGATGCTAAGGACCCTCTACAATAGGTGAGTTGAGGAAGAGCATATCGGCAGCCCGTGTGGCGTTAATGCCTTGAACATGCCCTACGTAGCTAATACATATCGACAGCCTGTATGTCGTTAATGCCTCGAACACACACTAGGAAGCTAGTGCACAACGGCAGCCTGTATGGCGTTAATGCCTCGAATACACACTAGGAAAGTAGTGCACATCGGCAGCCCGTGTGGCGTTAATGCCTTGAACATGCCCTACGTAGCTAATACATATCGGCAGCCTGTATGGCGCTAATGCCTTGAACATTCCCTAGGAGTACACATCGGCAGCCTGTAGGTACCTATGGCGTTAATGCCTCGAACACACACTAGGAAGCTAGTGCACCACGGCAGCCTGTATGGCGTTAATGCCTCGAATACACACTAAGAAGGTAGTGCACTGAGTGCACATCGGCAGCCCGTGCGGCGTTAATGCCTTGAACATCCCCGCTTGAGGTGGTCACGGGTTTAGACTGAGATGCACCGGAAGCTTGGCAGAAATCTCAGGTGGTCGTGTGTATGTTTATGGGATTGCAAGTTTCAAATTCCCAAGAAAAGATTACAGATGTTTCTTAGTAGTAGTTTGGACGCCAGCACATTTCAACCTCATACAAATGGCAAGGTAAGCAAGTAAAACAATCTGCAGTATAAATTTACGAAACATGTAATGTCTCATTTTTGTTTAATGTGGGTACACCACATTAAACAAAAATGAGACATTACATGTTTCGTAAATTTATAAAACGAACAGCGCCCTCTCTCGCTTGCCCGTTCACCGCTGTAAAGTGGTGCGGTAAGATGTGAATATTAACGTATTCACATAGAGGTCGCTAAGGTGTAAAAAAACCTTTCAAATAAACAATGCAAAGATCGACACACAAAGCATAAGGAAAAATTCGTCAGGTCTACGTGGAGCGAGGGTAGCGAAGTGGCTAACGCGCTGGACCGGTAATCCAGAGGTACCGGGTTCGATTCCCGGTCCCTTCCACCAGGTAGCTCCTTTTTCAATTTTTCTTTAAGCTTTGATCTTTGTATTCATAGTTTAAATAAAAAAAAATCTGCAGTAATTTACTAAAAACTTGAAATATTAAGTTGAAAGAAACAAAAGTTTATGTACAGTACGCTTATATTGCAGTTCAAATTGGGAAATCACATAAAGCAGTCATACATACACTGCTAGAACAGTGCTGCGGGAAGGCGTTCTATCCTACTTAATATTATGTACTTAACTAATATCATAAGGATTTAACACTAACACTTTAGATGGTTTTAAGATTGTGTAGAAAGGCTTTGTAGTTTAATATCAGTAGTAATTTAAAGCATGAAGAGTAATGTGTAGAGTATGAATATGATGGATGACTCAACGCAACAAACAAGAAAACCCGAATTAAAAGAAGTGAGACAATAGTTATTTGTGCAACAAGAGAGCAAAGTTGTTTTTTGTTACGAGTGCTGATTTTGAGTCCCGAGCAAGCGAAGGATTCTACGTTTGAATCACGAGCGTAGCGAGTGATTCTATGTTAGAATCCTGAGTGTAGCGAGGGACTCAACAGCACGAGATGCAAAAAACTTTGCTCTCGTGTAGCACACACAACTTTTCACCTCATCAGCGAGAACATATTCGACATTTTGTGATTTTTCTTCCAACGTATGTTTATAGTCTTTGTTGCTGATTTCAATAATATTATTAATCAGAAAATAGATAAGTGCTGCTTAAAAAGGAATAACAATATAATTAAATTGAAATTATAATCAACCAACCAACACGGTTATTGTCATTATTTGATCAAATTGGAAGATTTAGCAGATACATGACGTGTTTATTTATAAATACATATTATATTACGAGAATTTGTTTATAAATTGATTAATATTTTTACTCCTAAAACACAACAAAATAAATGCAAAAGAAAATAACAATTACAATATGAACTCGATATTTTTTAAGGTACGTTTCGAATATGCATCTATGATAAATGGTGAAATAATAAATTATTATTATGTTTACAATAAGTAATAAGTTGAAAAATCTTATTTTATTTGAGCAATGATCTATTGTTTTATATAAAAGGCACAATAATTTTAATATTCGGTCGTTAAATAAAAATATAATAAAGAAAAAAAAATACGTTGCAGTTAAAACTTTTTCGCGTGTTTTTAATGAATGTTTTGGTATATCGCGTATCCGAACTGTTCTCAATCGAGGTCGGATTCGAAAATCGAATTTAAAATTGATACGTTTCTATCCCTCTCTTTTATATACATATGAAAGAAACAGAGTGCATCGAGATTCAAATGATTAGAATTTTATAATTAACCTTTGGCTGAAGAATGACAATTCGTGGTCAGATATTGAAAAAAATAAAAAGCTACTTTCTACTCACGCTCGAAACAAAATCGCATTTTGTTCACTGTTATCTGACAGCAAAATCGCCATGTTTGAGCTGGTGAGGTGAAAAGAATAGTATCACCTGGTTAAGAAAGTAGCATAGTTTCTCAGCCTCGGACTCATCACTTGATAACCGTTGACTTAGAAACGAAGTGAAGCCCTAGATGTGACAGCCGACACCAGCAAGAGAACATGCACGCAGGTACGTGCAAGAATCCCGTAGGAACGTGTCTGCATGCACACTCCTGGCTGCAGCACCGCGGCTCACACACAAGCACGTGCAAGACTCCGTGAGGACCGTCCTTGCATGTGGCCACGCAGCCACTGCAGCAGCCTGGCGACTCCGTCTATGACACCCGGTGGCACTGTAATAAACAGTTTTATAAGCAAAGGAAAGCAACATTCATTTTCACACGTGTCATTCTGAGTTTAAATTGAAGGAAAACGATAACACACAAAGAAAAGAACAAAATGCAGTAGTCGCGTGCATCCTAGCAACAGAATATCGCCGCTAGTCGAAGAAAAGATTCAAATTCGTCACACACTCACCCGGGACAGTTTCATGTTTTAATGAATTCGAAAATAATTCGAGCTGCCGTCATCCGTGTGGCAGTCTACGGAACCATGCTTTTAAGCTGTAACAGAATAATAAAATGAGTAACTGAGTCTAGAGGATTACGTAACGCCACGCGTCCACATTGGTTACGTAACTACATGGAAACCAGCCAAGCCAGAAAATAAACAGGGACCAATCAACTTGAACCTAATGCTCTTGCCAGTCACTACGGATGTGAACTCAATGCCTACCAACTATGATACAGCGTCCTGGTTTGTTGACAATGGAGCAACCAGTCACGTCACTTGCCGGAACGATTTCTTCTCTAGTTTCGAGCACTACTTACATGTGTGATAAATTTAAAACCAAGCCTCCCTTGGAAATACCCTTGTTTAAGGTTTAATACATTTTATAGAGATGAGAAATAGTTATAACGCTGAAACAACAAGAAATAAACTGATTAGTTATGAACAACTCCAATCATCAATGGACCGCAACGCGAACGTCACATTCCATCAATTTCTTCACAAAATATACATACCTGCCATCACAAATGGTAGGGGCGTTCGTAGTTGGGATTATTGAAGGCTTCCCTAAGCCGAAATCCAGATTCCTTCACGAAAAGACACTTGTAATTTTCAAGGCATGTTGAGCGCAACGACTCGTACCTACAAGGAATGACTGCCACGCCGTCAAGTGTCAGTATGCCCGTTTTCACCATGTCAGACGCGATCTATGCGTTGGACATTGTGATTTAATTAATCATGCTTGAGAAATATTTTGGAAAGGCCAAAAGGAAGAAAATTGTATTTGTGACAATTAACTGTCTCAAATAATAAAAATACAAATTGAAATTATTTAATATCTTTGAGAAGAAAACAAATGTAGCTCTAGCGCCATCTAGCAGCAGTCGATAGAAGCACTTGACCAACGGAACTCACTTCGATAGTGTTATCTGCCGTGATAGATTTTGCTATGTATTTCCAAAAATTACCAACAGATGTCTCCGTCAACCCTATTCAAAGATAAAAAGTCCTCAATCAAGTTTTACAGCGTAACACGTATGATGAATTTGTATGATTTCAGTGACACTACTGATTTACGGACCATGTGACAGTAGAGAGTCTCCATGACATTACTGACCGATTCCTACATGACTGCGACGGTTACCATCTAACTGCGTTGTTTAGTTCCTAACATATCTCTTATAGTCGCTCTAGTAACACCCCATAGATCTCTCGAGATGCTCAGTGATAACGGTGATGTCAGAGATCACTTAAACCACAGGTGGTGCGCTGGAACCCCGCAGGCGTGGTCTATCCTGCGACAAGGGCGCGATTAGCTGTACCGAGGGCGAGAGAGACCTGAAGGCATAGAGAAGGAGATAAAGGTAAGATTCAAACATCCTTATCTCGATACATCGCCACGCTTCTCATGTTCATAATTTACTCTGCCACTGTAGTTACATAACTTCCCATATAGAGAAGCGTTCGCGCCATGAGTAGTAACTAAATAAGGAAGTGAGATGTAAAGCGCCCTTGAGCGGCTAGTTTGGTTACTACAGCCTGCAGTGCTACGGAAAAAAACCGTATCTTACTATGAAATCCATACAAAGATACGACCTTTTTACCGTAGTATCGCAGTACTTATAGTTTGGACCAAAAATCACGTGAAGTTAGCTATCTATTACCAGTAACACACTCTTATCTATGGTTTATAGTAGTTCTTATTTCTTAATTTCAGTTTTTGATACTTGGCTTGGCTGTATGGTGAATTATCAGTCTTTGAAAAAATTAAAAGTAAAATTCTCTTTATGCAGTAACCGGCCAAATTAAGATTCATTGCGTACGGTTCGATGTGGTACTTGAAATGGTGTTCGTGTTAGTACAAACATTTTTGACACAGATGGCACTGTATGCGTCATTCATAAAATCCATACTAAGCGACATTTTAAGATTTTTTTTTATACTAGGCGATAGGTTTCGACTTCTAGATCATTATGCTGCAGCTGACGTAGTTCGAACCTTTTAGCACTTAGCACCTTGTATGTTCAATTGTCGTCGACATAGTGACCTTTACGAGTGGAGGATAAAGAATTCCTTTTCTCCTAAATCCTCCTTGATTTTTTTTTTATTTTTGCGGTGCACGTTACTTGCGCCTTTTCAGACGCGATATGCTTAAATTTTGTGGACTGTAATTTCGGTTCAGAGCTGTACCTAGACTAATGGATACTTCAGCACGTAACCACTTAAACACATACAGGAATGGGCCTGCTATTGGATGAGAGAAGTACGACAAACCGCCAAGCCGTTGGAAAGGAAACTCATGCACTGACCTGAAGAAACTCCTTGTGGTGTGCTACGGAGACCAGCTCGCACACGTGCCTTGAAGAATTTGGGGGCCCCCTTTGCACTATCACTCCACCAGTGACCAAGGTCCTTCTGCTTGATGCTAACACTTATTCACATACACATTTCGCAAGAAATAGTGAATTAAAACCGAGATTAAAATGGATTTAGTACAGGCGTTTGCGCAGTGGGTCCGCCATCAACCGGCGGTTTTGTCTATCTAAGTTTTGCCCACAGAGGGCGCGGTGCAAGCGCATATTGCACTCTGGGTGCGACAGAGCGCACACGATACATGAGTTGTGCATGAGGAAATAGGACAGAGGGAGGGATCGCTAAGTGGTTACATTGCATCAAATTTTAATTTAATAATGAAAGAAACGGAACATAAAAATAAACGAAATCCAACATCCCCCCGGGCTTGAAGGATTCCCTTCAAAAAAAAAGAAAGAAAAACTAAATTAAATCTAACAAGAAGCAAATAAGACTATCATTAAGTACTTTATGCTTGATATATTTAACTTAAACTTATAGGAATAAATATTAAACTAGTTAGTAGCAACTCTACTGCGTAGGCAGTGGGCATAGCCGTACAACGGGTCGTTGCAGCTTGCCGCTGCGCGTCTGAACCTCCGCAACGCGTACAACTCCGTCACGTCCAGGAAAAATAGCAGTGACAACACCGAGCGGCCACTGAAGAGGCGGCGCATTGTCTACCTTTATCAGAACTACAGTTCCTGGAGCTGGCGGGTTGGAGGGTGTATTCCATTTTTCTCGACTTTGCAAAGTATGGAGATACTCTGTTCGAAAACGCTTCCAAAAGGATTGAACGAGCGAGTCCAACAAAGAAAACCGAGATAACATATTCGTTCGTTCGTGACTTAAATCGGCCGCGGGCAAATGTGGCAAGGGTACGGTTGATATGAAATGAGCAGGTGTAAGCGCGGCCGGTTCCGCCGGATCAGAACTCAATGCGTAAAGCGGGCGGCTGTTGAGGATTGCCTCAATTTGATTGAGCACTGTAAGTAACTCTTCATAATGTTAGAATTTGTTTTCCTATGACACGATGAAGATGCGTCTTGAATGATTTAATATTACCCTCCCAGATTCCCCCAAAATGTGGCGCGTTAGGAGGATTCAACTTCCAAGTTATACGGTTTTTCAAGAGTTCTTCTTGGAATGTTTTAAAATAATCTTCGGTGCGAAGAAAAGAGTGAAGCTCGTTTAAATAAGCTTTAGAAGCTACAAAGTTGGTACCCTGATCGCTATAAAGAACCTTAACCGGACCACGACGAGCAATAAACCGCTTGAATGCGTTTAAAAACGATTCGGAACTCAATGACGAAGCGAGCTCGGTATGTACGGCTTTGGTCACCAGACAGATGAATACACATAACCACGTCTTTTGGCTTTGTGCTCCACGTTTTCTGACCATGGTGATGTGGAACGGACCGGCATAATCGACGCCAGTGTGTGTGAAGGCTTTACTTTGCTCAACACGACATTCTGGAAGGTCGGCCATTGCAGGAAAAGTACCAACTGGTTTAGCGCGGAAACAATCATTGCATTTATGAAAGCGCTGCCGTATAATTCGGCGCGCGGAAAGGATCCAATATTTTCCCCTCAGAATTGACAGCAAGAGTTGAGGGCCGCCGTGTAAGTTTTCACGATGAGAAAAGTCGATTAAAAGTTCAACTATGTGCCCATTTTTGGGTAGTAGTGCAGGATGTTTGTTACAGAAGCTAAGAGACGAATTTCCTAGCCGGCCTCCTACTCGCAGGACGTTGTCAACAATAAAGGGGAATAGTTTGCGTAAAGAGGGTGAGCAAACCCTTCCGCATTGGATATTGCGAATATCGTCAGCAAAAGCGACTTGCTGAACAATCTTGACGACCAACAACTCGGCTGCATCAAGGTCCGCAGCAGTAATTTCACGGGAGCGAGGAATTTTATTAAGAAACTTCAAAACAATCGCGACGGTTTTGAGAAATCGATGCCATGACGAGAACCTCTTGCTCAACTCTAAGAGCCAGTGCTCATTGCTACTGTTATTAGCAGTGACAAGGGCTGTGGATTTTTCCTCTGGCAGCTTCGCAGACGACGAAGGCGAGAAATTAGTTACAGGCCAGTCCTTAATCGGTAACGACGCCCAAGGAGGACCTTGGAACCAGAGATCATGATCCTTTAAGCGAGAAGGTAATAGCCCACGCGAAAGACTGTCAGCGGGGTTCTGAGACCCAGGTACATGATAGAAATGTTCTGAGGCGAAATTGTTCTGACACTGAGCTATACGATTAGCCACAAAGGTATCGAATTTGTGAGGTGACGAATGCACCCAGCAAAGAGCGACCTCAGAGTCAGAGAAGGCGTAAATACTGTCCACTGGATGGCGTTGTGAGAGAGAGTCGTGAACGACACGAAGCAGGTTTGACATTAAAACGATGGCGCAGAGTTCAAGCCTAGCCACAGTCACCGTCTTCACTGGTGCGACCTTGGATTTGGAGCAAATTAAGCGAACGATAGGATCGCGATTATCGGTTGTGACGTGCGCGTAAATAACGCAGCCGTAGGCTTTCTTGCTAGCGTCAGCAAAAGCTAAAAGCGTTAGCTTTGAATTTGCTTCAACACCCAAGTGCCGCGGAAACCTGAAAGTCGAAATCAAAGGAAGCTCGCTTACCAGCTGGTGCCACAAGTTTAAAATATGAGGGGGCGGCAGAACGTCCCAGTCCAATTGCAACAGCCACAGTTCCTTGATTAGAAGCTTAGAGTAGAGTACGACCGGGCCTACAAGACCGAGTGCGTCATACAAGCGGGCGGTGGCAGAAAGAATAGCACGCTTTGTGCCAATAAGCTGCGGAGGTGAGACGGTGAAAACAAACTCGTCAGAGCTAGGAAGCCATTTGAGGCCTAAGATCTTTAGAGAGTCGCCGTCATTGAAAGAGATGGAGTCTGACTGGCGGTGGGTTGTGGGAATGTGCTCTAGCAGCTGCGGGGAGTTGCTAGTCCATTTCACCAAATCGAACCCACCAGCCTTGAAGAGGCTGATTAACTGGGTCGCTGTCGTAACTGCTTCCTCGGATGAAGAAGCAGAAGAAGCTACGTCGTCCATGTAAACGTCTCTTTCAATAACAGCGGCAGCGAGGGGTACCTTTCGCGCTCGTCATCGGCGAGCTGGCGAAGCGTGCGCAATGCAAGAAAAGCTGAAGACCTGAGGCCAAACGCAACGCGGTTAAAGCAATATGCGTCCAAGGAATCCTCAGGAGAGAAGCGGTATAAAATTCGTTGAAAGGAACGGTGCGAGGGATGTACTTCTATGCACAAGTACATCTGACGAACGTCAGCGAAAAAACATATGCGGAAAATGCGAACATTCAAAAGAATGTGAAAAATGTCTGACTGCAAATTACATCCTGTATGAAGGATGTCATTAAGAGATAGACCGTTGTCAGTTTTGCAACTCGCATCCAGAACAATACGCAACTTCGTCGAAGACTTGTCGTTGCGAATGACAGGATGATGCGGCAGGTAAAAACCTGGAGCGTGGTGTTCTTTAGGTGGAACGAGAGAAATAATGCCTTTGTTTAAGTAGTCACGAATGACTGCGTCATAACTTTCGCGAAGCTGCGGGTTTTTCGATAATTTACTTTCAAGCATGAGGAATCTCTTTTTCGCGGTTAAGAAAGAATTTCCTAAAGTGTCAGGACTTTGTTTGAACGGCAGGTCAACTGCGTAAGAACCATTATCGTTACGCGTCGTAGGTGACGTAAATATCTGCTCACACTCCTGATCGTCAGGGCTCAAAAACTTTTTTGAAGGAAGTTCTTCCAAGTTCCAAAATTTTTGCAAACTTATGTTTAACGGTTCGTGGGTGAACGCACAGAACGCGCGCGTAGTTTTAGGTGGCACGGCTATATTAACGTCTCCCAATATTATATATCCGAGCGTTGTTTTTAAAGCCCAAGGCGAGTCGGCATATCGAATTTTGTCAGAGCATAAAATTTCGCAGAAAAGATTGACACCTAGGAGCATGTCAATCGACCCAGGCTCATTAAAACTATCGTCTGCCAGTTGTAAGTTTTTAAAGCAGTCTAACTCGGCCAGATCAACGCGCGCGTCAGGTAAGCTTGACGTAATATTTTCAACAACAAAAGGCTGAATGGAGTAAATATCGCTATTGCTTTCGTCAAAACGAGAAACAAATTAGCAGAAGATATTCCGCGTATTTTTTGGGTAACGCCTCCAATTCCTTGAACTTGTGTAAAACGATGTTGCTTAATAATCGGCAGCGACAACCGTTTGCAACACGCAAGAGTAATGTAGTCACTTTGCGATCCCGGGTCAACAAGTACACGAACGTCATGATATTCACCGCTAATATCGCAAAGTTTAATTTTTGCAGTACCTAACAATGTTGTTTTATTATGAGTAGAATCATTCAAAACATTCCCGGCCGAAAGATGATTTAATGTTGAAGTAGGCTGCAAATAGCTATTAACCTGCCTCGACGACGCGGCGTTATCAGTTTCTTTTGTTAAGTTTAGGGCGCGGTTTGGTTCACAAGCGGGAGCGGAAATCTCATTATTAGTCTCGGTAGTGACGTAATTATGCGATTTATTACCTTGTTTATGTTGAGAATCGAAATGCAATAAAGTATGGTGTCGTGCGGCACAAATATTGTAATTTCGCTGCGAAGTGCAGGCGGAAAATTTGTGTTTAAAACTAAGGCAGTTATTACAAATTGAATTTGTTTTCACAAAATTAAATCTTTCATGAGGAGTCATCTTGGAGAACATTGAACATTGATATAAATGTTCGTGTTTATTAGTTTTACACAACAAACAATTAGCCGTGGATACAGGCTGCGTATTAACAAAAGTTTTTGTTGGATTATTTTTTGGAGTAGGTAAATTTTTAATAGTACTAGGACTAGGTTTGTTCTGATATGAAGACAAAGTTAGCTTTGTGTTTGAACGCGATACGACTTTGGTTTGTTCCTTTATAAACTCGATAAAATTAGCGTAAGTGGGACAATTTTCTTTGCGGTAAAACATTTCGAATAATTTGACTGTTTCGGAATCTAATTTTTGTAGCGCTATATGCAAAAACAGAAAATCCGCTAAATCTTCTAACTTTAACGCCTTCAACGCATTTACTGCAGCATCAAAATTACACAAAAACGAATCTAAGTTCACAGACGTGCCTGCTATGATCGGCTTAAAGTCCAATAGCTGATTAGCGTATCCCGCGGCTAGGGCGCGTTTATCCTCATATTTATCTACAAGCGCTTGCCATATGATTTCATAGTTTTCACCCGTAGCCGGTAAGCCCGCGCAAATTGACCGCGCCTTATCCGTCAATTTGCCCACTAAAAATTGAACGCGTTCGCTATTCGTTAAGCGCGGATTGTTGTGTATGACACTCTTAAATTGTTCATAAAACAAAGGCCAATTACGAATTTGACCATCAAATGAAATCAATTCGAAAGATGGTAGTTTATGGTTTAACGTATACTGTTGCTCTGGGCGCTGTGAATCGCGAGCCCTTGCTGTTAATTCTGATTGAACTCGTTTTATTTGACAATACATCTCTTCAAATGATATCCAAGGTTGATAATTAACCGTGGCATTTGGTTTTAATTGTATTACGCGTGCATTGTATAAATCCAAAACGCGTTCGAAATCTGACCGTAATTGGTCAATATTTGCGACATTGTTAAAAAACGCTTCACGTTGTGATTCATCCTCACGCGCCTTAAGAGATAAGGAATATATATTTTGTAATCGCGTAAATAACGCATTACGCTTAGCTTCCAAGACAACTAGATCACTACGACTGGGTTCGCCTTGTGCTTCTTCCTTTGTGTCATTTTTCGACATCGTTAATTAAATGTGCGTTACGTTTAAAAATATGAATAACTCACAATAGAACAGTACCTACTCGTACTGCTAAAATAATCAAGTGCAAATATAACGGCGGTGTAAAAAATAACTGTTCGTCAACAAAGTCGGTTAAGAGATAGACAACTGCGCGCGGTTAGCGGACAAGCGAATATGTTATTAAATAAGTAAGCGGGTAGCCCGATATAAAGATACGGGCGCTGGAATGCAAGCGAGAAAAATGAAATATAAGTCGATAATTATGTTTATCACTTTAGATATTCGTCAGTATGAAACCACTTAATGCCGATTAGCGGGAAAGAAAAAAAGGATAAATTAGTTGACTGCGTACCGGGGCGGAAAGATAAATAATGAAATCAAACTAATTTAAGTATAATAATCAAGCATAAGTTACTTTGTTATAAATTTGATACAGAGAATGAAATGTATGTGAATTTATGTTATGAAATGTTGTTTAAGAATGTTTAACAGCTATTTAAATACCAATAACTAGGTTGTAAATTGAATTTAATTGTAATAATTAGAACTATTGAGTGCGAAATGAAGTAAAATACTATGAATGCGGTTCGAATAGGACCATAAATGGAGGATAAAGAATTCCTTTTCTCCTAAATCCTCCTTGATTTTTTTTTTATTTTTGCGGTGCACGTTACTTGCGCCTTTTCAGGCGCGATATGCTTAAATTTTGTGGACTGTAATTTCGGTTCAGAGCTGTAGCTAGACTAATGGATACTTCAGCACGTAACCACTTAAACACATACAGGAATGGGCCTGCTATTGGATGAGAGAAGTACGACGTATAGCAAGCCGTTGGAAAGGAAACTCATGCACTGACCTGAAGAAACTCCTTGTGGTGTGCTACGGAGACCAGCTCGCACACGTGCCTTGAAGAATTTGGGGGCCCCCTTTGCACTATCACTCCACCAGTGACCAAGGTCCTTCTGCTTGATGCTAACACTTATTCACATACACATTTCGCAAGAAATAGTGAATTAAAACCGAGATTAAAATGGATTTAGTACAGGCGTTTGCGCAGTGGGTCCGCCATCAACCGGCGGTTTTGTCTATCTAAGTTTTGCCCACAGAGGGCGCGGTGCAAGCGCATATTGCACTCTGGGTGCGACAGAGCGCACACGACAAAAATGGGTGTACGTCAATGAGTCGCGACTAATGGGTGTACGTCAACTCATTGACGTACACCCATTAGTCGCGTCTGAATTTACACAACTGTGTATATACTCGTTGTTGGATTTCGTTTATTTTTGTTCCGTTTCTTTAATTATTAAATTAAAATTTGATGCAATGTAACCACTTAGCGATCCCTCCCTCTGTCCTATTTCCTCATGCACAACTCATGTATCGTGTGCGCTCTGTCGCACCCAGAGTGCAAAATGCGCTTGCACCGCGCCCTCTGTGGGCAAAACTTAGATAGACAAAACTTAGATAAAAAAATCAAGGAGGATTTAGGAGAAAAGGAATTCTTTATCCTCCATTTATGGTCCTATTCGAACCGCATTCATAGTATTTTACTTCATTTCGCACTCAATAGTTCTAATTATTACAATTAAATTCAATTTACAACCTAGTTATTGGTATTTAAATAGCTGTTAAACATTCTTAAACAACATTTCATAACATAAATTCACATACATTTCATTCTCTGTATCAAATTTATAACAAAGTAACTTATGCTTGATTATTATACTTAAATTAGTTTGATTTCATTATTTATCTTTCCGCCCCGCTACGCAGTCAACTAATTTATCCTTTTTTTCTTTCCCGCTAATCGGCATTAAGTGGTTTCATACTGACGAATATCTAAAGTGATAAACATAATTATCGACTTATATTTCATTTTTCTCGCTTGCATTCCAGCGCCCGTATCTTTATATCGGGCTACCCGCTTACTTATTTAATAACATATTCGCTTGTCCGCTAACCGCGCGCAGTTGTCTATCTCTTAACCGACTTTGTTGACGAACAGTTATTTTTTACACCGCCGTTATATTTGCACTTGATTATTTTAGCAGTACGAGTAGGTACTGTTCTATTGTGAGTTATTCATATTTTTAAACGTAACGCACATTTAATTAACGATGTCGAAAAATGACACAAAGGAAGAAGCACAAGGCGAACCCAGTCGTAGTGATCTAGTTGTCTTGGAAGCTAAGCGTAATGCGTTATTTACGCGATTACAAAATATATATTCCTTATCTCTTAAGGCGCGTGAGGATGAATCACAACGTGAAGCGTTTTTTAACAATGTCGCAAATATTGACCAATTACGGTCAGATTTCGAACGCGTTTTGGATTTATACAATGCACGCGTAATACAATTAAAACCAAATGCCACGGTTAATTATCAACCTTGGATATCATTTGAAGAGATGTATTGTCAAATAAAACGAGTTCAATCAGAATTAACAGCAAGGGCTCGCGATTCACAGCGCCCAGAGCAACAGTATACGTTAAACCATAAACTACCATCTTTCGAATTGATTTCATTTGATGGTCAAATTCGTAATTGGCCTTTGTTTTATGAACAATTTAAGAGTGTCATACACAACAATCCGCGCTTAACGAATAGCGAACGCGTTCAATTTTTAGTGGGCAAATTGACGGATAAGGCGCGGTCAATTTGCGCGGGCTTACCGGCTACGGGTGAAAACTATGAAATCATATGGCAAGCGCTTGTAGATAAATATGAGGATAAACGCGCCCTAGCCGCGGGATACGCTAATCAGCTATTGGACTTTAAGCCGATCATAGCAGGCACGTCTGTGAACTTAGATTCGTTTTTGTGTAATTTTGATGCTGCAGTAAATGCGTTGAAGGCGTTAAAGTTAGAAGATTTAGCGGATTTTCTGTTTTTGCATATAGCGCTACAAAAATTAGATTCCGAAACAGTCAAATTATTCGAAATGTTTTACCGCAAAGAAAATTGTCCCACTTACGCTAATTTTATCGAGTTTATAAAGGAACAAACCAAAGTCGTATCGCGTTCAAACACAAAGCTAACTTTGTCTTCATATCAGAACAAACCTAGTCCTAGTACTATTAAAAATTTACCTACTCCAAAAAATAATCCAACAAAAACTTTTGTTAATACGCAGCCTGTATCCACGGCTAATTGTTTGTTGTGTAAAACTAATAAACACGAACATTTATATCAATTTTCTCCAAGATGACTCCTCATGAAAGATTTAATTTTGTGAAAACAAATTCAATTTGTAATAACTGCCTTAGTTTTAAACACAAATTTTCCGCCTGCACTTCGCAGCGAAATTGCAATATTTGTGCCGCACGACACCATACTTTATTGCATTTCGATTCTCAACATAAACAAGGTAATAAATCGCATAATTACGTCACTACCGAGACTAATAATGAGATTTCCGCTCCCGCTTGTGAACCAAACCGCGCCCTAAACTTAACAAAAGAAACTGATAACGCCGCGTCGTCGAGGCAGGTTAATAGCTATTTACAGCCTACTTCAACATTAAATCATCTTTCGGCCGGGAATGTTTTGAATGATTCTACTCATAATAAAACAACATTGTTAGGTACTGCAAAAATTAAACTTTGCGATATTAGCGGTGAATATCATGACGTTCGTGTACTTGTTGACCCGGGATCGCAAAGTGACTACATTACTCTTGCGTGTTGCAAACGGTTGTCGCTGCCGATTATTAAGCAACATCGTTTCTAAAATTAGAAAGAGCCCAAAGAGCAATCCTAAAGGTCCATACCTATCGTCCTTACCTCTACCCTACTAACCTTATATACAGTGAATGTAGAGTACTAACAGTTCGTCAGTTATTTATCCACGGCACAGTATTAAGGCAGCACTGCATAACTCCTTACAGCACCGAATATAAAAACAAGAGGCGTAAAGATATTGTTTGCTCCTATAACATGCAAGCAAAACACGCTTTTTCTACAAGATTTTTCATATTTCTGGGTCCATTTCTTTACAATAGATTAAATGCGAAATTGGACCTATATCCACTAAGCTTCGCTCAATGTAAGAAAGCGCTTCGTGAGTCACTACAAACTATGACGTACGAAGATACAGAGAACTTACTGGCTGTCATGAAATAAATATTTGTTTAGTTGAATTTAGTTCTTTAGTGTAAATTTTAGTCGTTAAGCTACAATAAGATTACTGTAAGATAGATGAATATGTACTTAAATTAAATAATGTAAAGGCTTTCCCATTGCCTGAAACACAGGGGCAACCCTAGTTCAGGTTATGTAAATTGTGAATTTATTTGTTTTTTAAGTATAGAATTTAACCGTCACCTCTGTACATTATGTTTTATCAATAAATTATTATTATTATTATTATTATTATTATTATCGTTTTACACAAGTTCAAGGAATTGGAGGCGTTACGCAAAAAATACGCGGAATATCTTCTGATTCAGTCTCTAGCGCCAACCTCGATGGACCTGGCCACATCGTTGAATAGTGCCTTCTCGCAGGAATGGGCGTCACCCTGTGAGTGACTAGCAATTCGACCCTACTCGTGGGAACAAAAATGAAGTCAAATCCCCCCCCTCTAAAAACCCTCAACAACAACAAAAAACCTTAACTCAACAAGTTTTCCACCCAGGTCTATTTAACAGACAACGATCGTCATCCCTTACCGACGTAGGAAAGCTACTGCAAGTCAGACAAGCTGATAATGCAGAGGAACCAAGTGATATCACTAACTCGCCAGAAGCAGGTTTAATAGAAGACCTGTCAGAATATCCTGCTCCTCCACCATGGCAAAGGGTGCCATCACCCAGTAGCAGAAGCAGAAAGAAGAGAAAATTCTGCAGCACTCCACCAGAAACGCAAGAAACCACAACGAAAAACCGCTACAGCCCTTAGACCCAATGGAAGAACAACGCTCTACCGACCACCCTAAACCCAGCAAACCTCCACCTATTGTTCTCAATGGTATAGAAGACGTCACTGAGCTATCAAAGCTAATCGAAACTGTCAGCAGTAAAGAAGAGTTCGAACTCAAGCTCATTAACAAGTATCTACTCCACATTCTTGACAAAACCGCTGAGGAGTATAAGAAAATCATTGCAGTTATAAGATCTAATGGCCTCATAGGACATACATTCACCCCCAAAGATAGGAAATGTTATCGTATCGTCATAAAAAACCTCCACCACACGACTCCACACGAAGCTATAGCTGAAGCCGTGGAGGCGACCAATAACAAAATTAAGGGTGAAATCATCAATTCTCGGTACGGACCAGACAAAAAACCAACATCGACTTTCTTTGTGAACATCGAGCCCAGCGTTAATAGCCCTGCAGTCAAAAACATCACTCACATATTTCACCAAAAGGTAAAGATCGAGGATCCTCGAAATTCGAAAAGTATCGTTCAATGTCAACGTTGCCAGCGCTACGGTCACACGAAAAATAATTATAGGTGTGTCAAATGCGGAGAAGGTCACAAAACCTCAGCATGCCAAAAGAAAGATCGGACTACTCCGGCTAAATGCGCTCTCTGTTCGCTTGACCACCCTGCCAATCACAAAGGTTGCGAGGTATACAAAGAATACCTTGCACGAAGGAATAAAAATTTAATAGCAAGGAAAAATCAGACTCCTCCAACCACAGCAGCCGTGCTTGCTGACCCAATCGGCCCCAGCACAACGAACAACAAGGAACCGAAAGGGTCCACTCGCCAACAAACATACGCTGAAGCTACTGAAGGGATAAAACCTGAAATACACCAACAATCCACTAATAATCTGGAAGTACTACTACTAAGACAAAGTGAGAAAATGGATCTCCTAATACAACAAATAGGCTCCTTAGTGAGCCTTATTACTACACTCGTCTCGAAGCTCACAAAATGACTTCTTTACATATTGCTACCTGGAACATCAACGGCCTTTCCCCCAACATAAACGAACTAGAAATGCTCATCAAAATGAACAAACTTGACGTCTGCCTTATTTCTGAATCGCATACTACCATAAGAAGCAGAATATGCATTCCTGGTTTTTCAGTGTACCACACCTGTCATCCCGATGGCGGAGCCCACGCTGGCACTGCTATAGTAATTAAGAATAGTCTAAAGCACTGTCTCTTAGAACCCTATCAGGCTCCCCATCTCCAGGCAACTACTATAAGGGTGGAAGATTGCTCTGCACCTCTCATTCTCTCGGCAATATACTGTCCGCCGCGCCACACCATAAAGGAGAATACGTTTTCTACGTTTTTTAAGTCATTGGGGAACCGTTTCATTGCTGGTGGCGATTGGAATGCCAAGCACACATACTGGGGATCACGACTAACAGTCACTAGAGGCCGAGAACTAAAAAAGAGCGTCGACGCCAATCATCTTCTGGCCATGTCAACTGGTGAGCCCACATATTGGCCCACGGACAAAAAGAAAACACCGGACCTCCTAGACTTCTTCATCACAAAGGGAATCAGCGTACTCAACACCTCCATAAGGTCAAACCTCGACGGTAGCTCCGACCATTCGCCTGTGCTACTAACAGTTAGTCCAGTAGCTATACCTTGCGACTCTCATACCGATCGTCTCCACAACCATAAAACGGATTGGCAATGCTTCCGGAAATATCTGGAATCCAAAATCAACCTCAACATCTCTCTTAAAACCAAAGAGGAAGTGGACGATGCGTGTCTCTACATTACAAATCTGATCCAAGTGGCCGCTTGGAGAAGCACTCCTGAGCTGAAGAACTCGTCACGTGGGGCACCAGTACCTCCTGCAATCAGAGAAAAAATCGCTGAGAAACGTCGCCTTCGTAGAATTTGGCAGACGACTCATAGGAGTGCAGATAAAACCAGACTCAACCAAGCTGCTAAAGCACTTAAAAAACTCCTGGCTGACGCGGCCAATGAATCGCTTAACCAGAGATTGGAGAAAATGTCTCCGAGTGCAAATGGGACCCACAACCTCTGGAAAGCAACAAAGTACCTCCCGCAGCCGCAACAATGTTCTCCGCCTATTAGATCTGGAAACACATGGGCCCGAACAGATCAGGAAAAATCCCAGGCCTTTGCTACATACTTAGCAGGAGTCTTCCAACCTAACGCTACAAACAGTCCAGAAGACCCAGAAATAGAAGAAGTTCTTAAACAAGACCTGCAATTAAGTCTGCCACTGAGTCCTACTTCACCAAGGGAGATAGCTAGAGAAATAGCCAACATGGATTCCAATAAGGCACCTGGATTTGATCTGATCACACCTAGGCTACTGAAAGAGCTCCCGAAGAGGTGTATTGTCTTTCTCACTATACTAATGAATGCCACACTGAGAACATCTCACTTCCCTGCACTCTGGAAAACGTCTGAGATCGTAATGATCCACAAGCCTGGCAAGCCGCCCAACGAAGTCTCATCCTATCGCCCTATTAGTCTGACGCCTGTTTTGTCTAAATTGTGGGAAAGGATCATACTTTCACGACTTTCTCCTTGCCTAGACGCAGGCCATGTAATACCCGATCACCAGTTTGGTTTTCGCAAGCAGCATTCAACAATAGAGCAGATGCACAGAGTATATTCTACTATAAGACAGTCGCTAGAAAGTAAGGAATACTGCTCTGCTGCTTTCCTTGATGTACAACAAGCATTCGACCGAGTCTGGCACAAAGGGCTGCTCTGTAAAATTAAAAAGTATCTTCCACACCCTTATTACCTACTGATGGACTCGTATCTCAGTGACAGACAGTTCCAAGTCAAGCTCCGCGACGCAAGATCTTCCCTGTTTAGCTGCAATGCCGGGGTGCCCCAGGGCTCCGTACTTGGTCCAGTCCTCTACAACATCTTTACTAGTGACCTACCCCAGACACCTGATACAGCTGTGGCAACCTTTGCCGATGACGCGGCCTTCCTCAGTTGCAACCGGGACCCCAATGAAGCAAGTAGATCACTGCAAGTACAGCTCAACGCCACCAATGATTGGCTGACTAAATGGCGCATCAAAGCAAGCGCCCCCAAGTCTCACCACATCACAT
Source organism: Apotomis capreana (assembly GCA_947623375.1). Taxonomy (NCBI): domain Eukaryota; kingdom Metazoa; phylum Arthropoda; class Insecta; order Lepidoptera; family Tortricidae; genus Apotomis; species Apotomis capreana. The sequence continues at coordinate 23,236,407 of OX392506.1, forward strand.
TTACCCTAAGACGCGAAACTTGCCCTCCGGTCAGTCTGGGCCTCGACACACTACCGCAATCTACTTGCGTTAAATACCTGGGCTTCCACCTGGATCGAAGGATGACATGGAAGGACCACATAAGTACGAAGCGCAACGAAATCAACCTGAGATTTAAAAACCTACTCTGGCTCCTCGGTAGACAATCTACCTTATCTCTATGTAACAAGTTAAGGGTATACTGCTGCATAATAAAGCCAATCTGGACTTATGGCATCCAACTATGGTCTACAGCCAGCAAATCAAACATAATGTGTCTGCAGAGAGCACAGAACAATATACTTAGGGTACTTTCATCGGCGCCCTGGTTTGCTCGCAACTGTGAAATCCATGAGTACCTGGAAATCCCAACGATATCGGAAGAAATAGAACGCTACACTGCCAAGTACAAGGACCGCTTGACAACACACCCAAACCCGTTATCGACTGTGCTCCTGCAACCAAACCCGGTTAGAAGACTCAAGCGAGCTGACGTGCTGCCTTAATAAGGAGAGAAAGAGCAGTGGCTCTACCTCGCCAAATTTCGACCACTTCCAACTCACCTGATTATAGTCTAGACGACTGATCGCAGGTTATGAAAGAGGAAAAGAAAAAAAAAAAAAAAAACTAGGAACCCTTATAGTTTCGCCATTTCCGTCTGTCCAACCGTCCGCGGTTTAGCTCCGTGATCATTAGTACAAGAAAGCTGAAATTTAGTATGAGTATGTGTATGTATCATGCCGACAAAACGGTAAAATAAAAACTAAAAAAAAAACTTTTTTCGGGTACCTCTCTTACATCTAAAGTGGGGGTGAATTTCTTTTTTCGTTTCAACACTAGTGTCTGGGGTATCGTTGAATAGGTCTTTTAAAAATAGGTATTTATAAAATATTTAAAAATATAGGGGTCTCCAAACATAATTTTTTGATCAAGTCAGCAGTTTTGTAAATACCTATTCGCTCCGGAAATCCAAAAATAGCGTCCCCCCCTCTAACTTTTTAACCACGGGTCACAAAATTATGGAAAAAATCATGAAAATGAGGCCTTATAAGCACTTGCAATGAAAACTATATTGAATAAAATCGGTCGAGCCGTTTTTGAGTTATCGCAAAATTTCATATTTTTCTTTAAAATAAAGATTAAAGATTTTAAAGATTTTTATTGAACATAATAACAAAACAGTACATAAAACAAATGCACGTAACCACTGCAGTAGTTAATATAAACTGTGTCGCAGTCTATTACGCCCTCCTCCGGACACCATAAGTTATGTTCTATCTAAGTTTACATAATATATACAGGTTTAAGAAATTTAAATACATATAAGCAAAATTTAACATTATTTGAATGTAACGTTATACAATTTTAAAAGCATAATGTAAGTTAATAACGAAATATAAACAAGGACTAAGCCACACATATTAACTAAGATTTATATTTGTATCAGTTAAACTACTCAAAAAAGACAACTAGTGATAAAAATTATAGTTCACGTGACGTAAATGACGTAAATGCCGCGCGGTGTTCTTATACTTCGAACGTTACACATATTAGTTAAGTATATATATATATTATATATATATTAAAACATTCCGCTCAATCTGGCACGTATAATCGATAACTTCCAGAAGGTAATAAGTAATTACGGTTACTTTGGCGATTACGACCTTTTTATAGAGCTTGAAATCTTTCTCGTAATTTAAATATATTGCGAAGGATGGGCAACTACGGAACGGTACACTGAGCGTGGCCCGACAAGCTCTTGGCCGGTTTTATTGTAATTTTCATAGTTCGCATTATTCGTGGCTGAAGGAATTTTTGCCTTCGAAACCCAATTAAAGATAAATAGTGATGGTTGACACTTGTAATTGTCATCATCATCATCATCATCATCATAGCCGAGAGACGTCCACTGCTGGACAAAGGCCTCCCCCAAAGTTCTCCACAACGATCGATCTTGCGCCGCCCTCATCCAATTTCTACCCGCGATCTTAACCAGGTCGTCGGTCCACCTTGTTGGAGGCCTTCCAACGCTGCGTCGTCCGGTCCGCGGTCGCCACTCAAGAACCTTTCTGCCCCAACGGCCATCGATTCTACGAGCAATGTGCCCCGCCCACTGCCACTTAAGTTTGGCGACTGTCTGAGCTATATCTACAACCATGGTTCTCTTGCGTATCTCATCATTTCGAATTCGATCCCGCAAGGAAATTCCGAGCATAGCTCGCTCCATTGCCCTTTGAGTAACTGTGAGCCTTTTTATGAGGCCCATTGTAAGCGACCACGTTTCAGTGCCGTATGTCATCACTGGCAACACACATTGGTTAAAAACCTTCGTCTTAAGACACTGCGGTATTTGGGACGAGAAGACATTCCGCAGCTTCCCGAACGCTGAGTTGGATTCGACGAGTGACCTCTTTTTCGAAATTTGACCTACCCAACTGGATCGTTTGTCCAAGGTAGATATAGTCGTCTACAGTTTCGAGCGCAGAGTCTCCAACTTTAAGTGGAGTGGGTGCCACATGGGAGTTAAACATAATTTTCGTTTTCTCCATGTTCATTTTAAGACCCACTTGTTGAGAGACCCTACTGAGGTCGTTGAGCATTTTGCCGAGGTCTTCCAGGGTCTCAACTATGACCACGATATCATCAGCAAAGCGGAGGTTGGTGATGTATTCGCCGTTTATGTTGATGCCAAGTCCGTCCCAATCCAGAAGCTTGAGTACGTCTTCCAATGCAGCTGTGAACAATTTAGGAGATATAACATCTCCTTGCCTCACACCACTTGTCATTGTCAATGTATATAATATAATGTGAGCCGGCGGTTCCGGGTTCAAATCCCAGCCAGGGCAAATATTTGTGAGATGAACTCGAATATTTGTGCTTGGGTCATGGTTGTTCTATGTATTTAAGTATATATATATTTATCTATATAAGTATGTATATCGTCGCCTAATACCCATAACACAAGTCTTCTTGAGCTTAATTTGGGACTAGATCGATTTGTGTGAGGTTGCCTGATATTTATTTATTAATTTATTTTATTTTAATGTAAAAGATTTAACGGTTTGACACTGACTAAGGGAGCCGACGAAGTTAGCCAGCGGAACCTGTCTTGACAACTTCGCACACTATATTAAAGGGTCCAAGGGAGAAGTGATTGAGCTTGGCTTATCAGATCACACAGCTTAAGTGCTGAAATGCCCTGTGAAAAAGACCTGCTGCATCAATTGTTGGCGCGTCAAACAACGCGATTTTAACGCTAATAATTTATCTCTTTTTAGGAAGTGAATAAATAGCTTGTGTTTTTCTGAAGTATTTGTGTGTGACGATGCAAATTTAGCTTTTGAATCGTTCCTGGATACTTTTCTCTGCTTTTACAATCTGTGTTTTCCCTTCAAAATAATAAAAGTTAAATGGACAACAAAGCCACGATGGATCTCTCGAGGTATTAAAATATGTAGCAAAAAAAGGAAAGCGTTAATGTGGAAATATCGTTTTTGCCCTAGTATTGGAAACAAAAACGTATTAAAATCTTATACTGCCAGGTAAAAAAAAAATCTCAATCTCACACAACGCTCACAAAATGACCGGTTTATAAAAGAAGCATCTAACAAATCAAAGGCGACCTGGCAATTAATAAATAAAACTAGGGAACAGTTACCCAAAGAACCCATATTAAAGATAATTAAAGATAACGAGACAATTACAGAACCTATTCAGATCACCAATGCATTCAATATTTTTTTCATTGATCAAATTGCAAGTCAAATAAATAATACACAATGTAATAATAACAATTCCCATAACAGCAGTACCCAATCCATGTATATGGGGCCAACTGTCCCCCACGAGGTCTGTAATTTTAATTAAGTCTTTAAAAAACACAACTAGTGTCGGGTATGATAGTGTAAACACTAAAGCTGTTAAGCAGGTATCAGACATAATTGCTCATCCTTTAAGTCATATTATCAACCTCTGTATCACAACGGGTGTCTACCCAGAAAAGCTTAAACCTGTTGTAGTTAGACCTCTAAATAAGAAGGGAGAAAAAATATAACATCTCAAATAGGCCTATTGCCTTGACAACAATTTTCTCCAAAATTTTGGAAAAAATATTATACGAGGCACTTTATAATTATTTAGAGAAATATGACATACTCGCAACGGAACAAAAAGGTTTTCGTAGGCAGAAATCCATAAATATGGTGATTTACAGACAACCGTAACAGTATATGTGCCATATTTATGGGCATGACGAAAGCCTTCGATCATGTTGACCACTCAATTCTTTTGAAGAAGCTTAGTGGGTATGGTATTCGTGGCAACATCTTGGATCTGTTTAAGTCTTACTTGAGTGATAGAGAACAATACACCGAACTCTCACAAATCTGTTTGCGGTTGCTTAGTGAAGCATGTAAAGACTTTTAAATCTGAATAGAGGTGTATCACATACGGTGTACCTCAGGGAAGTGGTCTCGGACCTCTTCTATTTTTACTGTATATCAATGACCTTCCTAGGCATATTAAATACCCTATGGTCTTGTTCGCTGATGATAGCACTGTAATTATAAAATGTAATAATGTAGAAAATTATGAATATGAAATTAATAACACTATTGATGACATTGTTAAATGGCTTAACGCAAACAATTTATTAATGAATCTAGACAAAACAAAAATTATGCATTTCTACCAGCGTAAACCTCCACCGCCTATTTGTTGTAGATATGAAGAGACGGATATTGAATCAGTCTCAACCACTAAGTTTCTAGGAGTGCACTTAGATAATCACTTTGTCATGGAGAGCCCATACTGAACAGGTGTGCCGTAAACTCAATCAATATGCCTACTCTCTCCACAAGTTATCAAAGCGAGCGAGCCCTGATGCCGTATTAACTGCGTATCACGGCTTTGGAGCATCAACGCTGCGCTAAGGAATCATATTACGCTGTTACGTCGCCTAAATCAAATTAGATTTAAGTTTTTTTGTTTTGTAATGTAATTTTGTAGTTCACAGTGCCTTGGTTTATTTACTGTTATGCTGTGTAACTAATTTAAATAAATAAATAAATAAATAAATAATTTGGGTAATTCCTCAAGTAAAGAAGAGGTCTTAAGAGCACAAAAAAGATGCATTCGAGCAATGCGTGGTCTCCAGCAAACTGATAGCTGTGAACCACACTTCAAGGAATTGAAAAGGTTGACAATGCCTTCTCTCTACATTCTTGAAGCTCTATTATTTTATTTGTTAAAAGTAATCAAACAATGTTTAAAAAAGTAAATGTGACTGGCAGGCATATGGAACGGGCTGAGAACATATGTGCAGTATTTTCAAAAACAGCATTAATGCGAAAAAGTGCCATTTCGCTCATAATTAAGGTGTACAACAAATTACCACTGAAATTAAAACATTTTGACATGCCTTAATTTAAACGCAACATAATCAAATTACTTTTAGATAAATGCTTTTATTCAATTTCAGATTATTTAAATATTTATTGACACTTTATGTACATAATTATAATTAGTTTTTTAATATATTTGACATACCATTGCGCACCCTCATTTCATGTATCAATTATTAAAAATAAAATAAAAATAAAAAGCATTTATTTCAGACAAATTAATCCATATATTGTTAGTATTACAAAAATAACTTAAATAACTATGTTATAGTGCCTAAACTAATGTGTTGAGAGGTCCAGTGCCTGATTAGGGCACTGTCCCATCTCTCCGCCACGACAGTCAGGAGACTGTGGCGGCTGTCGCGCACTCTGCGGAGCGTCGCGGCGCAGCGCTTGCGCAGCGTCGCGTGGAAACCGTCCACATGCGCGTCTGCGAACATGCCCGACGCACTGCAGTACCTCGGCAGCCGCAACAGCACCCGGAACGCGTCGTTGTACTGTACACGCATAGTGTTCATGGCACGCTGCGTGTACCTCGTCCATAGGCTACAGGTGTACAGAGAAGTACAATCGGCACGAAATAATGTTATTTTAACCTGCGCTGTACACCTGCTGAACCTGCGAGCAATCATATTGGCCCTAATGGCCAACGCCCTGCGTTCCCGCTCGATGTCAGAATCGTCTCTCAAGTCATCGGTGACCAAGTGACCCAGATATTTAAATGAATTTACCCTCTTGAGTTGTTCGCCATTCAATCGAATGGGTGGGACATGAGATGGACACTTTGGTACCCGTCTTGAAAATCATATACTGGCTTTTATTTACATTGTATTGCAAATTGTGCTTACGGGCATATGACTCACATTTCTCGAGAAGTATTCTTATACCACCGACCGATGGGCTCAACAGTACCATGTCGTCAGCATAACTTATATTATTAAAACTGACCCTGTCAATGTGACAACCTACACGTGTACTGCTAAGCTCACCGATCAGGGCATCCATGTACAGATTGAAAAGTTTGGGGGAGGTCAAACCCCCCTGCCTCACCCCGCACTCCAACCCATACTCATCCGAGAGCACATTACCCCATCGAACACTATTTCGCTGGCTTGCATACCAACACCTAAATATGCGTGTGAGTTCCTTAGAAAATTGCACTTCGTCAAGTTTACCCCAAAGTAGGTCATAATTAACAAGATCGAAAGCCCTAGAAAGATCTAAGAAACACGCATAAATAGGAGTCTTCCTGCGCGTATAATACTCGATAGCCTGCTTCAAGCATACAATAGCACTCTCAGTAGATAAGCCAGCGCGGAAGCCGAACTGTGCGTCATGTAAGTTTAGGTACTTATCTAATTGCCAGTTGAGCAAGCCATCGAGTACTCTAGCTACAATTGTTGCCAGCGAAATAGGCCTGTAATTAGCACCGCTCGAAATATCACCAGTTTTGTTTTTCACTATGGGTATTACAATAGTTTTTGTCATAAGCGTCGGTAGGCGTGAGTGACATATGCATAGATTAAAAAACATAGCCAGTGCTCGAGGTAGATGTGGACCAGCAAACTGCAGGTGCTCGATGCTTAGATGGTCGTGACCGGGAGATTTTCCCCTTTTCATTTCCTTTATAATCTTACGAACGTCATTGACGCTGAAACGGGTCTGTATGTCACTCCCTAGCATGTCAGCATCAAGCACCGACCGTTGCTCGTCCTCACCGACGGCGGCAGAGGACGACTTCACATTGAATTGCTCCATGAACATAATATTAGCTGTGCTTCGGATCAGAAATTCCGTTGACACTAACAGAGAGCCCAGGCCTAGTTTCCAGCTTTTTTGTAACCTTCCAAAAGTTCCGAAAATCATTGTTTTTATGATGAGTGGCAAGTAAATCCATTTTAATCTGTTCCTGATGTTGTTGAACCCACCTGAGTCTAGATTTAAATATTTTTCGGCTTTGACACATCGCTGCATAGATCGAACCGCCCGTGGGTTTGCCGTACAAAATTCAGTCCTTAATCTAGCCCTGGCCTCCCCGTGCGCGTCACTCACATGCTTGTTCCATCCGATAACTCTCTTTTTTGCATTACCGTGACTGCCTGTGACGGCCTTGCTATATAAAGACGCCTCACATAGCGAAGTTATTATTTTAATGTACAGTTCGTCCAGTACCTCACAATGCTCAGTGTTGTTTATACAGCACCCGTCACAACAGCCCCGAAATGTAGATGGAAAATCAAAGTCAGATAAAATAGCTCGTTACATTTATGCGTATACTTCTCAATTTCATAGGAAGTTCTGTCCCCCCAAACAACACATTTGTTATTCGAAACTACATTATTGCTATTACATTTAGGTTTAACTAGGTCAAGATTTCATTTAATTACGAGAGGATAGTGATCAGAACAGTATAAGCCATAATCAATAAAAACATCAATAACAGTGTCACACCCGGCTGATGTGGTTACGCAATGATCCAACCAACGCTTACATCCGTGTGCTTCACTTAAGTATGTATGCGCGTCCGAATCTACGCCAATTTTGTCGGTATCGACACAAATCCAACCATTTTCTTTACAAAAACTAAACAACTCGTCACAAAACAGTTCGCCCGGATGCGCATTGAAGTCTCCTAATATATAAACAGTTTCAACACCGCTTTCCGTCACTATAGCGTCCATTGCACTCATACACTGTACAAAATCCGGTAGGTTATCCGCACAATTGACCGGCATATAAACGCTAAACACAATGATTTGTTTATCACCCGATGTTATTTTGATCGCACTGATCCTGTCATTATCGCACTGAATAACCGAGGTATACGGAAACAGCTTCTTACGATAGAGGACCGCTGTCCCACCAAACGGCCTTCCGCGCAGCATTACTGTTGACGTGTCCACTGCAGAGGTACCCGTGCAGGCGAATTCATCACTAATGGTGTTTAAATACGCTAAGTCATGTGAAAGTAGCCATGTCTCTTGTAGACCTATTATATCGGCCGAAATGCACAACCGCCTAACGTCGTCAATAAATCGTTTGATACTTCTGCAGTTGAAAGAACAAAGTGTTTATTTCCTTTACTTGCATTGTCTGTGTTATTAACGATCGCCGTAGCACACGTAGCGCTCGTAGCACCAGCCGTAGCCCTCGTAGATGCCGCATCGCTCGACGCGTTATCTATGCTGACGTGGTTTTTATACCGAGATGTTATGAAACGGCGAAATATAATTCCGCTGGGCCACAATGATTCGTCCAAAAACATACTCATTTTCTCCTTGCACACATAGAATTTATAGGCGTTATGGTGATTATTAATTTGCTTAGTATTTAAGAAACCTCCTTATTTTGTACGCCAACTGGCAAAACATAATGGACCATTATATTGTATCGAACACCTCTGTATTATTTAGTGTGACCTATGTTTACAAATAAAGCACTTTGAACTTTTAATAGGTAGATAATATTTTCTTCGGTTGAATTCCGCGACTGTCACACATTTAAATAAAACAAAGGGAGGCTCAAATAATTGATATACGCGATATAATCCGTTTAAATTGTTTTATTTTAATAGGTAGGTCAAAATTTCAATGATCCCACACTGAACTGTGGCCAAATTTCAACGGACATTGACAAGTGCCAACCATTGACAAGTTTTATTTTAAATTGTGATTCGAAGGCAAATATCTATTCAGTCAAGAATATTGTGAATTGCAGTTTCCCAAATTAAAAAATTTATATGGAAAATCCATTGTAAAAAAAAAATTAAATAGCTGCAGTTTGTAAATACTTACAGTAAGGACTGTCGAAAAAAAAAACAATTTAATAGTCTTTCAAAAATTGTGCCATCCATATTTTAAAAATAATGGAAAGTAGCAGAGTATGGAGGTAACTAACTGAACTAACTAACTGCGCTGGCTCAGCGACCCAAAATGAGTCTTGGCCTCCGACACAAGAGCTCGCCATTTTACCCGATCCTGCGCAATCTCTCGCCAGTTTGTGGCTCCAAGCTCACGCAGATCCTTCTCTACCAAATCTAACCAGCGGTACTTTGGCCGACCGACCGGACGACGCCCCGTCGGTCGCCCAAGGTAAGCTCTCTTCACCTGCCGATCCTCTCCCATTCGCTCAAGGTGGCCGAGCCAGCGAAGACGATGGGCCTTGGTCTTGGTCTCACCAATGATATTCGGTTCGGCTACCAGTTCTTGTATTTCGGCATTTTTGAGGATCCTCCAATTGCCACCGTCCGTTTTGACCGGTCCCAGAATTTTTCTAAACACCTTGCGCTCCGCTACTAGAAGGCTATGCTCCTCCTTAAGCGTTAGCGTCCAAGCTTCGCACCCATACATTAGAATGGGACGGATAACGGTCTTGTATATCCGAAGCTTCGTAAATCTGCTGAGAAGCTTGGACGCCAAGACCTTGTGGAGAGCAGCGCTGCATCGCAAGGTGTTCTGGATGCGGATGTTGACTTCGTCCTCTCTTGTATGCGTATCCGTGACAGTGCACCCGAGGTATTTAAATTTGTCCACACCCTTGTAAGAGCTTCCCCCTACAAGTAGGTCCTCTCGTTTAGCACGACTGTTCCGGTATCGCTTCATGTGGAGGTATTCCGACTTCCCATGGTTAATTCTAAGACCTACCTGTGGTATCGGCGTATCTGCTCAAGCCATATCGCTCTCCCGCTCTCTCTTCCAAGATGGCGTACCTATATAAATGTACTGTGTGGACTCTCTTAGAAATAAACTACGTATTAATTAATTAGTTTGTTATTTTGAGACACGACAGATTGGCGACGAGGACCATCGAACAGAGCGCAAATTAAGCTAAAATATCGCGTGTGAAAATCACAAAATTAAGTGAATTTTTAATTGCAAAAAGTGCAAGCGAGCCGCTTCGCAGTGAAGTTAGCAAGAACAAAATATAGCCATAGCCAACCGCCATTGCAGTTCCAGTAGTGCCAAAATTAAATACTTGTGTCAAACGTCACTGTTTATATATTACGAACTCGAAGTAAGGTTATCTCAACAATGTACTGATGTCTGATACGGAACAGTGCCCAAAAGAGAAGGATTGTGCCGGTGGAACCTCTTGGATTTACAAATTAGGGAAGGAGGAGTTACAGCAAAAAGTAATAGAGCTGCGGTTGGTCCATAATGAAAAGTTGACAGTGGATGAATTACGAAAAATACTAAGTAGTTACTGGAAAGGGAAGAAAAACGTATCGAGCACTGTCGGGGAACCGGCGCCGCCCACCTTGAGAACAGAAATAAAACCCCTTCAAAAGAAAACAATGGCTAATAATAATTTACAACCATTCAACGGAGACAAATGGGACTGTTTCGAACAACAACTCGAATGCATTATTTTATTGAATGAGGTGGAGGAAGATAAAAAAGTGCCTTTACTCCTAACAAAACTAGCCCCCAGTGTGTTTGAAACATTGTGCAACCTGTGCTCCCCAAAGAAACCAGCAAAATTAACATTTAACGAACTGTGTAAACTATTAAAGACTAAATATGCAAGCCAACACTCTGTGCCGTTAGAGCGGGCGACATTCCGCAGCAGACAACAAAAACAATCTGAAAATATTGAGGACTATGTGTTAGAACTTAAAAAACAAGCTAGTAAATGTGACTTCAAGGACCCAGAGGACCAGATAAAGGAAAAATTAATAGATGGAGTGCATTCCAGACTAGTGAAATTTGAACTTTTAAAATGTGATTCAAAAAGAACACTAGAAGAGTTAGTAAATTTGGCCAGGACGGTAGAAGGTGCCCTGCTTCAGACCACATCAAAAAATGTTACAACGGAAGAGCCTAGTGAAATGTTTTACTTCGGCCGGACTTCGAACACAAAGAACTCATCGAGGAATATGAACACACGCCGCAGTAATAATAGGATTTCCTCATCAAAACCGGAAGGTGGAAGCAAAATGACTTGTTATTGTTGTGGTAATAGCAATCATATTAAGTCAGACTGCAGGCTCATCAAGAAATTTTGTTCAGAATGCGGGCAACAGGGTCACATTTTTAAAATGTGCCCACGCAATTCCAGATTTAAGCGTACCTTCTGTTTCAACCAAGAAGATCCTGAAGACCAGGATCAATCCAACAAGGAAGATGCAGTTGAGTCAGTCAAAGGGCTTTTCAATAATATCTACACGGTCAATGTGAGTAAAATACCTCCGCATTATGTGAAACTTTCTTTAGAAGGAATAAAATTAGATTTCCAATTAGATACAGGGTCTGATGTTTCTGTTATTTCAAATAAGGATAAAATTAAGCTGTTCCCGCACAAAGAGATTATGGATTGTAAAGTTAAATTTAAAAATTTTGATCAAACTATTTCTCAGCCAGTAGGGATTTTAAACAATGTGACAGTTGAATTTCAAGGCCAAACAAAAAAATTAAGTCTGTTTGTTGCTCATGATGTACCAAGAATTATCGGTCGTGATTGGCTCCATGAACTAGGCTTGTGGCCGCTGAATTTGGACAGCAAAGAGGCTAATGTAAATAACTGTGAAACTGTTTCAGAGGCAGAATCCTCAATAAAGGAGAAGTACGCAGATGTATTTGCCACGGACTGGGGAAACAGTAGTGGTGAACCAATCCGTTTAAAGCTGAAACCGGAGGCTCAACCCAGGTGCTTACCAGCTAGACGGGTACCATTTGCACTGAGAGACAAGGTAAAATTAGAAATAGAAAGATTGCTTAAAAATAATAGAATTGAACCAGTTGAACATAGCTCCTGGGGAACGCCTGTGGTTCCAGTTATTAAATCGGATGGTTCAGTACGTCTCTGTGGAGACTACAAGGTCACATTAAATCCTCATTTAGAAATTGATCACTTTCCATTGCCTCACATTGACGACATTTTGGACACCCTTAAGGAAGGTGAATACTTCTGCGAACTAGATTTAAAAGAGGCTTACCTCCAAGCACCCTTGGAGGAAAAGTCTCAGGAATTAACCACTATTGTAACTGAAATTGGTACTTATAAATATAAATATTTACCTTACGGGGTCAGCACGGGGCCAGGTTCCTTCCAACGTATAATGCATAACAAGCTAGCAAATATACCTAATACTATTGTATTTATAGACAATATCTACATAGTGGGAAAAAATATATCGGACACCAAAGAAACATTATGTAAAGTTCTGGAGAAATTGCGAGCATGTCAATTTAAATTAAAAGAAGAAAAATGTAAACTTTTTAAAAATAACATTGATGTTTTTGGCTTTAGAATAACTAAAAATGACATCAGTATCATTAAATCGAATATTGAACCATTGTTAAAAACCAGCGCTCCCACAAATATTACTATGCTGAGGTCATTTTTAGGGAAAATCAACTACTACTCGAGATTCTTAAAAGACATGGCTGCAACATTAACACCATTGTATGAATGTACACAAAAAAATAAATTCATGTGGACCGAAGAATGTGATAAAGCATTTGCTTTGATTAAGAAAAAATTAGCTTCAGTTAATAATCTGAGACATTATAACCCCAACCTCCCCTTAATTTTGACATGTGACGCATCTCACACTGGCCTAGCAGTCGTACTATCAAATAGGGATTATGATGGAACAATAAGACCCATAGCATATGCCAGTAAAAAATTAAATAATACTGAACAAAAATATTCTACAATAGACAAAGAGGCTATGGCCATTATCTTTGGAATAACCAAGTTCTATAATTATACTTATGGCAGGCACTTTGAATTAGAAACCGACAACGCAGCGCTTGCGAGAATTTTTGGTCCCACAAAAGGGATCCCAAAAATGGCAGCAAAAAGACTGCAACATTATGCTATCTTCCTCTCAGCATTTCATTACACAATTAAACACATTAATACAAATAGAAATCCAGCCGACTTTTTGTCACGAGCTTCCATAGAGATAAATAACATTCAACTGGATTGGCATCCAATTTGTGTTGAAGCAAATCAAAGCAATGTATATCACATTCAAAATGCTCAATTAGAATATGTGGATTGGAAAGTTATACAAGGGGAAACAAAAAAAGATGTAACAATGACGCAGGTTATGCGTTACTGTACTGATGGTTGGCCTAGCAAAAATATATTAGATAAAGAAATGCTACCCTATTTTAACAAAAGAACCGAATTAAGTATGGATAGATATTGCCTTTTCTGGGGTTACAGAATAATAATACCTAAAAATTTGAGAGAAAATGTTCTGTTTGAACTCCATAGGAGTCATTTTGGCACAGTGCGTATGAAGCAAGTAGCGCGCTCGTTTGTCTGGTGGCCAGGAATAGACTCTGACATAGAAAACATTACAAAAAACTGTTTGACTTGTTTATCGAATCGTAGTAACCCCACAAAGGGCTGCCAAAAATCATGGCCAGTACCACCATCAGCTTGGTACCGTTTGCATGCTGACTATTGTGGACCATACTGTAATAAAATGTATCTAGTGGTAGTTGACAGTTACTCAAAGTGGCCAGAAATTATAGCGATGAATTCAATATCAGCAACTCAAACTATAGATGTTTTAGAAACACTATTTGCGCGCCATGGTTACCCTGTCCACTTGGTAACTGACAACGGCCCGTCGTTTGCGAGTCAGGAGTTTAAGGATTATTGTACGACTAAACTCATAACACATACTTTTTCTCCCCCGTATCACCCAGCAACTAATGGCGCTGCTGAGCGTTTTGTAGAAATTTTTAAGACACATGTCACAAGAATTAAAGAATCGGGCAATAAAATTACAACTGCCATCAACTTATTCCTTGCTGATTACAGAAACATGCCGCACCGCACCACAGGTGTTACGCCGGCCAAGCTATTGTATAATAGGGAATTAAGATCACGATTTTCATTAATGCGTCCACCCCCAATAACTGAAAAAACTATAGAAATGCTAGAAAAACAATCAAGACTTGCATCGGGAAGTAGGAATATAAAATTTACGGTAGGAGAAAAGGTAATGTTAAGAGACTACAGAAAAGATCGTAAACCATGGATACAAGGTATAATACTGGAGGAATCTGTACCAGACACCACCTACATCATAGATGTAGAGGGGTCTAGGTGGAAAAGGCATGTAAACCAAATGATTAACTGTAGTAATAGTTTATTAGAATAAGTTAAACCTACTGTGAAACCTAGATATATGTGAAGACAAGAGCATTGTTACATTCAGGTGGCGGAGAGTGTGGTATCGGCGTATCTGCTCAAGCCATATCGCTCTCCCGCTCTCTCTTCCAAGATGGCGTACCTATATAAATGTACTGTGTGGACTCTCTTAGAAATAAACTACGTATTAATTAATTAGTTTGTTATTTTGAGACACGACACTACCTTTGCTGCTTCTTCCTCCAAAATTCCGATCGATACTGCCACTTCTTCACGGTTTTTAGAGTATGGAGGTAAAAGTTACTTATTCTCAATACAACGATTGTATGGAGCGTGGCTTTTTTAGATAGTATTACTCTTCTCTTCTGCGGACCTAATATATTATTACAAAACTTTAAATTATCTAGTCTGTTTAAGGCCTATTTCTCCATTAAATCATCGTATATTTGGTAGACCATTACATAATATTTTTAATATACTGTTAATTTTTGCAGTAAATTTATGAAACGTAATATTTAATTTTTTTAATGTTTTTTTTAATGTGTACCCTCACAATTTTTATATTAAACCATTGATGCAAGCCATGATCAAAGCTCAAAGAAAAGTTTAAATGCGTAACCTGGTGGAAGAGACCGGGAATCGAACCCGACACCTCTGGATTACCAGCGCAGCAGTATCTATGGTCCAGCGTGTTAACCTTTCCGCCACCCTAACGCCCAGATAAACTTTCGAATTGATCCTAATGCTTTGTGTGTCGATCTTTGCATTGTTTATTTGAAAGGCTTAACACCTTAGAGAGGGCTCGATTCCCGGTCTCTTTCACCAGGTTACGCATTTTGATTTTTCTTTGAGCTTTGATCTTTGTATCAATTGTTTTAATTTTTTCAGTGGTAAATTCTCCATTTTTCGGGCACCTAAAAGAAGCATGGGCGCTCCGTCACCATGATAACCTGCTGTTCATATTTTATGAAGATTTAATCAAGGTGATTTAATAAGTCTTTCACTAACTATAGAAGACATATTTCCGCATCTTGTTGTAGATTACCTACTGCTACTAGGATTCATCACAAAGACTCCTCCGCCATCTTTTTTTTAAAATTCAACCAATTATTTGTATTATATTAGGTTTTTGAGATAATCTTTCCTTAATCATTCCCGCAATAAAGGATTATGCCAAAGGAACTGTTTTCATAATTATTATTTAAGAACCAACAGCAAAATCAATGCCTGGATGGATCAACTTTTTTTCTTGTTGTTGTTCTGTCCCGTGGCCCAGGAGACAATATATAGTGATTCAATTTCTTTGAAAAGTGTTGATCATGTCAGGAGATCAACATAAGAATGGGCTTATAACTGTTGCAATGAAAAAGTTTGTAGTAATATTAATCATAGAATTAAAGATTGGCCCAGGGGATATCATCATGGCAACGAGCAACAGATTTTTTTTTTATAGATTTAGTAAAAAAAAATATAGGGTATATTACAGATTCATCGACCGGAATGGCGGGAGGTAGCTCAGGACAGAGGAGGATGGCGTTCTCTAGTGTCGGAGGCCAAGATCCACTTTGGGTCGTTGAGTCAGCTCAGTAAGTAAGTAAGTAAGTATATTACAGATTTGCAAAGTGCATTCTTCCAGTCGCGTTCAGTGCGCCGAGCGACATAGACTCATTGATGAGTAATTATGTAAATATTAATTCGACATTAGCGCGGCCCAGCCACTGCTTGCGAATCGACGCGATGAGTGCCTCCAATCAGAGTCACCCGTCGCGAACGATTTCCTCGCCTTTCTGCAGCAAAAGGAGAAGCTGCAGCTGGAAGGCAAGATGGATGCGGTGACCGCTGTCCAGTTCAGTTCGCGGGCATCGAGTTTCACCATCGAAGACATCTGTGAAGCGAAGCAGGTGTTGTGCCAGTTCCATAAGATTGTCGGCACATATGTACCTCACCGGAAAGGGGACGAAACTGGAAAGAAGACCCTTGCGGATATAATGAAAATCCTAAGGGAGAACCAATATCAGATTCCGGAGTTTGTGGTGACGGGTCCCTATCTTGCCGTCTCATGTTCCGGATAGTATCGACGTTAGCTGCTTGTATAAGGAGATCGTGGCCCTAAAAACAAGTTTAGCTGAAATAATTTTGAAATTAGAAGCTGCCCAAGTCACTATTACTGAGTTACGCAACGAAGTCAACAGTTTGCGAAATAGTGCTCCAACTCAGCAGGTGGTATCAAATTTCTAGAGCGACGACCGGCCCGCTACTATAAACGCCGAGTCCGTTAATTTGCGTGTTATTGACACTGTAAAAGGTGCCGCACCCGGCGCTCCAACGCCCGCGCGGCCCCCACGCGTGCGGCTGCTTCAATTTCGACGTCACGCCAGCGTGCTTATGCTGACGTCACCGGTCAGCCTGTGGCAGCTAACCAGGCTTCAGTACGGGTTCCTGATAAGGAAAAGTCCTCCCGCACCAATGTGGATAAGGAGGGGTTCACACTGGTGGAAAGGAAGAGCAAGGCGCGTAGGGTGCCCCGCAAGACTGAGTGGCACTGCCGAGCCGGTTGGTTCTGGTCTTCGGATTGCCACTCCGTGTAAGGTGCTCACGAATTTAACGCCCTAGGTATCTAATATCTAATGTATTATTACGATGCTTATACATGATAAACTTGTTTCAGGATTTGCCTTCGTCTATCAAAGGCGTAGCCACTTTCCTTGGCAAAGAAATAACGAATGAAGAAACAGTGAAGCTCAGCGATCACTTGAACATCAAGAACTTCAAAAAGAATCAGTCCGTGAACCCGGATTGGTTCAACCAGATGGGGAAACCTGGTCATGGGGGCTTCGTTAGAAAAGGTAACATTTGATTGGTTTATTATTGACTGGTCATCCTTACTTGTGAATCACTTCATGAATGAACCAGGTTGGGCGACCCTGCTTCATGAGAAAAGATATCATTTGTATTATTTGTGGTAAAATGGTCCTTAGACAAAAAAAAATAAGTTTCTTTTTTAAAATTTTATTTTTACAATAGATAAAGATAAGCAACCTTTATATTTCTCCATTAAACCAATATATGTAGCGATTTTAAGCACCATTTCCATAAATAAAAGACAATACTGTATTCAATTATGATTTACTAGCTACCCGCCCCGGCTTCGCACGGGTGCAATGCTGATAAATTATGCATGTGTTATACATATCAAACAGATGGCGCACTAAGGCACTTGTTAAGGTCGATAATATAATAAGCTAGGCAGCTTTCGACAATTTTATCTTTTTTTGCCAGCATTGTGAGCAGTCCGCGATCAAACATTAGTATGTGCATCTCTTTTATTGGCACGGGATTGACATCTATAGGTACTCACGTACGTTTTATCAACGTAGAAATAGTTTATAGCTAAACCATTGATACAAAGATCAAAGCTTAAAGAATAAGTGAAAAATGAGTTACCTGATGGAAGAGACCGGGGATCCAGAGGGACCGGGTTCGATCTTTGTATCAATGGTTTAAATAAAAATTGTGGTGTGTGCCCACATCAAAGATAATGAGACATTACATGTTATGTGTTGGGAACGTGGACTGTATTTTAAATAATAACTCGCATGAAGTTTAATAATCCCGCCAGGCAAGCGGGAGACCGTGAGATGTGGTCGCTTCGGAGTGTGAGTGGTAAGTGAGCATTCACTGGGGGCGCGGGGGTATTTGTGCCCGCGCCACTAGCGCTCGGCGTGAGTGCGCATCAACGCGCTTAAAATTAGGCCACGCCTCCGAATTGCCTCTTGGGTTTGTTTATTAAATTAAGAAAACATTATACATTTTATTCACAAGTACAACATACAGTAGAAATAGGTAAGTAAAAAACAAGGGGAATAAAACATTTATCTTAAAACTAACACAAACGACATAAATCAGGCAATGAGCAATAATTTGTAAACAACATAAATCAAATAATAGCAATTAGCAAATAGAAACACTTACGTACTAAATTATGTAACTAAGAGATCGACATACGTGAATTTATACATAAAATAGGGTTATTTCCCACATTATGTATAAATTCATAGTTTATAGCTACTCACTCCCTCGTCGGCGGTGTGGGACAACTGTCTAAATAAAGCCACGGATGTTTTTCACACTAATATTATAAACACGAAAGTTTGTGAGTTTGTTTGTGTGTTTATGAGCTTGTATGTTTGTGACTTTTTCACGCTCAAACGGCTGGACCAATTTTGATATGAAGATGAAGGTAGCTGACAACCTGCATTAACACGTAGGCTACTTTATATCCGGAAAAAAATAGTGTTCCCGTGGGATGAGCGGGTAATACCTCGGGGCGCGGCTAGTATCTAATAAATAGGTTATTATTGCAGGTAAATCAGGCGGCTGGCGCAACCACTTCGACGAGGAGATGGCGGCGCAGGCGCAGAGCTGGATGCGCGAGAACCTCGCCGGCTCCGACTTACGCTTCCCTGACGCTAGCTCTTAGTCCCTTTCCCTGGGAGCGTCTCACGAGATATAACAATTACGTTCAAAAGATAAAATTTACCAGCTTTATAACAACGGAATCAATACTTTTATAAGGAAAGAGAAGGTGCCTGCAACTTCGTACGCGTAATTTTTTTATACTGTAGCCGGGTAGAAAGTATCCCATAACCACCTTTGGATGTCCAGCTATCCCTGTACCAAATTTGGTTAAAAGGTGTCCAGCCGTTTTAGCGTGATGCGAGGATAAAGAAAATTCTGAAAACAGATGGCGCCGGGCTGGCATGGCATATTGTAAAACTTCTAATTTTCACAACACCTTACAGTTCTATCTTCTCCCTAATTTTCCGCTACAAAACATCTTCCTTTTCTAATCCAATGGAAAAAGAAAAAACATTTGAATGTGGCAACCGTACCGTATTAAAGCCCCGCAAAACATGCCTCGTAATAAAACAACTGCCGCATTATAATACGGCGGTAAAGTACACATTCTTAACATCCACTTCCAAACGTACTCCCACAACATATTATAAATACAATTCAGCTGCTGCAGACGCGGCGAAAGTCGCTCTTCTAACGAGTAGCCGCCTTATCGCTCCCAGCTGATCTAATCCTCATTGGTTGCATTTGTTATTTCCTAAGATTTTATACGTTGGTGAACTGACATCCTAGAAGCCTTGACAAGACAAGAACGCGTTCCACCAATGGCCTTATTAACGACGTCTCTATCCTATTAATGGCTTATCATACTTAGACTACTGTTAATAGACTCGCTATTTAGAGGAAGTTTCTAGTTACGTGAATTAAATGGTGTTTGGCTGCTTGTCTGTATTTAGAGTGCAGTAACTCTTTGCCATAATTATACGGTGTTACTGTTATTATTCGACTGTGCGTGATACGACGTCGTGTAATATTCATATCGGCGTCCGTACGCAGATGCGGCGAAAGACGCTCTCCTAACGAGCCGCCTTATCGCTCCCAGCTGATCTCTTCCTCATTGGACCTATTTGTTATTAGCAAAGGTTTGGAACACTTAGGATAGGAGTATTTCAGCAGCCATATACCGGGTTTGTCACAGACAATATAATAACTTAATAATAAACATAGGCTGTACAGCGTGTATTTTTGATACAACCTAAAACTTTACACGTTCTTAGGCCCTAACGATTATATTTTTCTGTAGGTAAATTAATTAAAACGTACGATATTCTTTTCCCCTTACAAAATAATTAAGTACCGGTTTTTTTTTTTTTTTGGTACTGTCTTATAATTAGCTTGGTCAATAAACTGGCCACCTACTAATTTAATGAAGTTGCAACCTGTCCCGAAGAGTCAAGTTGCAGAAAAAAGACAAAGAGAATGCCTACCACAGAGTGGACAGGACTTTGAACTTCCCAAGGAAAAAACCAACCTTCCGCAGGCTATTGCTGTATTTGCCCTCTGCAATACATTCTGGGCCCAAAACGAACAGCAATATCGCGCTCCTGGCGAATCTCGTAGTCAGGCGCCCGGACCTTATGGCGTTTAAAGGCCCTCAAGAGAGGTCTATACCTAAAGGACGGTGCACCAACAACAGCAGGTAAGGCGACTGCCTCACCACAGCCAAAGTCAGCGTCATCAATGTCACAGTCGGAAGAAATGTCATTTAGTCTTTTGTAGTGAAGCAGGCGACGGAAACGATCACGCAACTCAACATCAATTTCCGCCTCCTGCTTAAGTCTAATGGTAATAGGGTCAAGTGGATCCAACAAAACATGTTTGGGCCGTCTCAAATTATTTTTGGGCGGAACTACAGGCTGATAATTAATCGCACTCCTAATGAGTGGATTAGGACTGACCACAGCTTTTTCAAAAAATTTTTTAGAAAGAGTCCTGAAGTACTCCAATACAGAGGGAACCCCCAAATCCGCATGAATTTGGATATTCCTAACATACCCAGGAAGACCGGAGATTCTCCTGAGGCATTTATTCTGCAAGACCTGCAACGTCCGAATTCTCGCAGGCGAGGCCTGTGCAAAGACAGGACACGCATACGAGAAGACTGGACGAATGCAGGTCTTGTACAAGGTCAATTTATTCCTTCTCGACAGCTTTGATTTACGAGAAAGAAGACAAGAGAGCCTAGCCATAAAAAAGGCCGCTCGGTTCCTAACAGTCTTTACATGTTTGGCAAAAGACAACTTCCTATCCAGGGTAACCCCCAAATATTTGACATCGGATTTCCAGGGAATGGGGACACCCTGAAGGATGATGTCCTTTGCCAATTTCCTAGTATTAGTACTGTGCGTGAAGAGCACAGCAGCACTTTTCTGTGGATTCACATCCATCCTCCACTGCCTGCACCAATGCCCTAAAGCATCAGCAGCAGTCTGAAGACGTCTGTGAAGAGTTTGCACGAGAGAAGAGGATGTGTAAATAGCAGTGTCGTCGGCAAATTGGGCATAACGAACACCAGAAGATCTTGGTAAGTCATTTATATACAGAGTGAAGAGAGTTGGCGATAAAACCGCACCCTGCGGAACACCCGCTCGAATTGGATGGGCACTCGAACAAACGCCCTCCACCCTATACACAAAGCTTCTATTAGACAAAAAGTCCCTAATGATGGCGACCAGCCTGTCTGGCACACCAGCACTATACAATTTATATAGTAAACCGTTGTGCCAGACACGGTCAAAGGCCTTGGCTATGTCAAGAAAAACTGCGCAAGTCGGAATCTTGCGACGCCAAGTGGTCATCGCATCCAAAATATCCTCTGTTATTCTGTGCACCTGCTGGACACAAGAGTGTTCAGCCCTAAAGCCAAACTGCTCATCCACCAGCAGGTGCTCAGAATTAACCATCTTCAGAAGTCTCGCCCTAACAAGCCTCTCATACAGCTTACCAAACGTACAGAGTAAACTAATAGGCCTATAACTGTCAGGTCTATTACGAGGCTTGCCAGGCTTATGAATGCCAATGACCACTGCTTGCTTCCACATATCCGGAAAATGGCAATTGGCCAGAGCAGCATTAAAAATAGCCAACAGGATGATAAGAACACACTCCGGGAGCATTCTTACCAACCTGTTAGAAATGCCATCTCTACCTGGCGCTTTCTTAATCTTGGATTTTCTAGTCAAAGCAGATAACTCAGACAATGTGATAGGCTCCAAGGGAGGAGAAGAGAGTTCTAGAGAGGTACGCCTCGTAACCTCATCATTAACAATTTTGAAGTGCTCAGCATCAAAAGGTTCTGCACTCAGCGAACATTGAGCCTCCAAGGAATCAGCCAAACACTCAGCCTTCTCAAGGTCACTGAATGCAGTCCGATCAACACCATTATCCAGGAAACAAAGAGGAGGAATATCAGAGACAGTATCAGCCTTAAGGGATCTCGCAAGGTTCCAGTAAGCCTGGTGCCCCGGCGAGATACCCGAAAGCAAATTGTCCCATTTTAAATTATTAAAAAACCGAACCTGCCTTTTAACCTTCTGCTGCAGACGATTAAGAGTTGTTTTGTTAGACGGAGAAGGAAACCTGTCATAATCTTTAACCGCCTTATTTTTAACTTTAATTAACTGTAAAAGATAACTTGGAAGTTTCCAGTGATTAGGGTCATCAGCCGTAACCACTTTAGAACACTCACCAACCAAGTCACCCAACTCACTAGACAGAGCAACAATGGCATTATCCGTGTCTAGTCTAGAATTTAAAAAAGTTGAAATATTGGAGAAACGCGAAGCAGTATCCTCCTTCGCAAAAACCCTACTCAATTTCTCCCAATTCGTTATAGTTTTCGAAGGCCGGGAATCATCAGAAGAACCTAACTTAACAACTACAGGCCTGTGATCAGAAGAGAGCTGATGATGAACAGCAATGGATTTAAGCTGAAGAGAAACCCCCTTCAAAATCATAATGTCCAAAACGTCAGGGTTCCTCTCAACATCACCAGGAAAGTGAGTAGCCTCTAAAGGAGGAACAACGTCAATTTTTAAAGAATTAGTAAATCTAAAAAGCCTATAGCCATTTGAATTCGAATAATTACAACCCCAGAGCAAGTCCTTGGAATTAAGGTCACCTGCCAGAATGACAGAAGACCCCAACCCAAACACAGCACTGAGATCAGAATAGTGAAGATCCTTATTTGGAGATAAATATGCCGAAACTAAAATCAAGGGAACGTGACCCGTAAGAGCTAATTGACAGATTGATACCTCTAAAGACTTCAGAGGCAAAGGATCATCAACTCTTATAGGCGAACAATGTAAAGCCCTCCTGTAGTAAATAAGAGTTCCACCCCAAGCACTACCACCACGATCATTTCTGATTAACTTATAATTTGCAATGTTGGGATTCCTGTGCGCAGGCTTAAGGTGAGACTCCTGGACAAGAAGAATATCTATGTTATGTTCTCTAAGGAAAAGAGCAATTTCGTCTCTTTTACCTAAAATTCCATTTGCATTAAAAAAGGCAAACGTCAAATGTTTCGGCTTCACTCTACTGGGCATACTATCCATGATCAACACCTAAAGATTTTACTGCCATAATAAGACCCGAGTATTTGTTGATCACTGCTAGTCTCCCACCCAAAGTGGATGCACATCTGAAGTCATGGGCAAACCCACTAACTTGATTAAGGTCAATCCTCTCAGCCACATCGCAAACCAGGGCCAAGTCTAAATCAAGACTCCCCGAGCTAGCAACAGCATTAGGACTAAAATGAGGGCGAGAACTCGAAAATTGATTGACAGTATTAATATCTGCAGAATGGGACTTATTAGCCGCCGCCTTATTATAACTGAGACCAGAAATATGGGATCCCTGCCTAGAACTGACTAGGAAACGCTGATTGCCAGAACCACCTGCACGAGAACCCACAGAAACAGAATTTGGATTATCGACCTGATTACCAACCCGAAGGCCGGCAACAGGGTTATGAGTCTGTGCAGTAGTCACAGCCTTCAAGCGATTGTTAACCCCATGATTAGCTGCATTACCCGAACTCAAAGACAAAACACCTTGAGCACCACTCAAACCTCCTTGAAGAGGGGTTTGGTTGATATGAGGAGCCAGATCCGACAGGTTCGCAACTCTCTGGGAAGAGCCATCCTGTGAGTCGGACCAGACTCGAACCGCCTCCTCCAGCTGGACACCATCAGAAACTTTGCTAACAGCAGGATCACACACAGCCACTTGCGGCTGAGAATTTGTGCCCACTGTAGAGTTGGGAATACCGGAAACCAAACGCCCCCTCTTCCCAGTTCCCAAGGAAGGAAAAGAATGTTGATCATTATTAAAGCTAACAGCCTGCTGCTGCTGCTGCTTAGTAAACTGCTTCCGAGCAGCCTTAGACTGCTTCTTTTTCTTCTCTTTATTCTGTCTTGGAGCAGCCGGGCAATTCCAATAATTTGCAGGGTGAGGGCCACCACAATTACAGCAAGTGGGTGGACCACTTGCTGAATCCTTCTTCCTAACACACTCAGAGGTGTGATGAGGAAGAGGACACTTCACACACCTAGGAGGCAACTTACAGTTATTATGAGTGTGGCCAAAGTACTGGCAGTTCTTACATTGAGGGATTCTCCCAGATTTTATAGGGTGCTCAACCCTGATCCCACTAAGACCACAACAAAATTTTAAATTAAACACACCCTTGCCAGCAGGAGAGTGCTCCAAGGAAACGAAGACAGCCTCGAAAGGCTCTCTCCTATCCCCTCTACGCATCCTTGTTATGCTCCTAACTGGTAGGTTTTGCTCAACCAAATCTTCAAATATTGAATCATTATCAATCGCCGTAGGGATGCCCTTGATAACAACATGGAGCAACTTCTCTAGGTTGTAAGTATGAAAACCCGCGCCCATTAACTCAACCCATGCCTTATATTGGGAGATGTTGGAGGTAGCTATGGCAATACCCCCAGGCCATCCCACCTTATCGCTGTATGAAAAGGCTCTGAATAGCCCAACACCTAAACGGTTAGCCTCCTTTTTTAAAGATAACCACCTAGCTTTGTCTTTAAGAACCAGCAAAGGAGGACGCCTCTCCTTCCTTGCCAACTCCGCCTGAACATCCATGTCCTCCTCCCCAATCACCGGAGGAGGTAAAGGAGCGTCCGACCTAAGACGCTTGGAATGGGCTGGAGAGGGAACACTCGCAGAGTCAATACCCTCAGATCTATTGGAAGAGACAGGGGCACCTTTGTTCTTCCCCAAAGAACCAGAAGGACTGACATTGCCCCTCTTCCTGCTGTTCTTGACCGGCTGAAAACCTTCCTCGTCACCGGAGGCACCTGAGGCAAACTCCATTTCTGATTCTGACGCAGTGTCAGGCAATACTCCAGAAGGACCAGCCGAAGGTAGAGATAACGAATTTAACATAGGAGGAGGAGGAACATCTCCCGTGAAATATTTGTGAAGTGTGTCCAATTCAATATCTTGCCCTAACAATAATTGGGTGTCAGGAGTAGGTTGGCCCAAATCTAAATGAGTGTCAACAGTACTGATAGTAACGGCAATACAAAGTCGACTATTATCACTACAATGTACATCCTCTCCCTCATCATCACCGCCAGAGGTGACTGAAGACGGTCGAGAAAGAGAAGGCGAGCGCGAGCGCACAGATGATTTCGCCCTAATAAATACACGCGGATCCCTCCGTACTGGGCTAGAGGCAGGACTATCTGTCTCAGAAGGAGACCGCGGCCCGGAGGGCATACTAAGTGAACCTGAAAGAGTTCTGTCACACGAAACGTCAGTGCGAGATGATGAAGTCAATGACGGCACATGGTCCGAAGTCATAGTCAGTGTCTTATGTACCGTCAGGCTAGTGAGAGAGACAGGCGCCTTACCTTGATCACAGGCACTCCGCTCCTCCCTTGTGTAGGCCAGATATTCCTTCATAATGTCCGGATGCGTCTGGACAAGGAAATTCGCCAGGGTAATTGATTTCTTAACACCGCTCTCCATAGTTAATATGAAAGAAACAGTAACGAAACAGAAGATTAGTTATACATAACACAAACTATAATAAACTAAAACATGCACTTAATAGAAAAAGATAACAAGAGAAACACACGAGTTAATCTTTTCTCGCGCCGAGATAATCTTTTCTCGATAAGCACAAGTAAATCTTTTCTTGTAAACGAGTTACTTTTTTCTCGAAAAAGATTGAATGAGTTAATCTTTTCACAAATAAAATAACATAAACTAAACTAAATTCCACAAACCACGGTCACAAACTATAAATTGGAGATAAGCGTCAACCGCACTATAACACATGCAACAACATGCAACACTTCCACAATAATGTAGCAAAAAACACTTCAAATTAGGCACATGCACTAATGTAAACACAAGAACATGACATAAACAGCACCGCCCGCATGGGCGGGGCCAAACTCAAATGACAACACCGCACTAGGTAGTTACAGAGTCCGGTATGTATAGAGACGGCATACTTAGCATTAATGCAGGTGCGTCCAAAAGTGCATAGTTTGCGTCTGGCGTAGATAAGCTTTAGAACCTAAGAACATTTTAATTAAATAAAGACAGTCTAATATCGACCACCGTACGAATAACTTGTATTTTAATTATAAGTTTAGTTTTTAAAAAGTAGTTTTCCCTCCGGCGCGATTTGACTGGCGCTGCGGACAGGATACCGGTACGAAATCCTGCGCCTGTGAGGATCACGAATTGATCCGAGTGCATGACTTTCGCTAACGTTTTTACGTGAGAACTGGTATCTTCGAACCAAATAAATTTGTCTCAGTGCCTGGACGACAACACGAAAACGCCTGCGGCTATAATTGGAGGAAATGGGGAAAAGCGTACTGTGAGTAGACCTCTTCACTGTCCCGTCTATCCCTGTTCTTATTCCATTGGCTGTGTAATTTAGTGTAGACTTTATAATAAGCTCTCTATACAAACTCTATAGTTGCGAATTATATCGTCCTAATATTAAGTTAGTTAAGTGTGTTTAAAAAACGATTATTAAAATACTAAATGGAAGAAATAGGAGTAGCTCCCAGAGATAATAATATTGAAGAAAATATAGTAAATCACAGAGAAAATATGGATCAAATCAAAGTAATTCCTAGAGAAATGATGGATTTAATTCCAAAATTTGATGGTGATGAAAAATTATTAAATTTATTTTTAAGTAAAAGTGAGTATGTAATCCAAGCTTTTAGAAACCCCGAAAATCTTGCTCAGGATTTGTATATATTTCATGCAATTACTGGCCGGCTAACTGGCAAAGCCGCCCACTTGATAAGTGAACGCCAAGATATCGATACTTGGATGCAATTAAAAAAGCTGTTAACTCAACATTTCGGCGACCCGAGGTCGGAGGAGTGTATTGCGATAGAATTAGATAATTTAAAGATTAGGCAAGGTGAATCATACGCTAGCTTCTGTAATCGTATCCAAAATGTCAGAAGTACATTATTTGCCAAAATAAATTTAATTGAAGATCCTCGTGAAAAAGAAACGAAAAAGACAATTTATAATCACTTGTCTCTAAACGTCTTTCTTTATAATTTGCCGGAAGACATGTTACGCGTAGTGAGACTCAATAGCCCCAAGCAGCTGGAAGACGCGTTAACAATAGTGATGGAAGAAGTCAATTTCTTAAACCAGTATAACGCAAAAAATAGAAACAATAGTAAGCCTTCACAGCAAAGGCCCATTTTCCCACAAAATAATAATTTTGGACAGAATATGAGATTTTCTCAACCACAAAATGCAGGATACAATTTTAATACCGCACAAACTCAAGGTTTTAGATTTGGCATTCCCAACCAGTCAGCTCCACAAGGTTTTAGATTTGGAAACCCTCAAAATCAGGGATACAAACCTCTGATGCCCAATCAACACACACCGAACTTTAAATTTGGGATTCCCCAACAAGCAGGTTATAGACCATTTGTTTCTAATAACAATCAATTTAGATCTAATAATTTCCAGCCAGCACACCAACCGCAATTTAAATTCGGTATTCGACCTCCATATCAACAACCACAAGGTCAAGGCCAATCTTCACACCAATATAATAACGATGTCTCTATGCGAACAGCACCCCAACCAAAACCAAATTACATACCCCCGCGAACAACTAACAATTTGTTTTACGCAAATGAACTTCAAGAAATCGAACCTGCCCCTGAAAATTTCAATGAACCGAACGCCCTTGACTCAAATTACCAACAGTATTACGCGCAAACTGAAAACGAAGAATATTTCTTAGACGATCAATATGAAACTGAAATGTTACAAGACTTGCCTGAAAATGAAAATTTTCCCATAAAAGCCTCTACGACAGATCCCCAGAAATAGTACACCTTAACCATCATAATGCCTTAAAACTGCCACACATTGAAATTCCCGAAATAAACTCCAAATTCATGATAGACACTGGAAGTACACGATCATTCGTAAGTCCTGATATTGCAAACAAATACTTTTCCGAATTCAAATAAAATGAACCATTTGAAGTAGTAAGTACCCATGCTCGAAGCTCTCACGCTGAAGTAATTGAAATCCCATTGCTGAAAACTTTTAAGAGTTGTGACACTCATAAATTTTATGTATACGAAGTCGATAATAGTTACGGAGGACTAATTGGCTCAGATTTACTGAAACAACTTGACGCGAACATTGACATGAAAAACCAAGTACTGATAACACGAGACACACAAATACCTATAATTTACCGTCCACCTTACACAATTCGCATTGAACCTCGATCTGAAACACGCACGAAAATTCCCGTAAATCTTTATAGTGGCAATGCAATTATAAACCATATAGATTTCGGCGAAGGTGTAAGAACACCAACAGCACTTGTAGAATGTACAGAAGGCTTTGCAACCACTGTTATCCAAAATACATCCGAAAATCACTTTGATATAAAATTCAGTAAACCTCTCAATGTCACACCATATGAACCAAAAGAAATTGAAATTAACGGTTTACATTCAGTAGATAGCAGTGAAAAGGATGAAATTTTAACACAAAATTTAAGTAAATTACGATTAGATCACATGAACTCGGAGGAACGAAATCAAATCTACAATTTGTGTTTAGAATACAAAGATATTTTTTACACTGAACATTTACCATTAACCTTCACAAATCAGGTAAAACACAAAATCCGAACCACTAACGAAGACCCTATCTATATAAAACCATACCGTCAAGCCCCAGTAGAAGCAGCTGAAATAAAAAAGCAAGTACAAAAATTATTAAATGATAATGTCATTCAAGAATCTCACTCACCTTGGAGTGCCCCAGTACATTTAGTCCCAAAAAAAATGGATGCTAGTGGAGAAAGAAAATATCGCATGGTTATTGATTATAGACGGCTAAACGACATTACCATTGACGACAAATACCCACTCCCGAATATTACAGACCTTTTCGACAAGCTAGGTAAAAGTAGTTATTTCTCGGTACTCGATTTAGCGAGCGGGTATCATCAGATAGAAATCGAAAAAGAAGATCAGCCAAAAACAGCGCTTTCAACACAATACGGCCACTATGAATTCCTGCGCATGCCGTTTGGGCTCAAGACGGCTCCAGCAACGTTTCAAAGAGCTGTAGATAACGTTTTAAGAGGACTGCAAGGTATTCACTGCCTAATTTACCTCGATGACATTATAATTTTCTCATCTAGCCTTGAAGAACATATGACAAAACTTAAAGCAGTTTTCGAACGACTCCGACAAACGAATCTAAAAGTAAAACTCGATAAAACTGAATTTCTATGTAAAGAAGCTAATTACTTAGGACATACCATTACACCCGAAGGACTAAAACCTAACACAGACAAAATAGATGCTATACTAAAATACCCATTACCGAAAACAGTTACCGAAATAAAGAGCTTTCTTGGACTCATTGGATACTACCGGAAATTTATTAAAGACTTTTCTAAAATTACTCGCCCGATGACGTCTTGTTTGAAAAAGAATAGTAAAATTACAATTGACGAAAACTACCTGAAAGCTTTCGAAAAATGTAAAGAACTGTTAGTTAGTGCACCTCTATTACAATATCCCGATTTTACGAAGCCATTCATATTGACAACAGATGCATCTGACTTCGCCCTGGGCGCAGTACTTTCTCAAGGTATAATAGGTAGCGACAAACCCATCGCTTATGCCAGTAGAACCCTAAATGATTCTGAAAAACGATACAGCACTATCGAGAAAGAGCTATTAGCCATCGTATGGGCTGTAAAACACTTTCGTCCCTACTTGTACGGCAATCAATTTACTATTTTCACTGATCACAGACCCCTGGCTTGGTTAGACTCGCTAAAAGAGCCCAATAGCAAGTTAACTCGTTACAAACTCAGATTAAGTGAATATACATTTAAAGTCATACATAAAAACGGAAAACAGAACACAAATGCCGACGCTCTCTCACGCATACGATTAAACGCATTAGGAAATGACGGCGATAATGACCAATTATCAACAGCAGTTAACGTAGGAGATACTGACCAACTGGATGACTACATACAACGACTAACTGATGACATAGTTAGGTTAGGGCAACAAACACATGACCCTCAGAACCCTACTAATAACGAAAACCAGCCCGATATTAATTCTAACACCTCTGAAAGAACTTTAAGTGCAAACGAAAGTACCTTATCAGCACCGACTGACACACAAACAAATTCTAGTACAGATACTGTCCATTCCGCTGTAGATATGGATACAAATGGCATACCCATTCTGCATGAAGCTATTGACACCAAACCGAACCAAATTCTAGTAAACGCCTGGCTTAAAAATGAACTTTTAGTTAAAATAGAATCACATCCAAAACAGAAAATCCTTAAGGTTTTCCTACCCTTAGACAACACTGAATTAATAAAGAAATTCCTCAAAGATTATATTAGACCCAAAATTAAATATTTTATACACTTTAACAATACCGAACACAGACGCCAATTTTCAGATATAGTCATTGCATTATTCCGAAAGGATACTATGTACAACTTTACGAATGTACTGAAAGAGTAATAAACGTAACTGACGAAAAAGAACAGGAAGAAATTGTACTTCGATACCATGAAGGCAAAACATGTCACCGTGGAATCAAAGAAACAATTTCTCATTTAAAACGAACTTATTTTTGGAATAATATGGAACAAACAGTCACTAGTATAATTAACTCATGCGAAACCTGTAAAAGGATGAAATATGACCGACGTCCTTTCAAACCACAAATACAGCTTACACAGACTCAGACTAAGCCGTTTCAAGAATTATTCATAGACCTATATACAATAGAAGGCAAGTACTATTTAACTATCATAGATGCTTTTAGCAAATTAGCGCAAGCTTTTGAAATTCCCGATAGGTCTACCCCCGAAGTTGTTCGTGCCTTAATAAAATATTTCTCATTTTATGGTATTCCCACTAAAATCAGTTCAGACCCTGGCTCCGAATTCAATAACAGACTTATGAGCGAAATGCTTTCATTTTATAAAATAAACATTCACATTGGAACCCCTAATAACCCGAACTCTATGGGAATGATAGAACGCTTCCATTCCACAATCGCAGAAATATATAGACTTGCAAAGTATGAAAGGAAACATACAGATGCCGCTTCCGTAATGACGTATTCAATATTGGCCTATAATCAAACTATTCATTCAGTAACAGGACTCACACCGTTCGAAGTTGTCTTTGGACATACCGAAAGTAAAAACCAGTTTAACGTAGATTTTGATAAAGAATATACCCAGCAGTTAGTTAAAGACCATTGTAAAAGAACAAAATACCTATATAAATATTTGACAGATAAAATGTTAGCTAGAAAAGAAAGGGTTCAACAAGATAGGCAAGGAGAAACCAATTTCGACTTAGATGACAATGACGATATTTTCATTAGAGGCGTAAATAGACGACGTGCCAAGGACAAACCTAGGTATCAAAAGGCCAAAGCTAAGGGCAAGGTCCACAGAAATATAATCCCAGTTGAAACAAACGCGAGAGAAACCAGAGTCCCAATTAAAGATGTGCGACGTCCTCCACAGGTTCGTCCTGCTGCTGACCCAGGCAGTATTGACCCGGGCCCTTCAACTTCATAAAATCGAGAAGAACCCTGGCGTTTTTCCAATAAGAGAGGGTACCGCTCTTGTTAGTTATAATAAGTGGCTAGTTATTAAGATATTAGATATTAAACTTATTAAGCAAGACCTAGATTTAAATATACATAGCTATAAGGAACTGGATAGGTTGGTTGGTTCATTTTCTAACATTAATGCATCGTACTTAATATACTGGGATGACGTAAAGCGACAAGTAAATCACATGTTAGATATCACTGTGGAAAAATACACTCAATTAGTTCCCAATAGCAGGCAAAAGAGAGGACTCATCAATCCTCTAGGATCTTTAATTAAACTTATCACTGGAAATTTGGATCACGACGATGCTATTAAGTATAATAATCTGATAAATGAAGTTAAAACCCGACAGCATTCCATAGAAAAGAAAACAACACTCATATCCGAAATGGTGAGACTTTTTACAAATACTACTGTAAATATAACGGACAATCTCATACAATTGAATACAGCCATAAATAAAGTTAATAATGACATAACCGAAATTTCAATAATATCTCATGTCAATCAGATAATACAGGCTTATAACTTGTTCTTTCATAATTTCCAACTGATATATTCTAAATTGAATGAGATTGAAACTGTACTCGCATTTAGTAAAATAGGTATATTGCATCAATCTATTGTTAACACTAATGAACTTGTAAAAACATTTAAGCTCATAGAAAGAACAGATAAACTTATTTTTCCGTCAAATCCTGAAAACATTGTAAAAATTGAACAGTCAATTACATTGAAATCATACTTTAAGAATTCTGAAATAATGTTCATCATGGAAATACCATTAGTTAAGAGAGAAACTTACTTTTACTATAAAATTGTTCCCTTACCTATTACCGAACCTGAAACAAACCTCACCCTAATTATTTTACCTAAATATCCTTACCTTATTGTGAAGGGGTTGAATGCTAGCTCGCTCTCCACCCCATGTGAGCTCATCGAAGACGAAACATTCCTGTGTGATGAAATGCAATTAACAGTACCCATCAAAGACACCTGCATTCTCGAACTTATGCGATACTCAAGTAATGCTCCATGTATGCAAATCCCGATAGAAGTGGAAGATATAAAGATAGAATTTTTACAGAAAAACAGATGGATTTTATATACCAAGGCAACTACTGATCTTGAGAGAACGTGTGCTAACGAAATCCTTCATTACACACTTTTGGGCACATACCTGCTTACAATTGACGATAATTGTGAATATAAAATTGGACAACACTATCTGAGAGAACACACCATAAATGGAGAGAAAATCACATACCAAAAACTACCTTTGGTAAAGTTTCCTGAAAACCTGAAAACCGACATAAGACGGAGCGCTGATCCAGTACAGTTGAAAGGAGTTGAGCTGACCGACCTGAAAGTGTTATCGTACGCACTGAAAAATAGTGAAGTAGAAAGTGGAAGTGTAGTGAATACGGAAAACGTTAGCATAGGAACCATTGTTTTATATGTAATCTTAATTATAGGAATTCTTTCATTCTTTTCGTATAAATATACACTTTTGGTATGCAAGTCTTGCAAAAATCAAAATAATCCTCCGAATAACGTTTCTTCGGATAATTTCGAACTAAAGGAGGGAGGAGTTACAGAGTCCGGTATGTATAGAGACGGCATACTTAGCATTAATGCAGGTGCGTCCAAAAGTGCATAGTTTGCGTCTGGCGTAGATAAGCTTTAGAACCTAAGAACATTTTAATTAAATAAAGACAGTCTAATATCGACCACCGTACGAATAACTTGTATTTTAATTATAAGTTTAGTTTTTAAAAAGTAGTTTTCCCTCCGGCGCGATTTGACTAGGTAGGCAAATACGTCACCGCCATGATAAAATAAACACAGCGCTACGGCGCAGGCGTAGCGCAACTTGAAATATTTATTAATTAAAAATGAAAGCAACAAACTGTCATCAGAGACAACCTCACTCGACAGCTGCTGTAGACAGAATGATATAACGTCACTGGATCGATTTTTTGGATTGAGAATAAACTCTCAGTACCGGTACGCAATGTAACTCGTTTTTATTCTCACTTAGACATCTACTGTCACTAAAAGTCAATGTGTCAAATAAGTGTACGCACTACATCGCTGCTCGAAAAAATCACAAAAATTCATTACACTCACCAGAGCCCAAGTTGTTAACTACCAAGTTAACACTAAATTAACAATTAGTTTAAATAATGGAATTTTATCCGTCAGCGACATCGCTGCTGCTGATGTAGCGAATTTCGACGCACCGCCGGCTGCTGACCCGGCGCCGCTCACCCCGCGCCCCGCCGATCACCCGCCTGCTATAGAAGTGAAGGCGGGTACGTCACGTGTAAGCACTATGACCCCTCAACGTGCTTATGCTGAGATCGCCGCAAAAAGTCCCGCTGTTTCAAGATCTAAGCAGCGGTCTTCAAAAGGGGTGCAAAACCGGTGTGAACCTGTTCACAAGGGTCTGCCTCAACCGGCTCCTCGGGAGTCAAAATGTGACAAGGATGGCTTCATCAAGGTGGAAAGGAGGAAGAAGCCGGCTTGCCGAAATCATTGCGGTACCGCACCGACTGGGCCCAAACACCTGCTGCGTCCCGCCCTGCCGACGACGCAATTGTATGTGTCTCGTCTACATTACTCTACGAAGGCCGAGGAGATCGTAGAGTATGTACGTGTGAAGACCGGAATTATCCTGAAGGTCGTGAAGTTGGAGTCTCGCCACAAAGTGAATTTTAATTCTTATGTGTTGGGGGTTCCGACTGACCAGCTAGCGACCTTCATGAAGGAAGAATTTTGGCCGAAAGGTGTTTTATTCCGGCGTTTCCGCGGTTGGCTACCCAACACCACGGACTTACGAAAGACATCGTGACCTAGATTTTTAGTATTTTAATATTTAATATGTATGTTAGATTGTAAGGTATTTATCTATGGGCCTTTGATGCCTGAAATAAACGAATTATTATTATTATTATTAAATATCGGTTCATAGCACCAAAATCTACGTCTGGTTACAGTTTGTGACTATTTCAACTATACACGCTGTATATAGGTACATGTTACTGGTAGTTTGTGACCTGCCCAGCTGTCGGCGGCACTCTGGGTTTTTTATAATGTGTTTGTTTGTTTAGATATTCGATGTCACACACAAATCGATTAAGTCCCACAGTAAGCTCTAGTAGGCCGTATGATGAAGACTAACCTAACTTAAACTAATCTAACCTAAAAGAGTTAATTATACCTGATGATAGTTAGATCACTTCAGAATATGCCAAATATTGTTATGCCAAAAGTACATTATGGGTCATACAGAGATGAAAAAACAAAATGTGTCTCTCCTGTGGCCAAAAGTTAACAGGTAAATAGCACGCGCATACAAATTTCTATCTTATAATAGAAGATTCGTCATTTATGCAGAGAAGAGGTTAATCAGAAAATTATGCCCAGAAGTCCTTAATTTTACATTTGTCCACAGGAAAGACGCGAACCTAATATCTCTGTGGGCCATACATTTGGGTACGGAACCCTTAAAACGACCTCGATGTAGAAGACGGTTGTAGGTACTTTACGCGTTCACAGGATTGTTATTCCACAAATATTTCGAGAACGACTCATTAGCGAATTACATAAGGGCCCTGGCAACGACTTCACATAGATTATGCTCAAGTAGCTCAAAAGGTTTTTCTCATCGTTGTAGATAGCTACAGTAAATGGGTGGAATGCATGTACAATTGTACATGAATGATTTGTCTACGAAGTCGCTCATAACAAAATTGGAAACGTTATTTTGTACTTTTGGCGTCCGATAATGATCCAAAAATAAGCAACGAGGAATTCAGTCACTTTAGTTTATCTACAATACTTTTTTTATTAAATTACTTAAAAATTTCATATAAGAGTAAAGTAAGTTTGTGCATGTGTTTATGTGTCTGTTTGTTACTTCTTCACGCTCAAACGGCTGGACCAATTTCGATAAAATTTGGTGTGAAGGTAGCTGACACCCTACAGTTACAATACTTTTTATCCCGAAACAATTTAATGTTCCTATGGGATGAGCGTGTGACACCGCGGGGCGCGGCTAGTTATAATAGGCATGTATTTAAATCGATATCTGTATATTCCCTTTTTTCGATCAAAATATTTGAAAGTTTCACCAAAAATACTGACTTGCACACTAATTATGCACACTAAATAATGCGAATTCAATATACTATTTAAAGGTATTTGCAAAACTGTTTTACTGGATATAAAAAAAAAAACCTAACCTAACCCGGCCAAGTCGGATCTTATGGGCGAGACAGTGCTCTATCTCGCCCGTTTGTCTTGTGTGTGACAGGGACGAGAGCACTGTCTCGCCCACTGTCTCGGTACGTGTGATCAAGGCATTAGTGCGCAGTGCGAGGATAATTAGTGTGCAAGTCAGTATTTTTGGTACAATATATCCGATGTACGAACCATATTTTTGGTGTGAATTCGGTTAAAAAGGTCATCTCGTTTTGTATGATGTTTAAGTTTTTTTTGTAGGACATATTTAGTTAATCAATTGTTTTTTTTGCACAGCATTGGTTTTTTTGGTATGCATTCAGTTAATTAGTGGAGTTACCTAGTGTACTGAAAAATTGTACAGATGTGCGTTTAAATAATATATTCCGTTATAATATAATGTGTCATACTCTTGTTACAGTGTACAGATTGGCTATTTATACAGCTGAGCTGAAAACATTGCTTCACAAATTCAAAAGACTGCAGTGAGTGTGATTGTGAGTTATTGGAATTTTTCGACAAGGTACGAGTAGGTAATGTTTTTAATGCTGAAATCACGTTTTTTCGTCTTGTCCCATGTATTGTAACTTCTTTTGCAGTGACGCTAGAGACATTTTGTGTTGATACATTTGCTTTTTGCCATATTAGTTACTTATAAAAAAAAAAAAAATTGAACTGTTTATTTCAATAAACGGACATTAAATAACAGCTTAGACTCTAATCTTAATTTTTTAAGATTATATCGAACCTAAGTAGAGGAAAATATAGTATGTTGACAAATTTGCAATATTCAATTATATACTTACTAATCGGGAAGGCTATCTATTAACATTTTTTTATACGAGGTTATAACTTGTTTAGTAGATTTACTATCATAATCGTAATCATATGGAAGTCTGTTCAACGCGCGTGGTAAGGCCTGCGTCCATACTCTGTTGCCGTATTCATTAGTGCAAGGAGGAATTGTGAATGCTGGTATGTTTGTTAGATTGCGTAAATTTTCTGGTCTGAATCTTCTATT
Source organism: Apotomis capreana (assembly GCA_947623375.1). Classification (NCBI taxonomy): domain Eukaryota; kingdom Metazoa; phylum Arthropoda; class Insecta; order Lepidoptera; family Tortricidae; genus Apotomis; species Apotomis capreana. The sequence continues at coordinate 23,273,815 of OX392506.1, forward strand.
TAACAAGGGGATATTATTAATATATTGGGTCACGATAGCTAGATCTACTTTGTCATGTACAGGCATCACCCTACAGTACTTGAACAGACTTTCATAGTTATATCTATATTTATATTTTATCTTAAGAGGTACAATAGTTTTTAATAATCTTAGTTGTAGTTTATATATATTATTTAGATGTGTCTTATAAGTTCTACCATAGCTAGACAGGCCATAGCTTATGACAGAATCGGCTAGCGCCATATAAAGCAATCTTAAAGTGCTATATGGCAACTTGTTTTTAAGTATAGATAATTTGGATAATATAGATCTGAGTTTACTACATACATGATCAATATGAGGAGACCAATTAAGTTTACTGTCTATTATTAGCCCAAGGTAGGTATGTTCAGTCACAATGTCCAGATCAGCGCAACAGCAGGACACATTACCAGAGTGCATGCAAGCATGCTCATGGGCCACAACCTTAGGTGTTAATGTGGTTTTTAAGAATGGTGAGTGTATATGCATTAATTTGGTTTTTTTATAATTAATGGATAACCCGACATCGTGAGCCCACTTGCATAGTATATTAAAGTTGTATTGTGTCATACTTTGCGCCGTCTCCAAACTTTTGTGAGCTACTATTAAGCAGGTATCATCAGCAAACTGGTACACTGACCCCTGATGAAATATTTTACACATATCATTCACATATAATAAGTACTCAGTCGGTCCTAGAATTGATCCTTGAGCTGTACCATGTGTGGTCGGTATCATGTCACTAAGTTCACCGGCTATGCTCACCGCATTATACCTATTGATATGGTAGTTTTTTAAGATTTCCAAAGCAGGACCCTGTATACCATTTTGTTGCATTTTATTAAATAGAGTATCATAATTTAAGGTGTCAAACGCCTTGCTGAAGTCAATCATTACAGTAATAACATGTAGCCTACTATCCAAATATCTATTAATCTCATCTGTAAAAGCTGACAGCAGCAAGGACGTGCTTTTATTTCTTTGGAAACCAAATTGCTTATCATGTATTACATTATTATTAAATAAAAAGGTATTGATTGAGTTTCCAAGGTATCTCTCAATGATTTTGTCTACACATGGTAATATTGTTATGGGTCTATAGTTATTTGTATCTGTGTAGTTGCCCTTTTTATGCACGGGCCTCACAATACCTATTTTTAATTTATCTGGGTATACCCCTTGAGATATACATAAGTTGATTAAGTGTTTAAGGACAGGCGTGATTTGTACAGATATGTGTTTAAGATCTTTGGCTCTTATCTTGTCACTACCTGGGCTTTTTTTATCATCAATATTTTTTATAATTTTATGTAGCGACTCCTCATTAATTTTACTTAAACGCAGAGTTACAGTAGAAGTGTTTACATATATGCTTTCATCAAGTAGTGGTTTATTGCAGGATATAATTACATTTCTGACATTACTTTCGAACTCCTCAGCAAATTTATTACATAATTCTTTGGCTTTCAGTCTGAAGGGCTTCAATAGTATGTCATCAACTGCCTTTGTGATTCTACCTGTTAATTTATTTATAATTGACCACATTTTTTTAGGATTATTGAAGCTGTTACATATTTATTTTTTAGTTGATGTGTTTTTAGCTTTAGTTATCATTCTGTTGGTTCGGTTTCTATATTTATTATATAAGATTTTGTTTTGTATATTACTAGTATCACATAAAAAAATATTTAACAATTCTTACTTCTTATTGCACATGTGTATTAAACTATCAGAGATCCAGCTACATTCTTTTTTAGTATTTAAATTAATCTTGGAGAGGTAAGTACACTTATCATATATAGATTGAAACTTATCTATGATGAGATCCATAACCTGGTTAGGGTTATAACAACTAAGTACAGGAGTCCAGTCTATCTGCTCTAGTTCTAAGTTTATTTTCTTGTTATTCAGCTTAGATTCGATCCTGGTAGCCTGAACCAAGTCAGGGCTGACAATGGCAAGTCCCGTGATGTAGTGGTCGGCTATGGCATCACGCACAACAGTGGTAAGCACCTGGTGTGCGCTTGCCCCGCTCCAACACACTTCCCTCACAAATATATGGTCAATACATGACATTGATGTCCCATTTATATTGGATTCAACTCTGGTGTGTTGAGAAATGCCACAATCAAATCCCAATTCGTTCAAGCTATCAAGATAGGATCTTACAGTGTTGTTTGAGATACTTATGTCTATGTTTATATCACCTACTAATATATAATTGGAATTAGTGGGACATGATGATAAAAAATGTGTTAACTCTTTAACAAATAGGCCCTTGTTTAAGTCAGGTGGTCTATAAATAGAACATACTTTGGCTTTGTAGCCATTTATAGTTTCTACTTCACCATATAAGCACTCAAAGTTTAAAGTGACTACAGGGATTTTAACAAATGCTATGCTTTTATGAGCATATAGTATAATGCCCCCACCTTTCCTGTTTTTACGCAGCGCTGTGGACATCACATAATCATCTAATTCAAACAAACTTGACACTAAATCACTAACGTTAGCTTCTGTAACAATAATTAAATGTATTGTGGTTGAGCTGTTGGTAATAATATACTCTAATTGAGAATGATTTTTTATCATAGAACGAATGTTGACATGAAGTAATAATAAATCATCTCTTCTAGAAGGAATTTCTAGCATGAAGTCATTCCATGAGTCATGGGTTGACTCGTATGTATTTGTATTTAAGTGCCTATGATCCATAATATAATTATAGAGAAATATATGGCTATGGACATGACGTAATGACAACTAGGAGAAAAATTGGAGTAATACAATTTATATGTATAGGTTAGGCATACCTAATCAAGTTTTGCATAGTTCCTTCCGGATACGGTCAATGTCGCTTTCCTTGTTAACATAAAAGATCTTTTTATCACCGGTTTTTTCTCGGCCCATTACTTGACCACCAGTACACCAAACGAATTCACATACTGCCGTTTCCTATATTCAGTATTTTCTTGGACTTCCACAACAAATATGATGTAGTAGGTGTCAGCGCCTCCCGTACATACACTCTCACTTCTCCTTCTAATCCCAGGGCCTGGGTAGTTATCATGGTTTTCTTCGCAGCTGCACACCAGCCGTCGCGCTTGCCTTCGCGTAGTAGAACCGTGATCGGTGCGTCCATCCTTGCTCGTTCGGCTTGCTGGGATCCTAAGGAGATGGGTTTGCTTTTCCTGTATGCTCCGATGATGTCATCTTGGCTACGTTTAAGCAGCTGACACACAGAAGTAGCCACCTTCAACACGTCAACGTTCATGTTTTGTTCATGTGGATTTTATTTATCTTTCTTCTTTTACCAAATTTTATACATTTCAATTTTACACCGACTAATTTTGAAGGGGCAAGACTACAATATTGATATTTTCATCTGAATCTGCTTTCAAAACTCATAGTAACATCTAATATGAATGAAATTTTTAAACTACTACGTTGACATACTGTTGGACTGCAACATATTGTACATCAAATTTTTATAGGCGCATAGGTATGAGTCCAAATGCAAAAGAGTTCGTCTATTAACGTTCTCATAATGAACAGATTCTTAGACTAGAAATATCGAGTTCAATAAATAATTAGGGTAATGAACAAACACCGTTAAATTTTAAAAAAGTGTATTTTCTAAACGGTTTTATTTAGCTTCCCCGGTTTGTATCTTTGGGTTTAATCTAGTATTTGAAATTTGACCCCCTCTCTGTTGACGTATTGATCTGAAATTTGGTACGCATCTTTAGTTTTGGTGACAATATAATTAAATACATTTGGTATCATTGTAAATCCAAGATGGCCGCCGCTACAAAATGGCGGATTACATATTTTAACACTACTTCATCAATATGGGTATCAAATGAAAGGGCTTAATTAGTAAAATAGAGTTCCTTATGAAAATAAAATGAAAATCCAATATGGCCGCCAACAAAATTTGCAGGTTCATTTTTCTTTTCATAACCCCTTCAATATGGGTATCAAATAGAAGGTCAAGAAAGATTACACAATGACAAATAAATGAAAATCCAATATGGCCGCCAACAGGATGGAAAGTGTTTTTTTTTTCATTACCCCTTCAATATGGGTATCAAATGGAAGGGCTTGAGTAATAGAATACTGTAGTATGCTTTGACAAATTTAAAATAGGTATAAGATGGCCGCCGGATATGTAGTTGTAATAATTGTTTCAATATGGGTGATGAATATCAAATGAAAGGGTAAGTCGAAAGCTGCATAGTGGATCGTAGAGTTTAGAGCAGTCAATACTTAACTTAGACAACTTATCAATACAAAGAACTTCGTCAACTTAGAATCGGGATTCAAGCATGGATCTTGGTTTCACCAAGTCAAGATTTTGTATCGTGTCGAGCCCTGTGTTTAAGTAGGTGGCTAAAAATGAAAAAAATGCAAAGATTGACACACAAAGCATAAGGAAGAATTCGTCAGGTTACTTAGAGTTAGGGTAGCGAAGTGGTTAACGCGCTGGACCGGTAATCCAGAGGTACCGGGTTCGATTCCCGGTCTCTTCCACCAAGTAACTCCTTTTTCAATTTTTCTTGAAGCTTTGATCTTTGCATCAATGGTTTATATACATATTTATTATTGTACTACTTGTTCGTTACATTTATAACTTGGGTTGAATTTAAAATAAGATGAATAGGCTAGTTGACTCATGTCAAATTGTAATAAACCAATGTTTATTTCGTATAGTATTTAGCAAAAGAAACCTAAATATATATTTTTCAATTCATAAAAGTGAAAGATGTTTTCAATTCATTAAAGTGATAAGAGTGAGACTGAAAAAAATGAATTTGAAAATAAAACTGAAAGTCTACTTTGACGACTTCGAATAGTGCCGTCCGTCTCGATCTCCTGTCAAAGTGTATTGGAGTGAGCGGAATGGCACTATACGACGGACGAATTTCGAATATTTACAGGTAATTCTACGTCACGCCACAAATTAGCAAAAGGCAAAAATGGCAGACGCCGTTTTTTACTGTTCATGAAATTTCAAATTTTCAATTGATACAATTTAGCTTTCTAGCTTTCACAAAAATACAAGACTTTTTTTAGAGCTAGTAAGATCATTATTAACCATTTGAAATATATTTCAAAACTGGGTCTACTAGCCTATTCCAATTTAAGTTAGTACAGCGGATCGCTAATAAGAAAACACGTTTTTGAACGAAACTTTAGGACAGACATTTACTTGTCAATTGTGCGTGACCTCTGACTCACATTATACCTATATTATAATAATAACTAGACCCTGGATTTTCGTCGCAGTCACGTGACAATAGGGTAGTTTGGGGAGTAAATGGATCTGTGTTAATAAATAAGGAAAAACTAACAGTTTTTAACCCAATAAATAAAATACAAAAATCTAAAATTATAACCTCATTTTTTTGTATTTTTATTACTTAATGTAATACACTCCATTTGTTATTAAATTATAAACAACAATAAAAATATAAATTAACAATAAAATATAAATTTTAAATATTTTAAATGTTTTCGTCTTTCTATATGTCTATAAATTTAATTAATTTACATAATTAATTGAATTAATTGATCAATATAATTTTAAGGTAGGATATTAATGCAAACCAAACATTTGATTTGTTACGGAGAGTCAGTTAACTAAATAATAGTATTTTATGCAACCGTTGTATAAGAGGGGGCAAAAAACGCGAGTGGCATGGGTAAGAAAGATGCCACGAGCGTTTTTTGACCTACTTATGCAACGTTGCATACAATACTTTTTCTACGACTCGACATTTCATAAATAAAATGCAAATAAACAACAAAGAAAATAATTACACATGTTCCCGCTCGGATTCAACAAAATTAAAAAAAAATTGTCTCTGATAAACTTTTCTTTATTGACGTCCATCTGTCAAAAAAATATGAGCTTATACATAAAGGTATACGCCCACTATAGGTACGTTCACTATACTAAACATCCATGCACTGAAGATAAAACTTTTTTTTAAGTTGGCAGCAATGCCTTTGACAATAAGTTTTTTTTTAAATTGCAAATTGTGTGAATGCATCTGTTTATCTTGTAAGCTGTGGTACGAAGTGATGCTTTTTTGGCGACATTATAACATCGTTTAGCAGTGTTTTAATGGGCAATAGAGTGACTTTTACAGACTTTCATAATTTATGTCCTTATATTAGAGTTAGTAACTATATAAATGACAGAAAAAGGTACTGGAGTAGAAAAATAAATAAATCAAACTGACCTATAGGTAATTTTAACTGAAGAATATTAATTTTATTATGTCATTTATTGTATTAATTAACACCGGTCCGTTAACTCCCCAAACTACTCTATTGTGACGTCACCGCGACAGATTTCTGGGGTCTAATTATTTCTACAACAATAAAGTTAGCATTACTTACAACAATTTATCTAATTATCACATAGATATCTATTGCATAAATGCATATTACGTTCTACAAGGAAACAAGAAAACAACATAGCATTACCTTAGGTATAGATAGGCTGCTGTGTTCTACATTCATACTATTAATTTATCACCATGGATTTCGGCCTGTGAGATGCTTAGTGCACAGAACTTTTTAAAGGTACGTAACTATTACTTTTAAAACAGATTATTTACAAAGTTTTTGTCAATTTTAACTGATATTAAATGACGCATTCGACATATTGGGGCAATTGCTTATTGAAATTGTTATTTGTTTTCCAGGTATACTGATATTTGTTTCCTGAATTTCCGAAACTGGCCTTGGCTGTGATAATGTAGTTGACTGTTGGTTCTGCTGAGATGGCAAAGGAGGCTGAGGATCTGATCAACCGCGTGGTGACTGTGGATCATGAATTTGGCTGTGAAGAACTGGTGGTTAAATGAAAATGAGCAGCTGGCAATATATGTGTCCTAGGAGATTTTGGCGGTGGACTAAGATCCTTAATGTAAACAGGAGGGTCACGGGAACAGCCTGGCTGTGGATTTATGTAAATTGATGATGGTTGGGGTACATCTTTTTGAGACTTCTGCAAGGAGTGTTGCTGACATATGGCGGAAGCAATGTCCAGTAAATAAAAAAAAAACGGTCAAGTGCGAGTCGGACTCGCGCACCGAGGGTTCCGTACAAAACTTTCCATCCTTAAGTGGTTAAGTTAAGTTTGCACCTGGTATGTATAGCGCTCCATACAAATGAGGTGCAAAGTTAACGCAACCAATCCCTTTGTTGTATGGGAGCCCCCCTTAAATATTTATTTTATTTTATTTTCAGTATTTGTTGTTATAGCGGCAATAGAAATACATTATCTGTGAAAATTTCAACTGTCTAGCTATCACTGTTCTTGAGATACAGCCTGGTGACAGACGGACGGACGGACGGACGGACAGACAGCGAAGTCTCAGTAATAGGGTCCCGTTTTTACCCTTTGGGTACGGAACCCTAAAAAGCAATAGAGGTCGGGGCAATCTAGTTTTCAAAATGTTGCTTTTTGCTTGGGCATAGATAGAATTGTGTGGCGTCCAATTACTTGTCTTGTACATTTTCCTTTCTTGTAGTTTAGAAAGATTAAGTCCGCCATTTGTACTTTTACTTCTGTATTTTGTGCAATAAAGTTTATAAATAAATATTAATAAATATTATCAGACCGAATAATATAATAATAATATAAATAATAATAATATAAATAAATATTATCAGACCGAATAGCATAATATTTTTTTATTCTATAAGTTGGAACTGAGTGTAATTTCTGAACGCACCCGAAAAAAAATAAAAAATTTAATAGTTGAAAGTTTTCGCAACTCACGTACCAACAAGTAAATTTGTTGTGTGGAGAATACATACTGTTGTCTTACATTAAAGAAATATCAAAAATAAGAAAGTCAAGCCCAATGTGGAGTATTTACTCAATGCTAAAAGCCCGCATTAAAACGAAAAAGGACATATTACCTATACATATTGAAATTTTACCGAAACTATTGGCGTAAAGAATCTTGCTCGGATCCCCACCGTCCATCAACTTCCAAAGCAAGTGCTACCGGGCTGTATACTTCCGAGTCGCCAACTAATCCTCCCGCAGAATGCCATTCTCCCACATTCACTACTAATGTGTCAAGTAGTTCACAGGTTATAAATACAAATCTAACAGTGCTTAAGGAAAACTCAACGATAAAATATACACGACGATATTACAAATAACGGCAATATTACTTTTAATTTTTAATATGTATGTAGGTATGTATGTAAACACTTTATTGTACACAACAACTGGTTATAAATACATTGATAACAAATGAAATATGTACAAAGGCGAACTTATCCCTATTAGGGATCTCTTCCAATATGTGTGCTTTCTCGTATTTATTTGGTTTGGATTTGAGTGTGTTATGTTTTAAATTTGATATATTAAATAGACGGCAAAATTAAATATTTTTTATGTTTCAATTGTTTTTCTTGCATCTTGCATTTTCCTCGCTGTAGTGAGGTGAAAAGTTGTGAGTTCCACACGGCTGCAAAATTATTTGGCTTCTCGTGTCTTGAAAGCCTCGCTACGATCAGGAATCTATCTTTGAACCATTCGCTTCGCTCATGGTTCAATTCATTTCCACACTCGCGCCAAATATACCTATAAACTTTGCAGCCTTGCATAACAAGTAACTATTATTTGTAATAGTACATTTCTGCAGACGCCGGGAAAGAAGGGCTTGGTTGAGTAGGTATAGACGCGGATAATGATACGAAGCCGGCAGCTCCTTTCAGGGCTTAGGCATGAATGGTGCTTTACTTAAACATATGAAATGAAATAAAAAAATACACCACTCAAAAAATATATGATTCAGCTGTGTAGCCTGTTCATGGACACAGACGCCATGTTTAAATAAAATTTCTTCCCGGCCGAGGCCTTCAATTTTGTATGAAATTCCTTTACAGTTCTCTCGAGTTGTTCCGCTCGAAACTTCATACTTCGAAGTCTGTTATAACGCACGCTATGACGACATTATTTTAATCTAATAATAATATTTTCCCTATGTATATTCGTATCTTTTCTCTGTCCAGGTAAAATGGCGGACAAAGTAAAGGTTCAGGAGCTCGATTCACCCACCCAAGAACTGTTAGCGAAATTATACACACGTACGAAAAATTTTTGTCCACATCATTTATTTAATAACAAAATTATTAATTTCGTATAACACAATATGTACGCAAAAGAAATTATAACTCTCATTTAACCATAGAAGAGTAAAAAGTATACCTACTTACAACCACATGTGTATATCCAGCTGCAGCCCGTGACCTCACAGAATGTGATTCGAGATATGAACCTCTCGATGTTCATCTAAACCCGAATCCTAATCTAAGAGCTCGCGGACTGTACTTGTGTATCAAAAGTATGTTAAAATCCATCCAGCCATTTTGGCGTGAATGAAGCTACAAATACGCATTCATAAGGACATACAAAAATACAGAACTATCCATGCCATCTTACCATATCTGAACTATGTTTACAGGCCAACCGAGATTTATGCGCTTCGGAGATATTGGTTGCCTCATGCCTATAACTTACAATGAGATTGCTGATAAATTCAAGAATATCATCGTTCGACCAGATGATACATGGGTGGTTACGTTTCCTCGGTCAGGTAAGATTTCACCTACAAATAAAGGCATAATCTGGCAATACTCAGTCAAGAAATCTGTAGGCACTTGACGTCCTTTTTAGGGTTCCGTACCCAAAAGGGTAAAAACGGAACCCTATTACTGAGACTTCGCTGTCCGTCCGTCCGTCCGTGCGTCTGTCACCAGGCTGCATCTCAAGAACGGTGATAGCTAGACAATTGAATTTTTCACAGATGATGTATTTCCATTGCCGCTATAACAGCAAATACTAAAAATAAAATAAAATAAATATTTAAGGGGGGCTCCCATACAATAAAAGGATTGGTTGCGTTAATATTGCACCTTATTTGTATGGAGCGCTATACATACCAGGTGCAAACTTAACTTAACCACTTAAGGATGGAAAGTGTTTGTACGGAGCCCTCGGAGCGCGAGTCCGACTCGCACTTGACCGGTTTTTTTACACAATATCAAACGATCGACCTTGCCATGGTATTGGTTAGCGTTGTGTAAATGAGTTAATGAGAATTAAAGAAAACAGTATGTTTTGTGGCTTTGTACCAGGCGTATCTACCACCGATCCTATGTTCGCTCTCAGTATGATTGCCGAAAAACACCGGGCCAACAAACTACCGCTATATGTTGCGTTTTTGGACATGGAAAAGGCTTTTGATCGTGTTCCGAGAGAAGCGGCTGGTGGAGTCTTCGAAAGAAAAATGTCCCCGAAAAATACATCAACATCGTAGTTGACATGTACAAAAACGCAAAATCGCTGGTGCGGACCGTTGTGGGAAACACGAAATCTATCCCAGTCACTGAGGGCGTGCATCAAGGCTCAGTTTTAAGCCCATTTCTGTTCTGCTTGGTGTTAGATGCGCTTACAGAAGAAGCACAGGGAAAATCGGCATGGACATTTATCTACGCTGATGATGTCGCCATACATGTGCCGAAAGCCGGATCCTTCTGCAAGAAGCGCTTACAGCTTGGAAGCACCAGTTGCAATTGGGTGGTTTGGTGCTGAGTGTTGCTAAAACCCAGTTTATGGCCTTGAACGATCCACAGTCCGATGACCAACCTATCACCATTGATGGTCAATCAATTGCCAAGTGTGAGCAGTACAAATACCTGGGAAATATGATGCACAGCTCAGGAGACCTAGAACACAACATTCAGCACCGCATTGCAGCTACGTGGTTAAAATGGCGTGAAGTCACTGGCGTAACTTGTGACAAGAAGATGGCTGTCCGTCTTAAAGGCCTGGTCTACAAGACAATAATACGGCCAGTACTTATGTACGGCAGTGAAACCTGGGCATTAACACAGGGGCATGTCCATGCCATCCATGTTGCAGAGATGAAGATGCTAAGGTGGATGTGCGGAGTTACCAGGCTGGACAAGATCCGCAATGAATATGTGCGAGGTAGCCTGGGAGTCCGTGACATCGCCGATAAGCTACAGGAAAGCAGGATGAGGTGGTATGGACATGTCAAAAGGAGGCCACCCGATTACGTCGGCAACGTTGTACTTGATTTGTCCGTCCCCGGAAAAAGACCTAGAGGGAGACCTAAGACCACCTGGACAAATGTGTTGCTGACAGACATAAAAGAATGCGATGTTTCCGAAGACGACATCAGGGATAGGGCGAAGTGGAGGAGGAAGATAAGGAAGGCTGACCCCACCACCATGTGGGATACATAGTCGGGAAGAGAGAGAGAGTACTGTTTTGTGGTTTTGTACCTCATTATCGTCCGTCATAAAAGGGAAGCGTGCACTGAGAAAACTGTTCATCAAAAACATAGGTGAATTCAGTTAAAATGATGATGATTTCACGTAAAGTAGGGAGCATACTGATATCACCAAAAGGTACGATGATACTACTGCCGCTGTTGCTCACTATATTATATGATGAACTGTCACCACGCTTTAGGAGGAAGCAGACACATATTTCGTGGTTCGTAACAAGCGTTTATGGTGAAAGTCATCATAAGTTGTGGGAAGACCCCATATGACAATATTACCGTCATCATACATTAGTATGCTTTCCTCATAATTTTAAGTGATTTCCTCTTATTTCCGATATTTCCTTTTATTTCTTCCTATTGTCTTTAAATGCCGTCATCGTATTATTGTATGATTTCTTACTTCTATATACGCTCTTTCATCTAATTTTAGTAATATCATATTATTTACTCCTAGTACTTATCTAGGCTTTCCTGATATTTTTGTATGCTTGCCTGCTATTGTTTAGGTGCTTTCCTCATATTTTTGTTGTTTTCCTATTAGCTCTTCCTACTTTTTATCTACGCTTTCCTTATATTGTTGTGTTCTGTCTCGTTATGTCTACTCACTATTTATCTATCCTTTCCTATTATTTTAAGAGGACACTATGCGTCTAGTGGCATTCTTGTCACTGTAATAGTGTTTTCTACTAGACTAAATTATTTTATTAAAGTCAAATATCAAATACCACTCATATTTTATGTAATGGAAATTGTATCAATTACTTTTCCCCATTTTAACTTAACGGGGACAACTGGTGACTTTTTCCGTTGAGTAAAAAAAGTGAATAGTTAATAGTAATGGATACAAAGCTTCATTTGTATTCGATATTCGATTTTAATCAAGTAGTTTAGTTTAATAGAAAACACAATTACAGAGACGAGGAAACCTTTACACGCACTGCGTCCTCTTAAAATAAATAAATAGACAAATAGTGGGCATACATAACAAGAAATATATCAGAAGTACTTGATGCTTAACCAAAAAAGATCACAATATACCAGAGCGTTATTGAGAAGACAATGATAGAAAGAAAAAAAATGTTTTTAGCAAAAAGGTTTTATTGATTTTAAATTACTTACAATTTCACACAAAAAGGGCATAAGTAAATAATAAACTCTTAGGTATATCTTTAAAATTTAAATACATCTATGATAAAATTCATTTATTATTAGTTTAATACAGATGGTTTGCATTCATTGATTTTTTTATTTCAATTCCGTACACATAAAGTTGTTTATGTCTATGTCAATAAATTCTATAAACATCTTTGTACAACATTAAAGTTGAACATTATATGCAAACAATCTACAATGGGCACAAGATAAATCATCTCGAGTCGATTTTTTGAGAAGCAAGCGCTCGAAAAAGCATGCATACTCGTACCTATATAATGGAATAAGCGAAACATTTGAACGCTCTGGATTCTCAAAATTCAGCCCACTGTATATTGTTTTTAAAGTAACATACTTACAGCATATAATATAAACCATGAATGTCAACGCCGTTATGGATATGACATTATCATTCTCCTGAATTAGTGTTATTTTTACTAGAACTAGAACATACATAGTAAAGAAGAGGCAATACCGAATTACATATCTATCGTCACACTAGCTTTTCCAATAGTAATTTGCTTAAACGCCCGCGTTGTGCCGCGGTTAAGGCGCCTGCTTTGAGGCCTTCGGCCGATGTTTCCAATATGACTTGCACCTAAAACAAAAATGTATTTATCAGTTACATATAACATCTAGGTCAGTTAGTTTTTCCTAGTTGTAATTTTAAGAGTCGCCGTGACACGCCCCGTGATATAGCTGATTGACCTGCTCAATAATAAGGTCCATCCATATCATATAACATAGCGCTCACCACTTGTCTCATCAAACCAAAACAAAATCACAAAGCACAAAAAAAACAAGGCGCCAATTAGGCTGGTTTAGTAATCAATTAACAAACAATACGACTAGTATTAGGTTGTATATAACTTCAACTTACCAGCAATTTTCTCAATGTAATTGGCCAAATTCCATCTGCCATAAATCTGCTGTGATTGATCCATCATCATCATCAGCACAAAGACGTCCACTGCTGGACAGACCTCCCCAGAGAACGCCACTGTGACCGGTCCCGCGCCGCCCCCATTCAGCGGACTCCAGCTACCTTCACCAGGTCATCAATCCACCTTGTGGGGGGGGGGGGGGGCGTACCCACGCTGCGTCATCCGGTGCGTGGTCGCCACTCAAGAAGTTAATTATTCATTTCACATATTATTCACAACACTGTTCGCGTAGCGCGTGCACTTTCGTTGAACAAAAAATGGCTACTGACTTTACTCATGCAATATTTTTTTGTTATTACCATGACTTTACTGTGACGGGCCTGTGACTTACGCACGCGCGTAATATAATTTCGGAACGGTCATCGTAATTTTGTACTTTCCGCGTATTTTTGTGTGATAGCTTTGTTTTTTATTAGGATGTCATGATATTCCAGAATTACCACTGTTAAAAAATATGATGCTAACAACGTAAATAATATGACAAGTCATACCTTGTTTCAGTACGGTGCTTTCACCGTATTTCAATTTACGTCCATCAATTCTACTAGTAATTTCTTAAAACAATATGGTGACAGTTTCCTCGTGTAATATAATTATAATCTTTCTTTGGAGTATCATCGTATTTCTGTAATATAGTTGAATTTTAACAGGACAGCATGATATTTTATCGAGATGGTAATATTATATTCGGTGACTAAATCTTATGATGAAAGGTCATCACATTATTACATTACTTCATCTAGAAATACAGTTATTTCGTTATATGGTACAATTCTAGCGTGATATTTACCGAGGATCACTTTATTTTAGTATAATTAATCATATTCCTGATCAATATAACGATATTTTAAAATGAAGCCGAAACGACATTTTTCTCAGTGTGCTTCATAGATAAGTGTTATTTTGCTGGATTATCAACTCTAAGGCCCTTGCCAAGCGTTCAAATTGCTTTAATAGTAATCGTGTTTACCAGTTCTCTGAGCACCTCTATAAAACAATTTTAACTCTTGGCAAAGGCCTTAGAGTTGATAGTCCACCTAGATGGCACACCTGTGCAGCACGCTTCTCTTTTATGATCATTAGGTACAAAACCATACAACACTACTGTTTTCTTTAATGAGATCGTACACAACGCCAACAAAATGACTATAACCAGCTACCTAGCCCAATTTAATAATAATTTATTCATATTCATATTAGATCTTGCGAGGACTTTCGTAAAATTATTTAATAATATGAGACTATTAGTTCTAAATGTCGTTCGACTGGTTTCTCATTTACGATATTTTTTTATTTTTAATGTTTTCACTAACACCCCACTTTCACACATAAACACAAAATATACACACAAATACATACATACACATTTTTGCGCTCACAAGCATTTCGATACATTATCTATATATATAAAAGAAGAAGTCCTGACTGACTCATCAACGTACAGCCGAAACTACTAATGTTATAGAGTTGATTTTTGCACAGTTGGTTACTTTTATAACGTGGGCTAGAGATAAGAAGCGATTTTGAAAAATTCAATCCCTAAGGGTGTTAAAAAGGGGTGCAAAGTTTGTATGGGGGAAACTTTTTTTTTTGAGCTAGAGACTTGAAACTTTGTAAAAAAGTATTAAAATAAAATCAAAGAAAACTAATTTCAGCGTTTTTGAAAATTCACCCCCTAAGGTGGTAAAAAATGGGTTAAAAGTTTGTATGGAGATTAAGTATTTTGTTGAGCGCGGGACTTGAATTTTTGTTTAAAGGTACACTATTAGAATACAAGAAAAGTAATTTCAGCGTTTTCAAAAATACGTCCTTTAAAAGGGTTAAAAAGGGGTTAAAAGTTTGTATGGGGGGGAACTTTTTTTTTCAGCTAAAGACTTGAAACTTTGTAGAAAGATTACTTATTAAAAAACACAAAAAGTACTTTCAGCGTTTTAGAAAATTCCATCCCTTAAGGGGTTAAATAGGGGTGGAATGTTTATATGGGAGAAACTTTATTTATTGAAGTAGAGAGTTGAAACTTTGTAGAACGCTTACTTAATCAAATACAAAAAAGTGATTTCAGCGTTTTGAAAAATTCTGCCCCTAAGGGGGTGAATTAACTAAGAATAAAATTCCTTACCTACCTATTTTAATATCTTTGTCATCATCAAAAATCTACGCGGACGAAGTCGCGGGCGGCCGCTAGTATTTTATAAATGTAATGTCCACGCTGATACGTACCTACCCGACTGCATATATATACGTACCCACATTTATTTACAACCAGCTCATCTTATCTCCGTATTTACTAAATACAATACGATGTCTCTAACTAATCTTAAAGTATTCTACCAAAACACCCGAGGTTTACGTACTAAAACATTAAAATTTTACCAAAGTATATTAAGTAACGACTACGATGTTATTGTTATAACTGAGAGCTGGCTTTGTGATGGTGTCTTGGATTCCGAATTGTGCGATAATAGGTACGATTTGTTCAGGTTAGATAGGGACCGGTTGCTTAGCGGTAAATCAGATGGCGGCGGCGTAATGATTTTGGTACTGCATACATTGGACGCGCGCGTGCGGCCTGAGTGGTCGCGGCCCGGGCTCGAGTGTCTGTGGGTCACAATCCCGGCCGCAGCGCTGCGCGCCCGCGCAGTGCCCTCCCCACCCGCTACTCGTGACCTACACCTATGCTCGGTATACGCACCGCCCGGGATCACATTAGCTAATCATATAAATGACTTAAATTCCGTATTTAGTAATGTCATTTCGTCAGAATTTAACTCTCATTTTCTGATTGCCGGCGATTTTAATCTTCCTCACATACAGTGGTATAGCGATTCTCCTCCGGAACACGCGCGGCGTGGCGCAATCGAGGTTCAGACAGCGGCTACCAATCTTGTTGAGGGGATGTATCTGTCATCTTTTGAGCAATATAATATCAATAAAAATTCAAGTAATAATATTTTAGACCTGATATTCACAAATTTCCCAGTTGAAGTAGAAAAGTCCAACTCTCCCCTTGTCAGCGCGGATCCCCATCACCCTCCTCTCGAAATAATTATTAAAGACATTTTTTCGGCGCCCCTAAAAGAAATCGCGAAGCCCAAATTTAGATTTCGGAAAGCTAACTACGATGCTATAAACGACAGTCTTGAAAGTGTGGATTGGCATTCTTCTCTCTCTGCTGACTCTCTTGATAATGCACTTGATACATTTTACAATATCGTTAACAGTACAATTAATGACCATGTTCCTGTAGATACTCGCAGCAATAACAGCCGATATCCGATCTGGTATACAAGTAGTTTAATTCAAATAATTAAAGAAAAAGATAAAATGCATTGTAAATGGAAAAAGTATGGGAATCCATTAGATTATGACAGCTTTTCGCTTCTACGTAAACGCCAAAAGAAATTGCAAGAGAACTGTTGGACCCAGTACATTGACTCGGTGCAAACTAATATTAAACATAACCCTAAGCAACTTTGGTCATTTGTCAAAGCTCGTCGCGGTGGTTCTGCCTATCCGAAGTCTTTCGAATATCTTGATAAGACCCTAAGCAACAGTCAGGAAATCTGCGAGAGCTTTAATATATTTTTCAGCTCAGTATTTAGTAAACCACTCGATGTTTACCCTGAGACTTCACTTGCGCCGCCGTTCTGCGATAGCGATAGTGATGAAATTATTTCCACTATACGCATATCACCTAAAGAAGTTATAAATTTATTGTTAAAATTAGATCCCAATGGTGGAGCAGGCAGCGATGGGATACCTCCGTTCTTCATCAAAGAGTGCGCTTCCAGCTTAAGTTTGCCTCTTTCTTTGCTATTTAACCGTTCTTTAGCTGAAGGTTTCTTTCCTTTAAAATGGAAAGAAGCCCTAATCGTACCCATTTACAAAAAAGGACCTAAAGCTAAGATAATTATCTATCGTCCAATTTCAATTTTAAATCAATTCGGCAAAATTTTAGAAAAACTGGTCTTATCAAATATTTACAACATTTTAAATAAAGGCATTCCACCTCAACAGCACGGTTTTTTACGGGGTCGGTCAACGGTTTCAAATCTAATCGAATTTACTAACTTTGTCCTTCGAAGGATGGAGAGGGGGAAGCAGGTGGACGTGATTTATACGGATTTTGAAAAGGCTTTTGACCGTGTAGATCACGTCATCCTGCTTCGCAAACTGTATTGGCTGGGACTACGTGGTGATGTTTATCGCTGGATATCGTCATATGTTGTTAACAGGCGCCAGGCTGTTGTGCTTGGCGGCTGTAGATCGGACTACGTAAACGTTCCCTCTGGTGTCCCCCAGGGCTCGCACCTAGGACCTTTGCTGTATAATGCTTATTTATATGATATTTATACTGTATTTTGCAACTCTAACTTCCTAATGTACGCTGACGATAAAAAAGTTTTCCTTGACATTAACCAGGAGAGTGACTGCGACAAAATTCAGGCTGATTTGGATCGATTATCAATTTACTATATTACTAACAGGATAAATGTTAACGTAAATAAATGCGCTCAAATTTCATTTACACGTAGTCGTTCTCCGATATTACGTCAGTATCATATAGGAGGTGAGTTTATTCAACGAGTAAACACTATTCAAGACCTAGGTGTGACTTTGGATTCAAAATTAACTTTTGAACAGCACATCGATAAAGTAGTCGCTAGGGCTTATCGTAATCTGGGTTTTGTTTTCAGGGTGTGCAGTGATTTTCACGATAGCAATTGCATTAAAGTTGTGTACTTTGCCTATGTCAGGACTATTGTAGAATACGCCAGCTGTATATGGTTCCCCCAATATGTCACGCATAAAGAAAAAATTGAAAAACTACAGCGCTCATTTTTGCGTCATTTAAATTATCGTGTCAAAAAATGGGATCCAAGCTACGAGTCTATGTGCAGCCGCCACCACTTACTGAGCCTGGAGGACCGTCGTATATTGCTTGATATCTCTATACTACATGATATCCTGTCTGGTCGTATCGATAGTGCTTCACTTCTTGCCGAAATGGGCTTTTCTGTGCCAACCTTCAGAACCCGGCACTCCGAACGTCGACTTTTCAGCATACCCAAGGTAAACACTAGGTATGCTCAAAACTCCCCAATTGTACGTATTCTGAGAGAATACAACTGTAAATTTAATGCCGCCGATCTATTTGACTGTTCCAAGTCGGTCTTAAAAAACCGTATTCGAAAAGTCATTTTGCAAGGTTGATGATGTGGTAGCGTGAAGTTGCGACGATAGACATGCTTATATATTACACACACACACACACACACACACACACACACACACACACACACACACACACACACACACACACACACACACACACACACACACACACACACACACACACACACACACACACACACACACACACACACACACACACACACACACACACACACACACACAGACACAGACACAGACACAGACACAGACACACTGACACAGACACAGACACAGACACAGACACACACGCACGCACGCACGCACGCACGCACGCACGCACGCACGCACGCACGCACGCACGCACGCACGTACGCACGCACGCACGCACGCACGCACGCACGCACGCACGCACGCACGCACGCACGCACGCACGCACGCACGCACGCACGCACGCACGCACGCACGCACGCACGCACGCACGCACGCACGCACGCACGCACGCACGCACGCACGCACGCACGCACGCACGCACGCACGCACGCACGCACGCACGCACGCACGCACGCACGCACGCACGCACGCACGCACGCACGCACGCACGCACGCACGCACGCACACACACACACACACACACACACACACACACACACACACACACACACACACACACACACACACACACACTTGGGGTGGTTGCTAGCTTTCTTTTGTTTTAATTTAAGTGTATATGTACCTTACCTAATTTTATACCAATTGAAATCTGATATCGTTACCGTGAAACATGCCAACTTTGCCCGCTTTTTCGTAAAAACCAGAATTTCTCTAATTTTTTCTATGACGGGATAAAGTTATTTTTTGTCTAACGCATCCATCGTATTCATATGCATGCGTTTATTACGAAAAACAATTTTTAAAACTACATTTAACCAATTTTTTTAACAATTTTCACCTCGGGTAAAGTTATCTAAACTTTTGCAAACATTGCCCAAATCGATTATTTTCGTAACTATAGCCCCTACAACGTTAAGATAAGGATCAGTATAAAATCTGGGGTAATAATGGCGTTCTACTTAATATCTAGGTCTTAACTGTACAAACACGTGTGCAATATGGGTGGGCAATGTTACATAGGTATTTTGTTTTTCTCCATACAAGCCGAATCAAGCAGTTTGAAATTGTCAGGGTTGTCACTTTTGGTTGAGTAAACCATTTTTACCAATACCATTATCAAAATGAAAAATGTATGCTTAATATTCGATACTAATAGTTTGGCGGTTATTTTTTTACTTCACGTTAGAATAATCTAAATAAAAATTGACATAATTGAATATTCTATGTTTTTTTGTTTTATGGACATGACATGACATGACATGCAGCTAATGCTAAAAGTACAACGGCTTAAAAGAAATATAATTTACCTTATCTTAAATACATAACCCTCCTTTATTTACGCAGTCAGGTAAAATTCCGACAAGGTGACAACCCTAACCCTTTTTTTAGTCTGGGCAATGTTGGCATTCATAGGTTAGCAAGTTACTGGATAACATTGCCCACCATCATAACTCCGGTTTTAATAAGTATTTTTAGTACAAACTACAATAAAAATGATCTACAGTTCTTATTTTATAACAAGCAATAAGATACATTCACCCTAGGCTTCCCCATTCTGTAAAAAATACACCAGAACTTCACCTAGAATTGGCCCGCCAAATCACGCACCTTATTCGACTAGTCCCAACACGTTACGGAATGAAGTTGCGCGCAAATGTGATTCCCAGTGATACCACGGATATAATCTATTTTCCACTAAAAATAGTAGTGTTGCCATAATCATCTTGAAATTGTCTACAGTAACGTTTCTTTTTTTAAGTAGCGTTTTGGGCAAAGTTCCCTGTGGAGGCAAAGTTGGCGTATTTCACGGTACCTTTTCAAGACCTCGTTAACTGCATATCTGTGGACATCTGTTATTGGCTTTATGTTCTAGCTATAAGCATTGTTATATATGTTCTGTAATGCTGTTGATGTTCCAAATAAATAAAATAAATAAAATAAATAAAATAAATAAAATAAATAAAATAAATAAAATAAATAAAATAAATAAAATAAATAAAATAAATAAAATAAATAAAATAAATAAAATAAATAAAATAAATAAAATAAATAAAATAAATAAAATAAATAAAATAAATAAAATAAATAAAATAAATAAAATAAATAAATAAATAAATAATGGGCACTGACCCTTTGGAATCTATTTACTCCCCGTTTGAAGTACACTTCACACTGTATTCAAATTCATGGATGAATAAAGTCATCTCATGTATTTATCGTATCTTTATTTATTCTCATTTTGTTTTATATAATAGGAACAACTTGGACGAAGGAATTGGTCTGGTTACTGAAGAACGATTTGGATTACGACACAGCATCGAAGAGATCTTTGAAGGAAAGATTTTTATTCATTGAGTTAGTAGATTTAATATATTATGTAAAGATTTTCTGTGTTTGGAAAATAGAAAGAAATTGAATGAATATTACATTCGTTTGCCCACTATGTTTTTTTTTCTTTACTTATTTTTCATTATCTTAAAATTTAACAAACTCTCTTCACAATGGTTAATGGAAACATTATGAGTTCCTCCATTTGACATTGAATTTTAGCTTAACGCAACTCGAATAGCGAAATTGTTTCATGTACTTATAAATGCCAAACTTAATACACATATTTATGTTTACAGAAGACAGTGCATAGACTTTCAGTATGAAGAAATGCGAGAAGTTATGGATCCCTTGGTATACGAAGAACTTAATAAAATCATGTACACCTACGAAGATGTAGTGAACGCACAGTCTCCTCGTTTCTTACAGACCCATATTCCGTTATCGCTTCTGCCTGCAAGTCTACTGGACACTACTAAAGTCGTCTATGTGGCTCGGGACCCAAGAGACGTGGCTGTGTCGTATCATGATCACATTAAACACTTTTATCATTATTGTGGAGACTTTAAAAGCGTATGGCATTTGTTCATCAATGATTTGGGTAAGCATTTCCTTCTAAAATTATGGAACAATAGGCTAGGTACAATTTATGGAAAACCATTTTTTTTTCGATAGTCCTAGCTGTAAAGTACTGCAGCTCTCTCATTTTTGTTTACCATGGTTTTGCCAAAATATTTTTTAGGGTTCCGTAGTCAACTAGGTAGGAACCCTTATAGTTTCGCCATGTCCGTCTGTCCGTCTGTCTGCCCGTCCGCGGCTTAGCTCCGTGATCATTAGTACTAGAAAACTGAAATTTGGTATGAGTATGTGTATGTATCACGCCGACCAAAGAGTAAAATAAAAACTAAAAAAAACTTTTTTTTCGGGTAAGCACCTAGTGGGGATATTTTTTTTTCGTTTCAACACTAGTGTGTGGGGTGTCGTTGAATAGGTCTTTTGAAAATAATAGGGGTCTTCAATCATAATTTTTTGATAAAGTCAGCAGTTTTGTAAATATTCACTCCAGAAATCCAAAAAATAGCGTCCCTCTAACTTTTCAACCACGGGTCAAAAAATTATGGAAAAATTCATAAAATGAGCCCTTATAAGAACTTTCAATGAAAACTGTATTAAAGAAAATCGGTCGAGCCGTTTTTAAGTTATCGCAAAATTTCATAATTTTCTTTAAAATGACTTAAGTGCCGCGCGGTGTCCTTATACTTCCAACGTTACACATATTAGCTTAGTGCCATACTGTATTAAAATATTTCGCTCAATCTGGCGCGTATAGTCGATAACTTCCAGAAAGTAATAAGTATTTACAGTTACTTTGGCGTTTACGACCTTTTTATAGAGCTTGAAATCTTTCTCGTAATTTAAACCTCGGACTTAAAACCGCTGTTTTAAGCCCGTCTATTGTGAAGCATGGGTAACTACGGAACCCTACACTGAACCGTTGCCCGACATGCTCTAAGCCGGTTTTTTTGTATCAATGGTTCAATTTCTTCAGTGATATATTCTCCATTCTTCGCTCACCTGAAAGAAGCATGGGCGCTCCGTCACCATCCTAACCTGCTGTTCATATTTTATGAAGATTTAATCAAGGTGATTTAATAATTCTTTCACTAACCATAGAAGACATATTTCCGCATCTTGTTGTAGATTACTGCTACTAGAATTCATCCCAAACACTCCTCCGCGTCTTTTTTTTAATGCAACCAATTATTTGTATTATATTAGGTTTTTAAGATAATCTTTCCTTAATCATTACGCAATAAAAGGTGATTATGCCAACAGAACCGTTTTCACATTTATTAACGACCAACAGCAAAATCAATCCTTGGATGTTTTTTTTTCTTGTTGTTGTTCTGTCCCGTGGCCCAGGGGACAATATATTATAGTGATTTCATTTCTTTGAATAGTATTGATCACGTCAGGAGATCAACATCTGTTGCAATGAAAAAGTTTGCGGTAAATATAATCGCCAAAGTCGTAATATTAATCGTAAAATTAAAGATTGGCCCTGGGGACACTACCATGGCAACGAGCAACAGAAAAAAGTTGATAGATTTGGTCAATATTTTTTATAGGGTATTTTACAAACTTGCAAAGTACATACTTTGACATCGTCGCGATTTGTTATTTTACGTCACCCTAGGCCGTAAGTGCGATGTTGTGGGAAAAAACCTCACTTTCTGGCCAAGACAAGACGTAAAACTTAAGACAAACCACGGGCGGTAACTTGCAAAGCCCCAGTCGCATATGTAAGGCCTGCATGTTCAGTTCGGGCCATAAACACATGCAATCTGGGTCATTCACGAAATCAACGCCCTAGGTATCTAATGTATTATTATTATTACGATGCTTATACATGATAAACTTGTTTCAGGATTTGCCTTCGTCTATCAAACGCGTAGCCACTTTCCTTGGCAAAGAAATAACGAATGAAGAAACAGTGAAGCTTAGCGACCACTTGAACATCAAGAACTTCAAAAAAAATCAGTCTGTGAACCCGGATTGGTTCAACCAGATGGGGAAACCTGGTCATGAGGGCTTCGTTAGAAAAGGTAACATTTTATTGGTTTATTATTACTTGTGCATCACTTCATGAATGAACCAGGTTGGCTACCCTGCTTCATGAGAAAATATATCATTTGTATTATTTGTGGTAAAATGGTCTTTAGACAAAAAAATTTAAGTTTCAGGTTAAAATTTTATTTTTACAATAGATAAAGATTCCTTTATATCTCTCCATTAAACCAATACATGTAGCGATTTTAAGCACCATTTCCATAAATAAAAGACAAAACTGTATTTAATTATGATTTACTAGCGACCCGCCCCGACTTCGCACGGGTGCAATGCTGATAAATTATGCATGTGTTATACATATCAACAGACAGACAGACAGACAAACAGACAGCAGGAAGTGACTTTGTTTTATACTATGTAGTGATGGCGCACTAAGGCACTGGTAAGGTCGATAATATAATAAGCTAGGCAGCTTTCGACTATTTTATGTTTTGTTGCCAGCATTGTGAGCAGTCCACGATCAAACATTAGTATGTGCATCTCTTTTATTGGCACAGGATTGACATCTATAGGTACTCACCTACGTTTTATCAACGTAGAAATAGTTTATAGCTAAACCATTGATACAAAGAACTAAGCTTAAAGAAAAATTTAAAAATGAGTTACCTGATGGAAGGTACCGGGTTCGATCTTTGTATCAATGGTTTAATTAAAAAATGTGGTGTTTATTACCCACATTAAAAATAATGAGACATTACATGTTTCATAACTTAATAGTTTATAGCTATTCACTTCCTCGTTGGCGGTGTGGGACAACTGTCTAAATAAAGCCACGGATGGTTGTCACACTAATATTATAAACACGAAAGTTAGCGAGTGTGTTTGTATGTTTAATTGTTTATGTGCTTGTATGTTTGTAACTTTTTCACGCTCAAACAGCTGGACCAATTCTGATATGAAGATGAAGGTAGCTGACAACTTGCTACTTTTTATCCGGAAAAAAATTGTGTTCCCGTTGGATGAGCGGGTAGCAAGTAAATAATAAATATGTTATTATTGCAGGTAAATCAGGCGGCTGGCGCGAACACTTCGACGAGGAGATGGCGGCGCAGGCGCAGAGCTGGATGCGCGAGAACCTCGCCGGCTCCGACTTACGCTTCCCTGACGCTAGTTCTTAGTCCCTTTCCCAGGGTGCGTCTCACGAGACATAAAAACGTTAAACTTTCAAAAGATGTAAAGGACGCCAGCTGCAACAACAGAATCAATAAATTTATAAGGATTCACGATCAACTGACATAATATTTTATTGCACACCAGTAAAAGTAAAAAGTTGTAGGAATAGAGCTACTGTCTGGCTAGCCAAATAATGTTGACAGATATTTCCTTGTGGTATCACGAATTGTTTATAATCTAAACAATTTGGTAGGTGGGTCCTCCATAAATAATGTTGATACTTTATGTTCTAGTTCTAACGTTCCGTTATAGTTGAAATTTACATAATAAAATAGTACTAATGTATTTTTGTGGTGATGGATTAATATATGCTATTATCGATCTAGGTCTTATTTACACTACATAAAATTTTTCGCCTTGTATATGGTTAGGAAGTGTAAACATATGTTTGTCAATAAATTTATGAAACATGTAATGTCTCATTTTTTTATGTGGGTACACCACAATTTTTATTTAAGGTAGCTCCTTTTTAAATTTTTCTTTATTAAGCTTTGATCTTTGTATGCATGATTTATATGTGTTTGTCGTTGACTATACTGTACATAGTGGTAGAAATTATGTGAGCTGATTATGAGTGCACGTCAGCATAATATATTTAACTTATTTTCTTAGGTACCTTACGTGTGCATAGAAAATCAAAAATATTGTCCAGTATCAAAATTATAATTCCTACTACACGAAGTGAGACCATCCGCAGATTTTTTAAATTTCCCGCCAAAACTTTGAGTAATATTTCATTAGCCAGACTTTAATATTCTACTCATTAATTAGCACTCGTTTTCAACATACAAATATACTCTATGTGTTCAACTACAAATCTTTTAATTACAATTTTACACTGACAGTAAAAACATTGACAAGACATCCGTGACACTCATGGTAAAGAGAAAGTCTTAGCATTAAATAGTTAACCTTTTTCATACTATAAAAAGGTATCGCCAGAAAATGTTCAAACAATGCACAGAAAAATAACAAAGATTTCCTTCGGACAAATCGCTTCGTGAGAACCGAAACTCACTAAAATTTCTGTCACTACTCTTCAAAACCTCGTATCTAGTTTGCAGATTGATGCTGAGGTAGGTACGAGCTTTGTTCTAAGTAGGAATTTGTTATTTAGTGCAAAAACGAAATGTGCTACGGGAACTAGCGCACCAACAATCGTAACGAAATTTCGATGAAGTGAGTTGTCGATGAAATGAAAATACTTGAAACGTTATCTTTGAAGTAAAATTTGACGTAACGAGTGTCGGCGATTCAAGGGTAAACCATGTAGCTGTGCTGTGCTGTGATATGCTGCATGTGCAGCGAAGCACACTCTAGAATGATAAATAAAGACCTCTACGTTCTTTCTCCAGAACCAATGCCCAAAGGCCATGTCTAGAACTGCCACTTAGATGGCTAAAATCCAAGAAGCAACACATCCTTGATATGACGTAGCAACATATTTATCAGTAATGTCTTCAGCTCTGCTGTATAAATAGTTAATGTTTGCACCTTAACAAGCATGACATATTTTATAATATATTATATTTCATATTGATTCATACAATACAATTTAGTTACGTCACACATTTCAGATACAATGGGTGATAAATTAGTAATGAAGGAGTTGGATTCTTTTGCACAAGATCAGTTAATGGACTTATTCAAGGGTAATGTAAAAATACGTTAATCGAAATTTACAGTAAAATTTAATTTAATTTACACTGAAATCAATTTCGACTTGTTTACGTAAAAAATATACAGTGTTTGGAATACCGATGTAGGAACTTTAAGAGGTAAATACATGGGACTTCTTAGTCCAATCTGTGATAGTTTTGTTTTAGTTGCGTTTTTCAAAAAACTTTAATTCGTTCCAATATTGTACATGAAAAGTAAAATTTAAACCAAACTATGCAATAAATCATTTTTTTTTCTGTCTGATTAACATCGCCATTAATTTATTAAACAATTAAATAAAAGTTAACCATTCCACATACTTAAATAGTATTTTATGCAACAGTTGTATAAGAGGGGGCAAAAATCGCGAGTGGCATGGGTTACGATGTGAGCGTAGCGAACATCGTAAGGAAGATGCCACGAGCGTTTTTTGACCTAGTTATACAACGTTGCATACAATGCTTTTTCTACGACTCGACATTTTAATAAATAAAATGCAAATAAACAACAACGAAAATAATTAAATGTTGCCGCTCGGAACCAACAAAATTAAAAAAATTGTCTGATCAACTTTTTTTTATTGACGTCCATGTGTCAAAAAAATATGAACTTATACCTAAAGGTATACGTTCACTATACTATACATCCATGCACAGAGGATAAAAGTATTTTTTCACCTCACTAGCTCGGAAAGCCCAGTTTGTTTGTTTGATATCTATTGAGAAAATCGCTTTTTATCCACATGTGGAGAAAGAGTTTTGACGTTTCAACGCAGCTAAAGTAAAATTTGACATGAGCTTATTTTCTGAAAAATCCCGTTTAAAATACCTACATGAAAGCTAATTAGACCTTAGTTTTAATAAATGGCAAATTGGTTGATTATTGCAGATATTTTCAAAGATATAGTACAAACCCTTATTCTTTTTTCCTCGCTGTAGTGAGGTGAAAAGTTTTGTGTTATACACGGGCGAAAAGTTATTTTACGTCTCGTGTATTGAAACACTCGCTACGCTCAGGATTCTATTTTGAACCACTCGCTTCGCTCGTGGTCAATCATAGGATCCTTTCGCTAGCTCGTGTTTCAAATAAACACTCGCGGGTAAAATACAACTTTCCCCCCTTGTATAACAAATAACTATTTTAATACAGTTGCTCAAAAAGTGGTACTTTTCGTAGCTGCAAATCGTGCGAAAAGTTGGATATTTCGAACTAGTGCTTTTTACTTTTCATTTTTTTTTAATTTTCTGTCGTACTAACACGTCATGTCTCATACATCCAAACAAAGGTCAATCACTTTCCGACTTTATTTATTAGGTCATACAGCATTGCAAGTGTATATCTCTCATAATTATGTTTAAAATATTTAAATTGCATATTGGATCAATTAAAGGGTTATCTATTAAAAATATTCAAAAACGGTTTTAATAATTCGTCTGAGTGACTTTTATTATTGAGCAAATGAGTATTATGCGTGACCTATAAAAATTAAAAAGAAAAGTAATGTCACAGATTAGAAAATACAGTATTAAGCGTGACCCACGCGCTGCTTTATAAATTCATAATTTTTTTTTTTTTTTTTTTTTTTTTTTTTTTTATGAATAATCGCTATTATTGTGTATTAAATAATATATTTATTTACAACTATATGAAATGTATAGAACTAAAAACAGATTCACGATGTTTATTGTTTGGAATCAATTAAATTACTGTGTATAACATTATCATATCTCTTCTGAAATATTAAAACTATTTCTCTTGATTTGGCTGAATGATGACAGCCGACGCCATCTTGAAAAAAAATATTTCAATTAAAAGTAAAACTTTCTTTTTCATTCAAGATTGTTTTAATTAGGTGTAATTGACACATCCCACCAAAAACATTCTGTACACAAGGGTACAAAAACAGGTGCTCCATGACACCATTGCACCAATCTGTGGCCAGAACCGCTATAAGTCAATTTTTTTTACACGTAATGTTATATCTGTTGTAACTACCTATGTTTGTTAAGCGAGATAATAGCCCATACTGGTGTACCCTCCAACGGCCTAGTCACACAGCATTAACTATAATAATAAAGAAATCGCAGTAAGGAACCTTAGACTTGGTATGACTTTGTCTAGATTTCATTACTTTTTAGAGATAAACAAGCAGCTCCATCGAGACTTGGCTAGTTTTTTACAGAATGTTTTTGGTGGGATTTCACTTCTTTTTGTAGAAACGTGAGCATATTGTTTTATAACAACCTGCTAATTAACTTTAGCAAACCTCACGAAATAAAAACCGAAATCAACGAAATGCAAATAATCCCTCCTAATCCCTAGCAAACGTTTCCAAGCGCAGTAGAAGAATGTCGTGAACGACTGTAACGCGGCCGGTTGCCACTTCGCCATATAAGATTATCGGAAAAACAAACGACGGCGCATTTTAAAATACAGTCAGCGCCATCTAGCGACGTGTGCGGGTATCACCGCCACTCTTAGTCCAATGCATTATATTTTGACCAAATTTTGAGCGAAATTAATATTTTGGTGTAATTTGTGTAATGTTCGAGTAGAATACAGTTAATCGTTCGACTATTTCTTCTTGTAAACTTGTAAGTAAGTATAAGTATAAAAGCCAGTCTAGTCTTGTCCAGAGTTTTCCTTTAATTTTATTTATATGCGTATTAAAAGCAGAAGGGGAGGCATTCGCCCAGCGGGTACGTAGTCCAATGCCGAAGTTCAAAATACCGAATATCATAAGACCTATGGACGGAAGGCCGAAAATTAAAATGTCGAATGTTTATTTGACCAAAAGTTTAAAATCCCGAAAGAACGTTTGTTCGAAAGGATGAAATACCGAATATTATAATCCCGAAGACTGTAATCCCGAAGAATGTAATCCCGAAGACTGTAATCCCGAAGATTATAATCCCGAAGACCTGCCTGAAGGTTGTAATCCGGAATATTGTTTAAACTCTCGAGAATTATCTCGTATTTCTGTAGTCTTACAGATTCTAATGTTTATTTTATACAAAGAATATTAACCTAAATTACGTAACCTACTTGCCTACTACTATACTTACTATTTATAAGTGAACTCTTCTGTGGAACCGATCTGCTCCGGCGCTGTGGGATGTGCAGCCCCTCCGCCCTAGTAAGCTAGTACTCTTTATTATACTGTGGCCCTAGCGTAAGAAAGTGCGGGCATCAAGCGAGTCGCAGCGGCTGAGGCTGGTCGCCGAAGGTGACTAAAAAGCCGAAGCTGCGGAGGCGAGCGTTGACAGCTTCGGTTCCAGACAAGTTCGGTTCGGTTGGCAGTCCATGACAGAATATTTTATCATAATATCGAATATTTAGTGTCATACTTAAATTCCCACTTTCCCGGACTCTTTCCTTTTCTTAATCGACTTGCCACAGAACCGAAGCTGTCAACCCCGATTCCACGTGGTCTTGTCTGCCCTACCCCTAGAGTGTATATAAAAGCCCGGAGGCGCGGAGAAAGGGCAGCTCCCGGCCGCCGTAAGAAAGTGCGGGCATCAAGCGAGGCGCAGTGGCTGAGGCTGGTCGCCAAAGGTGACCAAAAAGCCGAAGCTGCGGAGGCGAGCTGAACATCCCGCAGCACCGGAGCAGATCGGTTCCACGGAAAAGTCAGATTAGTTTAGTGTCCTGACACTTTTAAAGTGCTCATTGACTTTCGGGATTAGAAAATTTCGAGATTTTAAAAATTTCGGGATTATGAAATTTCGAGATTTTCAACTTTCGATTTTCTGAAAATAGGTAATTTGAGCTTCGGTTTATCGAATATCGGCTTTTTGAACTTTCGGTATTTTGACCATCGGTATTTCAACTGTAGGTATTATGAACTTGCGGGATTTTAATACGTAACCCGCCCAGCTGTGGGACGCTATAGGCTAGATTAAATTAGATGTATCCCACTACGCTGGATTTTTGCAATGACAGTCGATTTTTTATGTACCAATAGTAGAAGGGGGCATTACCATATCTCTAATACAGCCAGGCGGGGCGCACTCCGCGATTAACGTTTCCCGCTACAAGTACATGCCGGTGGCCTCATGCATGGGGACTATTCAGTGGCTGCCACGCACTGTCTCGGAACGCACGTACACGAAATTCGCGCGCACGCTCATCCGATTTATGTACGTCGCAAGTGAACGTTCCTCATTCATCTGTTGATACCAGTGTTATATTATAATATAAAGTGTTTAGATGAGTAAAAAGACAGCGAAAAGATATTGTATCGCAGCGGGTTGTAGGAACAATGATCGAAATTGGAATCACGCGTTTTTCGTTCTCCCAACACGTCCGCAGGATGCCGATAGGTAAGAAAATTAACATAATATATAATAAGTAGTTACTGAATAAAAATAAAAAAACATATTGCAGGTGTATCTACTTCCATATTTAACACTGGTTACTCAGATCAATTTTAATTGTTAAGTACTGATGTAATTTTGAATTGATAATTTGCTGATATTTGTCAATTTAAATTCTAGTAAAATAAGTATGTCTACTACTAAATCAACAATCATAGAGGTTTTTATAATAATATTTAATATCAAGTTTGTAAAATTACTTGTAAGTAATGAATAAACGATAAGTGATAGTTTGATAGGTAAGTATATAAAATATATAAATAAAGAGTTAAAAGAAATGTATTGGAAGAGATCCCTAATAGGGATAAGTTCGCCTTTGTACATGTTTTATTTGTAACTAGCGACCCGTCCCGGCTTCGCATGGTGCGTCCGTGTGTATTTTTAAAGATCTAAGCATACCTACATAGGGGCAGACAGACAGACAGCAGGAAACGACTTTGTTTTATACTAGGTGTATAAAAGTGATGAATATACTATATGAACATATAAATAAATATTGGACAACTAAGCAAAAACAAAATGAAGCTCAAGAATTTAATTGCATGTGAAGGTAACGCATTCGTTGCATTATTTTATTATATTATACGTATTAAAATGTTTAAAAATAAAGCTAAAATGTTTTGCGGCCTGGTGGTGGATTCAATTCGTCCAAATTCTGAGATTGATTATTTTATAGTTAAATAATGAAATAATAAATAAAATGTATGAAGAATATAAATATATTACTCTCTATATTGAATGCAAGAAATAAATGGGAAATATATTTTTATTTTTAGTCGTTGACAGCCCTCGCTCTCGGCGACGCGGCAAGCGAGCCAATTCATTTTTACCGTTGGCACGCAGCTTTAAAGTTCCGTTTGGCTTGCGCTGGGGACGACGACTTTAGAAGGGCCATAAATCATATTTTTTCGGCTAAAAAAAGCGGCTTTTGTAAAGATCAAAGTAGTGTGCCTTCTGTACTTGTACTATTATCTATTCTGTGATACAGCTGAGACCAGCTGAGGGTTCTTCATCAAATAAATAATAAATAAATAAATATCCGACAACCTCACACAAATCGATCTAGTCCCAAATTACTAGAGCTTATTTGGCTTGTGTTATGGGTACTAGACGACGATATAAATACTTATACATATAGATAAATATATACATAAATACATAGAACAACCATGACCCAAGCACAAATATTCGAGTTCATCACACAAATATTTGCCCTGGCCGGGACTCGAACCCGGGACCGCCGGCTTAGTAGGCAGGTGTTTACAAACCGAGCCAAACGCGTCAAATACTTCAGACCTTGGATTTTTGACATCAATTATGAAGCGGCCCACCAAGTTGAATATTAAAATACTTAAACGGGTTTACTCACGTCGTAGAAATCGAATAACGCTCGACATGTTTCGAATCAGTACGCGATCCATCATCAGGAGAGACGATCAGTCGCGACGGCGGCCAACCGAACACAACAAGTTGAATATTTTTTGTAAAGGCGGTATGTCAATATCTAATAGTTTGGTTGGGCTCTTGTGTTTTCTAATCAGAGTACTCCAGATCTTCGATTATCCTAGTTTTTAGGGTTCCGTACCCAAAGGGTAAAAACGAGACCCTATTACTGAGACTTCGCTGTCCGTCCGTCCGTCTGTCCGTCCGTCCGTCCGTCTGTCACCAGGCTGTATATCAAGAACGGTGATAGCTAGACAATTGAAATTTTCACAGATGATCTATTTCTATTGCCGCTATAACAACAAATACTAAAAATAAAATAAAATAAACATTTAAGGGCTCCCATACAACAAACTTGTTTTATGGTACGGAACCCTTCATGCGCGAGTCGGACTCGCACTTGGCCAATTTTTATAGTTTTCGCTTTATGTGGCCATTTAACCCTAACTCTGTACCAAATTTCAACTCTCTGAATTTATGGGAAGTACTACTTCTTTACTGATGATCATGAGTGAGTGAGTGAGTGAGTGTCGTAAATGCGAAACTTTGCTTTCGCTTAACTTCGGAACTAAATGACCTACAGACTTGAAATTTTGGATTTTAAGTATGTGATTATAGCTTACTGGATGACGAAAATTTCTGCGTTCTGGTCTTATCCAGAGGTGCTCAAATAGGGGGCTGAAAATGCGGCGAAATGGTTCCAGTAAAGGATGGTACGGCAGTGTTTGCTTCGCGCTCGACTTGGCGGGGGCACTGCCGTGCCCCCAGATCACGAAGACTGTAATCCCGAAGATTATAATCCCGAAGACTATGCTCCTGCCTGACCTTCAGGTCCGAAGGTTGTAATCCGGAATATTATTTAAACTCTCGAGAATTATCTCGTATTTCTGTCTTCTTACAGATTCTAATGTTTATTTTATACAAAGAATATTAACCTAAATTACGTAACCTACGTGCCTACTACTATACTTACTATTTATAAGTGAACTCTTCTGTGGAACCGATCTGCTCCGGCGCTGTGGGATGTGCAGCCCCTCCGCCCTAGTAAGCTAGTACTCTTTATTATACTGTGGCCCTAGCGTAAGAAAGTGCGGGCATCAAGCGAGTCGCAGCGGCTGAGGCTGGTCGCCGAAGGTGAGTAAAAAGCCGAAGCTGCGGAGGCGAGCGTTGACAGCTTCGGTTCCAGACAAGTTCGGTTCGGTTGGCAGTCCATGACAGAATATTTTATCATAATATCGAATATTTAGTGTCATACTTAATTTCCCACTTTCCCGGACTCTTTCCTTTTCTTAATCGACTTGCCACAGAACCGAAGCTGTCAACCCCGATGTCACGTGGTCTTGTCTGCCCTACCCCTAGAGTGTATATAAAATCCCGGAGGCGCGGAGGGAGGGCAGCCCCCGGCCGCCGTAAGAAAGTGCGGGCATCAAGCGAGGCGCAGCTTTCTTACGCTAGGGCGGAGGGGCTGAAAATCCCGCAGCACCGGAGCAGATCGGTTCCACGGAAAAGTCAGATTAGTTTAGTATCCTGATACTTTTAAAGTACTCATTGACTTTCGGGATTATAAAATTTCGAGATTTTAAAAATTTCGGGATTATGAAATTTCGAGATTTTCAACTTTCGATTTTCTAAAAATAGGTAATTTGAGCTTCGGTTTATCGAATGTCAGCTTTTTGAACTTTCGGTATCTTGACCATCGGTATTTCAACTGTAGGTATTATGAACTTTCGGGATTTTAATACGTAACCCGCCCAGCTGTGGAACGCTATAGGCTAGATTAAATTAGATGTATCCCACTACGCTGGAATTTTGCAATGACAGTCGATTTTTTATGTACCAATAGTAGAAGGGGGCATTACCATATCTCTAATACAGCTGAGACCAGCTGAGGGTTCTTCATCAAATAAATAATAAATAAATAAATATCGGACAACCTCACACAAATCGATCTAGTCCCAAATTAAGCTCTAGAAGGCTTGTGTTATGGGTACTAGACGACGATATACGAGTACATACTTATATAGATAAATATATACTTAAATACATAGAACAACCGTGACCCAAGCACAAATATTCGAGTTCATCACACAAATATTTGCCCTGGCCGGGACTCGAACCCGGGACCGCCGGCTCAGTAGGCAGGTGTTTACAAACCGAGCCAAACGCGTCGTCAAAATACTTCAGACCTTGGATTTTTGACATCAAATGAAGCGGCCCACCAAGTTGAATATTAAAATACTTAAACGGGTTTACTCACGTCGTAGAAATCTAATAACGCTCGACATGTTTCGAATCGGTACGCGATCCATCATCAGGAGAGACGATCAGGCGCGACGGCGGCCAACCGAGCACAACAAGTTGAATAAAAAATGAAAAAAATGAAAAAATGAAAAATTGTTTATTTTCCCTTTTTTAACAAGTACAATGTCTGCAGTGATTGGGACTTCCTTTTAGGTAAGTAGACTTGGATGAATATTTTTTGTAAAGGCGGTATGTCGATCTCTAATAGTTTGGTTGGGCTCTTGTGTTTTCTAATCAGAGTACTCCAGATCTTCGATTATCCTAGTTTTTAGGGTTCCGTACCCAAAGGGTAAAAACGAGACCCTATTACTGAGACTTCGCTGTCCCTCCATCCGTCCGTCCGTCTGTCCGTCCGCCCGTCCATCTGTCACCAGGCTGTATATCAAGAACGGTGATAGCTAGACAGTTGAAATTTTCACAGGTGATCTATTTGTA
Organism: Apotomis capreana; assembly: GCA_947623375.1. NCBI lineage: Eukaryota > Metazoa > Arthropoda > Insecta > Lepidoptera > Tortricidae > Apotomis > Apotomis capreana. The sequence goes on from OX392506.1 coordinate 23,308,915, forward strand.
TTGCCGCTATAACAACAAATACTAAAAATAAAATAAAAGAAACATCTAAGGGCTCCCATACAACAAACTTGTTTTATGGTACGGAACCCTTCATGCGCGAGTCGGACTCGCACTTGGCCAATTTTTATAGTTTTCGCTTTATGTGGCCATTAAACCCTAACTCTGTACCAAATTTCAGCTCTCTGAATTGATGGGAAGTACTACTTCTTTACTGATGATCATGAGTGAGTGAGTGAGTGTCGTAAATGCGAAACTTTGCTTTCGCTTAACTTCGGAACTAAATAAACTACCGACTTGAAATTTTGGATTTTAAGTATGTAATTATAGCTTACTGGATGACGAAAATTTCTGCGTTCTGGTCTTATCCAGAGGTGCTCAAATAGGGGCCTGAAAATGCGGCGAAATTGTTCCAGTAAAGGATGGTACGGCAGTGTTTGCTTCGCGCTTGACTTGGCGGGGGCACTGCCGTGCCCCCAGATAAGTCTGATAAAACAAGAGTTTTTGATAGAAAATGATGGATTCTGATGTTACCAGAATAGATTTAACACCGCTCTATATACGTGCCAAGGCAAAAATTGCAAGTGAGAGTATTTTACCCGCAAAATCGAAAGAAAAATTACAATGCCGTCTATGAACATTTTATTGGCTGGCCCAATTAAAGAAAAATGGTTGTCATTGTCAATGTATATAATACTAGCTTTTGCCCGCGACTACTACGTCCGCGTGGAACTTGGAAGTATGGAAGCAAACTCGTACAACACGATAGATATTCACCATTATCACCTTAATTAATAAAAGGGATTATTAAAAGCCCCTAAGCAAATGTAAGAGCAATTGTGCTTTTGGTCTTATCATTCATTACATTTCCTACAGGGTCATCAATGTCATCATGAATTACTTACTCAGTTTTCAATATTTTTAGGGATAAGTTCCAGGATGAAAACTATCATATGTCCTTCCTCGGATCTTTAACTATCTCCATGCCAAATTTCATCTCAATCGATTCAGCGGTTTAAGCGTGAAGAGGTAACAGACAGACAGACACACTTTCGCATTTATAATATTAGTATGGATAATGTGAGCCGGCGGTCCCGGGTTCGAATCCCGGCCAGGGCAATGAACTCGAATATTTGTGCTTGGGTCATGGTTGTTCTATGTATTTAAGTTATTTATCTATATAAGTCTTAAGTTTAATTTGGGACTAGATAAATTTGTGTGAGGTAGTCTTATATTTATTTATTTATTTTATTTTAATATCAAAAAAATTACGGTTTGACACTGACATCATAGGTAGGTCAAAATGTGAAAGTGTCAAGATTTGAAAGCAAATATCAGTCAAGAATATTGTGACTTGCAGCTTGCAGATTCCCAAATTCAAAAAATAATATCGAAAATCCATTGTAAAAAAAGTGTGTGTGTCAGCTCCAACGCACGACTGGAGTTTACTCTTCAGGCCAGGCGCGCACCACGTTTTATTTTTAGTCGCGCGATAATTTTGTCGCAGAAATAAGCGTACTTCTGGGTTTATGAAAATCGTGGTGCGCGCACTCTCATATAAACCCATATCTTGCATTTATGCGACAAAATTATCGCGCGACTAAAATCGTGGTGCGCGCCTGGCCTTAAGAACGATTATAAAATATATACTCAATACTCAATACGTTTATTGCACACAATGATTAGTAAATAGTTTAAGTATCACATTATGTACCCTGTTGGGTGCTGCAAACAAGAACGAGAAGGTAGGCATTTACATAATATTAATATACGAGTATAATATACAGCAAAATTACAATATTTTACAAGGAAAATTTACTTCCGATTGATTTTTAACAAATTGGAGAGATCATGAGTAGTAACTAAATAAGGAAGCGTGATGTAAAGCGCCCTCGAGCGGCTAGTTTAGTTACTAGAGTCTGCAGTGCTACGGAAAAAACCGTATCTTACTATGAAATCCATACAAAGATACGACCTTTCTACCGTAGTATCGCAATACTTTTTTTTTTTATCTATTGATTAAGGAGCTTTGATCATTTTTATGAACATGCCAGCTCCAGCAGGCCTAATACACAACATCATTCATCTAAAAGACATAGATAAATAAAAACATAAACCGTATAAACTTAAAAATAACGTGTACACGAAAACAACTAAATTTGTATACACTATTTACATAAAAACAACTGTATACAAATTTAGCCGATTCCGATAAGGGTTCCGCCAATATTTAATTGAACATTACATTCAAGAAAGATCTGGTATTAGACCTAGCCATTTACATTAGACAAAAACAAACGTACAAAATCACCTTCCTTAAAAAAAATCCTTAAATAAATCCAAAATCTCCTTAACAACAACTCCAAACAGCGTTTTGAACTTCTCCTCCCAACTTTCGGTAGAAAACAAAATATCCTTCGTCTTCTCAACCAGCCTTTCAAAAGTAATACGTCTCTTCTTCTTGTCCTTATTTTGTCTTTTATCTTCCATATCAGCCCGCTCAATAGTAGGCTGATTGACCAATAGACACTCGGACCTCTTCACATCTGTTACTCTTTTTGAATTCCGCGGCTTACTAACCTCTTGTTGTGGCTCGCTCTCTAATCTGTACTGACTTACTGATCGCTGGCCCTCAGCCTGACAGACAGAATCTTCAGACTCTTTAGATTGTAACGGCTTCGACAAAACAGCATCTCTATATGACTTTCCAAAACTTAAGTCATTCTCAAAAACAGATGGCGCATCCTGACTACAAACATCCGTATCCTTTTTTTCCGTATTTTGCATATACAACCAAAAAGCCCGTTTATATATACATCCCTCAGCAGACATAATCCTGCGAATTTCTTACTCCTTCACAAAAACCGGGCACGACTTATCTAAGGCCATATGGCTGCCTTTACAATTAATACATCTAAAAATAGTCGTTTCGCAATTGGCATGCTCCCCGCCGCATTTCGGACAAGTAACTTTAGTAGTAGGACAAAACCTGCTCAGATGAACGAACTTCCAACATATTGAACATTGGGTAACCGGGAAAGTGTACTGATTTACCTTAAATCAGCAACCGTAGGCATAAACATATGGCGGTAAAGAAGTTCCCTTAAAACACAGACGAATAGCTTCAGCCTTAACCCAACGCCCATCATGATCCAAACGGTTTAGTCTACATATTGACAAAATGTCTTCAGACCCTTCAATATTCTTTAAAAATTCGTCTTCCTCAACCTCCAACTCAACCTGCCTTATAATTCCATAAGTGCAGCATGCCATTTTAGACCAATAAGAACGTCTCGTCTCATTGTTAAACTCCTGAGAAGCCAGAAGCTTCTCCGCATCATCCTTAGAGTTAAACTGTATGCGAACTTTACGTGGACCCATAAACTTGACGGATAAAATTCCTTTTATACCCTTAAATTGCAGCAACTTTGCCAAACCAATCTGTTTCGGTAAATCTTCTTTTGACACTATATAAACTTCAAATAGCTTGTCAGGCACAGGCACACCGTCCGGCTCCAGCTGCGTTTTGGCGGTTGCTAAATCCCGCAAGCGTTTAGGTTTCCTGCCTATTGTGATAAAACTATCACTACAACCACAGCTTTCGTCGCTCAGACCACAAGCACGCTTCACCGCTATATGCCGCACATCCGACATGGACTCAGCGTCCGATACAATATCCGATTGACTCGGCCCTGCCTTACTATCAAACTCCACTTCAGATAGCCACGACGGAGCTGCCCGCTGCCCACATTCTAAAAGTGACGTATCACTCACGACACCTCGACTTGACTCACTCATCGCAAAAACAGCGAAAAGGACTCTAAAACTGAATTAACTTATAAATAAAATAAAATTTGATAAAATTTTCAACCGTCGCCTTTGACAACCAAACGTCAATCCTCGCAATACTTATATTTTTGGAACGTATTTGCCGTGCTAATTTAAAAAGTCGTATCTCAGTATACGATCGGGGTAAAAATACGACTTCTTAATTTAGCAGGTTATGCGTTAAGCGTTATAGACTAAGCTCCCGATATAAAATGACCTTTAAAGAGATGTTTATTTGATGAAATGTATTTTATATTTAGTTTAAAATGACAATAAATATATTGGATATGGGTTGCATAACAAATTTTAGTCCGGGGTATGTTTAGTTTAAAATTAAAAAATTTTTTTTTTTACATTTCACCGATTTGATTATTAGATAAATTCATAATTAAATAATCTTTAATTTTATTTAATTTCAATTCAACAATCAGACCTTTGCAAAATGCTAGTAGGTATAGATTTACCTGTTTATACCTGGCTACCCAATAGTTGTGACGGGAAAAGAATAGGCAACCTAACGTTTGCATATTCTATGGGCTTCATACTTTCGATTGGTATAGAATTTATCTAATATTAATGAAACCGGTGAAATGTTTAAAACAATTTTTTTTATTATTAATTAAACATACCCTGGACTAAAATTTGTTAGGCAACCCATATGCATATATAATTATTGACATATTAAATTAAATATAAAATACACTTCATCAAATAAACATCTCGGTGAAGGTTATTTTATATCGGGATCTTAGTCTATAACGCTTAACGCATAACCTGCTAAATTACGAAGTCGTATTTTTACCCCGATCGTATACTGAGATACGACTTTTTAAATTAGCACGGCAGATACGTTCGATTTTACACCCCATATTTTTCATACCCCGGGCTTATATATGAAAATCGATTCTTAAGGAGTAAACTCCAAAAAATATATTTGTGAAGAATAAACCCGTATTATTTAAAGGCTTTATTTAGCGAAAATGACATTGACTATGTAGTCATAGATACCACATTATTCCCTACGTCTGGAAATCCAGGAGATAGGCAGGAGGCCTGCGCGTTCGTTGAGACCGTCGCAGCACAGGGGAACCCTGAACGGCGGCTTCGGCGGGCGCTGGCTGTTGCGGCTCTTCTGCGATAAGCTCTTCCCGCTGATCTAGTTCAAATGGTTCCTGTTGAAGGATTTGTTGAGGGGTTAATGCGTCCGGTATGGGTTCTTGCTGAACCGCTTCTTGATGCACACCACTCTCTCCACTCGGAGCTAGGTGGCGGTTCGATACGGTTAGCTCCCTACCGTTAGATAGGCGCACCGAACTGTAAAATGGGTTCGCTTCCAAAAGGTCTACCTCTTCCACTAATGGGTCATATTTACTTGTGCGATTGAATTTTTTTAAAAAGACTTTCGTAGATTGTTGCAGCCACTACGGCATAGACTGTCCCCAAGACGATCGTCGTGGGTGATTGAACATTCGTTCGTGTGGTGTAGTATTTGTTGCTGTACAGAGCAATGATCTAATACTGTGTAGCGCTTGGGTCAACACTTCTTCCCATCTAGTTATAGGCAAATTCTTACTTTTAGGCGCTAAACGGATTGTTTGCCATAAAGTGCCATTAAGTCTTTCGACCTGGCCATTTCCTTGGGGATTATATGGAGATGACCGACTAGTAGTGATGCCTTTAGAATGTAAGAAATCTTTTAATTCTTTTGACATAAATGCCGCTCCTTGGTCAGTATGTACCATTGTTGGAAATCCGAAAGTTGAGAATAATTCCGTAAGATGCTTCATAACTGTCATCGTGCTAGTGTCAACGCAAGCATAAGCAAATGGGAATCTGGAGAATTCATCTATGATGGTGAGAATATATTTATTATTGGTTGATGATGGCAAGGGTCCTTTAAAATCCAAAGCGATCCTTTCGAATGGGGTAGTTGCTCTAATAAGCGTTCCTGTGTTTGCGGTGAATCTAGGTTTAATTTCTGCACAAACCGGACAAGCTGAGACGACTCGTTTCACTTCATCGCTTGAGAAGGGTAAATTTTTTGATCGTATCCAGTGGGTCAGCCGAGTGATACCAGGATGACAAAGCATTTGGTGTAATTCCTTCAGTTTGTCGCAGTTTGTTGCAGCGCAAGTTTGTCTAGTTAATGCATCGGCGACCACGTTTTGGCTTCCTGGACGATATTTAATATCAAATTTATAGTTTGACAGTTCTATGTGCCATCGTTGAATTTTATCGTTTTTAATTTTGCTTGCATGTCCTTTTAGCATGAAGGCGACCGACTTTTGGTCTGTAATCAAATTAAATTGTCGTCCGATTAGATAGTGGCGCCACTTCTTTAGACTTTCAATAATGGCACATGCTTCTTTCCCAACAATCGGGTATCGGCGTTCGCTGTCGTTCAATGACTTCGAGAAGAAGGCCACAGGTCTACCGTTTTGCGTAAGCGAGGCTGCTATTGAATGATCTGAAGCATCAGTTTCGACTGTAAATGTTTCTTTAGGGTCAATAGCGGACAGAGATGATTTTAATATAATATTCTTTAGATCTTCAAATTATTTTATTTGTTCAGATGCCATGGGAAACGTTTCGACTTTTGTTAGTAAGTGAAGTTTTGATGAAAAGTCAGGTACCCACTTAGAATAGTGTGAAAATAGGCCAATCGCTCGTTTGAGGCATGCAGAGTTCTGTGGTATCGGCAGTTCACGTAGCGGTTGCAGTCGTTCTGGGTCGGGTTTGACTTTTCCATCGCAGATGTTATATCCCAGGATATTCAAGTTTTTGAGTGCAAATTCACTTTTCTCTTTGTTGATTGTCAGATTATGATTTTCTGCTATTTTCATGAATTTCTGTAGTTTATCGTCGTGGTCTTTCTGATCAATTCCACAGACTGTGATGTCGTCGAGATATGGATAGACACCTTCAATATCAGATTTGCGTATAATCGAATCTATGAATAATACTTTTTCCTGTGTTCAAGAAAGTAACAAACGTGCGTGCACTCGAAAATAAGATTAAAAAAAAAACTGTTTTCTGCGTGAACTTTGTTAATATCAAAACAAAAATTTGCAAGGAAAAATTCAAACTGTAGGTATACCAATTAATCGCGTAAGTCCTGTTCTAAATAGTAACATTGATAATATGTTAAGAAACATGTTAGATCATAGAGAAAAATGTCTAAAACAATCAATATTTTTGAACGGATAAGGAGCCTTAAGGGTAGTATCTGTCCGGGTTTCCCCGGATTTGTCCAAGTTTGGAGACCGTTCGGGATGATTTTCAAAAAAATGTCCGGGAAAAACCCTACGGGACACTTATGTCGATGAAAGATAAAGATGGCAGCCCTACTTAAGGGTGAAGCCGTACAATAAAACAACTCTTTGCAGGTGGCGTTTGCGGTCGCCCTACCGACCGGAGTGTGTCAGCGACCTGTCTTCGGGATGGACGATTTCTGTCCAAAAGAACAAGAGGAGGTTAGCAATTGGAAACCATTTCATCTCGTTTTTCTGGGCTTTTCCTAGTTTGGAGGCCGTCCGGGGCAATCCGAACACTTTATTTTAATGAAAAATAATGCGTTTTTTTTATAATTTATTTTCGGATACGTCCAGGGAAATAATGCGATACCTATTATGCCAAATGTCCGGCTTTTTTTCAGCCTTAGTCCGGCTAATTCAGATATGGCAGTCCTACAGTATTATCATTATAAGAAAGTTTGCTAACGAACATGTCTGTAGAATCAGCCATTTTTTTATTGTTTGAAAAAAGGAATCCTCAATGTTTAATTTTAAAAGTTATTATTTGTTATTTTTTTTTTTAGATGTAACTGTTCCCTGCATGAAGATGACTCTCACAACGGCCACACAGAACTAGATCAATGAATATAGTACCGTTTAATATCGCTTTATTCAAGTAGTAACAACAGACGTGCAACAGACAAACCATAAAAAACAATCATTTTAACAAATAAATAATGTAAATATTTTTTTTTTTATTATTACAAGCGCACTCACCTGATTGAGCATACCATAATGCTTATTTGATTTCTCTTGTAACTAGTTTTACTTAATATTGTATTTTTGTGGACATATTTTCTTGACTTTTATCGTAGTATTATTATTGTTAATTATTACGAATTGATGATGGCCCAAATGAATAAAATACAATACACTTTGTAGGACAACAGCTACTGAAAAAACTAAGCATTTCTCATTTAAGCTCCGTCGCCTTATTAGAAGATAACAGAGTTCAGGAAAGACATAGGAATGCTCAAAGAAAGCACTGGACAATGGGACGAAATGAGATTGCTTTCAACAGCGTTCATGCAGTTTTATCTTGGCACTGGAGGAAACGGCTAGGGCCGACGCAGGGAGTAACTCCGAAACAAATCGAAAATTTCGTTATCAAATGCAATTTCCATCTCTTTCACTCAATATTAGAGAGACAGAGATGGGTAGGTATAGATCATAGATGAGTATACCGTTTGACAACGAAATTTTCGAATTTCGTTTTTCGGAGTAACGCCCCAGTTGACAATGATAATAGGGATAGGGATAACAACTGATGTTAAATTCTACAGCATACTGTAGTTATATGAATAAAACTAGCTCAATGTGATGTCATGAAACAAATTAAAAAATATTTTTTTTTGACTTCAAAGGTACGCAAATAGTATATTTTTTGTTAAATCCAAAAGAAATTTTGAATTAGTTTTCAAAATCCTCATAATTAAAAAAAACAATAATTGTAAAACAATCATGAACTAAACGCACTTTTTCACGGTGAAAATGGCTAATTACTTATTGCCTCCATACAAATATTGTTACCCCATAACATATAATGATGTCACGATTAGGTGGCCATTTGTATAGAGCGCTTTTAGCGCTCTGTAGAATATTGAACTTTGACGGTCATTTCTGACTTTTAGAGCAGTAGTGTAGTTAGTCCCATATAGACTTAAAGCAGCAATACGACGGTTAAAACTCTCTTTCTCAAAAAATAACCCATAAACCAATCAAGATCTGCTATAGGATAGCTAAATGGGATGAAATATTGTTGATAACGTTATGAGAAAGGTAAAATAAATTATCACAAGGAGAAACTCTCGACGGGACATTTCAATTTGTAAACACGAAGCTGGCTATTCGTCATCGTGACAATCTCTGGCGGGGGAAGTGAGCCTTATTTCTTTTGTGTTTTCGTTTATAATTTTCGGTTCCCCTCCGTTAGCCCGAAAAACTTTCATCCTAATTTCATTAGCACTAATTTTGGTAACCCTAAAATCACTAACCCGAATTTTCATTCATCCTAATTAATGAATAGCCCTAATTTCAGGATTTCGAATTTTCATAATACCTAATTACTTCATACCGAATTCTCACTGGCCCTAATTTGCACTTAGCCGATTTTTTTAGACTACTAATACTATAATACCTAATAATGCTAAAACCTAAATTTTATTAAACCTATTATTATCTATAAACCTAAGGCGAGGGCTGCTGGCAAGACCACGTGGAGTCGGAATTGCCATAGACTCAGGATGTACATGGGAATCTTTTGACGCTCCGCTATACATTGTCACAATAGAAACCTAACCTAACCTACAGTTTTCGGGGTTCAGCCAATTCGATATATGTCCAAATCCGTATTTTCTGTTTTAACGTAAAAATAGGTTTAATAATCTTTAGTACTCTTGACATTTAGTGTCAGTAATGATTAGGTCTAATAATCATTCGGTGTGGTAATTATTAGGTTATTTCATATTAGTATTGTTGATAATTAGTACAAATCATTATTAGAGTATTGGATTATTAGGTCTAACAACTAGGTGAAATGACATTAGGGCTAATGAAAATTAGAGCTAACGTTGATAGGTGTAATAATATTAGCCCTTGCGTTATTAGGTCAAGTAGGGGAGTACCATAATTTTCAAGGGCGACTGGGTCAGGCCCGAACAGCTGGCAATTTGGACACCTGGACATCCCGACAAACAGACATACGAAAGTATTTTTCTCCTTTTAATCAATTCACAAGTCACCAGCGATTCGTAAAATGCGATCAAAATTCATTGGTCATCAGTCCTCACGTTTGTCATACGTAATTTCTATCGATTTGGCTCGTATTTTTCGATCCCTGCACCTCTAGGCCTTCGTGTTGCAAATTCCCGCTCCGGGAGACAAGGTCGCTAGTTCAAGCCTCGTTATAGTAAAATAGAGCAAAAGATTATGGTTCGAAAAAAAATGGAAAAAGATGGTCATAGAGTTTGTTCACCCTGCCATACACGCCATCGTCATCAAATAGCTACAACTTCTTCAAATAAATTTAAGTTTAATCAAAGACGGTTTAATTAAGTGTTTTTCTTTCCTAAGAAAGAATATTTTCTCATTTTATCTCATTTATTAAACCTAAAACATCAGTATGGATTTATCAATACGACGGCGTGTAGTTTTCTGCAAGTCAAGTTGTTATTTTCTAGCCTTCATGCACCCGTGTCGACGTCCTCCTTGTCAACTGAAAAGATTGAAGATTGCATTTTAATTTTATTATGAAGTGTAAAAGGGAGGAGCGGAATTTTCATACATCCAAAAGTGTGTAAAAGGTGTTAAATTGGTGGCGCTACTGTGGCTGAAAGTAGTTCCGTTTTTTAGCAACAGTTTGCTTATACAGTTTTAATAAAACTTAACTAGCAGGGTCACCTAAAATATTAAAATTTTCAATTCTATGGGGGGAGGTCATGATTTCAGGAAAAATCTCGATAGCGTGATGCAGCCGGATAGTTGTTTTGTATGGACACGCTTCGCCGTGCCAACCTGCCGCCATCTGTTTTCAAAAAAACCGTTGTCCTCGCATCACGCCGAAACGGCTGGATAAAAAGTTACCAATTTTGGTACAGGAATAGCTGAACATCCAAAGATGGTTATAGGATACTTTTTATTATGATTAATATTTATCTCTGAAAACATAAATACCATGAAATATTTTCCTTACAATGTGTAACCTTATAATGACAGCGTTTGTGATTTTGAATTTAGAACGACGCGACCCCCGCGTGGCTCTTACGTGTACAAAAACTAAAAAGTATGAATTCGACATAATACCTCCTCGCGGCCCACCGGTATTAACAATAAGGTTAAGGTTGTTTGAGGCGTTGAGTTACGGAAACCGTCTTAGTTAGATAGAAAAGATGGCGCCAATTATCGACCAACACAGACGAAAATATGAGTGCAATGTTCGTTGTAAATTGGCTCATTCTAAAAAAAAACATACATTTCTTTAAAAACACAATTTGCGAGAATAGGAACTAATTAATGCTCTTTTATTGAATATGCAATTATATTCTTCTGTAGTTTGTAGTTAATGAATAAAACAGATTTTTAATGCCATTTTATCGAGTGTAATTGAAATGAAAGTATTTCGAATCAATTTAAGTAAATTAAATATGTTTTACCAACCAACATTTAGAACATTAGGCGCAAATTTTGGTATTGTTTGTGTTTGGCCTAACTTACTAATAAGGTAGCGAAATGTATAATAAACGATAAATATACGATATATTTAGCCACAATTTTGCATCTATGTAGTTTTTTTAATATATCAAATTTATTCAAAGCATTAAATATCAGTAATTCTTTATTTTTAACGGTGTGTTGAGATTTTGTTCTCAATGACCAATTTTCCGCTTGATGGCGTTGTTACTTTGACAAAATCTCCATACTAGCGGCTGCATCGCGCTGTTAAGATTTTTCCTGAGTTAATAACACCAGCTCCATACATGTAAGGTTTTGGAGCCATTGATGGGTCTCCTCGACACCAAGGCCAGGATTCACGTACGTCGTTGCGTGCCCGTGACCACGATTCGGCACAAGCTAGGGTCTAGCTGTGATGGGTTAACCTGGACTTCGAGAATTACTACCGAAGTTGTTGAATATTAATCGCATACCTAATAAGCAGCAGTGTATCAGGTATTGAGAGTTGCTGCTCGACAATGTATGCATTTTATATGAAAAACAACCATGATTCGAGACAAGACAAAATTATGAAATTTACAATGTAGAAAGGATTTCACCTAGCCGGGATTTGAACCCAGAACCTACTGAAATAATAACAGTGTTATCTCATGCATTTTCCTTTGCTTCCTTATTCATTATACCACGGATAACAAAACAGTGAGGCCATCACGTATCCGTTCAGTGGTGCTGTCGCCATTATTGACGTACGCTCGATTGAGTTAAGTTGGCACCTGAATCTTATGGCGTTACTTAGGACATTATTATGACAGGTCATATTATTATTATATTAGTATTAGTACCATTGTAGACGAAAATAATTTATTGTCATCTTAATAGATGTCATTAATATAGGTATATGTTCAGGTAGGACTATAAGCTAATTATTTTTCAAGGTGCTTTGAATAGTTATCTACAATAAACAATAAATATTCAAAACGATATATAAACATAAGTCTAGCCTCAATTTAAACTAAACCAAGATGATGTTCACAATGGTAGCACCGAAGGTGCGGAGCGATCTAGAGTAGTCGCCCACCCACTAAATTAAGAAGTAACTTAATGCGAGGCCGTAGGCCGAGCTCTACGAAGCACCGAAGGTGCAGAGCGTCCCAGGGATGCCGCTCACACATTTAAGCTTATATTAAGTGTGTGGGCGGCCTCGCATTAAGTTTTTTTAAATCTACAATTGACAATAAATATTAAAAACAATCTTTTAAACATACCTAAATCTTGACCCATCTTAATTAAACCAAGATCATGTTCACAAGCGTAGCACCGAAGGTGCGGAGCGTTTTAGGGAAGTCGCCCACCCACTAATATAAGTAGTAACTTAATGCGAGGCCGTAGGCCGAGCTCCACGTAGCACCGAAGGTGCAGAGCGTCCCAGGGAAGCCGCTCACACACTTCAACTTATATTAAGTGGGTGGGCGGTCTCGCATTAAGTTATTTAAATCTACAATAGACAATTAATACTCAAAACGATTTTTTAAACATAAGTCTTGCCTCAATTTTAATTAAACCAAGATCATGTTCACAAGCGTAGCACCGAAGGTGCGGAGCGTCCTAGGGAAGGCGCCAACCCACTAATATAAGTAGTAACTTAACGCGAGGCCGTAGGCCGAGCTTCACGTAGCACCGAAGGTGCAGAGCGTCCCAGGGAAGCCGCTCACACACTTAATATAAGTAGAAGTAACCCTGGGACGCTCGTGGAACTCGGCCTACGGCCTCGCATTAAATTACTAAGGGTTTATAAAGTAACTTAGCACCGAAGGTGTGGAGCGTCCCAGGGAAGGCGCCCACCCACTTAAAATATGTTCAAATAACTTAATGCGAGGCCGCCCACCCACTTAACATCAGTTGAAGTGTGTGAGCGGCTTCCCTGGGACGCTCTGCACCTTCGGTGCTACGCGGAGCTCGGCCTTCGGCCTCGCATTAAGTTACTTCAACTTATATTAAGTGGGTTGGCGGCTTCCTTGGGACGCTCCGCACCTTTGGTGCTACGCGGAGCTCGGCCTTCGGCCTCGCACTAGGTTACTTCAACTTATATTAAATGGGTGGGCGGATTCCATGGGACGCTCCGCACCTACGGTGCTACGCGGAGCTCGGCCTTCGGCCTCGCATTAAGTTACTTCCACTTATATTAAGTGGGTGGGCGGCTTCCTGCTACGTCGCTCGAAGCAGCTGAGCGTAACTCAAAAATAATAGCAAATAATTCGGACACAGTACTTAACGCGCTTCCCGTAACTGTGGAATCAAGTGATAATATTCCAGTTCAGTCAAGTCTAGCTGCAACAAGTCCGCAACAGCGTAGGAAATGTTTCTTTTGTGGTGGTAGCGTACATCAAAGAATAAAATGCCCCGTATTTCACGCTACTTGCCAACTTTGTGGTAGAAAAGGCCACTTTGCGAACGTTTGCAGGAGCGGTAAGCCTTTACCGATCAATTCAGTCATAGCTGACTTGCCCTCAAGACCGTCTCAACCGCCCGGTACTATAGCGAGTTTGACTGCGATCTCTGCCGCTTCACCATCCAGTCTTATCAAAGCAACTGTTCCAGTGACTATAAACGAAATACGCGCTGATGCTTTGATTGACACGGGGAGCTCAATCAGCTTTATCAATAAAGATTTAGTCAATGTTATGGATCTGAGGCAAAAACCTTGCAAGCAAACAATTACATTGGCTTCTCTCAATTACGTGTCTTTTGTAGAAGGAATGTGCTTCGCGACCATTAAGCTCAAACAACACACTTACAAGCAAAGACCGCTATTAATAGTAAATAATCTATGTGCAGATATAATTGTCGGTCATGACATTCTCAAAGACCACTCTAGTCTAGAACTGCGTTTTGGTGGTAATAAAGATCCCCTGCAGATTTGCAACGTCATGGCAGCCTCTGTCCCGCCAGCATCGGTCTTTACAAACTTGTCACCTGAGATTAAACCGATAGCTGTCAAATCAAGGCACTATTCTGAAAAGGACAGAGACTTTATAGATCAAGAAATTTCAAAACTCTTGGAGGACGGCGTAATAGAGCCTAGCGTATCCCCTTGGAGGGCTCAAGTACTAGTTGCAGGTGGTGGGACACATCGCAAACGTCTCGTAATAGACTACTCTCAAACAATTAACAAGTATACGTTGTTGGACGCCTACCCATTACCCAATATAGAAAATATCGTATCCAATGTTGCAAAGTTCAATTATTTCAGTCAAATTGATCTCAAACGCGCTTATCACCAGATTCCGATTTTAGAGAGAGAAAAACTATATACAGCATTTGAAGCGGGTGGAAATCTGTATCAATTTACCCGAATTCCATTTGGCGTGACTAATGGCGTGGCTGCGTTTCAAAGAACCCTGGACTTCATAATCAAAACAGAAAAATTACAAGGTACTTTCGCATATTTGGATGACGTCACTGTGTGTGGCCAAAACAGAGAAGATCATGATAAGAATCTCAATAAATTCATGACAGCTGTAAATAAATACAAATTAACTCTGAACGAGAAGAAATGTACCTTTGGTGTAGATACTATTAGTCTTCTCGGATACACAATAAAGAATAACTCGATAGAGCCAGATCGCGAGAGGCTGAAACCACTGCTAGACTTACCTCTGCCCACTAACGCAAGTGAACTCAAGCGAGCTTTGGGATTGTTTGCCCACTACGCTAAGTGGATTACTAAATTTTCCGAAAAATTACAACCATTAATTGGTGTTTCAACTTTCCCCTCAAGCGATTCGGCTGAGACTTCTTTCAAGGAATTAAAGTCAGATATTGCTAAAGCGTGTCTTGTGGCTATCGATCCCAATGAGACCTTTACAGTGGAAACAGACGCTTCTGAGTTCGCAATAGCCGCTAGTCTCTCTCAGAAAGGCCATCCTGTCGCCTTTTTCTCACGCACGTTATCCGAATCCGAACGTAAACAATCGTCGGTTGAAAAAGAAGCCTGTGCCATTGTAGAAAGCTTACGAAAATGGAGACATTATCTTATTGGTAAACATTTTTTGCTTGTTACTGATCAACAATCGGTCGGATTTATGTTCAATCAAAAACATAAAAACAAAATTAAAAATGAAAAAATTGAGCGCTGGCGCCTTGAAATGTCATGTTACAAATATGACATCGTTTATCGACCCGGGAAGGAAAATATTGTAGCAGATGCTCTGTCGAGAGTATACATGTACCTTAATCATAACAAGCTAAAAGAACTACATGAATCTCTTTGCCATCCCGGTATCGTAAGAATGGCGCACTGGGTTCGTATGAAGAATTTACCATATTCTTTGAATGACATTAAAACAATGACTGCGTCCTGTCGAGTTTGTGCCGAAATAAAACCTCGTTTTATGCGAACAAAAGGGCACCTGATAAAATCTACTATACCATTTGAGAGGTTGAATATTGATTTCAAAGGGCCCTTACCAAGTAACACGGGCAAAAAGTACCTGTTGACTATAATCGATGAATACAGTCGATTTCCATTCGCATATGCGTGTAAAGATATGACTTCCGCTACGGTAATCAATTGTTTGAAAGATTTATTTTACATATTTGGCACGCCGCTTTATATACATAGTGATAGAGGTAGCTCATTCATGTCCGAAGAATTACGACAATTCTTAGCGTCTCTTGGCGTTGCTTGCAGTCGTACGACGCCTTACAATCCGGAAGGTAACGGGCAAGTAGAACGTCTCAATGGCACCCTGTGGAAGACCATACAATTATCTTTGCGTTCTAGAGCCCTACTTACTGAGAATTGGGAGCAAGTTCTAACAGTATCTTTACATGCCATACGATCGCTCCTTTGTACGTCAACTAATGCAACGCCCCATGAGAGGCTATTCTTGCACCCGCGTCGATCTTCAAATGGAGAGTCTTTACCCACGTGGCTCGTGCCAGGCCCAATCCTTATGAAGAAAAATGTACGCAATAAAACTGATCCCTATGTTGAAGAAGTGGAACTTCTTCAAAGTAACCCTAACTATTCTTTTATAAGAACACAAGAGGGCCGAGAAACTACTATTATACTAAATTGATACATTTAAACGACAGAACCTTAGGAAACAAGGCTTTAAACAGCATAAAAAATTAGTTAGATATTATAGAATATTTCACGACAAGACAGATCTGACATGACAATACATGTCATTCACCCCCTCCTAGAGACTACAGCTGGTAGTCCTGCAGGTGTTGAGGCAGGCGGCGCTCTCGTCCAGATCTACGCGGCATCTCTGGCGCAGGCTCAGCCTCGAGCTCCTGTGAACCGACAGAAGGTGTTGATTCGGCATCGAGCATCTCCAGCTCGTCGTCTTCAGAAACTGATTCCTGAAACTCAGGTTCGGGAACTGGGAGTGGTGCAAGCTGTCTATTTGAAATAGTAGTTTCTCGGCCCTCTTGTGTTCTTATAAAAGAATAGTTAGGGTTACTTTGAAGAAATTCCACTTCTTCAACATAGGGATCAGTTTTATTGCGTACATTTTTCTTCATGAGGATTGGGCCTGGCACGAGCCACGTGGGTAAAGACTCTCCATTTGAAGATCGACGCGGGTGCAAGAATAGCCTCTCATGAGGCGTTGCATTAGTTGACGTACAAAGGAGCGATCGTATGGCATGTAAAGATACTGTTAGAACTTGCTCCCAATTCTCAGTAAGTAGGGCTCTAGAACGCAAAGATAATTGTATGGTCTTCCACAGGGTGCCATTGAGACGTTCTACTTGCCCGTTACCTTCCGGATTGTAAGGCGTCGTACGACTGCAAGCAACGCCAAGAGACGCTAAGAATTGTCGTAATTCTTCGGACATGAATGAGCTACCTCTATCACTATGTATATAAAGCGGCGTGCCAAATATGTAAAATAAATCTTTCAAACAATTGATTACCGTAGCGGAAGTCATATCTTTACACGCATATGCGAATGGAAATCGACTGTATTCATCGATTATTGTCAACAGGTACTTGTTGCCCGTGTTACTTGGTAAGGGCCCTTTGAAATCAATATTCAACCTCTCAAATGGTATAGTAGATTTTATCAGGTGCCCTTTTGTTCGCATAAAACGAGGTTTTATTTCGGCACAAACTCGACAGGACGCAGTCATTGTTTTAATGTCATTCAAAGAATATGGTAAATTCTTCATACGAACCCAGTGCGCCATTCTTACGATACCGGGATGGCAAAGAGATTCATGTAGTTCTTTTAGCTTGTTATGATTAAGGTACATGTATACTCTCGACAGAGCATCTGCTACAATATTTTCCTTCCCGGGTCGATAAACGATGTCATATTTGTAACATGACATTTCAAGGCGCCAGCGCTCAATTTTTTCATTTTTAATTTTGTTTTTATGTTTTTGATTGAACATAAATCCGACCGATTGTTGATCAGTAACAAGCAAAAAATGTTTACCAATAAGATAATGTCTCCATTTTCGTAAGCTTTCTACAATGGCACAGGCTTCTTTTTCAACCGACGATTGTTTACGTTCGGATTCGGATAACGTGCGTGAGAAAAAGGCGACAGGATGGCCTTTCTGAGAGAGACTAGCGGCTATTGCGAACTCAGAAGCGTCTGTTTCCACTGTAAAGGTCTCATTGGGATCGATAGCCACAAGACACGCTTTAGCAATATCTGACTTTAATTCCTTGAAAGAAGTCTCAGCCGAATCGCTTGAGGGGAAAGTTGAAACACCAATTAATGGTTGTAATTTTTCGGAAAATTTAGTAATCCACTTAGCGTAGTGGGCAAACAATCCCAAAGCTCGCTTGAGTTCACTTGCGTTAGTGGGCAGAGGTAAGTCTAGCAGTGGTTTCAGCCTCTCGCGATCTGGCTCTATCGAGTTATTCTTTATTGTGTATCCGAGAAGACTAATAGTATCTACACCAAAGGTACATTTCTTCTCGTTCAGAGTTAATTTGTATTTATTTACAGCTGTCATGAATTTATTGAGATTCTTATCATGATCTTCTCTGTTTTGGCCACACACAGTGACGTCATCCAAATATGCGAAAGTACCTTGTAATTTTTAGGGTTCCGTAGTCAACTAGGAACCCTTATAGTTTCGCCATGTCCGTCTGTCCGTCTGTCCGTCCGTCCGTCCGTCCGTCCGCGGCTTAGCTCCGTGACCATTAGTACTAGAAAGCTGAAATTTGGTATGAGTATGTGTATGTATAACGCCGACAGAACGGTAAAATAAAATTTAAAAAAAAAATTTTTTTTCGGGTACCTCTCGAACACCTAAAGTGGGGGTGATTTTTTTTTTCTTTTCAACACTGGTGTGTTGGGTATCGTTGAATAGGTCTTGTAAAAATAATAGGGGTCTTCTAACATTATTTTTTGATAAAGTCAGCAGTTTTGTAAATATTCGCTCCAAAAACAAAAAAATTAGTGTCCCCCCCCTCTAACTTTTCAACCACGGGTCAAAAAAAATCGGAAAAATTCATATTAATGAGGCCTTATAAGTACTTTCAATAAAAACTATATTGAACAAAATCGGTTGAGCCGTTTTTGAGTTATCGCCAAATTTCATATTTTTTCTTTAAAAGGTCGTAAGTTGACATCCAGAAGGTAATAAGTGATTACAGTTTCTAGGACGTGTACGACCTTTTTATAGAGCTTAAAATCTTTCTTAACTTAAAACTCGGGTTTAAAACAGCAGTTTATTGTGAAGGATGAGCAACTACGGAACCCTACACTGAGCGTGGCCCGACATGCTCTTAGCCGGTTTTTATTCTGTTTTGATTATGAAGTCCAGGGTTCTTTGAAACGCAGCCACGCCATTAGTCACGCCAAATGGAATTCGGGTAAATTGATACAGATTTCCACCCGCTTCAAATGCTGTATATAGTTTTTCTCTCTCTAAAATCGGAATCTGGTGATAAGCGCGTTTGAGATCAATTTGACTGAAGTAATTGAACTTTGCAACATTGGATACGATATTTTCTATATTGGGTAATGGGTAGGCGTCCAACAACGTATACTTGTTAATTGTTTGAGAGTAGTCTATTACGAGACGTTTGCGATGTGTCCCACCACCTGCAACTAGTACTTGAGCCCTCCAAGGGGATACGCTAGGCTCTATTACGCCGTCCTCCAAGAGTTTTGAAATTTCTTGATCTATAAAGTCTCTGTCCTTTTCAGAATAGTGCCTTGATTTGACAGCTATCGGTTTAATCTCAGGTGACAAGTTTGTAAAGACCGATGCTGGCGGGACAGAGGCTTCCATGACGTTGCAAATCTGCAGCGGATCTTTATTACCACCAAAACGCAGTTCTAGACTAGAGTGGTCTTTGAGAATGTCATGACCGACAATTATATCTGCACATAGATTATTTACTATTAATAGCGGTCTTTGCTTGTAAGTGTGTTGTTTGAGCTTAATGGTCGCGAAGCACATTCCTTCTACAAAAGACACGTAATTGAGAGAAGCCAATGTAATTGTTTGCTTGCAAGGTTTTTGCCTCAGATTCATAACATTGACTAAATCTTTATTGATAAAGCTGATTGAGCTCCCCGTGTCAATCAAAGCATCAGCGCGTATTTCGTTTATAGTCACTGGAACAGTTGCTTTGATAAGACTGGATGGTGAAGCGGCAGAGATCGCAGTCAAACTCGCTATAGTACCGGGCGGTTGAGACGGTCTTGAGGGCAAGTCAGCTATGACTGAATTGATCGGTAAAGTCTTACCGCTCCTGCAAACGTTCGCAAAGTGGCCTTTTCTACCACAAAGTTGGCAAGTAGCGTGAAATGCGGGGCATTTTATTCTTTGATGTACGCTACCACCACAAAAGAAACATTTCCTACGCTGTTGCGGACTTGTTGCAGCAAGACTTGACTGAACTGGAATATTATCACTTGATTCCACAGTTACGGGAAGCGCGTTAAGTACTGTGTCCGAATTATTTGTTATTATTTTTGAGCTACGCTCAGCTGCTTCGAGCGACGTAGCTTGGTTAAGTGTTTCTTCTAAAGTAATAGTCAAGTTTTCTAAGACACGCTCCCTTATTTTCTGAGACGTGATTCCCGCGATGAATGCACCTCTTATGCTTTGATCCTCATGTTCTTGTGCGGATACTTGTTCGAATTTGCATTCATGAGCAAGAAGTTTTAGCGCGCGGAAATCGATTCGTCCGGGCGCTGCTTTCTAGTCATAAGTAGATGGCGTGAAAGAATAATATTCTTAGGCTTAACATATACTTTTTCAAGCTGACATACCGCTTGACAGTAAGTAGAACAGTCACGAATAAATGAGTATACTGTTGGTGACAGGTGATTGATGGGAATCTTCAGACGGGCCGGTTGCGTTATTGTTTGATCCCCTTCTAGAAAATTTTTAAACGTAGCAAACCAGTGTAACCATTTGATATCAGCGGCAGTTGTATTAGGCACGACATCGAACCGGTCGGGCCGTAAGTAGCGAGTCATGGAGATATTCTGAGTTGGCACAAGACTGGAACCACATGTCGGAGATTTTATTTCTTTGTCAGTCATTTTAAATTATGCTGATTAAATTGATATATTCATTATTGCTGTATGCTGGTGACAGTTTGTGGAAACAGCATCATTAATGTTACACTCAATAATTATCGGATAGTGATCCGACCATAAAACGTCGTTCAACACTGAGATACTCGATATAGTATTCATTCCCGACTCCGTGGTTACGCAATGGTCTAACCATCTCCGTGTAGTACTTCCGTGCGCTTCACTCATGAACGTGTAAGTGTCACTATCACTTCCCAGCACGGCCTGATCCGCACAGATGAGGCTGTGCTCATTACAAAATGATTGCAGCTCATTACCAAATCTTGACCCAGGATGCGCGTTGATTACACCCAAAATTTATTGAAAACATGACTCTCTGTCTTGTTGAACATACATTTGGCTTTATTGAATTTTAAGTTGACTTCACGGGCTTTTTTGAAAACATTTTCTAACCTTTCATCATGTTCTTTTTGACTTGATGCATATACTAAAATATCATCGACAAAACTAAGTACTCCTGGTAATTCTCCGAATAGGTCTGACCTGACATTACTTTATGAAAAATTTCTCCACTAGAGTTTATACCGTATGGAAGTCTAAGGAATTTATATCTACCAAATTGTGTGTTGAATGTACATAGTCGACTACTTTCTTCATCTAATTGGATCATCCAATATCCTGAATTTGCATCTAATTTTGAAAATACTAACGCACCTGCTACTTTCGACCTTAAATCGTCTAGAGTAGGATAAGGAAAATGTGGTCGCTTAATAGCTTTGTTTAGTGGTCTAGGATCTAAACATATTCGTAATTGACCATTAGGTTTCTCTATAGGAACTATTGCATTTACCCAGTCTGTAGGAGTTGTGACTTTTTCTATGACTTGTAACTCTTCCATTCTATCTAGCTCATTTTTAAGTTTTGGATGTAAAGCATAAGGAATTCTTCGGAAAGGACAAATTTTAGGCTCAATACTTGTGTCAACATGTAAATGTGCCTTGAAAGGCAGACAACCTAAACCTTGAAATGTATCAGAATAGTTATCCAACAGTGACGTTACTGACCTTTGATTTGTCACTTCAAACAGCCTTTTGACGATGCCCAAGTCTTCACATGTCTTCGCACCCAGTATGGTCGAACATTCACAATCCACAACAATGAACTTGATGTCAGCTTGAGTCCCATTTTCAAGTGTACAAGTCAGTATTACACTACCCAAATTTTTTATTTGTTGGCCTGAAAATGAAAATATGTTATCTTATCAAAAGATTCTTTGAATGGAATTATCATGTTGTTCTGCTTTTCTAATTTTTTGACAGAATGAATTGAGATGACACTTACTTCAGCGCCAGTGTCAATTCGGCAAGTTAACAGCTGATTTTGACATTTAAGATTTATTTTCCACTTATTATGATTTTGAATAGACTTGACATCATTAATGACAGATTCAATTATAAAATTTTCTTGATTAAAATTATTATGACTATGACTAATATGACTAGAACTAGGGTCTTTTCCTGAACGATGACTAAATACTGCACTTACTTTTCGACTTAGACAATATTTGGCAAAATGGTTGGGCTTCTGATAGATTGCACAGGTCTTCCCTTGCGCTGGACACTTGTAACGGTGTACCTGCCCACAACTTCTGCACGTCCCACTGCCCGCTTGGCGACTTGCTGATGTTGATCTGCTGCGATCCTGGCTCGTTTGTCTTGGTCTTGATGAAGTTGGTCTTGACGGTCTTGAAGTTGATGAATTTCTTTGTCTTGAGTTATGATGCTGTTTTGAAACTGTTTGAATGTGACTCGATTCTTGATGTTCTTTTATTCTTTTGGATCTTGTACCGGATAATTCTATTGTTTTAGCTTTTGTGACTGCTTCATTGACATCTTTAATAGTGTTATTTTGTAGTAACTTTTCTTTGATGGTTTCATTTTTAAGACCTATTATGAACATATCTTTGACTAGAGATTCCTTAAGTGTTTCAAATTTACACGTGGCTGCTAGGTTATTTAGGCATGTCACGTATTCGTCTAATGATTCCTCTTTTTGATATCTTGTGAAAAAATTATACCTTTCTACAGTTGTGCTTCTAGACGCGTTGAATTTTTCATCAAATTTTGTCAAAATTGAATTAACGGTTTCTTCAGATCGTTGCAAGTTGAATGAGTCATATATTTCCAGTCCTTCATCACCTATCGCGTTTAGCAATATAGCGATTTGTTTCTTTTCTGGCAGCTTCTCCAGGTCGTTTGCTTCGCAGTATATTTCATATTTCTGCTTCCATCTTCTCCATTTCTCAGCATTTGCACATTACGAACCTCCGCCATTTTGAACGTTGAGCTGTAACGGCTTGAGACTGTTGGCCAAAATTACATTTTGAGACTTTTCCGTCGTTGACATTGTTTTTCACTTCTTATTTCGTTTTCACTTCTGACACCATGTATTTCTTGTAGTTCTGGAGGATTTCGGGAGATGGCTTTGGACTATTTCTATTTTATTTTATAGACGAAAGGACGGGTTGAGTGAGACACCGCCAAGTTCAGATCAAAGACAATCTTTATTTTTCTTAAATTAATACATGTCAATCTTGACGGTCTCGTCGAAGACACGGTACAGAGCGGTCGCATCTGTGCAAGCCATCCCGAACGACCCAAAAACGCCACTTAAATCTTTGAGCCAAAACAATAGCCCCACGCGAAACAATAGTCCGTCCGTCTGTTCGTTCCAACCCCCGTCATAAAGTTCAAAATTCTCACCGCGCGTCCGACGTTAAACTTGAAAGATTAGTTTAAACTAACTCCGCCGCGTTCCCTAAATATCCGGCTGATTGTGGTCGACCGGTTGCGGCTAGTCGGCCCTCCTATCCCATCCCAGAGCGTGTCACTCCTTATAAATCTGTGCCCCCTGGTGTATCCGGCTTGTCCGGGTCAGGCTACGACCTGGCTGGGTGTGGTGCCTATGTTCATGTTCATGTTCATTAATACATGTCAATCTTGACCATAGACTATACCACATTAACTACATATCGTTTTGTGCCTTTGTTTGTTATTGTACAGTCGAGTTCATTTACATCTACACACTTACGAGAACAAAAATATCTGAATACGATTTTATAATCCTGACAATAGGGTCGTGTTCAGATATTTTTGTTCTCGCAAGTGTGTAGATGTAAATTAACTCGACTGTACACACCATAACTATTACAGATTAGCAATTATATTGTTTTCTTTTCTTTTGTGCAAACAATCGGTTACCAATACGCATTTAGATTGCAAAATGTTTGGGTTCTAAAGTTAAAACATGTCTAACCAATGAGGTACTTTGTTTTGTTTGTATTTGTTTTGGTACCTATTAAATTTACGTTATAACGAGAAAGATAGGTCTTATATTTATGCATCAACACAATTTCGAATACACATGTAGAAGGTAACAGCATCTAGATACCGCACAGCGTTGGCAAAATCAAATGTAAACGGCGACGTCGCGTGACCAATGACGAATGGGACCACTTTGACCAGAGTGTGGCCCCGGTGAAAAGTTGCCAGGAATAAATAAAGTATTGGCGATAGGTATATTTGAATATAAATGTGATGCTGCAACTCGATGAGAATTAAAAAAAAATGTGTATGTGCATATTCGTTGTAGAACTTGTAGAGGGTATTAAGAAATTCATTTAAAAAACTTGATTCCTTTTCTTATGTCTGATTGGCTGTGTGCTTGTCAGATTAGTATAATGTGACCTGTGATCCATCTGTCAACACGTAGGTAGGCACCTACTTATATTAGGGACGAACTAAGCACAGGATTTTGCTTGATGTTGTTTCGACTTAGCATTGTGCCGAGGTGGGACCATTTCTAGGCACAATTTAGTTTTTTGTTTATGTTTATTTTTGTTTTTTTCATTTGTTACTGTATTTGAATTGAATTATTGCGCTCGATTTTTCTTTCTTTCTTTAATAAATTCCACTTCTGCACGTATAGCATAACTGTGAAACGCGACTCTTTGTCGCGCGACTAATCTACCTCTCACTTTCCATTCAATGCCGTGCGAGCAAGACAGGTGATGCAGAGTCGCGCGACAAGCGAAGTCGCGGCTAGATATGCTATCCCTGCGGATAGCTATTTTCCAAGTTTGACTTAAAAATATGTACAATCTGCATGTTATTGTAATTATAAGTCCACAGTACACACCTGTGTTCACATTGTCTCATCGATGACGCGATTATAATGAATTAGGTGTATAAATGTGCATAATATTAATATAATAAATTCCGTTTTTCTGTTAAAATATTCCATTTCGAAACCAACCGCGCCATGCTAACACTTGTGATCGCGAGTCTGCTTTTAGCTGCCTATTACTTCTATCTCACTCGCACCTTCGATTATTGGATAATACGCGGAGTCAAACACGACAAGCCCATCCCTTTCTTCGGCACCAACGGGAAAAATTTCCTACTGCGAGCAAATGCCTCGGAGGTAGCTACAGAAACGTATAAGAAGAACCCAAATGAGCGATTGGTAGGATTCTTCAGAGGAACTCGTCCGGAACTGGTAATCAGGGACCCAGAACTTGCGAAAGTCATTATGATACGTAACTTTGACTTTTTCCACCGCCGCGGTGTCGTGACCCCGTCACATAGGAATGTTCTGATGAAGACGCCTATATTTGCTGAAGACGACATGTGGAGACAACTGCGAGTTCGCTGGACGAAAGCCTTCTCGAGCGGTAAGATTAGGGCTATGTTCTCAATCATCACAGAGCGCGCCGAGAGCCTACAGGCCACGCTACCAGCCGGTGGCGAAGCAGTAGACGCCAAGGACCTCATGCTACGATTCTTCAACGACATCCTCGGTTCTGTTACCTTTGGTGTAAAGTGTGACTCAATTAACAACAACGATGACGAAATGCGACAGCTCGGTATCAAATGCCTCACCGTCAACATTTCACGCATTATAATTTTCACCTTACAAAGCCTTATGCCTAAAACGTTCGCACATCTAAATCCTTTTGGAGATGTACAGGAAAACGTCATAGAAATAACTCAGTCAGTAATGCAATATCGTAATTATGAGCCTAATAATACAAACGATTTTATAGATTTGCTTTTGGAAGTTAAAAAAAAAGGTGCTATGACCGGCGAGTCAATAGTACAGCAGAATTATGATGGGACTCCAAAGGAGGTGTCGATTGAGATGGACGACGGACTTGTGGCAGCGCAGTGCATTACGTTCTTTGTTGCCGGGTCTGAAGCCTCTTCCACAACCACCAGTTACACTCTATATGAACTAGCATACAACCCGCACGTTCAGGAGAAAGTGCAAGAAGAAATTGACAGAGTGTTGGTCAGACACAATAATAAACTGAGTTACGACGCGATCTCAGAGATGTCTTATCTAAGGTGGTCTTTATATGAATCTATGAGGATGTTCCCGGCTATTGGTGCATTGGTGCGTCAATGTGTGCTTCCGTACACATTTCCCGGAACAAGAGTCTCTATTGATCCAGGAGTAAGGGTGCTAATTCCTCTGGCAGCGTATCATAATGACCCGAAGATATTTCCAGAACCGCAGGAATTTCGACCGGAGCGATTTGATCCCGCGATTATGACACCGGAACAGAGAGCAGCTTATTTGCCATTCGGTAGTGGACCTCGTGCCTGTGTTGGTGAGTTCTGCTGTGAATTCATTTTCGTTTAATGTGCCTAATAAGCACAGACGCGAGACCTGTATAATACCATCACCATGTCAGCATAAATACGTCCACCACTGTACGATAGCTTCTCTCGAATATTTTCCAATCGACCGGTCTTCCACTGCCTTTATGCAATGAGTTTTTCACTGCCTTTATGCAATGAGTTACGGTGGGTGCAGGTTTTTCACGATCATGGCCAGCGTTTGTAGCGCACCTTCGACACGTTACTCTTTTCCATGTGACAATCATTACCCAAATTATCACGAGTGTATTGCGAAGACATTTTGCACTTTTGACTAACGTATCTTTTTACGTTTCCAGGTGAACGGCTAGCTGTGAAAATGTCCGTAGCAGGGCTTGCAGCGATACTGGCGCAGTACTCTGTCCATCCGGCACCTGGGGCGTCACGGCGTCCAGTCCTTAACCCTGCCTCCTCGTTCGTCAACCTCCTCAAGCGTGGCATGCCGATTGTGTTCCAAAGGCGTAAATAAACCTCGTGTAAAGGCGAGAATACCCATTAATAGTAGTTTATGTGACTGTACATAATGAAGGGTATTAAACACGAGTGTGGGTTTATGAAACGAGCCGAAGGCAAGTTTCATAATAACATCACACGAGTGTTTTAATGCCTAATTATGTACAGTTACACACACTACTTTATCTAGCCACATATATCATAAGCCTCCATGATGCATTCAGGAGCCGCACATTATGAAAAAGTTTTCTGGCAGCTGTCATAGTTTTTTTTTTCAATTCAGAGACAAACTAGAGTCGGCCCCAACGATCATATCGTTCGATATCTTACTTACGTGCGACATTTGTCAAATTTAATTGCAAATTGACAATTCATTTCGATCTTAACGTCATCTCGACTGATATTAGAATAGAGGTCAAATCAAATTTCTTTGTTTTTCAGATGTTCGAAATTTGAATGAATAATACTATCGAAATCGATGTTATTATTTAGCAATAATAACATTTCTACAGATAAGAAATTTGTTCCAACAAAACATTCTATTTTTATGGTGGTCATAATGTGCGGTTCTTGAACGCATCATGAAGGGTTTATAATATTTGGATAGATAAAATATATAATAATTGAAATCTGTCCGCCGCCGCCATCGCATAAATTCACTCGTATATTTAAATATCTTTCCTCCATCCTCCTCGGCCAGGAAGTGAGATTTTTCTCACCTTTAAAGTGGCTACTTCGTTGTGTTATAATCATTCGTTTTGTTAAATCATGTTATCAGGTTTCTGAAAGCAAAACAAGTTTGTTATTGGATTGAAAAGAAAAACATTAAATTGGCGTACCTGTGATGTCACATATTTCAAAGCTCTTTTATTTATTCGATATTTTTCCTTTATTTCATGACAAATTGAGTTTTATTTACTTACTAGCTATTGCACGCGGCTTCGCACGCGTTAAAAAAAATATTTATTATTTATTTATAATGACGACGCGTTTGGCTCGGTTTGTAGACACCTGCCTTCTGAGCCGGCGGTCCCGGGTTCGTATCCCGGCCAGGGCAAACATTTGTGTGATGAACTCGAATATTTGTGCTTGGGTCATGGTTGTTCTATGTATTTAAGTATATGTTTATCTATATAAGTACGTATATCGTCGTTTAGTACCAATAACACAAGCGTTCTTGAGCTTAATTTGGGACTAGATCGATTTGTGTGAGGTTGTCCGATATTTATATGTATTATATTATATGTATAACTCGAGCCCCCCCCCCCATATTTTTTGCTTACTGTCGCTTTAGAATATTTAAATGCTTTCACGGACATGATTCCTTTTTTTTCTCAATGCGATGGATCCGATATTTATGTTCATTGTCTCAGTCGGTTACTTAAATAAAGTCTTGCTCTCTTCTTTCCGTTATGGTATATTGTCTTTGCTTAGTGCCCCCGCTTTTTTAGTCATCATCTCTTTAGAATACTTAAACGTTTGTTCAGAATTGCTTTCCTGTTACCGTTTTAAGATTTATGTATTCTCAATGCGAGCACTACAGCATTTTTGCTCTCTATCTCTTCAGATTACTTGAAAGTTACATCAGTCTTGCTTTCTTCTTTCCGTTTGGGATATTGTTTTTTCTTCGCGCCTCCCGTCTGATTTGGTCACCATTTATCTCCATTTAGAATCCTTTAAAGTTTGATTGAACTTGCTTTCTTGATTCCGTTTTAGGGTTTTGTGTTTTCTTAATCTGCCCTCCGAGCCCCCCGTCTTTTTCAATGCCATCTCTTCGTGTTACTTAAATGTTTTATCAGTCTTCCTTTCTTCTTTCCGTTGTGCGATGTTTTTTCTTTGTGGTTCCCGTCTGGTTTGGTGACCATCTCTTTAGAATCCTTTAAAGTTTGATCAGACTTGCTTTCTTAATTCCGTTTTAAGGATTTGTGTTTTTTTTAATGCGAGCACTAAGTCATTTTAGTTCACTACCTTTTCAGGTTACTTAGAAGTTTGATCAGACTTGTTTTCTAATTAGCATTTTAAGGTTTTGTGTTTTCTTTCTTTTCTTTCTTGATTGACATATCTACAGGTCACTTAGCCTTTCATCAGATTTACTTGAATTTTTCAGTTTTAGCATGGTGCATTTTCTAAGTGCGGAGGGCTCCGCCCCCCGAACCCCCCATCTTTTTCGATACCCTCTTTCCGTGCTACTTAAACGTTTCATCTCATCAGTCATGTTTGGTTTAAGTGCCCCCCGAGCCCCCCGTATTTTTTAAAACCATATCTTCGTGTTGCTTAAATGTTTCATGAGTCTTGCTTTTTTCTTTCCGTGTTGCGATATTGTTTTGTCTTAGTGCCTTCCGTCTCTGTTAGTCACCATTTCTTTAGAATACCTAAAAGTTTGATCAAACATGCTTTCTTGTTTCCGTTTTCTTAATGCGAGCACTATGCAATTATCGTTCACTATCTTGTCGGGTTACTCAAAAGGTTGTGCAGACTTGCTTTCTCGTTAGCGTTTTAAGGTTTTGTGTTTTCTTGATCATCATATGTACCCGTAACTTAGCCTATCATCAGATTTACTTAAATTTTTCAGTTTTAGCATGTTATATTTTTTTTTCGGTACGGAACCCTAAAAACGAATCTATGTCACTTGGAAGTCTCAGCTTGACAGAGTATCACTTGAATTTCGACATGTGCCATTTCAGTAGTATCGTTTTTGATACTTCATGCATCTAAGGGTTAATTCATTCTTGCACCAAAAACCCCGGGGCATGCTGATAATAGAGGCGATGAGGCGCCTAACACACACCGCGGCTGTCCCAAATCAAAACCTAGTAAGTGCATTTAGCGAAATTTTACAGGAGAGGCAAATAAAGACTTTGTTGAAAAAAAACACCCACAGAGACCTTTTGCACACAAGACTTGTTACCATTTAGAGAAGTATACCTTGCTTTACAAGACGCATTAGTCAAACTAAATTTATGTGTAATTTTACAAGTTTTATGTGCCTTACTAACGGCTGACTATAAAAACTAGACAGAAGTGTTTTGTCAATTCCCATATAAAAAGCTAGCAAGTGGTCCTACTAAGTTTTTGAATTGGTTCCTTTTGAGGACTAATTTCAGATCCGTAACATAAAACCTAGCTAATAAAAGTATAATTAGGAAATTGGATTAGGATTTTTATTTGTTTTAACGGAAAACTTGTATAAATTTTTGTAACTTGTAATATCTAATTTTTTTTTACACCATTGATACGAAGATCAAAAATAAAAAAATAAGTTAGTTGGTGGAGGTCGCTAAGGTGTAATAAACAATGCAATCATTGACACACAAAGCATACGGAAAAAATCGATAGGTTGCTTGGGAGTTAGGGTAGCGAAGTGGTTAACGCAATCCAGAAGTACCGGGTTCAATTCCCGGTCTCTTTCAACAGGTAACTCATTTTTCAATTTTTATTTAAGCTTTGATCTTTGTATCAACGGAAAACTTGTAGTATTGCAATCTATAGTAGGTATACATTAATCAGGAATTACTGAATACCAGATTTTGCCCGTGACTTCGCCGCGTACACTTGCGTTGAAAGCAGCTGCCTACTGAGCCGACGGTCCTGAGTTCGAATCCCGGCAAGGGCAAATATTTGTGTGATGAACTCGAATATTTGTGCCTGGGTCATGGATTTTATTTGTATTAAAGTATGTATTTATATATATAGGTATGTTTATCTTCGTAAAGTGCCTAAAACCTATACAAGCCTACCAGAGCTTTTTTAGTTCCACGAACTAGATCGATGTGTGTGAGGTTGTCTGATATTAATTTATTTAACTTTTACATTTTCTTTTACCCACTTAAGGGGTGATTTCCGGGATACAAACTATTATTTGTGTTAATATAGGTTATAAACTACCTGTGTGCTTATTTTACGCAGATTTATTTAGGCGTTCGGATTCAGTAACAAACATCCGAACTTTCACATTAATATTTGTAAAATTAGTAGGATCATAATAAAGCAATAAAAATATATTGAAAAACTAATAAAAAGTAGCAAGAGGCCGTAAGTTTGTTCCATGAATTAAATTAGTAACCGCTCATAGTTATATCGTCGGGGATAGTGCAATACCGCGTAAATAACAGCTGTCGATAAAGTTCTCATTTCAATAAGATACTTAGCATTTGTTTGAATATTGATTCGTATCTACACTTCGCGGTATTGCACTATCCCCGACGATATACGTTTTTAATGTAGTACAGTCAGCATCGGAAGCCACTAAATGGAATTGTGTTTCTTCATTTTCAGATGCCTATAGCATGACATGATTATAAAAATGCTGTTGTATAAATGCACATCGACATGGTTTATTATAATATATCTAACGTTTACGGATATTTATACGACAGTTTCATACATAACTTATGATACCTACTGTATAGTAGACCTGTGTATTGGTATAGCTTTTCGTTACTGACTGTACTCATAATTACTATGCCTATAAACCCTACACCATACGTCAACAGCTCCGGCAAGCACAGGCAGCCAGCTATTAATTGGGGTAGAAATGCATCAATGATAGAACATTCTATTTCAAGTTTCTAACGACATTTAGTTTGTAATGTACCTACTTCAAAAAAGGGGCGCTTAAAATATTAAATGGCGACCGTTAACGTCAACTTCACTCATTACTGACTAGCTAGGTTTTATTTATTGTAATATTTGAATTCCTTGTTCTACACTTCGGCAATTTTTAAAATCAAAAACCCAGTATGGGGCAATTTCGGATTTAAAAACCTAGCAAGTTCCGGTTACAAATTCAAAAACCTAGTATATGCCGCATTTAATAGGTTTTTGGACTTGGAAAGGTTACTTACTAGTATTTTGAATTTGATATTTGCAAGTAAGATATGCACTTGCTAGGTTTGATGGGTCTCATAACTTTGATTCTAATTGTGATAGCAATACAGGTGTTTTTGCATTCGACGCAGCTCAAAATTTGAGGCAGGTTTATTAGAAAAACGTATTTTACCAAAAAATGTCCCTTGCTAGGTTTCGATTTGGGACAGCCGACCGGTCGCTAATGAATAGATTGAAGTGCTATTAATTTGTTTTAAGCGAGAATGCGTGTTCGTCTATTTGCTAGATTCAAACTAATTTGCTGTGTCATGGTCATGGCGGTTTTATGTTTAGAAGCCCATTAAGTCAGGGGACATTGTGAGACGTGCTATTCCTTAGGCTCCACAGTGAGACAACCTTGATTGAAATCACTTAAACATTGAAAGCTAAGAAGAAATATGCCTAAAACGAGAGTCTTCACATAACAGATTTGTGAAAGATGAAGCCGCTTTTGGTTGTATGTGTGCGTGACTACGTACCAATCAAAGAGACGTTTTACTTGTGACAGATGCGCACTAGGGAATGCAATACCCGGTCATTTTTGTTACCCGGGTATTACCCGACCTTTATTTTCAAAACCCGGGTACCCGGTTAACACTGTGCGAATGGACTGCGTCGCAAATAACTAGACTGAAACGGGTCAGCCTGACTTAGGGCGGGAGGAAAAGAGCGCCTTGTGTCGTCGAGTCGCAATCCGAAGGCCAGGATTAACCGGGTCGCAGTGCCACGAGATATGGGTAAGGACCAAATTCTTTGCATCGTTGGACAACGGAAATCACAATGGAATGAGTCACACCGGAAAAAAAGTAGCACAATAAAATTGTAAATGTACGTGTACAAGGTTTGAAGATGAATAATAAATAAACATCGGGACAGGTGAAACTAAATAAAAGCTTGTAATAAGCACAATTGGTAACGTTGTCTTCGTTTCGACGAATTTCCGTTGTGACACGTAGCACAATGTTGTGTCACTCGTCGCACAATGTTGTGTCACTCGTCGCACAATGGAGGCAAAATACTTCACGACCTAACCAGAAATGTTTCACACTCAATAAAATAAACGAGTATTACTAGTGAACTTTGATGTGTAGCAGCAATATACTTACTGTTATAGTTTGCAGTTAATCATTCGCAAGCAGAGAAAGCGTGATGGAAAACAATAAAATTACATATATACACACTAACGTAAAAAGAAACGACAGCGACACTTGTGTGCAGTAACAAAACTCGCGGCTATGTGTGCGTGTCGAAGGGCGAGCGCGGTCTAGCGCGGGACGCGCGAGATGGGGAACATTCACGTGAATGCCTTGTCGAAGGATTCGGCATTACAAGGTCACTGACGCCCGAGTTACACCGATAGGCTGCTGTCGCGCCTGTGACGTAAGTTAATTGAGTGACCTAACGACCAATTTAGACTCCAAGCCAATAGGGATCAAACCGGTTGTCATGACCGATCAGCTATTTAAGATTGAGACCAACGGAAACTCATGCCGGAAATCAATAATTGAAATTAACTACGTCAACGCATGTGTAAAATAGTTATTGCACATACCTACAAAACAAAGACGAAATAAATAAATATCAGACAACCTCACACAAATCGATCTAGTCCCTTATAATCGGCCTAGTCTAGTAGTATTAAACTCAAGAAATTACTTAATTGCAGATAACTGTTAGAATAGTATGCGGTCTGTATATGTCACTATGGGGCTGACATGGTCGCTAAGCGATCAAAGCCTTTTCTTTTTCAATAAAGATTAAAAAAAAGGCTTGTGTTATACTAGACGACGATATACATAGGTACTTATATAGATAAGTAAATATTTAAATGTATGAAACATGTAAGTCTCATGTATTTTAATGTGGGTACACCACAATTTTTTAGCGAAATGGTTAATGCGCTGGATCGGGCAATCCAGAGGTACCTACCGGGTTCGATTCCCGGTATCTTCCACCAGGTAGCTCCTTTTTCAATTTTTCTTTAAGCTTTGATCTTGTTATTAAAGGCTTAAATAAAAAATTGTGGTGTACGCACATTAAAATAAATGAGACATTACATACGAGTTTATAAAACTAACAGCGCCCTCTCTCGCTTGCTTGTTCACCACTGTAAAGTGGTGCGGTAAGATGTGAATATTAACGTATTCACATAGAGGTCGCTAAGGTGTAAAGACACACAAAGCATAAGGAAAAATTCGTCAGGTTTTCCTGGAGCTAGGGTAGTGAAATCGTTAACGCGCTGGACCGGCAATCCAGAGGTACCGGGTTCGATATCTGGTCTCTTCCACCAGGTAGTTCCTTTTTAATTTTTCTTTAAGCTTTGATCTTAGTATTAAAGGCTAAAATATATACTTAAATACAAAGGACAACTGGGTCATGCCCAAGCACAAATATTCGCACTACAAACTGCACCAACCGTGTCGTCATCATACAAGGACAGCATAGAATCGGAATTATTTTTTAATTTGTATGTAATGTATGTATACAAGTACAGCATAGAATCGGAATTATTTTTTAATTTGTATGTAATGTATGTATGTATACAAGGACAGCATAGAATCGGAATTATTTTTTAATTTGCCTAAGACTCACGGCAGTTTTCTATGTAAAATAGTGTTCTGAACAGTTTTGAGCCAACAAACGAGCGAATGTTTGTTCAGAACACTGAGTAAAAACGCACCCTTATATTATGGAAGGTTCTAGTATGTTCCGTGGACTATGCAATCCTAAAACAACAAATTTCCTTCACGAACGAAATCGATTTCGTATACATTGCCATCCTTGAGAATCGGTTTTGCACTCATACAGTTAATTAATAATGGAATGGTGAAATGGTGACTGTGGGTGATAAAATTGTCTTGTTTGTAATTACAATTGTCTTGTTTAATTAACCAAGACACTATTGTCACACACAAAATACCAACTTAAATTGATTTGTATTTTCTAACCTATAGGTGCAGTCAGCAGCAGAAGTGTGTTATACAGATCATTATGAGCGTACTATAATGCTCAACTATTTTCGCTGCTGACTGTACCTACATATCAAAAACGTTAATGTTTGTAAGAATGTACGTTCCACTTAAACTGAAAAACTACCCGACAGATTACCTAAAAAACAAGTTTCAGAAATAGATAAGAGCCCTAGATATCAAAGGACACAGGCTACAAATTACAATACCAACGTAGGTATACCTATAAGGATATATATATCTATCCATCAGTGGGCTCAGGAGTTGCCAGTTTGTATGGGCACATTCTATCCGTCTCCGCTAGCAAAGCCGTGGGGAAGAGTAAGTACGTATAGTTATACAAAAACCAAACCATCATTATCATCATCAGCGAAAAGGTATCCAATGGACGCCACCACGACTGATTCCGCGCCGTCTGCATCCAGAGAACTCCAGCACGTTTATTGGTTGAGCTCGTCCACCTATCCACGCTGCGTATTCAGGTGCGTGGTCAACACTTAAGAAGTCAGAACTCATCGGTCCCAGCAGCCGTCGGTTCTCAACCGGTTCTGGCCATCATTTCCATTTAAAAATAAGAATAAGAATGATTTATGTTGTAAAACATAGGTAGGTACATAGGTGTCTTATGAATGAATCAGGAACCCTATGTTTTGTCGATATATAATCGGGAGAGGACTGCCACAGTCTAATAACTAACTAACTGTACAGTCTTACGCCATTAGACAATAAATTATAATAGTCCTACTCCATCTTACCTTACAACAATTTTTGTAGCTAATTTGTTCAAACTTTGGTTCTTCTACAGTAACTGAGCATTCTTGTAACAGGAGTTCATTCAAGACCGAGTCATTTAATAACCCATTTTTCTGCTTTGCGGGTAAAAGGGCCAGTCGTTGACCACATATCTCTATCCTAAACATTACAAGGGCGGTAAGCGCAAGATAAACGGCCCCGAAGGAACGGTCACTTTATACGTTACGTCCTACTATTTCAGATGAGAAATGACAACAATTACGTTACAAAAGACGCGATATAATTTCATACCAAGCTCTGAGTCGGTCCACTTTAAGCCGCCTAATATCACTGAACCAGCGTAACTTGGCCTCCCTCGTCCCGATATCACATGTGAAATTAAAGGATGTATGTCGAGAGTCCGGAGTTCCTAGTTTTTTGGACAATGTAAGGATAAATCGGCCAGCGTGGGACAAATGCCCGCCAATAAATGAAATGGTGATGAAGTATAAAAGATCATTTTTTGTTCAGCAGATGGCCTGGGCAGGGATAGGGAGTTGCTGATTAAAAGTTGAGTTGCGGCGCACACATATGGTCCTTTTTCGTAAAAAATTGGCGCGTGTTCGTAGGCGTGGCGGCAATACAGTTTTCAAACGGCCTCTGCAAAGATCAAAATAAGAACATTAGAAGGAATAATTAACTAAAAAATGTCTAATCGTTGCAATGCTTGGTCCAGACAAATGCTGTGCTGAAATTTCTCGGCAGAATTTCTACCCGACTGCGGCAAACCGCCGCAAACTCAATTCAAGCAAAGGCGGTGTTCCCAATTTAGCAATATTAAACTTTATTAAATAAATATAAATATTAATCAAGTCCCAAAATATCTGTAGTAGGCTTAGGTTATGGGCACCAGGCAACGATACACATACTTATATAGATAAATACATATATAAATTACAAATAACATCCATGACCCAGGTAAAAATATTCGAGTTCATCACACAAATATTTGCCCTGGCCGGGATTCGAACCCAGGACCGTCGGCTCAGTGGGCAACTGCTTTACCATTGCGCCAACTTCGTCATCGTGATGATACAATGATGGCCATAGTTATAACGAATATTAACATCCAAACGCTAATTAGAATTGCAGTATCAGCCGTAATTTAACAAAACACTACGAAACTCAGTTACATTAAAAAATTAAGTTAAAAAGCAACCACATATTATTCTTATCGATATGGTAATTCATGAGAGAACGCCCGAAATTAATTATTACACGATTATCCGCGTTTGATAACGGGGTGCCATGCCCCCGGCTATGCTTTACATACGCTTGATATTGCTAATATGTAAAATATATATTTTTTTATTTTTTTTTTATTTATTTATTTATTTATTTGCTGAATATGTAGAAGTTGTACAGGCGTAAATCATACATTTCGAATAGTGGGTACATATTCAGCCGGAAATCCGGCATGCAAATTTTATAGTGTAAGTTAAACATTGAACCTATTATTAAGTACTTAATTACGAACGCGAACATGTCACATTTTGACTTAATGTCTTAATAAACTTTAGTATGTTAACATCAATAAAATGCCAGAATTGATTTAATAAATAATATGTCAACAATTAAATAATAATAGTAATCTAAATGTTCAATTAATTAGTACCTATTCAATCTACAAGGACTTTTTTCAAGGAAGTCATGAGTCGAGTAAAAACATTGCTCAGTTAACCACCTTCGCAGAGCCCTACAAAACCTGTTCATTGGTAACATACTTATTTCCGATGGAATAAAATTAAATACTAAACATGCCATATAGTGGCTGTTGTCCCTATATAATTTTAACTTTGGGCCGGGCATAGACAGAGGGAAATGTGTCAAGTTTCTTTTGTTGGTGTTGTCTCTTAATTTAAAAAGAGATAAATTATTTAATATACCATCGATATCAACACTTTGACACCACAACATTATTGAAAATTGCGACATAACAATAAGTAAGCAAAGTAAATTCTGGGTAAGCAGAGATTATATGTATGGTGAAAAACCTAAATTCCCTCATTTACATTTACAAGTCTTCGTGTACCTACTTAAAAGACATTATAAAGCAAAATGCATAATGTCCTTTGTCTACAATACCGAATTCCTAGTGCCGGATAAACGTTACTAATATATTACATGGTCTCTTAGTTTTCATACATTAAAGATTTTACATTCTAAGATCTGCTACGGTAATCGGCTGGAGAATAGAATAAAGTGCTCCTTTGAAATCCTGTGTTTCTGGTCAAATCTTGTACGCTGACGGTGGAAGGGACAGATTGTTAGCGTTACGTAATGAGTGTATTCCCATTTCGCTTTGGTTTTAAACTGTATTTGGGTAATATGGTTTATAGTTTATTTTGATCAATTTGTAGATTTCTGAGCGTTGTTTCATTAGCACTACCTCTGCCCCATATATATATATATATATATAGGCTTCCTCGTCGTGTCCGGCGACAGCGAGTCCGTCAATAATTCTTGTTCGGATTGTGAAAGGCTCTCTAAGGCGGTTAGGATAAGACTTTACAAGTCGGTTATGAATGTATGTCCCATTTGGCGAACAAACATTGCGTAGTGTCATACAGACTTCCACATGACGATGATAGTCTAGGTATACTTATTTATTTTATTTTTTATTTTATTTATTTGGAACTTAGTTTCCATTCTAATCCACTATCCAGAACCATTCCTAAATACTTCTTGGGGTGATTCTTTATTCGTATTTTATTAGATACGAACGGCATTCCGGTATTTGTTTCCTTACCTTTGAGTGAATTACCGTCTGAATATCGATAGCTTGTCTCGAACTCTTGAGCACGTTTATAGGGGTAGGTTATTTGTAAACCCAATCATGTAGCACATTGAGATCATTTTGTGCTTTTAGTGTCGTTTTACAGTTCATTTATTATAGTATTCGGAGTAAAATATACAAGTGTCATCTGCATATATACTCAATTCTCCTCGCAAAAGGAGGTTATTGCGCTATTCATTGATATATTGAAAATAAAAGCGGCCCGAGAATAGAATCTGGTAAAAAATATCGTGAATTGTAGTTGAGTATAAATAGGTATGACCTCTTATTTTTTGTAGTTGCTTAGTGCATTGAGGAAACTTATATCGATGCCTCAGTGAGATTTCCATCCCATAGAAAAGTTGATGCGATTGTGCTTTAAGACATCGATATGAATGTTGTTTCACTCGGCTCAGCTGGGTCAGTTAATAATTTTCTAACAAGATACCTCCGGACCAAAGTGGAGAATTCAACGGTAGCGATGACCAACCCTTTAGTCGCGAGCATCGACCCTATCATCAGTTTCAACTAATGAATCTTAACGTTAATTAATCTACCTTACTTTTACTGTCCTCATTTTTAAATTTGTTTCGGGTTTCGAATTTCGAGTATCTAATTTCGAGTTTCATGTTTTATACTCCGAACGTCGAGTTCAGAGTTTAGAGTTTAGTGAATTAATTTAGTTTCGAATTTCAAGTATCTGATTCCGAATTTGGAGTTTCATATTTTGAGTTTCGAGTTTCGGGTTGTGAATCGGAGTTCCGAATTTCGACTCCGAAATTCGGGGTTTCGGATTTAGAACTCGAGCTATTACTTCCGTTCTTAATGTAGATATGTCCTTACAGCAGAGTTGGTATTTGTACATTACTCGTTGATGTTATTATTATAGTACAACTTTATTGTTGTACGCAAACCAATAACACAGATACAGATGCGAACTACCCTTATAAGTCCCCCTTCAGTTAACATTTTGAGAAATTGAGGACGAAATACGGGAAAGCGTTAGAACTATTATCTTAGAAGTTTTCCTTAATAGTACTTAATATTGCATTAAATTCAGACTTGACCGCAGAGTTTCTGTTCGGAAGTTTTAACCTTCCAGAAGCTGATAAAGACAGGGAAAAGACTAAATTAAACCCTAACCCTTGTTGCGCCATGGGTTTTATAATAATAGTGTTAAGACTTCGAAGAAATTAATTATTAGTGATATAGAATATTACCTGCCGGTGGCACACAGGCACACACACACATTCAATTTATTCATAATGATTATATTTAGCATTAGTTCTTGCATGTTCTCTTTTAAAGACTGTGCTAATGATGGGGTAGTAACGAGTAAGCAAGTAGTATTTTACCTATTTGTGTTCCTTTATAAAATTTGCCTTTTAACAGGTCCCTGCTTAACGTACTCCTATTTTAGTCCTACCTTTGAGACTTGTTAGTTATGTCTCATGTGACAATTTCCCTCCAGTGGTCTTATGATGGTATACCTTATACATACTCGTATATATCAGTACACATACAATGTAAATTACTTTTTGCATAAAGTCGGTGTCTTCCCTTTGAGATATATTGATTCTTATCTATGCCTTGAGAGGAATAAAGTATTAGCCAAATGACTGCAATAAAATGTCATAACCCGGTAAATTTGATGACAATTACAGTAGATAGTTATTGTAGTAAAAGTCATAGTATAAAATTATAGTTCGTCGTTGCGGCTCAGTGGGAGACACGTGGCGGACGTCATCACTGATATGATTGATTGGTTGGTTCCGATGAACCGTTTGTTCCCAGTGGCATGTCATGATCATGACACTCCGATTCCCTTGTTATTGACGCTAATGAAGTCGCAAGTGTTTAAAGCATTTATTATGACAAAGTAAGATTCAGTGCGAGAAAGTGACGGGTGTAAATATAATTTTTGCACGAGTGATGAAAGGGAAATTGTATCTTATCACTTAATTGATTACTAAGGGACGGCAAATGCTCGGTGACGCGGGCCAGTACCAGTGGCCTAAGTGACGAACTTGGTGTTATGGATCAGGGTGAAGGTGTACAAACATCAGCTCATCTTCACATTGACCATACTTTTATCAGTTTAACGTGTAAACGATACGGATATTATAAAACGAATTTGATATAGATTTACATTTATAAATTGGTTTGCAATTTGCGATTTGTCACTTTTCATTTGCGATTATTAACTTGTCGAGTCTGGTGAACCAAATCGGTCGTAGATGTTGTTCTTATTTCCTCTCGCGACCCGTTAAATGAAAATACGGTTCGTAGTTAAATCATCATCATAATCTTGCTTCTTTATGTTAATGTGTGGGAAATTAAGAGACATACTGCCGGCCCGTAACACTTAAATAGATCCAGTATTTTTACAAGCTTTATTAACTTGCATTGTATGTTTAATGTATGTTTGTTCGGGTGAAATCTTGCAACTCAAATTTGACGCAAATATCGTCAACCGATTGAGCTGAAGTTTTGCATACTTCCTTAACTTTGATGACAATACAATGATGTGGTACCATGGGGCTGATCTGATGATGGAGCCGGAAGGTGGCCATAGGAACTCTATAATAGAAAAGGCCATCCTACCGAGCTTGGACTCTTTAGAATCGTCTCAGTGAGCATTTGATGGATATCCAAAGAAAAGTACAGTCAGCTATAAAAGCTTGCCACTAAAGTGTCATTTTTGACAGAAACTTATTTGCCTGACAACTAAGCACAAATTTAGGAGAACAGAAGCAATTAAAAGCCAAGTTGAATCAGTCCCATTTCAGTCTTCTTAGTCGACATCATCATTGCTGAAGGTCATGTATAACTTAAAATATTGTCCTTATGAGATCAGACAAGCGAGTAGGCGATCACACGCACGGTCCTTTTCCGTCTACCTAGCCAACAACTAGCATATTTTTTTTTAATGTACACGTTGGTTCGCGTGCATCCGCAACATCTTGGAGAAAACAGAGAAAATCAACGCTCACCCTAGCTCACTCTCACTTTAGTTTTGCGGGATATAATTATTCTGATCTTTCTATAAGCGAACCTCTTAGGAAACAAATTCCCATGCCTACTCCCAATACTACTTCAGATGCCAGTATTCATTAAAATTTGCTGACTTGGTGGGAGTTAAGGACTCCCTCAATGGTCACATCGATTCTGCTAACCTACCCGAAGTAGACAAGATCTCGTGCTTCGGTTTCGGTTACTCGACGATGAAAAAATAATATCTAGGAAGGATCACTCCCATGAAACAAAGTAGTATTATAGCGTCGCTCCAGTGTCAAAATCCGTATGTAGTAAGTGTCATTACCGGAAAGTCTCTGTTGGCAATAGGGGCCATATTTGTTTGGCTATTACCATTTTTACCGCATCGGTAAGATCCTTAAACTCCTTAACCTCAACTGACGTTAGACATCCGCCAAGAGTGTTGTATTGTCAAGAAACAGGGCCCGTTAGGTACGTTTGACACTTCATTGATTTGATTCGTTGAGGAATTTCAAGTTAGAGGGGTTGAATCGCTGTTCAAAGTGCCCTGTTGTTTACCTCTAATGAAGTTAACGTGTAATCTGAGTTAGCGTGTACTAATAATTTCTCGTCGAGGTGTGCAATGAAGAATATTCTATTCTATTATCTTGTAGGCCCATTTTCGATGATATAGCTTACTGAATCAAAGATAAGAATGACGTAATTCCCTTTCTTTGGAGATATACCTACGTGTATAAATTTCTCCATCTTTATGTCTGAGAATGGATTATATTGAAAGAAATAATCTAGCATGGGTTACTGTCAGCGCGAACATTTGAATTCAGAGTAGTAATAATCTTTAAATGCAGATCGTTGAGATGCATAAGTTGCGACCATCTCCTCAGCATGTCCTAAGCGTGACACTGGGGTATCCTTCCGGTACTCCTTCTTTTTATATACAAACTCAGTACCAGAACCGGGAATTCCTGGCTCTCGCCATTCATCATCAAAATCGGGAGCATGTCCTACGTGATATGAATGCGTGCTGTTAGACCCATTACACTGGGCTTCGGATCAATTAATTCATCCAAAAAATCTGACAGGTCTTCAAAGTCTTACTTTGTTCGGATCCCCCAGAGAGCACAGGTCGTAAGCTAACGCACTTATAAAAGAATACAAGTCATCTGGGGCTTCATTCGGGACTAGGTTGATATATATGTGAGGTCGTCCCATATTAATTTATTTATTGTCAAGCACGAGGTAAACTGAGAGTGATATGACCAAATTCGAATCTCGGATACTATAGTTACGTTGCACGATCGACACATTGAGGACTCGATTCGCGGTGAAGCGTTAGGCGTTGGGTCGACAGAAGAGTGTATGGATTTGATAGACGTAAATATTTGGATCGTAAACTTCTGGAAATTTTGTAAACTCCATACCCATAGTTACCTTGGTCTCCAGAATCAGGCTGTAGACATATATTAGGTAGTCCTTGATACGTATTTTGTAATGAAGCTAGTTTTGATTTAAGTCTCGTAACAAAATCAAATTCAATTCACTTTATTCAACCAAAGGAATATATAACGGAATATATATAACCAAATGAAGGAAAATGTGAACGTCGTATTGTACCAGGCAGTCAAGGAGAGAGCTCAAGATAGATAAAATTGGAAATTGCTCCACCGGCAAGAGCCTAGCTCTTTAGTTTATGATGATGAAGTTAATGTAACCTACTCAAGATGTGACACCTTTAATCGGACTTAAATCCAGCAGACGTGGGGACAAAACCTACCTCTTTAACGAGGGTAGGAAGAAATGACCAAATGATCCACGGTTCATAATGGAAGACGAAGAAGACAGTGATTGGCTAACCAGCTTTTTCTCGACTGGGGAGGGTTTTGACATATGCAAGAAAACGAAGAAGATCCAAAGAGTTTAAGTTTAGGTTTAATTTTCCTATCACCCAATTTGGGTATTTGTTGACTAATTAACAATGTGCCTCAAATAGTGAACAGCACATTAGAATATACTTGACCTCTTACACATACAATCGATCTGGTTGTTTCTTTTCAACTCCTAGATAAGATACACAGCACGCACGTGTAGGTACACTGAGCCCAACAAAATTTGTTATTTTGGTTTCAGTTAAATTGCGGCCTTTATATTATAAGCTATAGATGAATATATAGTATTGTTCGAGACTTTGTCCAAAGGTCATAATATTAAAGTCGGTATATACATTTTTAAGTTGCTATTTTTTGTCCATTATTTAATCGATTTAACCTTTAAACGCATACAATTACACTAATTGTATTTCTGAAATGACGTAATTAAGCAATGAAATCCACGTCAGTTTGAAATTTCGGGACAATCATGACAAAGTCTTTATTGACAACTTACAGATTTTGACTTGTGTCATTTCAGTAACGTGTAAATATACATCATCATGCATTTAAGGGTTAAATGCTTTGATAATATCAGATTCATATATTTGCACATCCCGTCCAGAAAATAGAACTCCGCCATCAGGAAAGAGGAACATTGAGTTTTCTATCCTTAGGAATATCATGAATGTAGATCAGAAAGAGTAATGGACCCAAGACACCTCTTTACGGAAATGACGAATAAATTTCTTCAGTTTGTATACTAACCGAAAGCTTAATTGTGAATTATTTGTTTTCAATTAGTTATGTAGGATTCCATCAAATAAAGAACGTTGCCAAATCTCTTACGGAAAAGAACTTGCTAACCGATAGAGAACAAGTCCTATCTAACGCCTCACAATCTTAGGAGACGCGTTCCTCTGCAAGTAGTTGATCCTATGTCTAGTAACTTGAGCGAGCCTAGTTTTATGCTAGAGACAGCTAGAACATTTCACGCGGCCTCGAGCCTAACAAGTTGAATACCTTGATATAAACTCACACGACCTAGAGAAGTTTGCGTCCTTAAATGACAAACCCCCGAACAGGAGTGTAGGCATGCTGGACACACCAGCAGGTGCACCATCGTTTGTGATGCTGAGTTAGTGCCGACGCATTGAGTTGAGTGATCCCGAAACAGACCCCATCGAGCCATGCTTTCCCTACAGCGCCCAAACTTGTGTTTGGTGTCCTCCAGATTGGCCATGGGAAGATGGAAGAGTGGCGCAGCTTTCTGGTAGTCATGCTTTGCCCTTGTGGGGAGTGACGCGATGAACGCGAAAATCTGACACTCAAATATCTTTTCCCTACAGCGCCGAAACTAGTGTCCTACAGATTAGCCATGGAAAGATAAGAGAGTAGCACAGCTCTTTAGTAGTCATACTTTTGTCCTCTGTGGGGAGTGTCGCGACGGACGCGAAAAC
This sequence comes from Apotomis capreana, assembly GCA_947623375.1. Taxonomy (NCBI): domain Eukaryota; kingdom Metazoa; phylum Arthropoda; class Insecta; order Lepidoptera; family Tortricidae; genus Apotomis; species Apotomis capreana. The sequence continues at coordinate 23,353,625 of OX392506.1, forward strand.
CTGACACTCAAATATCCTTTCCCTACAGCAACACTGAACAGCGCCACCTGGAGGGGGCCGTAGGGAGTAAATCAAATCAGTTTCCGTCGTTTCCGTTAAGTAGACTAGTCAGTTCCAATGTGGCGCGAAAGCGTGCAAGTTCTTAAAGTAGTGATAGTGTGATTGTAGGTGAAGAGTCTGAAGCTATCCGGAATTATCTAAAGCTAAGTGATTTTAATTCTCTTGGTGAAAGCTCACAGTGGTTTATGGATTCTCTGTACAGTTGACTTTGTATTGATTTAGCTTGCCATGATGTCCAAGCCATGGAGGCCATTAAAGTAGTTATTTTATTTTTTATTTTTATTTTATTTTATTAAAAACACGTTTACATGACATTACAGTTTCTTAACTAATGCGCCATGAAACTTACATTATTAGTACAACATTATCATAGAAAAACCAACATAAACATAAAAAAAACAGCAACACAAACAAATAATAATAATAACAATTATCATCGATCATCCAATTCCTCACAAAATCTCAAACATTCAGTGCACACAACCGCCCATCGCCACGCAAACAAATCACACTCCGGTGCTGATGTCAGGAACGCATTGAGTAGCACAAGAGCACGAACAAGTGGGGAATTTTTGCGAGACACAGTACGCGCCGCCGGCGCCATCAAGAGATCGCGCTGCCGCGGTCTGAGAGCTATCCTAGGGACGTCAGGAACAAACAGTCGCACGAGGCGGCCTACAAGCTCAGGACAGTCGGACTTGCCGCGCAGGATTCGACATGCGGTAGTCAGCAAACAAAACTTTCGCCTAACCTCTAGTGAGTTGTAGCCGAGTGTTCCCAGAAGATATTTGGTTGGGTACATGAACGGGTAGTACCCATACATTTTTTTATATAAAAACCTGAGAAAGGCTTTTTGTACTTTTTCCAGTAGTAAAGCATATGTTGATTCGTATGGGAGCCACACAATCGACGAAGTTTCCAGCTTGCTTCTGACCAGGGCGTTATAGACTAGCTTGATCGCTAAAGGGTCATTAAAGTCACGCAAGTTACGAATGACAAAGCCTAGTCTTCGATAGCAGTCAGCTGCAAGTATCGATATGTGCTCATGAAATGTGAGACGCGTATCGAAGACCACACCAAGATCCTTAACTGAAGACACACGGCTTATGAGCTCAGACCCTAAAACATATTGCGCAAGTATTGGAGTACGCGCTCGACTGAAACTACAAACGCAACACTTGGCTGAGTTGAAAAGAAGCTTGTTATCCATACTCCACCGAAAGACCAAGTTGATATCATCCTGTAATGAATCCGAATCCGTTTTCGTCTCCACTCTGCGCACTAACTTTAAGTCATCAGCGTAGAGGAGGCATTGAGATGACCTGAGAACGGACTGAAGGTCATTTATCATAATTCCGAACAAAAAAGGTCCTAATATGGAGCCCTGACTAACACCAGATCGAGTATGATAGGGGGCCGAGACGAAGCATCCATGTCGGACATATTGCTGCCGATCACGTAGATAGCTTGCGAAGAAGGACAGTAGCCTGGGAGAGAAGCCAATTTGGTCCAGTTTCTCCAGCAACAAATCATTATCTACGCGATCGAAAGCTTTCCTGAAGTCAAAATAAATGACATCAACCTGGGCACCCCTATCAAGATGCTCAGAGATAATATCTATCAAGATAAGAAGGTTCGTGCTTACGGAGCGATTAGGTCTAAAACCATGTTGAGCATCACTTAAGAACGGCCTTACTTGTGCTGATAGGGTTCGGTGGAGTATGGATTCAAACAACTTGGCAAGCGTGGGAAGAACGGCTATGGGTCTGTAGTTTTCTACCGCAGAGGTGTCCCCTCCTTTTGGGATCGGCCTTACTCTGGACACCTTCCAGCGACGAGGGTAAACTCCAGATTTCAGTGCCAAGTTGAAAATATAATGTATAGGGATTTTTAAACTATCGGCACATCCTTTTACAATATATGCCGGTATATTGTCTGGTCCTACCGAGCAGTTGGACTTTAGTAGCTTTATTGCTGCCTCAACCTCACACATCGATACTGACTCAATATCGATGTGATTAGCATTAGCATCACGGCGTCTATCTCCAGTCCCTGGCTTCTTCGGATCTAGGCACGGAACATCAGACAAGAACACCCCCGAGAAGTAATCGGCAAATGCGTTAGCTGCCTCACCTCCTCTAAATTTCTTCCCGTCAGACGTCACACTAGAGACAAACCCACCCTTTGACTTAAGACTATCAAGGTATTGCCAAAATTCTCGAGGATTGTCTTTAATCTTACTCTGAGTTCGATCAAGGTAGCTGGAGTAAGCAGACGCTATACGTTTCTTTACCGCAGATCTCAGTTTCGAAAACTCATCATACACTTTTTTGTTCTGTGTAGCTTTCCATTTCCGATGAAGTTCACTTTTCCGTTTTAGGTCATTAATAATATCTGCAGATATTTATAGTAAGAAACCATCTCATAAGGGCGGAAAGGTACTCCATAAGAGGTGCGTTATCCCTGTATAGCGCGTATCTCGTAGTAGCGCACAGAATACCTGTGCCGAGATGGGGTGGCCACCTATGTCAGATACATCGATCTTGGCCCGCATTCTCGTCAGCGCACAGAATACCTGTGCCGAGATGTGGTGGCCACCTATGTCAGGTACCTCGACCTTGGCCCGCATTCTCATCAGCGCACAGAATACCTGTGCCGAGATGTGGAGAGGTACTCCTGTTTTCGGACGGCGAATATCTCTAATTATATAATTGATTGAGCTGGACTCCTCCTCCGACCCGCGAGATATGTCACCCCAAGTAAACGAGTACAGTAATTATATCAAGTTGAGTGTGAGAGGTTGATTGTGTAGAGAAGCCATGTTCATAGAGCTAATTTTCCCACAGATCCTTACATGCCGGTTACAGCCGCCAAACTAACGCCCGCGAAGCAGAGTGACGATTCCTCTGACCCGTAGGAAAAGAATGAGGAAGAGAACCCCTAACTGGATATGAAAGGTATGCGATGCATTCTGAATATACATATATACGTATGTCACCGTTTCCCCCCTTTATCTAGGGGCGGAAGGCGGCGAGGGGAGAGGCGGCGACAGCGGCCGCGGCCAACCGAACACTGCGGGCAAGCGCCCTGTCCGCGCGGCTGCTCGACGCTGGTGACACCAGCGGAGGCGAAAATCTACCCTCATCATCTCACACAATGTAAATTGTCGGGTCAACACTTACTAAGTACGTCATTTGCTAAGGTCTCGTCCACACTAACCACCGATATACTTAATATCCAAAACCATCCTCCAGCTGAGGGGCACTGACCATCCACAACCTCGGTTAAATTCGGATGACGACTAATTTCGGTAGCCTCTGTTGAATCTCTATCTATGTTTCGATCTTTGTATAAATAAAACAATTTGAACATGTGGTGTTAATACGTATACCTGAGTCTGACGAGAGACTTTGCCTCCTAGTGTGTGTTCTACCATCTGTATAATGGGATGTGTTCTGAGGAATTGTTTGACATGATGTCCACGGCTACTTTCTAGCATCGCACTGCTCGCCATCAACAGGGTGCTCATTCTGACACACTGGAACCTAAATGGTCGAAAACTGTGCGATTCCAGAGGAATTTCCTACCGCGAACGCTCCGCATGTGTAATGAGCTCCCTGCCGAGGTTTTCCCCGGGGCTACAGTATGCGGTTCTTCAAGAGGGGAGTATATAGGTTTGTAAACGGTCGGCAACGCGCGTGTGATGCTCCTGGCGATGGCGTCGCAGGCGTCCATAGGCGGCGGTAACTGCTTAATATCAGGCGCGCCGCATGCTTTTTTGCCACCGTCGAATAAAAAAAAAGTTAACAGCTTTCCGAATCATAAATAATGTTGCGAACTAAACATTTAAAACTGTAATTTCCTGTTTCTTGATGTAGGAGGAATCCCGATTTGATACTCATAATATATTCCCCTTCTTTCTTAATATTCAACAGACTTCAAAAAAGGGAGTTTTGAACGTCGGCGCGTATGTTTTTTCTCTGTGCCGTTATTTCAAAACTATAGCGATCACTCAAAATGGGTTTTGTGATAAGATGCAGTTTTCCAGAACTTATTAAATTGGGTTTAATGGGTGGGCAATGTTACCCCGTAGAGATTAAGTAACCTGACCTTACGGTACTTTCTTATTTGAAAGCTTGAACCCCGAGAACAAACATGCTCGTATTGTGTTACAGAGATCCTGCATTGCATTAGGTAAATCGAACTATCCCTGACATGTTTCATTAATTACGCCAATTAATTCACAGTTCATACCATATTCATTGCGAACCTCAGGTAACCTGCCCTTAACCAACAGAACTTCGAAATTCAGTTATATTAACTTCATATTTTGGACCATTGATTCATATTTTGGCTATATTAATTTCATATTAACCAGCAGAACTTCTTAAGTATTTCAGTTATATTAACTTTATATTAATCAACAGAACTTCAAATTTCAGTAATAAAATAACTTCATTTTAACCAACAGAACTTCATATTTTCTGTAAATTTGTAGAGATCTTTGTTCTTGACTGTATATTATCTAGAACTAAATTAAAGTTCGAACATATTTATTTTCAATATTTATAAACACAAAAACACACAAATAATACACAAAAAAAAGAATAAAATAGAATAGAATGGAAAGTTTGCATAATTATAGTTATACCTACTAAACACGATTTGGCTATGTCTCAAGTACCTAGTTAAACTAGTTGAGCTATTCAGTGTTTAATAAAAGTTAAAATTAAAGTGATGTTTCGTGTGAGACTCGAGCTCTCATCCCAACTCAGTTCTCCGATAAGATATACAATTGAATTTCCATTTATATTGTCATTCGCCCAAGACAATTTGCGCTAATGCATATCAAGGAACTACAATCTTCAAATCCCACGAGCCAATTCAGAGCCAGACATGTGCCAAGCCAAGATCTTAAAGACAACTCGGCTGCCAGCAATGTGACGCAATTTGTTTTAATCGCCGGCGGAAGTTAAAAGAAGAGTTCGTTTTGCATTTCAATCCTGCGAAGTGTAAGTTGGATTCGAGCACCGAGGAGTTCGTATATTTAAATCAAACAATTCGGTTTAAAACCCCAATTCACCGATTGGACTAAGATATATAGGGTTATAACTCTTCCTAACAGTCCCCTGTGTCACCTTGGGTTCCTACATGGTTATTCTGAGCATAGTTGTGTGAGATTGTCCGTAATATTTAATAAATTATTTATTGATGAAAATGATAATACTTATGTGGTATTTTTATTTTTATTGAACATGGATTCACTTCTGAGCTTTTTCAATGAACGCGCGTCTTTCTATAGTGCGTTTCCGATGCCACGATGGATAATTTTATCGTTTGCTGCTGTCCACTCCGCTCACCACGTTCCGCTAAGGCAAACTCACTCTGCGCCACGTGTCAAAGTATACCTATAATCATCGGTCCTCGCGGTCACCCACCCATAAGATACTGGCTCCAAGTGCTTATCAAGGTAAGTCGAAAATGCGAAAACCGCACATGTCTGCCTTGAACTCATCCAGGGTCCATAATCATAAATATCATAGCGATCGTCGTGTCTAGGACGTATTTAATAAACACGGCGTGTAAAATAGGTACAAATGCCGATATGTAGTTAGTACCGTTTTGTTGGTGTTGGCAACCCTAGGAGTACAACAGCCTCATTGCAACCAGTAGCGTCGCACGTCATACAAGCATCCAATGAGATACTGGTAAGCTAATTCCTTTGTGGACTTTTGCGAAGAATAAAAAAGTGCGGCTTCTGTACTGTATTATGGTGGCTACACTGTTCCCATTAATTGACACGCAATGGCGATTTTTAGTATTACTGGGATTGGTAAATTTACGATCTGTTTCTATGCGGTCCCTCCAGCTTCGCCGCCGTGGAAACGTCTCGTAGATAAATTCCATCGCACTGATTCGATTGTAAAATGAGATAGCTATCTTTAGATACAGCCTGTATAGTATACAATATCGCAAGGTGAAGTCTCAGGAAGTTCCAGTTATGAAGAATAATTCAATACACGCTCCGAAGGCAAAATACTGAAATATTTTTAATTGAAATAATTTCATCGGGTAAAGCATTTGTTTTTGAAGGCTTGCGTTTCAAGATAATGCTGAGATCATAATTTCAAACTCACTAAGCTTGGCTTTCACGCTCTGTTTAACTTTAACTCATTGTACTCGTACTTATTTGGGTCATTGTCAGTTCAAAAACCAAATTCGTCCCTCCGGTGGTCAAAAGTTAAGGGCTTGTATGAATCTAGGTTATGTTGCTATTACATCGAATTATATAAGAGGGAACTTTCTTTATTCTCACAGGCATTTTATCAGAAAATTAGGCCCTGGAATCCTTAATTTCGCAAATGTCCACCGGAAAGACCTAAATCTGACAATCACCCATTTCAGTGATTAATAATCCCAAGTCTCCCCGTATAACAAATTAGTTTGCCCGATACCTCTACACGGGTAAACATATTGCCAAAGACGACCTTCAGATCTTACGGTCAAAATAGCATTGGCGATACCGACAACAACGCGAAAACGCGGGAGACCACCGGCCACTTGGTTAACAACGGTGGAAAAAAGGCTGCAAGAACTTCAGATATACGCAAACCTAACTCTGAACCGTGCGGAAAGGAAGAAACGGACAGTGAAGGCCGACCCCATATAAATGGGATAAGGTCTAGGATGATGATGATGATGACATTAACATTTCGTATAAGTAAAGTGATTGGATTACGTCTTTACCTTTCGACGAAAAATGTGTACGTACTACGCTTTCAATACACAGACTGTTTCAGTTCGGTTTTTATGCCGGAGTAATGTTCCAAATACCAATACCTAGTAGGTAAATATCTGGATAGTTGCCAGACGCGGCTTTCGTTAGCTGAGGCTGGTTTCATGAGCACTTTGTGATGCGGTGCCAGGTGGCGCAAGATATATAAACTTGTCAAGGCTAGCTTAACGCTTACGTCTCTGCGTCAAGATAATTGACCGACCGAGCGAAATGTTTCCGTTTCAGCTTGGCCAAAAATTTCAGTTGTCCAGATTTCCTGGTGTCACCTTATAGATCGCATTCCTCAACTTATCTTCGTGAAAATTTGTGAGCATTCTCGATTATTATTATAGATTTTATTCCGGTGAGTCGTTAATTCAATGCGGATATATGAGAGTTGGAAACGTAAAATAAAGAACATCAGAACAAACTCACGAGGTACTCAGATCACAGGCTTACTAGTTATTTTGAGTCGATTGTCACAATCGATCTGACATTGCACTTTATTGCATTATCAACTGAGTAGGAATAAGTTGTATGCTTAAAAACAAAAAAAATATATACCAGGCTCCAATCACGAGATAAACATTTACCTACTCGCAATTTGGTTATATTTAGGAGCAGTATTAAGAAGAAACCGGCCAAATGCGAGTCGGACTCGCGCACGAAGGGTTCCGAAGTAACAAATAAAAAACGGCAAAAATAATCACTAAATAATTGCTATATGGGAGCCCCACTTAAATATTAATTTTACTCTGTTTTTAGTATCTCTTGTTATAGCGGCAACAGAAATGCATAATTTGTAAAAATTTCAGCTATCTATCACGGTTTATGAGATACTACCTGGTGACAGAGAAACAGACGGACAGTGGAGTCTTAGTAAAGGGTCCCTTTTACCCTTCCGGTACGGAACCCTAAAAAGTAGCCATTATCACTCAAATCATCCAAAATGTCAAGACATCCTAAGACCTACAAACACGTAATAACTTACTCCATCATCTAATCTAACCCAAACCAGCGAAACTGCCAAATAAATAAGTCAACTCGCCAAATGCGTAGTAGATGTACCGTTAAGTCTTAATCACGGACAGGGTCTATAACGGGTTCCGTGGAAGGAATTCAATTAGGGGACACATCGGGCTGCCTCGGGACTTGTTAATGGGATCGGGTCCACTCAACATCCAGCTGAATTAATGACATTACGACTGTATCTGCTGGAAAATTCTACAAATGTTTGTTCTAGATTAAGTTTGGGTCAATTGCGACAAAGTTAGTAGAGTATACTGTCTAACAGAGCTTGGTGATTCTGATTAAAAACATTCCAATGGCATGTTACGTTACACAGCCCGACAGGACGTTTTTAAGCCCCTTTTATTTTACTGGTAATGACAATTTTTTTGTCACTGACGTTGAAAGTCGGTGAATGAGACGGATATAAACAAAGAGGAAACAGGACTCAATATTCCGCAAATTTTAAATATTTATTGCATAATAAAGCCAAAACTATCCACAGTGATTAAAGTCGTTATTTTAACAGGATTCAGTTTTTATTTCGCAAGCAGAACGAAGCCGTAAATGAGCAGTAAATAATGTTTTGAAATTATTATTATTATTTTTTATTCAAAATAGCCATGCATTTAACCTCGATTGCACCTGATGTTAAGTGACAATAAGGCCTAAGATGGAGCATGCTTGGCTTAATTAATTAATGACAAATCCTTGACGTTCAATAATGCCAATATATGACGTATGCTCATTATTGCCATATGAAAGCTGTTTGACGCGCCACTATCCATTAAACATTTAGCTTTTTCCATAGACATGTTGGTGCCTCTTACAACAGCTTGGCAGACTCGACTTTGTATTGGAAGTTTTCGTCGTCCAGCTTAGCGGTATTTTAGTCCATGCTTATTGCCTCTCGTTCATGTATTTAATTACAATACCTATAAACTCGACTGATTGAGCTGTCTATGCTGACCCTCGTCGGGCGGAGTAAGTGGATATGTCATGTACAATATGGACAGAGTACAGGGAGTATTGACGATACGAACTGGGAACTATTTAGATAATAGCCGCGACCGTGTACCCAAATTCTTGGGGTTTCAGGGTTCCGTACTCAGAGGGTCAAACGGGACCTTATTACTACGACTCCGCTGTCCGTCTGTCTGTCTGTCCGTCCGTCCGTCTGTCACCAGGCTATATCTTATGAACCGTGATAGCTAGACAGTTGAAAATTTCACATATGATGTATTTCTGCTGCCGCTATAACAACAAATACTCAAAACAGAATACTATAAATATTTAAGTGGGACTCCCATACAACAGACGTGATCGGTTGTGTTAACTTTGCACCTCATTTTTACCAGGTGCAAACTTAACTTAACCCGGCCAGTTAAGTTGGAAGTGTTTATGCGGTACCCTCGGTGCGAGAGTCCGACTCGCACTTGGTCGTTTTTTATTATATAAGACCAAAATTGCAAATAGGTTTTGTTAATAAGCATACCCCGTGGTTTTCGGTGCAAAAATGATTTGATGCCTACTGTCAGTCTAGTGTCAAATCTTTCGTGCACCCAAAACCCCGAGTATGGTAATAAAACACCAAAGATAACACTTTGAACACCGGGAACCCGCTCCGTGGGCACTGTGCTCGTAGCGAGTTTTCTCTACATACTAGTATGGGGAAATGCGTATGTAGAGAAAACTCGCTACATACGCATTTCCCCACGTTATCGGCTACACGCGTAGCGCTACAAAATCCTTGGTCGCCAAAGTGTTAACTGTTCCCGATCCAGATCTATCCTGCGTTTGGCTAGCCTTAGTTAGGGTGTTCTCAGTACATGGGGAACACCGGGCAGGTTTAGCCCATACACCTACAATAATGGAAAGAAAGAAAGAAAGAAAGGAAGAGTACTGGCCGAAAGGTGTCATGTTCCGGCGTTTCCGTGGACGGCTACCTGACACTTCGAACACTCGTAACACGTCGCTGTTGAAAAATGTGACCTAGTTTAGTTACTTATATTTTTATTATTTTGTATTTGATATGTATGTTAGGTTTAAGATATGTATCTATGGGCCACAGCTGCCTGAAATAAATGTTTTCATTTTCATTTCAATGGGGATGATGGATGACACTGATGTTGAATTTGACAAGTAGCTCAACGTGTCATAAAATAAGGAACCAACGAAAAACCTTTAAAATGTGAGACTTCAAAGGATGTTTTTCTTTTTTAACACAAAAGCAAGTTATACTAAAATAAAAATATGCGCAAATGCATGCGAGTCCGACTCGCGCATGAAGGGTTTCGTACCATAATCTATAACAAGTTTGTTGTATGGGAGCCCCCCTTAAATATTTATTGTATTTATTTTTAGTATTTGTTGTTATAGCGGCAATAGAAATACATCATCTGTGAAAATTTCAACTGTCTAGCTAATATCACCGTTCTTGAGATACAGTCTGGTGACAGACGGACGGACAGCGAAGTCTCACTAATAGAGTCCCGTTTTTACCCTTTGTGTACGGAACCCTACAAAACGGAAGTCTTATAAGATCACTTTGTGGTCCGTTCGTCCATCCGGCTGTCAGGATCCTTTATCTCGGAAACGCGTACAGGTACCGAGTGGAAATTAAAAACGCATAATCCAGTCTACAGTCCCTTGAAGCTGTGAAAAAATCAAACAACTAAGTAAGCATTAAAAAAATACAGCCTTTTATGCCGCAGAAAACGTATATTTCGACACTTTAAAGGGAATCAAAAGCCGCTATAACAACAAATACTAAAAATAAATATTTATGGGGGCTCCCATACAACAAATTTACAGATAATGGTACGGAACCCTTCGTGCGTGAGTCCCACTCGAACTTGGTGTATTTTTTCCCCTTTTGAGGTTCGGAACCCTAAAAATAAAGCCATTTCTCCTCCCGTCCGAGATTGTCGCTATGACGAATAGGAGCTTAGTGTTTACAAATTGAAACGTCCCGTCGAGAGTCTCTCCTTGTTATAATTTATTTCGCCTTTATCATAACGTTAAACAACATAATGTACCTGTACGACGTGGTTGGCGCAGTTTGCAGCCTGTCTACTGAACCGGCGGTCCCGGGTTCGAATGCCGGCTGGGGCAAATATTTGTGTGATGAACTCGAATATTTGTTCTTGGGTCATGGATGTTATCATATATGTATTTATATGTTATGTATATCGTCGTCTGGTACCCATAGTACAAGCTTTAGCTAGTCGATTTGTGTATGATTGTCCCATAATATTCTTTTTTTATTTTACCTAAGATAGTTTATAACTTAATTATAATTACACTAAGAATATGGAATCTGAATTTCAGAAATAAATTATTTTTATTTTTTGTGTTCCGTACCCAAAGGGTAAAAACGGGACCCTATTACTATAAGTCTCCGCTCTCCGTCTGTCACCAGGCTGTATCTCATGAACGGTGATAGATAGACATAAATACAAAAATAAGAGAATTAAATAAATATTTAAGGGAGCCCCCATACAACAAACGTGATCGGTTGCGTTAACTTAGCACCTCATTTGTATCCGGCGCCATACATACCAGGTGCAAACTTACCTTAACCCGGCCAGTTAAGATGGGATAAGTATTGTGCGGAACTCTCGGTGCGGGAGTCAGACTCGCAATTGGCCGGTTTTTAAGCCCATTTGGCTTTTCAATACAATTGTATAGTTTTCTTGCTTTATAAAAGGAAACCAGTTCTCAAGCACAAATTGGGCACCTGGCTCCTGAAAAGGTGCTTCTATAGCGTTAAAAATTATTTGGAACGTAACTGATATCTCAATTTTATTATCCTATTTTATGAATTCTTGATTTATATCTAATTTTATTCATATTAAATTAATAGAACACTCGCTACGCTCAGGATTCTATTTTGAAACACTCGCGGGTAAAATACAACTTTCCCCCCTTGTATAACAAATAACTAAATAATACCTAAGTTATTTGTTATACAAGGGGGGAAAGTTGTATTTTACCCGCGAGTGTTTCAAAATAGAATCCTGAGCGTAGCGAGTGTTTCAATACACGAGACGAAAAATAACTTTTCGCCCGTGTATAACACAAAACTTTTCACCTCACTACAGCGAGGTAAAAAGAATAAGGGTTTGTACTATATCTTTGAAAAATATCTGCAATAATCAACCAATTTGCCATTTATTAAAACTAAGGTCTAATTAGCTTTCATGTAGTTGTGTTAGCTGTTGAAATGTCAAAACTCTTTCTCCACATGTGGATAAAAAGCGATTTTCTCAATAGATATCAAACAAACAAACTGGGCTTTCCGAGCTAGTGAGGTGAAAATATAAAAGGGATATAGGTACTCCTTAAATATCCATACAGAAATTAAAAAGTATTTATTCTGTTATTTTGTTTTGTCTTTATGCAATTTTGTTAATGTTATTATTATGGATTAATGTAATTAATATATAATATATCGCGCTCAAACATTTCCACGCTTGCTTGCAGGCTGAGCACATTGGAAAGATTGGAAACAAACATTGAACTATAAGACCTTAAACACTGTGTTCTAGCAAATAAATGATTTGACTTTGACTTTGATTTGACTTAAATACGAGTACCTGCCACTCTGAGTGGATATGAAAGCTCTTCACCAAATTATATTTTACTTTACCGGTCATAAAAATGTTATTATTCGCGAATTCAAAACCTAGCGCTCGACTTCCCGTTTTCATGACACCTGACACGATAAAACATTTTTTTATTCGCCGTGTCGTTGAGCGAGAAATGTGAAACCGGCAATCGGAGTATCATTTTTTCCCCTTTATTCTAGCTTTTGCCTTTTGTGCGAGCGGAATTTCTAGTTTGTAATCGCGGATACGGATGTTATTGTACGAAATTTGAGTCGAGACTAACAGAAACAAATGTGAGTGAACGTGTGTGATAATGATGTAAGTTTTGGTAAAATATTGGGATAGGCAACGAACAAACCATAACTGTGTTTATAAATAACTAGCTTGCCCGCGACTGCATAGAATGAGTACTTTGGCCGCCATTACTACAATAAGTACCTACTACACGTTCTAACTACTACTTTATTCTTCGTGACCTGACTTTCATCACTGTGGAAATTTTTGGCTTTATTATGCAAAAATTACTTGTTTGCGGAACATTTATTTCAACGTAAATTACCAAAAATTTACCGTTGCCAGTAAAATAAATTAGTAGCACAAAAAATCTGCAATAATTATTTATGTGGGTTGTATTACCAACCCCCTATTGGGCTATTAGTAAGTTTGTATAAGTAATACTTATTGTAGTACCTAATATAAATACCTACTTCATATCATCATCATCATCATTTCAGCTATAGGTCGTCCACTGTTAGACACAGGCCTCCTCAATAGATTTCCACATGAGCCGGATAGAAGCCATCCGCATCCAGCGAGTCCCCGCAACTCTAACCAGGCATAATTCATATAATTCAATCAAGTACGCAGCTCTCGGTGATAGCTACGTATTTGCAGCGTTTGCCGTGGAGACCCTAAAAAGCCGTGAGCACCGGAAAAAACTAAGCTTCTAAAAAAACTGAGCTACTTATTTGCTTATCCGGTCCTCCGGTGATCGTAGGGCTGGCTCGTTCCTCGCCCAACGCATTGGCATTGCCATCCAGCGAGGTAACGCGGCCAGCCTTATGGACACCCTACCAGTTTAGGTCCCAATGGTTTAAGTTATGTTTAATTCGATAGTAAGTTTCTTATGGTTTAGTTATATACTTTTTATTTTGTGTTATTTTTTTCTTTAATATACTTAATAGTAGTTAAATAGTAATTAATTAGATAGGTTTATAAATAAATCAAAATAACTTCATTCGAAATTATATTAACGTTTTTTAAAACAACACCTTCATCTAACGACTTTTTAAACGTGAGTCTTCTTAACAGTTCCACAACCCACGTGAACTGATTTTGGCCAAGTTTGGCGGCATCTTCCATAGTCTCAGGTAACGGGACTCCCAGGGTTTCTGGAGTCAGCAGCACCAGCAGGCTGCAGAAGAATGCCATGGCACTAAATAATGTGTGTGGCAAATGTTCCCATACTCGGTCAATCTGAAAACATTAAATCACATGGCCATTCTAAAACACAATTACAATTCATGCCACGATACGTCGTCGTGATATTAAAAACTGTAGGTAAGTAAATATTTTAATTTTGAATCTGGTTAGGTACATGAAGATTAAGTTGTTTTTGGATTGATGCGACGTCGTACCACGATGCGTTTTGTAATTATGTTTTGGCCCGAAGGAGCCCAAGACTATTAAATTTTATATGAGAAATTACTTTATTTGACCTTTAACGTGTGTATTTCATCTGACTATTCAATTAAAGGGTAGTCGTAAAACGAGCCCCAGTTTTTTTTATCGAAAGCGTAAAATATACTTAGAGGTCAATAAAAATAAAGATAAATAATTTCACCAGTTAATTGTTTTTCTCTTTGGTAAGTTCTGTGGTGACGTCACTATTGACTCTACTTGTACTGCATGCAAAACGGCAAGAACAAGTGAAAGTAGAAAAGTTAAATGTGAAAGCAGGTGTCATATTGTCACATCTCATTTAATTGTTTATTGCTATTCCCAGGAATGGTTTCTAAATTAACATAGGTCATAAAATAGATATTGGTATATTCCAATTTGATAACTTAGAGCTGATTTGATGATGCATACGGAAGGTGGCCTTGGAAATCCTAGACTGCACTAGAAAAACCGAAAATAATCAAAAATGCTAATAATTTTTAATAAACAAGCACCAAGAACTACAATTCGAAAGTCAACCATACTGCCGTGGTCCCACCCATGGAGGCCGATAATAATGGCAACGACGGCGAAAATGATAATAGTGATGACAGTGATGACGATGCTCACGAAGATGATGACTACGGTGATAAAAAGGATGACATTGATGGCACAGTAATGATTACAAATTACGATCATTAATAGTACCTACTGAAATGTTGAGATTAATAATGTTGATTATTCTGATGGTACTGACAACGAAGATGAGAATTTAATGATGTTGGGGGTTGTGGTTATGATGACGATAATAATAGCGTTGGCGGTAAAGGTGATGGTGATGATAATGATGATCATGGCCATGGTAACAATGATGAGAATGATTATGATGATGACAATGATGGCAATTATGACTGAAAATTTTCATACCAGAAACGGTGTAAGCAACCCTACAAGATCACCAAGTTTGCCGAACATGTAGATAAACCCTGTGAGACGGCTGCGATGGCTGGTGGGGAGGACTTCTGCCGTATACACGACAATCAACGCAGAAACCGTGGTAGCGCTGCACTGTGCGAGTATGTACAGAGTAAGATTCATCCAATTAATACTTGTACCTAGAAGAGATTGAAAAATAAATGAGACACAAACGCATATCATGTATTCCAATAGCAACAAATCCCAGATCCTGGGAAGTAAGCTAAGAGTGATAGTAAGTAAGACATTTATCATTTTAATAACATAATAATAAATGATCTCAAAGAAATATACGAAATGAAATTTAATTAAATGTTGTCATATACAATTTAAGATTGCGTTTCATTAGATATTTGACACAATGTGCACTTCATACACTCAGCAGTATGGAATTTAACCTAAATATAAAAAAGCATTTTCATCAACTAAGCATGTCATTCCGACATGGTGGAATATTTTTGTCCATAATATTCCTTATGTTTTAAAAAATAATTACTACATTCTACAAAACTGCATAGATTTTATAGGCGAGTCGTTGAAAATTTTCTGACTGACAAGTTTTTCCCATCTCACAATACATTTGAGACAGACGTTATTTATACCATAAAAATCCTATCCATCATGTCAATGACACCTGCAAAAATCACTCAAACAGTCTTCCTTGTACAACAAGGTCACACTCAGCGTCAAATGGCTACCATCTTAAATTAGGGTGTTCCAATTCCAACGTTACCGACAGCCAGGGTCTATGAGCGAATATTTGTTACCAGAAATGCTTACCTACAGAAAAGGTTAAAAATACATTCATAATAAATATTACATGTACAGAGGCGTAATCATCCCTAATAAATAGGGATCTCTTCCAGTTAACATTTGAGCCATTTAGTGCATATTAGAGGAAGAGAGACAAACTACCACTGTGTCCAAATGAAATGTCTTTAATTTCAATCATAAAATTACCCAATAGAGCATGTATAGGAAAATTAATTCAAATAGGGTCAAATTATGTGCCACTGAGTGTAACACGGACTATAATTTTTCATGACTTCATGCTTAAGAATTTATAATAGACACAAAATTAATAAAATTTATCACCTTTTGGTACGAATATGTATCCCAAATTGCAAGATCCAGTCATCCAAAATAAGCCCGCCAGCAAAGGTTTTCTACCAACTTTGCTTATAAAAAATGTTGAAATCCAATATCCCGGAATGGCAAAAGTAGTCACAGCAGCGAAATTCATATATTTGTTACCAGAAATGCTTACGGAAGAAATCGCTATGCCTTTAGTCGTTAACGATGTTGACAGTATCCATGTAGATATAACTACGCAACGAAGAAGAATGGTCTTATATTTAAACAAAAGACAAACGAGGTTCTCTTCTTTGTTTTCCACTTCTGGTTTCCTAGTACACTCACTTATTTCTTTTGCAGTTTTGTCAGATAAGGTTCTTCCATTCACTTTAGCGGCTTTAACAAGGAGGTCTCTGGCTTCTTCAAAACGATTTTTGCTCATCAACCACCGTATGGATTCTGGTGCGATCCAAAAATAGCTGATGCTGATGAACAGTGGCATGTACAGCATGAGAATAAAATCACGCCAGTAGGGCTTTGTCGATGCGACCAACGCTTTTACAGGTCCCCCTAGCACCACACAGGTGGTTAGTAAGCTGCACACTGACATACGGCGCTTTGAACTAACAAGTTCCAGAGCTGTAAAAGAAAAATTAGAGGAAATTGATTAAGGTAGCTGAAAGAAAACATACGTTTATAATTGTCAATTTGGTCAAGCAGGGTATTGAACCCTATAAATTCCATAGTTTATCGGTCAACGAAATATTGGATATCCAGCCAGTATTTTTAGGGTAAAAACGGGACCCTATTACTGAGACTTCGCTGTCCGTCCGTCCGTCCATCCGTCCGTCTGTCACCAGGCTGTATCTCAAGAACGGTGATAGCTAGACAGTTGAAATTTTCACATATGATGTATTTCTATTGCCGCTATAATAACAAATACTAACAATAAAATAAAATAAATATTTAAGGGGGGCTCCCATACAACAAACTTGTTTTATGGTACGAAACCCTTCATGCGCGAGTCGGACTCGCACTCGCCCAATTTTTTACGGTTCTCTCACGTTACATTGCAGTATGAAACTGTAACAAACTATCCCCTTGCTTGAAGCTTTCAAATTACACACAGTCAGCTGGTCTTGATTTACGCCCATAATATATTTCGCAATATATAGTACATCTTACCAAGTAAATAACAGCAGCTTAGGGCGGATGATCCACAAACACTTCCCAAGAATGTTATTAAGATGAAAATATTGTACGAGTTAACCCAATATCGAGTTATATTGATCCAAGCAAAATTGACGGCGGCTATGGACATGACAAAGCGGCGTCCGCATCGATCTGAGATAAAGCCGGTCAACGGCGGCGATATCACCATCCCGGCGAACATCGAGGAACCAAAGAGATACCAACGCCACTCATCGCAAGCTAATCCAAACTGAAATAGAAACACAAACAAAATTTATTGTAGTTTCCTTACCTCTGAGGGTCGGAGATTATGATTTAGATTTAAAGTTTGGCTTCATACTTCTCTAACGTCTTACAGTGCCATGAAAATTCCGGAGCCTGAATATAAGTGTTATTTTAATGAAGAGTTCGTTCGATATTTTTAGTGTATTCTTCTATATATAATTCGATATAATACCTCGTATACAGCAGTGTTTTTATGTTGATAAATGTACTCTGCGCACTCAACGATGGAGCTCTTGTTAAACAGAGACGGGTGACAACCACCTATGGAGCTATTCCTCGCTTCGGAAAGAACAAAACGGTGACAGCTGTCAAAGGTCTTGCCAATCGCTGGCACGGCGTCTGCAAGCCACGGAGGAGAAAGGCTGTTGAGATCTGCGTCTTCACACTCTTCAATTTTACATCTGAAAAATATTAATATTAATTTTGTCATGGACTACTTAATAATTTCAGTCTTGTGACGCCCAACTTGAAAACAAATTTGTGATCCACTGACCTGAGCTCGATGACTCCACCTAAATGAAAGTTTCCGTCTCTCGTAAGAGGGCATATCGCTCCACCTTTTCCTATACCATCAGTTCACGTTAAGTTTGCACCTGGTAAGTATGGTATCGGATACGATCAGTTCCAAACTTAATGTAGTCAGGTTATACAAATCAAGGTTTCATTATCGTCAGTTTCTTCCTCCAAAACTTAACTAAACTTTACCAAACTTTAGGAACTGACTGGGAAGGAAATGTTCTAGGTTTTGATTTTTGCGAGAATTTTTGGAGAATTTGTTTACAAAGCGTCCATTTTTGGCAAAATTTTGGCCTAAACAGACTCAGGTCGATGTTACTTTCGAGAAAAAGTCTGAATTGCCTGTTCGGTAATACTAGTTTTGACTTATCCTGTAGTTTGCGTATAGTTTGTGCCAAATATTTATGTTATACATACCTAGTTACAGAGTCCGGTATGTATAGAGACGGCATACTTAGCATTAATGCGGGTGCGTCCAAAAGTGCATAGTTTGCGTCTGGCGTAGATAAGCTTTAGAACCTAAGAACATTTTAATTAAATAAAGACAGTCTAATATCGACCACCGTACGAATAACTTGTATTTTAATTATAAGTTTAGTTTTTAAAAAGTAGTTTTCCCTCCGGCGCGATTTGACTGGCGCTGCGGACAGGATACCGGTACGAAATCCTGCGCCTGTGAGGATCACGAATTGATCCGAGTGCATGACTTTCGTTAACGTGTTTACGTGAGAACTGGTATCTTCGAACCAAATAAATTTGTCTCAGTGCCTGGAGGACAACACGAAAACGCCTGCGGCTATAATTGGAGGAAATGGGGAAAAGCGTACTGTGAGTAGACCTCTTCACTGTCCCGTCTATCCCTGTTCTTATTCCATTGGCTGTGTAATTTAGTGTAGACTTTATAATAAGCTCTCTATACAAACTCTATAGTTGTGAATTATATCGTCCTAATATTAAGCTAGTTAAGTGTGTTTAAAAACGATTATTAAAATACTAAATGGAAGAAATAGGAGTAGTTCCCAGAGATAATAATAATATTGAAGAAAATATAGTAAATCAAAGAGAAAACATGGATCAAATTAAAGTAATTCCTAGAGAAATGATGGATTTAATTCCAAAATTTGATGGTGATGAAAAATTGTTAAATTTATTTTTAAGTAAAAGCGAGTATGTAATTCAAGCTTTTAGAAACCCGGAAAATCTTGCTCAAGATTTGTATATATTTCATGCAATTACTGGCCGGCTAACTGGCAAAGCCGCCCACTTGATTAGCGAACGCCAAGATATAGATACTTGGATGCAATTAAAAAAGCTGTTAACTCAACATTTCGGCGACCCGAGGTCAGAGGAGTGTATTGCGATAGAATTAGATAATTTAAAGATTAGGCACAGTGAATCATACGCTAGCTTCTGTAATCGTATCCAAAATGTCAGAAGTACATTATTTGCCAAAATAAATTTAATTGAAGATCCTCGTGAAAAAGAAACGAAAAAGACAATTTATAATCACTTGTCCCTAAACGTCTTTCTTTATAATTTGCCGGAAGACATGTTACGCATAGTGAGACTCAATAACCCCAAGCAACTGGAAGACGCTTTAACAATAGTGATGGAAGAAGTCAATTTCTTAAACCAGTATAACGCAAAAAATAGAAACAATAGTAAGCCTTCACAGCAAAGGCCCATTTTCCCACAAAATAATAATTTTGGACAGAATATGAGATTTTCTCAACCACAAAATGCAGGATACAATTTTAATACCGCACAAAATAAATTCCCACCAACTCAAGGTTTTAGATTTGGCATTCCCAACCAGTCAGCTCCACAAGGTTTTAGATTTGGAAACCCTCAAAATCAGGGATACAAATCTTTGATGCCCAATCAACACACACCGAACTTTAAATTTGGGATTCCCCAACAAGCAGGTTATAGACCATTTGTTTCTAATAACAATCAATTTAGATCTAATAATTTCCAGCCAGCACACCAACCGCAATTTAAATTCGGTATTCGACCTCCATATCAACAACCACAAGGTCAAGGCCAATCTTCGCACCAATATAATAACGATGTCTCTATGCGAACAGCACCCCAACCAAAACCAAACTACATACCCCCGCGAACCACTAACAATTTGTTTTACGCAAATGAACTTCAAGAAATCGAACCTGCCCCTGAAAATTTCAATGAACCGAACGCCCTTGACTCAAACTACCAACAGTATTACACGCAAACTGAAAACGAAGAATACTTCTTAGACGATCAATATGATACTGAAATGTTACAAGACTTGCCTGAAAATGAAAATTTTCCCATAAAAGCCTCTACGACAGATCCCCAGAAATAGTACACCTTAACCATCATAATGCCTTAAAACTGCCACACATTGAAATTCCCGAAATAAACTCCAAATTCATGATAGACACTGGAAGCACACGATCATTCGTAAGCCCTGATATTGCAAACAAATACTTTTCCGAATTCAAATATAATGAACCATTTGAAGTAGTAAGTACCCATGCTCGAAGCTCTCACGCTGAAGTAATCGAAATCCCATTGCTGAAAACTTTTAAGAGTTGTGACACTCATAAATTTTATATATACGAAGTCGATAATAGTTACGGAGGACTAATTGGCTCAGATTTACTGAAACAACTTGACGCGAACATTGACATGAAAAACCAAGTACTGATAACGCGAGACACACAAATACCTATAATTTACCGTCCACCTTACACAATTCGCATTGAACCCCGATCTGAAACACGCACGAAAATTCCCGTAAATCTTTATAGTGGAAATGCAATTATAAACCATATAGATTTCGGCGAAGGTGTACGAACACCAACAGCACTTGTAGAATGTACAGAAGGCTTTGCAACCACTGTTATCCAAAATACATCCGAAAATCACTTTGATATAAAATTCAGTAAACCTCTCAATGTCACACCATATGAACCAAAAGAAATTGAAATTAACGGTTTACATTCAGTAGATAGCAGTGAAAAGGATGAAATTTTAACTTAAAACTTAAGTAAATTACGATTAGATCACATGAACTCGGAGGAACGAAATCAAATTTACAATTTGTGTTTAGAATACAAAGATATTTTTTACACTGAACATTTACCATTAACCTTCACAAATCAGGTAAAACACAAAATCCGAACCACTAACGAAGACCCTATCTATATAAAACCATATCGTCAGGCCCCAGTAGAAGCAGCTGAAATAAAAAAGCAAGTACAAACATTATTAAAGGATAATGTCATTCAAGAATCCCACTCACCTTGGAGTGCCCCGGTACATTTAGTCCCAAAAAAATGGATGCTAGTGGAGAAAGAAAATTTCGCATGGTTATTGATTATAGACGGCTTAACGACATTACCATTGACGACAAATATCCACTCCCGAATATTACAGACCTTTTTGACAAGAAGTAAAAGTAGTTATTTCTCGGTACTTGATTTAGCGAGCGGGTATCATCAGATTAAAATCGAAAAAGAAAATCAGCCAAAAACAGCGTTTTCTACACAATACGGCCACTACGAATTCCTGCGCATGCCCTTTGGGCTCAAGACGGCTCCAGCAACGTTTCAAAGAGCAGTAGATAACGTTTTAAGAGGACTGCAAGGTATTCACTGCCTAATTTACCTCGATGACATTATAATTTTCTCATCTAGCCTGGAAGAACATATGACAAAACTTAAAGCAGTTTTCGAACGTCTCCGACAAACGAATCTAAAAGTACAACTCGATAAAACTGAATTTCTATGTAAAGAAGCTAATTACTTAGGACATACCATAACACCCGAAGGACTAAAACCTAACACAGACAAAATAGATGCTATACTGAAATATCCATTACCGAAAACAGTTACCGAAATAAAGAGCTTTCTTGGACTCATTGGATACTACCGAAAATTTATTAAAGACTTTTCAAAAATTACTCGCCCGATGACGTCTTGTTTGAAAAAGAATAGTAAAATTACTATTGACGAAAATTACCTAAAAGCTTTCGAAAAATGTAAAGAACTGTTAGTAAGTGCACCTCTATTACAATATCCTGATTTTACGAAGCCATTCATATTGACAACAGATGCATCTGACTTCGCCCTGGGCGCAGTACTTTCTCAAGGTATCATAGGTAGCGACAAACCCATCGCTTATGCCAGTAGAACCCTAAATGATTCTGAAAAACGATACAGCACTATCGAGAAAGAGCTATTAGCCATCGTATGGGCTGTAAAACACTTTCGTCCCTACTTGTACGGTAATAAATTTACTATTTTCACTGATCACAGACCCCTGGCTTGGTTAGACTCGCTAAAAGAGCCCAATAGCAAGTTAACTCGTTACAAACTCAGATAAAGCGAATATACATTTAAAGTCATACATAAAAACGGAAAACAGAACACAAATGCCGACGCTCTCTCACGCATACGATTAAACGCATTAGGAAATGACGGCAATAACGACCAATTATCAACAGCAGTTAACGTAGGAGATACTGACAAACTGGACGACTACATACAACGACTAACTGATGACATAGTTAGGTTAGGGCAACAAACACATGACCCTCAGAACCCTACTAATAATGAAAACCAGCCCGATATTAATTCCAACACCTCTGAAAGAACTTTAAGTGCAAACGAAAGTACTTTATCAGCACCAACTGACACACAATCAAAATCTAGTACAGATACTGCCCATTCCGCTGTAGATATGGATACAAATGGCATCCCCATTCTGAATGAAGCTATTGACACCAAACCGAACCAAATTCTAGTAAACGCCTGGCTTAAAAATGAACTTTTAGTTAAAATAGAATCACATCCAAAACAGAAAATCCTAAAGGTTTTCCTACCCTTAGACAACACTGAACTAATAAAGAAATTTCTCAAAGATTATATTAGACCCAAAATTAAATATTTTATACACTTTAACAATACCGAACACAGACGCCAATTTTCAGATATAGTCATTGCATTATTCCGAAAGGATACCATACAACTTTACGAATGTACTGAAAGAGTAGTAAACGTAACTGACGAAAAAGAACAAGAAGAAATTGTACTTCGATACCATGACGGCAAAACATGTCACCGTGGAATCAAAGAAACAATTTCTCATTTAAAGCGAACTTATTTTTGGAATAATATGGAACAAACAGTTACTAGTATAATTAACGCTTGCGAAACCTGTAAAAGGATGAAATATGACCGACGTCCTTTCAAACCACAATTACAGCTTACACAGACTCAGACTAAACCCTTTCAAGAATTATTTATGGACCTATATACAATAGAAGGCAAATACTACTTAACTATGCTTTTAGCAAATTAGCGCAAGCTTTTGAAATTCCCGATAGGTCTTCCCCCGAAGTAGTTCGTGCCCTAATAAAGTATTTTTCATTTTATGGTATTCCCACTAAAATCAGTTCAGACCCTGGCTCCGAATTCAATAACAAACTTATGAGCGAAATGCTTTCATTTTATAAAATAGACATTCACATTGGAACCCCTAATAACCCGAACTCTATGGGAATGATAGAACGCTTCCATTCCACAATCGCAGAAATATATAGACTTGCAAAGTATGAAAGGAAACATACAGATGCCGCTTCCGTAATGACGTATTCAATATTGGCCTATAATCAAACTATTCATTCAGTAACAGGACTCACACCGTTCGAAGTTGTCTTTGGACATACCGAAAGTAAAAACCAGTTTAACGCAGATTTTGATAAAGAATATACCCAGCAGTTAGTTAAAGACCATTGTAAAAGAACAAAATACCTATATAAATATTTGACAGATAAAATGTTAGCTAGAAAAGAGAGGGTTCAACAAGATAGGCAAGGAGAAACTAATTTCGACTTAGATGACAATGACGATATTTTCATTAGAGGCGTAAATAGACGACGTGCTAAGGACAAACCTAGGTTTCAAAAGGCCAAGGCTAAGGGCAAGGTCCACAGAAATATAATCCCAGTTGAAACAAACGCGAGGGAAACCAGAGTCCCAATTAAAGATGTGCGACGTCCTCCACAGGTTCGTCCTGCTGCTGACCCAGGCAGTACTGACCCGGGCCCTTCAACTTCATAAAATCGAGAAGAACCCCGGCGTTTTTCCAATAAGAGAGGGTACCGCTCTTGTTAGTTACAATAAGTGGCTAGTTATTAAGATATTAGATATTAAACTTATTAAGCAAGACCTAGATTTAAATATACATAGATATAAGGAACTGGATAGTTTGGTTGGTTCATTTTGTAATATTAATGCCTCATATTTAATATACTGGGATGACGTAAAGCGACAAGTAAATCACATGTTAGATATCACTGTGGAAAAATACACTCAATTAGTTCCCAATAGCAGGCAAAAGAGAGGACTCATCAATCCTCTAGGATCTTTAATTAAACTTATCACTGGAAATTTGGATCACGACGATGCTATTAAATATAATAATCTGATAAATCAAGTCAAAACCCGACAGCATTCTGTAGAAAAGAAAACAACACTCATATCCGAAATGGTGAGACTTTTTACAAATACTACTGTAAATATAACTGACAATCTCATACAATTGAATACAGCCATAAATAAAGCTAATAATGACATAACCGAAATTTCAATAATATCTCATGTCAATCAGATAATACAGGCTTATAACTTGTTCTTTCATAATTTCCAACTGATATATTCTAAATTGAATGAGATTGAAACTGTACTTGCATTTAGTAAAATAGGTATATTGCATCAATCTATTGTTAACACTAATGAACTTGTTAAAACATTTAAGCTCATAGAAAGAACAGATAAACTTATTTTTCCATCAAATCCTGAAAACATTGTAAAAATTGAACAGTCAATTACATTGAAATCATACTTTAAGAATTCTGAAATAATGTTCATCATGGAAATACCATTAGTTAAGAGAGAAACTTACTTTTACTATAAAATTGTTCCCTTACCTATTACCGAACCTGAAACAAACCTCACCCTAATTATTTTACCTAAATATCCTTACCTTATTGTGAAGGGGTTGAATGCTAGCTCGCTCTCCACCCCATGTAAGCTCATCGAAGACGAAACATTTCTGTGTGATGAAATGCAATTAACAGTACCCATCAAAGACACCTGCATTCTCGAACTCATGCGATACTCAAGTAATGCTCCGTGTATGCAAATCCCGATAGAAGTGGAAAATGTGAAGATAGAGTTTTTACAGAAAAACAGATGGATTTTATATACCAAGGCAACTACGGATCTTGAGAGAACGTGTGCTAACGAAATCCTTCATTACACACTTTTGGGCACATACCTGCTTACAATTGACGATAATTGCGAATATAAAATTGGACAACATTATCTGAGAGAACAAACCATAAATGGAGAGAAAATCGTATACCAAAAACTACCTTTGGTAAAGTTTCCTGAAAATTTGAAAACCGACATAAGACGGAGCGCTGATCCAGTACAACTGAAAGGAGTTGAGCTGACCGACCTGAAAGTGTTATCGTACGCACTGAAAAATAGTGAAGTGGAAAGTGGAAGTGTAGTGAATACGGAAAGCGTTAGCATAGGAACCATTGTTTTATATGTAATCTTAATTATAGGTTTTCTTTCATTCTTTTCGTATAAATATACACTTTTGGTATGCAAATCTTGCAAAAATCAAAATAATCCTCCGAATAACGGTTCTTCGGATAATTTCGAACTAAAGGAGGGAGGAGTTACAGAGTCCGGTATGTATAGAGACGGCATACTTAGCATTAATGCGGGTGCGTCCAAAAGTGCACAGTTTGCGTCTGGCGTAGATAAGCTTTAGAACCTAAGAACATTTTAATTAAATAAAGACAGTCTAATATCGACCACCGTACGAATAACTTGTATTTTAATTATAAGTTTAGTTTTTAAAAAGTAGTTTTCCCTCCGGCGCGATTTGACTACCTACTGCTAAGCGCTAAATAATCAATAATATTTACTTGTTTTATTGTATCCCTAGTTTTTTGTTTAGATACTTGAATAAACTTGAATTGTTAACATTTTTTTATTCAAGATTCTATACTTTCGTGTAGTATGTTTATTTTCTGCTTAAGTAATGCAAAGAGAAATATATAGAGTATATATAGAGTATGTCAAAGCAAAGCATTTATTTTTGCTCGCTAGTGCTAGTACACAAGGTTATTAGCAAAACTACCTTGGGGTCACATGCCTACTTCAGCTATTTATGCTCTTTTATCCTAACGGCCACTTCACCCATCTATCGCCGTGGTATGATCACATGTAATATAATGATGTCATATCAATATAATATTGACATATGTCAATGTAATAAATATGTATGCCTTACTTACCTAGTTTTTACTCTTTCAGCAAAGAAAATAAAGTCATATAATGTCAATCCCATTAAAAATGCAAGCACTCCACACAGTGCGATTGCCTTAACTTGATACCTTCCTTCCCCTATTTCTTCCACCAATATTTTGTCCAGGTCTACCCTATCATCTTTATTAGATTTATTTAACTCGTTTCCTACAGGCATTATAAATAGGTATTTAATTCACTGAACGGTTGAGTAATTGTCCACAATACATTATCAGCTTGCCTGTTGATCTAAAGGCCGATACAAAAAATACACCTACGAGTAGTATGACATATTCATCTACGAGAAAATAGTGAGTACTGAGGTTGATATTCAGTAAAATTTTAATATGAAAGCAATAAGGTGCCAGGTATTTCAATTATTTGCATTTCGTTATTCGTGGTGAATGTACCTATTGACGACCATTTACTGAAGGCACATATTGACGCCTATTACCGCTGCCAAGTACTTACTATTTTCTTGTATTTATATAGGCATACGCAGACGAATGAAATATACATGTATACAATGCTGCCGTGCTAAGGTAAAAGGCGACCTTTTGCTATGGAGCTCCATACAAAAAGGTCGCCTTTTACCTCAGCACGCGGCAGAATAAAATAGTAGGTACCATAGAAATACGCGATACTACGTCTCACCTTGGTATGTAAAACTGTTTCAAACTAACGATTTGTGCCGCTACATGACATTACGTAGAAAATGGCAATCCGTAGCAATATAGCGAAAAAGTGGGAGTCTGTGCATATGAAAATCTATTTATGATTAATTATATTATTTATATTATTCTGTTCTTAAAACACTTTAATCACGACGATCACTAATTTCAGTCGTAACTCGTCTCAGCAGTTTCCAAAATGTAGTGAACTGGTCTTGGCCAATTTTGGCTGCGTCTTCCATGGTCTGGGGCAGTGGGACTCCGAGGGTCTCCGGTATCAGCAGCACCAACAGACTGCAAGTAAACGCCATGGTGCTGAATAATGCATGTGGTAACTGCTGCCATACACGGTCAGCCTGAAAACAATAACATTTATATATACCATTATAAAGTCGCTACAACTAATTGGTTGGTTAATTTATAAACCACTGTTACTCCAAAAACTGCTGATGAATTTCAAATGGGTCAACGATTTTCTTGATTCTTAGCTAAGAACACATCTTAATCCTGAATCAGAGCTAGCCAAACTACTATATGAATATTATATAAACTGCGTAAGTAAATAGTAATATACCTTAGAGAACGTATGGAGCGGCATGATCGTTTAACGACCAAACTTTTAAAACTATTACACAAGTACTGATTATCGGGTATACTTATACATATACAGATGCAAGCACGTGTGTAACGTTAGATTGACGACGGCGGCGAGAACAACACCGATATTAATGTGGATGACGTTCATGATAACTGTATGCTATCACGTCAATGACAACGGTGGTGAAAAGACAATATTTGTGGACATAATGGTAATAACAATAGCAAAGATGATAATGATGCTATCAGTTATGATGACAATAACGGTAATAATAATGATGACAATGTGATCATGATGAAAATATAGATTTACATACCAGAGCCGGTGTAAACAATCCAGCAAGACCACCAAGTATGGTGCTTAAGGACATGAACCCAGACAGACGGCTGCGGTGGCTGGTAGGAAGTACTTCAGCTGTGTATACGACAGTCAACTTCGAAACAGCTGATGTGGTGCATTGCGCGAGCATGTAGAAGGCCAGATTTAACCAGTAAATATCTAGAATTAGAAAAGTAGGATTTTGAGGATATAAACCAATGCTTTGGATTGTATTCCACGTGCAACTAATTCAGATTTTTGGTTTGAGATGCTCCTCTTTCTAGTTAGTTAAACGAAACGTGAAAGTTACTGTATCAACCAGAAAATAACAAGGTGCTTTAAATATTTTAGGTAAAAAGAGACAAACAAGGTACCTACATAAGTACGTTGCCTTGTCCTGGACTTGGTTTACAGGTGCACATTGGGGTGTTTCTGAATTTATGATAGGCTCAAAATTAATAAATAAGTTTAAGAATCTTACCTTTCGTTACGAAAATGCATCCCAACTGACAACATCCAGTCATCCCAAATAAGCAAACTAGCAAAGGTTTTCTACCAAATCTGTTTATAAAAAATGTAGCAATCCATAAACCCGGAATGGTAAAAGCAGCCACAGCGATGAAATTCACATATTTGTTTCCAGCAATGCTTAAAGATGATATCACCATACCTCTGGTCATCAACGCTGATGAAAATGTCCATATACAAATAACTATGCAGCGCAGAAGGATGACCTTATGTTTAAGCAAAAGACAAACGAGGTTTTCTCCCTTGCCTCCCGCCTCTGAGTTTCTAGTACACTCACTTAATTTATTTGCAGTTTTGTCGGATAGGACTCTTCCATTCATATTAGCAGCTTTAATAAGTATGTCTTTGGCTTCTTCAAATCGATCTTTACTAATCAACCACCGTACAGATTCTGGTGCGATCCAGAAATAGATGATGCTGATCAACAGTGGTGAGTACAGTATGATGAGCAGTTCCCGCCAGTAGGGCTGGGTCCATGCCACGAGCCCTTTCACACACGACCCTATCGTCAGGCAAGTGGATAATATGCTGGCAACTGTCATGCGGCGTTTCGAACCTACAAGTTCAAGTGCTGTAAAAATTTAAAAAGATCACAGCTAAATGTGACGCAGAGGAGTTTGTTTGATAAAATTATTATTGATACTTGACATAACAGGCTAAAAACAAACTCCATATTTGTTCAGAAAGGAAATGAAGCCTCGTTTATTTATCATCTTATCTTGTTGATCATGCGTTTCACACAAGATTCGTTGCGGTATCTGTCTGCAACACTTGCACTCTCCTTTAAGGGAGCCTTACTAAACTACACGGCGTCAGCTTGTACCGGTCTACACACCCATAAACTTATGTATTTGATTCACAAATGTATATTCGATCTTACCTAATAAATTACAACTACTCATAGTTGATGATCCACAAACACTTGCCAAAAACGTTATAAATATAAAAATATTAAACGAGTTAACCCAATATCGAGTAATATTGATCCAAGCTAAATTGAAGGCACCTATGGAAAGCGATATTCGTCGCCCCCACCGGTCTGAGATGAAGCCAGTCAAGGGCTGCGATATCGTCATCCCGGCGATCACCGAAGAACCGAAGAGAAACCAACGCCACTCATCGCATGCTAAATCGAACTGAAATAAAATCATAAACAATCTGGAGTGTCTTTATTTAGCGGATCTAATTTGATAGACCTTGACAGAACTATTTCAGTGACGTCTATTGTGATTGTGATAATTCGATTCATGCCATTTATTCTGCATTAGGTGAACAATGTAATTTAGAGGAAAATAGCGCACATTTATTAGAATTGTAGAATTAAATCCAAGGTACAGTACCTCGTACACAGCAGAGTTGTGGTGTTGATAAACGTACTCAGTGCACTCAAATATGGAACTCTTGTTAAACAAAGACGGGTGACAACCCATTACTGAGCTATTCCACGAGCTGGAGGGAGCAAAACGATGACAGCTGTCAAAAGTCTGACCAAACGCAGGCACTGCGTCTGCAAGCCACGGAGGGGAGAAGTTAAAGTCCTGATCTTCGCACTCTTGGATTTTACATCTGAAACAATCATTTTCTAATATTTATTATTATCATTACTAATTAACACTGGTCATCAAAATTTGACTTTTTGTTTGTTTCTATAGTGACATATAACATTTAATTTCTGAAAGATGTTTTGACGCTGACTTGCTGCAAATCTAACTCCAGCTACAATAATTGCTTGAGGACGGTTTGGGATGATACCAATCTCAAAGTACTGAAAGCACGACAAATTACTTCGGGCCATCTATTTTTAGCACTTTGAATATTATCCTAAAATTGCGACTCTTTAAGGCTAATACTGTTGTCGAATTAAGATTCAACATCAAAAATCTACAAGAAATCACGTGTGTCTTTTGAGTATAAAATTTAAATCTAAAAAGAACGTAAACTAGTGAACTGAAGAATTACCGAGAAGAAGACTACCAATTCCGTTTTATTTTTAATCGTATGGCAAAAAGTTTGTCTACTAAAACAAAAGCCAGCAATATTTAAAACTCCACAAACAATTGCAATAAAAATTCACGGTCCTCCATCCTTAAGCAGAAATCTCCACCCGGAGACCGAGCTCTGCCTTTGGTGCCCCTGGTGGTAGTGAAGTTACTTAAAAGAAAGTATGCAATATGTATGTATGTATGTCGATATTAATATTTTGATGTATCCTCAATAATTTCCTCTCTTTCGTTTTTGGCAGTTCAGAGAATTTTTCAAATGGGTCTACAAAATATGTTATAAAACCCAGGCTGGCATTAGCTATGCCCTTGTTATTCTTTAAAAAAAACAAAAATGAATATTAACTTCCAGAACTTAGTAGAAATTTAGCTAGAATATACTTCAAGAAAAGAGTGTAGTCCAACCTGAAAGGCTGTAACTCCTCTGGTGTTGACGGTAATCGCTTTCCATCAGGCAATCCGTTTGCTCGTTTGCCGCCTATGACATAAAAAAAGAAACTTATATTTACTTACCTAGTTTTTACTCTTTCAGCAAAGAAAATAAAACTGTTAAAGATCAATCCCATCGAGAAAGTAAGAACACCGCATAATGCGATTGCCTTGACTTGATATCTCCCTTCTCCTATTTCTTCCACCAATATTTTATCCAGATCAACCCTGTTATCATGTGTAGAATCGCCTGAGACATTTCCTTCAGTCATTATAAATTGTTTGTTTTATTCACTGTTTTAGCATAGCACATTCACCTACACAATAACACTTTTGCTCTTCAGACGCAACCGGTTAACGAAAAGACGGACGAAAAGTCACTACAGGAAAACAATGAGCACAGTCAGAAACGAATCTAGATTCAATATAAGCACTTATCTTATTTATAATATTCAAATACTTTGCGATGTTTTGTAACTAAGGCGAAGACTCCTATTATTGACGACCTCATTCATATCGGTAGGCATTCATTACCGCGGTATTTACTAATTTGGTGTTTGTTTTAAGTTTTCCCATACAGTTACGCCACACCTCAAGTAAAGTTGATTTTCAATTGACAATTTACGTTATTGAAAAATCATTGATAGCATTTACTACCTATTGAGAAATGGCAGTAGTTAATGATCTTATCATTGATTTTACTTTTATCCTTGACTTTAAACTTACAGATCTATGCTGACGGTTTTCAACGATGACTGAATATTTGACCAATAAACAGAAAAATACTTTAGTTGGATTGTTTATTTCAGTAAAGATAAGTAAATTTTTATTGTAAAACCTCAAAACAGTAATATTTTTTATAAACTGTGAATGTAGTCAAAATTCTAAGAAATTATATAAATACCAAAATGTTTTTTTTTTTATCTTTTTTTCAATTTTGATTATTTAATGTGTCAGTTTTTCAAAAAGTAGCTTATTACCGCTGTAGTAATAGGTGCGTTTACCTCAACTTAACCGACACATGTAAATATTTGTCGCACCACAGCTGCGATATAATAATTATCTCGTTATTACGTATTGGTTTTATTTACACAAATGTTTTACATAGCTTATTAACGCGTATAAATGTGAGTGTTCAGTAAAAGATCCAATGTTCTCTCGAGTTCTCATAGAGACGAAATTAGTTTGCATCTTTATACCAATAACCTGTCAACGCGTCCTTATGGAAACCCGAACAGTACCCTTACCTTGAGTTTACAGTCACCGTATACCTACGCTGGCGATTGCGTAAACAATTTGCGTAAACGAATGAGTTTAATTCGGCTTTCTTCTCAACAGCGGTCTCCTCTTGGAAATACCGGTAGATTCACAATCTGAGTGGTAAAAGTGCGCCTGCAGCTTAGTCCAGCTCTCCAAGTGCCATCAATAAAAGCAAAGAAATATAATGCACCTGTTATTATTCGGAATATAGGAATATGGCTCAATTTGGATCTTGATACTGAATTTACTTGCTGTTGTAATAATGGGTCATGTAATTATTATTTTTACCAACTATTGCAAAAATGAAGACAGTAACACTCTATGTTCCTATCAAAATGTTGTAATTTTTTCTGTCTTCACCATACTTTTCTTTAGGCACTGAATCATTCTACTTTATTGACAGTCGTAGTAAGTACCTTACGGAGACTAATTTTTCGAATCTAATTATTGCGTTGTGATTGCGATCGCAAGATACCTGGGTCAATAAACTTTTTTCTGTTGCTTGTTGCCATGGTGATGACCCCTGGGTTAACTTGGGCTCTTTAAAACTACGATTTTCGGCGGCAATATTCAACAAAAATGTTGTAATTGCAGCAGTTATAAGCCCATTTTAATTTACAATATCTCTTGAAAATACCAATGTTATATATTATCAACACTTTTCTAAGAAGTTTAATCACCATTGTCTCCTGGGTGACGGGACAGAATAACAACAAGAAAACAGTTGATCCACCCCTAACACTCCAATTCTCTTAGTTCGTCGTCTAATGGAGACTCTAAAAACTTATTACATAAAGTTTCTTATCGGTTGTAGCAAAAAAAATTGCGCCGTTACTCGAGTCTTACTCAAAAAAATACGACATTTCTCATACAAACCTTGGCTTTCCGATAAATCCCCTTGAGATAGGAATTTCCGATAATGTTTAAATCAGTATTCTCAATTAATAAAAATGAAGTTTTTTTTACGTTTTAATACAGGATTTTTTGTCACGCTTACTCCTAGGACCCTACGTTTTTCATACAAAGTTTGACCATCTATTTGCCTTGCATTTAACCTCTTTAGGAGATACATTTCCAAAAATGAATGCAGAGTTTATACACGAAAATATTCCTAACAAAAACTTTCAACTTTCTCCCTTCGACAAAAAAGTTATAAAAGTCTTTAGTGGTGAAAATAGTATTATTTTTAATTAATAAATAATAAATAAATATCGGACAACCTCACACAAATCGATCTAGTCCCAAATTAAGCTCAAGAAGGCTTGTGTTATGGGTACTAGACGACGATATACGTACTTATACAGATAAATATATACTTAAATACATAGAACAACCATGACCCAAGCACAATTATTCGAGTTCATCACACAAATATTTGCCCTGGCCGGGATTTGAACCCGGGACCGCCGGCTCAGTAGCCAGGTGTCTACAAACCGAGCCAAACGCGTCGTCAAAATATACATGGAATATGAGTAGTCTTACGCAAAGAATCCCACTTTTCTCATCCAAAGTTTCACCTCCAATTAAACCCATTTTTAACCGACTTCAAAAAAGGAGGAGGTTCTCAATTCGAACTATTTTTTTTATTTTTTGTTACTCGATATCTCCGAGAACCGTGAACCGATTTTCAATTTTTTTTTTTATCGAAAGGGTATAACTCCGAGTTGGTCCCGTTGGCACTAAGTCGGGATCTGATGATGGAATCTTGGAGAAATCGAGGGAACTCTTCAAATGTTATAGGGACATGTACGGCGCTTTCGGTAATTTATTCATAAGGTCAAGAATTTACATTCAGTACATAGGATTTGGTGTTAGGAAACTGATGATGAACACACATACGAATCACTAAAAAGCAAAAAAAAAAAATTTAACAAAAAAGAGAACCGACTTCAGTAAAACTAAAAAGCCAAAAAAAATAACCCGTTCAAGTACAGATTACATTTGACTCACCCTTCGAAGTCGGTGCCAAACCTCGCGTAAACTATAATATATAAATATAAGAACTGAGTGGTTTGGGATCGACTTCGAAGGGTGAGTCAAATGTAATCTGTACTTGAACGGGTTATTTTTATTGGCTTTTTAGTTTTACTGAAGTCGGTTCTTTTTTTTTTAAAATTTTTTTTGGGAAAGCATTTCCAAAGAGGCTTTATCTTATTTTCTCATTTTTACATTTTTATATTCCTCTGATTAACAAATTCATCATGTGATCAATTTAATCTGCTAAGGGGATGAGTATTTTCAAGAATGCTTTTTTTATTTGCTTACTTTATAATGATGACTAACCTTTACACGAAATACTATCCCAAGCTCTTCATATAAACTTTCATGATCTCAGTTTTTGATGAAGTGTCTAAACGCAAGACACACGCAAGAACACTTTACAAATTTCCACTTTCCATTAAACCCCTTTCGTGGATGAATTTCTAAAAATGCTGAAAGTTGTTTTCTTACTTTGTATAGAAGAACCTATACACGAAATATTATCATTTTTACTCTAAGAATCTCAAGCTCTTCATACAAATTTTCACCTCCAATTTTATACCATTCATCATCATATCATCATATATTTAAGAGCTAAGCTCTTGTCGGTGGAGTAATTTCCAGCTTATTCTACATTCCGCCTTCTCATTAGGGGTTGAATTTTCAAAAACGCTGAAATCAATACTCTCCGTTTTACCAAGAGTCCCCCTCCCCTCCTGCAACTCTTACACCAAAAATGCCACGTTTCTCATAAAAAGTTCCACTTTCCATTTATTACCTTTCGGGGATGAATTTCCAAAATACTGAAAGTTGTATTCTTACTTTGCATAAAAAACCTATAAACGAAATACCTATTACAACTCATACTCAAATAATCCCAAGCTCTTCATATGAACTTTCACCTCCCACTTTACCCCATTAGGGGTTGAATTTTTAAAAACGTTGACATCTATATTCTGAGTTGTTCGGTCTACACGCAAGATGATGCACGCCATAATCAAAACGGCCACGTTTCTCACACAAACTTCCACTTTCCATTTAACCCCTTTCGGGGATAAATTTCGAAAAGAACCTATACACGAATTATTATCACTCTAACTCTAAGAATCCCAAGTTCTTAATACAAACTTTCACCTCCCATTTAACCTCTTTAAAGGATGACTTTTTCAAAATCCTCATAAGAGTTTTCTTGTTCTTAGATCGAAAATCCGTACGTACACAAACTTTTTTATCTCTTACTCAAAAATTACACATATTCCATACAAACTTTCAACCCCAATTTGACCCCCTAAGGGAATGAATTTCAAAATATGCCTTCTTATACCTTGCTTGCATTGTATATTTGATCTATTTTAGAAATTTGAAGTTCCTAGGTTCAGTACGAGTAGTTTCGGCTCTAAGTTGATGAGTCAGTCAGTCAGGACTTTTACATAGATTACATTCTGAGCTTTATTCGGGTAGATTCTGGCTGTACAGCTTTGAACGATGTCAAATGTACCACCATATCATATCTTACTTTTTGACTCCCGACAAATAAAATTGACGTGTGTACCCATGTCTGTATGTGTCACCGTAACCCCTAAACGGGTAATCCGGACGATGAGTGTAAATTTATTTATTTATCAACAATGTTTGTCTTTCCAGATGTCAGTATTCTCCAAGTTATTTAGTTTCTTGTTTCGGGGGATAGGTGAGTCATTTTCCAAATACATGTATATAGTTAAAGGCTTAATAAAAACAAAATTACAATCGCCTCTTTTGTGTTACGAAAGTTACTCATACAAAATATGTATATGGGTAACTATCGTAACACAAAGGAATCAATTAAGTTTTGTTTTAATGAAAGCTATTAACTATGTACATGTATTTTGAAAATGACTCACGTACATAATATACAAATTAAAAAGGAAATTGCAATGTCATTTATTTTGTCTATTTTGTCCATCGTTAAGAAAGCAAAACATATCATGTTTTTACAACCCAATACTAATTGTGGTAATATAATTCAATCAAAACTAACTTTATAAATAAATAATTTAATTCGAAATAATGTTAACGTTTTTTAAAACAACACCTCCGTCTAACGACTTTTTAATCGTGAGTCTTCTCAACAGTTCCACAACCCACGTGAACTGATTTTGGCCAAGTTTGGCGGCATCTTCCATAGTCTCAGGTAACGGGACTCCGAGGGTTTCTGGAGTCAGCAGCACCAGCAGGCTGCAGAAGAACGTCATGGCACTAAATAATGTGTGTGGTAAATATTCCCATACTCGGTCAATCTGAAAAGTTGAAAACATTAACATCATATGGCCATTCTAAAACACAATTATATGATACGACACCGCATCGTGGTACGACGCGACATCGGGCCCCGATACGACGTCGTGATATTGAAAAACATAAGTATTTTAATTTTGAATCTGGAAAGGTACATGAAGATTAAGTTGATATTGGATTTATGTATTTCCACGGCACGACGTCGCATCGCGGTACAACGTTACATCGTGCTACGATTATGTGAATATGTTTTGGCCCTAAGGAGCCAAAGACTATTTTATAAGAGAAGTTATTTTATATAACTTTTACGTGTAATCATGGGTGTACTGTGCGTATGCGAGTAACTGTTATTTATCAGATCGTTTGTTAAATAGGTGTCGGATTGTTTAATTGACGCGCTTTTATAAGATTCACTTGTCCCTAAGTACTGCACTAGGTAACTAACAATTATCAAATCATGGAAGTACCTAAACTTTTACCTATTTCGAATTGTGGTATCACAAATAAATTTAGTGCATAATTATACGTATTACATATGAAAAGGATATACAAAAAAATAAGGACCACACTTCATTAATTAAAATCGTAAAATATAATTAAAGTAAAGGCCAACTGAAGATAATAATTTCATTCGTTTCCCAATTAGATAAGTTTACTTGTTTTTCTCTTTGGTAAGTAATTTTGTGGTGAAGTCACTATTGATATTGACTCGACTTGTACTGCAATGCAAAACGGCAAGGACAAGTGAAAGTCGAAAAACTAAATATGGAAAATCTTCTTCCTCAGGTATCGTATTGTCGAATCTCATTTGATTGTTTATTGCTATTCCCAGAAATGCTTTCTGAATTAACATAGGTTGTAAAAAATTGGTATATTCCAATTTGGTAGTTGATTTGATGACGGATACGGCCTTCCGTAAGGTAGCCTCGGAGCTCCTGCACTAGACTGCCTGCGGAGACCGCACTAGATAAACCGAAAAAATATTAGAAATACTTATAAATTTTTTTTTTTTTTTTTAAATAAGCAACAGGGACAACCAGTCGAACATGAACCACACTGACGTGGATCGCGCCCGCGCAGTACAAAAATGATCATAGTGATGATAGTGACGATGACGCACATGAAGACAATGACTACGGTGATAATAAGGATGATATTGATGTCAGTAATAAATAAAATAAATAAATAAATACTAAGGGACAATCTTACACAAGTCGACCTAGTCCCAAACTAAGCAAATGATAACGAATTACGATCATTTGATAGTATTTAAATGTTGAGACTAATGATGTTGATGATTCTGACAGTACTGGCAACGATGATGAGAATGACGACGATTGTAATGATGGTGGAGGTTGTAGTTATGATGACGATAATAATGGCTATGGTAGTAAAGGTTGAGTTGAGAATGATGGCAATGATGGTCATGGCCATGGTAACGATGATAGGAATGATTATGATGATGACGTTGATGGTAATTATGACTTTAAATATTCATTCATACCAGAAACGGTGTAAGCAACCCCACAAGATCACCAAGTTTGCCGAACATGTAGATACACCCTGTGAGACGGCTGCGATGGCTGGTGGGGAGCACTTCTGCCGTGTACACGGTAAGCAAAGTGTAAACCGTGGATATGCTGCATTGTGCGAGTATATACAGAGAAAGATTCATCCAATTACTACTCGTACCTAGAAGAGATTGAAACATAAATGAGAGACAAACGCATGTCACGTATTGCAATAGCAACAGATTCCAGACTCTGGGAAGCAAGCTAAGGGTGTAGTGACATTTATATTGTACGTTGATAGATGGTCTCAAAGTAATATTCGCAGTGAAATTAAATCAAAATTTGTCACTATATATGTATACTCTAAGATTCTGTTTTATTAAATATTTTACACAATGCGAACGTTATACACTCAGCAGCACGAAATTTAACCTAAATATTATAAAAAGGCATGTTTTATTAACTAAGCATGTCATTCCTACTTGATGGAACATTTTTGTCCGGGATACTCCATGTGCAAAACTGTATGGATTTTATAGGCCAGTGGCTGACTTTATACCGGGTGTTTCCTGTAATAGGAGCGATGAATTAAAACATAGATTCTTCGCTTGAAACTGGACAACATTTGTTAAGCAACTTCTGAAAATAACGTGTATTAAATGATATTTTGTAATGAAATAATGAAATAATGAACTTTATTCGGCAAGTAGGCCACGAGGGCACTTTTACATGTCTGAGTCTACCGGCATTTCACAAGAGGAGACCACTGTTGAGAAGAAAAGCCGAAAGAAACTCAACAGTCAGTCATTTTTTCATAAAGGATAAGTACTTAACTATTACAGTAATATGAACTTTACTATACGTAGTTCTCGAAGAAAACATATTAAAAGTGTATTCTAAGATATAAATGAGGACTAGTGTAAGAATAAAATATAGAAACTACAAGAAAGTATGACGGTTTAACACAATTTATCTACGTTTGATATGCTTTCTTATTAGAACTGTGTCCCTTAAACTAGTCAGGTACAATCTAAGGACTCGGTTTCTGGTTCAGGCCATGCATTTTTGTCTGTCAGATAGTCCTCTACTGTATAATATTATGCTTTTGACATTAGAGATTTTTTTAAATAATTTTTGAGAGATGGAAAGGCTAATTTTAAAATATGATCAGGTAATTTGTTATAAAAATGAATACATTGGCCTAAAAATGATTTATATACTTTACGAACACGAAACTTTCTAATAGCAATTTTATTTTTATTTCTAGTGTTAAAATTGTGGACATTGGAATTTTTTGTAAATGAATCTATGTTCTTAATAACATACATAATACTCTCATAAATATATTGGGACGCTACAGTTAAGATGTTTATATCTTTGAAAATGTCTCTTAAGGAGTCACGAGAATTCAGGTTATATATAGAACGAATCGCTCTTTTTTGTAGCACAAATATAGTCTGAATGTCAGCTGTTTTGCCCCAAACCAGAATACCATATGACATGACACTATGAAAATAACTATGATAAACTAAGTGAGCTGTATCAACATCACTCAATTGTCTAATTTTCCTAACAGCGTACGCCGCTGAACTTAATTTACCTGCAAGC
Source organism: Apotomis capreana (assembly GCA_947623375.1). NCBI lineage: Eukaryota > Metazoa > Arthropoda > Insecta > Lepidoptera > Tortricidae > Apotomis > Apotomis capreana. The sequence goes on from OX392506.1 coordinate 23,393,333, forward strand.
ACTGCTATATGTGGACTCCATTGCAAATGACTGTCCAATGTTATACCTAAGAATAATGCATTATTCACCATTTCTAAACATTCACCATTTAGTAATATAGTAGAATCTACCGCCGTAACATTTGGTAAAGCAAATCTAACACATTTAGTTTTCTTGGCATTTAATAGAAGATTATTAGTAGTAAACCAGTTAAGTACTTTATCTAGTGTGCAATTAATTTCCGCATAGTCGGTTGATTTCCGGAATGCATTGCGAAATGTCCGATATTAGTAGAGTGACAGCTATGTCAATGCTCAGGGAATGTCAATGTTGGACGACGTACATTGAAAATACTATTTAATTTGTTTGAAATAATAAAATTCTGAAAACTGACTTTTTTTTTAAGTTGCTGAACAAATGTTATTCAATTTGAAGAGTAGACTATATTTTTTACCTCACCAGCTCAAACACGGCGATTTTGCTGTCAGATAACAGTGAACAAAATGCGATTTTGTTTCGAGCGTGAGTAGAAAGTAGCTTTTTAATTTTTTCAATATGTGACCACGAATTGTCATTCTTCAGCCAAAGGTTAGTTATAAAATTCTAATCATTTGAATCTAGATGCACTCTATTTCTTTCATATGTATATAAAAGAGAGGGATATAGAAACTTATCAATTTGAAATTCGATTTTCGAATCCGACCTCGATTGAGAACAGTTCGGATACGCGTTATACCAAAAAATTAATTAAAAACACCCGAAAAAGTTTTAATTGCTACGTAATTTTTTTCTTTATTATATTTTATTTAACGACCGAATATTAAAATTATTGTGCCTTTTATATAAAACAATAGATCATTGCTCAAATAAAATAAGATTTTTGAAGTTATTACGTATAATAATAATTTATAATTTCACCATTTATCATAGATGTTCGAAACGTACCTTAAAAAATATCGAGTTCATATTGTAATTGTTATTTTCTTTTTGCATTTATCTTGTTTGGTGTTTTAGGAGTAAAAATATTAATCAATTTATAAACAAAATCTCGTAATATAATATGTATTTATAAATAAACACGTCATGTATCTGCTAAATCTTCCAATTTGATCAAATAATGACAATAACCGTGTTGGTTGGTTGATTATAATTTCAATTAAATTATATTGCTATTTTTTTTAAGCAGCACTTATCTATTTTCTCATTAATAATATTATTAAAATCAGCAACAAAGACTATAAAAATACGTTGGAAGAAAAAGCACAAAATGTCGAATATGTTCTCGCTGATGAGGTGAAAAGTTGTGTGTGCTACACGAGAGCAAAGTTTTTTGCATCTCGTGCTGTTGAGTCCCTCGCTACACTCAGGATTCTAACATAGAATCACCCGCTACGCTCGTGATTCAAACGTAGAATCCTTCGCTTGCTCGGGACTCAAAATCAGCACTCGTAACAAAAAACAACTTTGCTCTCTTGTTGCACAAATAACTATTAATTTATTGCTCCTATTACAGGAAACACCTGGTATGTCCAAGGACCGTTTTTGCCAAGCTTTTATGGTTTCATTTTAGACTGACGTTATGTTAATCATAAAAATCCTATCTATAATGTCAATGCTACCTGCACAAGTCGCTCAAACAGTCTTACTTTATAAAGTAAGAAGTTCTATAGAACAAGGTCACACGCTGCGTGAAATTGCTATCATCTTATACCAGGTGGGTCCTTTAACAGGAGCAATAAATTAAAACATAGATTTTACTCGTCGAACTGAAAAACATCTGTACAGTTTTTTTTTAAATACTTTCTTCTTCTTATGTTCATTATGTCATACAAAGTAAATAGCATTTTCAATGTACGCCGTCAAACATTGACTTCGCCTTAGCATTGACATAGCTGTCACTTTACTAAATATCAAATGTTTCGCAATACATTGCTTTTCTGAATAAAATTTGAATAAAATAAAATTTATTTTACAGGTTTACATAATAAATGAGTTATTTTTAAAAGTTGTTTAATAAATGTTGTTCAGTTTGAGGGATAGAATCTATGTTTTAATTTATTGCTCCTGTTACAGGTTACACTAAAATTCAAACGCTATCGAGAGACAGGCGCTATCAGCGAATATTTGTTACCAGAAATGCTTACAGAATAGGTTAAAGATACATTCGTAACAAAATATTGTATGTACAAAGGCGAACTTATCCCTATGAGAGATTTCTTACATTTAACATTTGAGTCATTGAGCAAATATTCGAGGGAGATAGACCAACTACTATGTCCAAACAAGAAGGCTTTAATTTCATTTATGAAACTACCCAATAGAGTAGTAGTACAATAGTAACATGTTTATCCAACATGGCATGCTAAAATTAACATCTTGGATAGTATGAATGTAGAATTTGTCTATCCAGTAAAATCATCTCTAAATTATGTATATACCTTAAAATTAAAGAAATCAGTCAAAGTTTAGAAACGTTTTGTCTATTTAACTACCATCTTCTTATTTTAATTACAAACACTTGGTCAGGCAGCAATCTTAATTCGTAAGGTATGTTATTCATTGTAGACTTGAATACTCATAATGTAACGTTTTTTTTAAATAACGAAATTCTACATGGTGGCATTAGCAGCTTATGTTCGTCCCTTGCTCTTCATTTATTGTCAAATTGCGGTTTTTTAAAGTGATGATACAATTTTTGAACGAGAAATGCTAATTCTGATACATATAAGCCAACCAAAGTCAGTAATCAAAGTCTTTGAAATAAAGGTCTAATTCCTTTAATTCCTTTAATTTTAACACTCTTTAATCGAAGCAACAAACAAACCTTATTCTAAGCAAATCTTATAATCGCTCTATAGGTACTCAATAATAGCAAACAAAATATGAATATTACTCCTATTCAGTATGTAATCAAAACTAATTTAAATAGGGTCAAATTCTGTGCCGCTGAGTGTACTTAGTTCTAGATCTAGACTATAATTCGGTATTTGATGACTGCTCAAATAAGCTACTCTTTATGAAATGTCAAAATCAAAAAAGTTCTATTAGTATGAAATTTCTATGAAGATGACGTCATAATATTGAGTACTCAAAACTAATTAAAAATAGTGTAATGTCCAAAAGTTAGTAGTAGTTTATTTGGTTCCACGTATTTTTTAATGTGTGTTTAGTAGTTTCAATTATATAATTTATTTTCACTATAATCAAATATCGTATTTATTAATCGCTTTATGCTTAGGAATTTTTAATATACACAAAATTAATAAAATTCATCACTTTATGCATAGGAATTTTTAATATACACAAAATTAATAAAATTATCACCTTTTGGTACGAATATGTATCCCAAATTGCAAGATCCAGTCATCAAAAATAAGCCCGCCAGCAAAGGTTTTCTACCAACTTTGTTTATAAAAAATGTTGCAATCCAATATCCCGGAACGGTAAAAGCAGATACAGCGGCGTAATTCATATACTTGCTATCAGAAATGCTTACAGATGAAATCGTTATGCCTTTATTTGTTAACGTTGTTGACAGTATCCATATAGATATAACTATGCAGCGAAGAAGAATTGTCTTATATTTAAACAAAAGACAAACAAGGCTCTCTTCTTTGTTTTCCACTTCTGATTTTCTAGTACACTCACTTATTTCTTTTGCAGTTTTGTCGGACAAGGCTCTTCCATTTATATTAGCTGCTTTAACAAGGAGGTCTCTGACTTCTTCAAAACGCTTTTTGCTCATCAACCACCGTATGGATTCTGGTGCGATCCAGAAATAGCTGACGCTGACCAACAGTGGCGAGTACAGCATGAGAATCAGTTCACGCCAGTAGGGCTGTGTCGATGCCACATACGCTTTTACAACTACTCCTGTCACCACACAGGTGGTTATTATGCTGCCAACTGACATACGGCGCTTTGAAATTACAAGTTCCAGTGCTGTAAAAAAACAAATTAGAGGAAATTAGAATGAATATAGGTGGCTGCTGAAAGAAAACATGCGCTTATTTTAATTAATATAAATTGTGGTCTATTATAAACAATATAACGAAAAAGTGTAACAATCGCGAGTATAAAAATATTATAGCGTTAAAAACAACTGACGCGGTCGTTACGTCACCTCACGAAGTAGCTAACGTGTTCAATGAATACTATGCGTCGGCAGGCGAGCCGAGCGCCGGCGCCCGGTCGAGTCCGGCGCGCGCGCATAATGTGCATAACTCCTCAACAAATTCTATATTCATACGACCAGTTACCGAAGTCGCAATTATGAAAATAATTAAACAGCTCAAAAACAAAAAAGTTTGGCTCTGACCAAATACCAGCTACACTAATAAAAGTATGCTCAACGGAGTTAATACAACCGCTGACGCAATTAATTAATTAATCAATCATTTAATGAAGGAACATTGTGTGGTATTCCGACCGATCCCAGCCAATATCGACCTAGCACTTTTACCGGCGGTATCTAAGATATTCGAAAAATGTCCGTCAAATGAGTTTATAACTTTTTCGAAAATATAACATACTTAACAAAAACCAATACGGATTCAGAAAGCGCCATTCAACCTTGTTAGCTGTTTATCAGTATATTTTAAGCATCTTGGGCTATATATAAACAATAAAACATACGGCGTTGCTAGTGCTGCTAGACATGACTAAGGCGTATGAAAAAGTTTCCCATGAAATTTTACTTAGTAAGCTGTACGGCATGGGGGTACGCAGTTTAGCCCATAAGTGGTTTTAATCTTATCTTCATAACCGTGGAAATTGATTGCTTCGATAAAGAATGTAAACAAAGAAAAGTTATTACTTCTGAAATGCGCCAAATCACGTGTAGTCCCTCCAGGTACTGTATGTGGATGACTCCTATTTCTACCTTATATAAAATGACCTACCTACAATTGTAAACCCAAACACTACCTGCGTTATGTTCGCTGACGATGTCTCATTGTAATTGTAAAAATAGCTCTGAATGTAATAGTTATAATCACAAAACTATACCAAGATAGAAAAAATCCAAAAAAAAACAAATTTTGTCGACGCCGCGTGGTTCAAATTTGTCCGCGCACCGACCGCGCGCGCCACCACCAGCCGCTCGCTCGCTGATCGCTCGTCGCCATTTTATGTCACCGCTAGTCATCTCCCTCGCACGCGTTGGCTTGCAATCGGGCTTCATACCGCCTACTATAACACATGGAAATATCCTATGTATAAACATAACTATACGTTGCTTCATGTTGCTCTTTCCTTTAAAAATAAGCCGGGCTTTTGCCTTTTTGAACGGTGGACGGTGAAGTGAAGTTAGATACGGATCGGCCACTTGCAAATTTCGTAGGTACATACGCGCGCGTAAACAGGAGTGATTTAACTTCACGTTGTTTAGAAATATTGAATTAGTGTAACTAGTGCTTGTTTGAGCGTAGTAATAAGTAGGTAATATTAGAGATAGTGTTTGTGTTTTGATTTTGTTTGTTGTTGTGATTACTGTGGCTTTAAACAATGGAAGGAGTTGTTCCGTGCGATTGTGATGAGTTAAAGTGTGAAGGTCTTTTAATAGGCGAAGGAAAGGTAGGCACTCTAACTTTCGCTCAGAAAAAAACTCATATTTTCCCAAAACCCACGCCCAACCTGTGTATTATTGAAATTGTACATTGAACAGTAATGCGGCAATAAAATGGATTTACCCACTAAAAATTATCAAAATAAATCCCATGGGCTGGCCCTCTCCTGTAAGACTAGGCACGCCACTGATTGCATTACTTTTTTGGAACATCGTATATAAATTAGTCATATGGCATAGCACCATCCCTATACAAAATCTGTTCCGTAAAATAAATTAAATTAATATGTGTACGGCTTTATTTACGTATGAAAACTGATACCTTCTTTTTTTTGTGTTTTCCTGAGTGATTGATACACCATTTCACTGAACATTATGGCATATTTTGTTACTTTGAGACTAGAGATATTTCACGTAATAAGCAACTAATAACGTCGCCAATTGCAAACTAGACAGTAGTTTGACACAGAATTTACGCCCCGCCTTAACTGACACAAAATCCGTTGGGCCATTTACCGACGCTAGTTAGGCTTCTGTTTTATTCGTTCGCTGTTAAGTTATAAATAAGTGTATTGTATTTAGTCTTAAGTGTGCGTATATATTATTGCTTATAAGTGCGCGCTCACCGATTAAGAGACCTACCTGTATGTTAAGATTCTCATGTAGGTAAGTGAATACTCATGTATTCTTATGAGAAGATAAAGATCTTTGAACCTAATTTATTAGGTACTAGCTTTTGCCCGCGACTTCGTACGCGTAGAACTCCTTAATTGATATTGACAATAAGAAAAAAGCAATTAGACTTTCAGGTATTCAATACTCGAATGGAATCTAGTTATTAGTTTAGTCCTGGGCTATTGGTGAAAGTGATGGACAAAATGCAAAACATCCTTTTTGAATCTCTTTGGAGTTGCTAGGCTAAGTCACATTCGATTCAAGTAGCTATGCTCAGAAATGGCTCGAGATGGTGACGGTCCTTAATCAACTGACGAAGAAGGTATGGTTCTATTCACCAAAGATTATTGTGACATTATGAAATTGGGACAAAATAATTATTAGGTAGGTAGGTACTATTATTTTTTCTAACTCGGTTTTTACAACTTAGTTTATTGAAGTAGTTCAATAAGTTATCTTAAATGATTTATTTCGGTCAATAAAAACATGTTTTTTTATTTTATTTGGAGACATGTGATGTGAGGAAGCTACATGCTGTTCATGAGAAAAACATGGCGTGCCCAAACGTTTGTATTCCTGCTACTTTTGACATTTGCCGTTTGTGTAACGATTTATTAATAGTCATAGAAAATGCTAAACACTTTTGGAAACTGTAGACGTTTAAAATTAAATGGTAAATTATTCGGTATAATTGGAATACGTGGTATAAGTACACTTTGTTCCTTGGCTTCTCCCGTTTAAAGCGTGCCCTTCACAATGTACTTCCCTAATTAGGTGATTCTCAATCAAGCGCCCTGGCAAGATCTGTGTGCGTCTAACTTGCGCATTAAGCTCGCCTAGCATAAGTACGCTTCGCGCCTCTTGTCGCGTCACATAGCATCACCCGTCACTATCTCACAGTATAGCGAAGAAAGAGATGGGTAACATTTCTGGCGCGAGAAAGAGTCGCATGTCACAGTTGTGCTAGAGGTGCTGGTACTGTTGATTTACAAAACAATATCATTTTTCGTGCCAATATGGTTCTTTCACAGTCAGTTTTCGTCATGAATATGAATGTGCCCATAAACCGACCATGAAACAATGCTCGGTCGGTGATAGAGCCAAAAAATGGCACTCTTTTCTATTTCCTCTTATAAGTATCGCAATTAGGCTATCCTTCTCTATCAAAGCGTGTCAGGCCCTTGACGTAAGCACGTCGACTATGTAGTAAGTAGTATATGTAGTTGATTGACAATTCGGGTATTGTCGAGTATCCGAATCTAAGATCCGAGTAATACGAAAACTTTATGCACTAATACTGTACTCAGTGATAAATAAAATAATGCACTTTAGAAAGACAAAATTCAATAATTGACTGTTTACGACGATTTCCGAACACTGGCGACCGTCCATCAATCATCGTTTAAAATTAAGAGGAACAAACGTTAATACTTTTACGTTTATAATATTATTAGGATTATTTATATATGTTGATTATCCTGTATTTGCATACTCAGTTATTTACTACTTTATTTATATTCAGTTACCAAGCGGGGGTAAATAATCAAAGCACGTACTATTTTCAGATGATGTGCGTAACGGAACGTGATACCTACCTGAAGGGCTACTGCGATGTTCGAAATTTTACCGTCGTATAGTGCTATTCCATTCACTCTCAAATATACTTTGACAGTAGATAGAGAAGGATGGCACTATTGGACAGTCGAATTTTGAACATCGGAGTAGCCCTGCTGGCATCACTGGTTTGACATGACCTGCCAGATGGGTGTGTGACGTTTGTCAAATCAAATGTGATTGTTTCATATTTGTAAAATTTTATGTATTTGATTCTTGAAATTACGCGATTAATCGAGTTTTGCGGATACATGTTCCCATATCAGAATTTATCGTTTTTTTACAAAGATTAATTTGGTATGCGTTTCGTGAAGGTATATCGTAGGCCCAGACGAAATCATTGATTAGTTTACGTCAAAACGATGACATGTAGGGAGTTGTTACAACTACAATGATTTGCTCTCCATACAAACTTTAATCCCGTTTTTCGTCCCTAAAATGGATAAAACTTGATATAAATGATAGCCTATGTCCTATTCTGATATGTAAGGTACATAACTGGAAAGTTTCATAAAAATTCGTCCAGTTGTTCTTGAGATTAAGTGGAACGTACATCCATCCATCCATCCAAACTTTCACGTTTATAATATTATTATTAGGATAACTATAGACTCCGGCAGAAAGCTCACATACAGAATATAAAAACAAAATTATGTATATCCAGGTTTTTGTATCAATGGTTTCATAGAAAAATTATTCTGTGTACCCACAGTAAAAAATAATGAGATATGTTTCATAAATGTGTGCGCTTATATTTGTACATTTGTTCAAGCAGGGTATGAACCCTATAAATTTATCACCATACTTTAACGGTCAACGAAATATCGGATACTCGGCCAGTTCTTAAAGCTTTCAAATTACACACCGTCAGCGCTGGTCTGGATTTACCCATAATACATTTCGTAATTTATTGTAAATCTTACCAAGTAAATAACAGCAATTTATGGCGGATGATCCACAAACACTTCCCAAGAATGTTATTAAGATGAAAATATTGAACGATTTAACCCAATATCGAGTAATATTGATCCAAGCAAAATTGAAGGCGGCTATGGAAACAGCAAAGCGACGTCCCCATCGATCTGAGATAATGCCAGTCAAAAGCTGCGATATCACCAACCCGGTGACCACCGAGGCACCAAAGAGATACCAACGCCACTCATCGCAAGCTAATCCAAACTGAAATTGAAACATAACAATAATTAATACTACAAAGGCTTAGGGATGTGACGACCCCATCGCCCGCTGGTTTTACCGGCGCAGTCAGTCACCGCACAGCAGCTTATGGCTGTTGGGGGGTAGCGACCCTTAACCGGCCGGCCAGAGTGGACTCGCGAGAGTTGCAGCTCGGGGGTGGATGTGGAAACGTAAGGGGTTTGTTGGCTTCGGTTTAAAGCCCAGTATTACACTTCTCCGCCCTTAGCCTTCCGCGCCGATGTTGCCCTTAGGCCACTCTATGTGTCGCTATTTATGGGGGCCCATCTAGCGGAAGGCGAGTCATCGTCTGCCAGTGTTATTACACATGAGACTTTTTTCCTGGTAGACGCCCGACTGTCTCAATCCATAGCCCAATTACCTAGTCCTCCATTTCATCCCATATCTCCATAAATAGTTCTTGCACCAAACGGGTGCTGTCTCTGTGTGCGTCCCATGACACGGATAGGGACAGCATCCGCTCAATGTACACATTACAGTCGAAAAGGCCTCTACGCGTTGGCTTCGGCTCCACGCACGCCTCCCAAAGGTCTGGGACACTATTGTCCCGTGAGCGGGAGCGACATGCATGCGGAACACTACTTTACTTATAACAAAATCAATTAATTCCTACCTCTCAGGGTCTCGGAGGGATTATTAATTACTGATGACGATACTATTGAAGTAAAGTACCTATTGTGTGCAATTCCCACCTACGAGGCCGGGCCGCGTCCATAGAACAGGCCGGGTGGAATCAACTGCCGCCACTTCGCAGCGGATACTAAGCATCCAATGGTACCCGACTGCGTCCGTCAGATGGTTGTAACGCGGCAAACCTTCATGGTGCGCCACTGGCCGCTTACAAACGCCGTTTAAAAAATATAGGCGTACGATGGCCGTGTTTTGTCTTTTTTCAAACACGTTCCGACTTGCGATGATCGAACTGGAGTCTTAGGCTGGTTTTAGTCTCACGCTGACCGCACGCGCACCGTCGGCGCTGATGGCTCAGCGCGTATTTCGTCAGCGCTGAGTCTCAGCGTGGCTCGTTTTAGTATCGTACTGACCCCCTTACACTTCACGCTGACGACGTCAGCTCCGCTCTGACAGCATAGGCGTTCGTGCGATGGTCAGCGCCGACAGCTACCGTGCGCGCTGATAGCTACGCGTCATTCAAAAACGCTCCCTAGAAGTTCATATATCTCGGCCATCAGCGCTGACGGTGCGCGTGCGGTCATCGTGAGACTAAAACCAGCCTTAATAAATATTAACTTTTATATTTACTAATCAAATATTATACCTATTGCTTATTATGGTAAACTAACTAACTAACTAACTGAGCGCAACGACCCAAAGTGGATCGTGGCCTCCGACACCAGATTACGCCACGCTCCACGATCCTGAGCCAGCTCTCGCCAGTTAAGGATGCCTAGGTCCCTGAGATCTTTTTGGACTTCATCACTCCAGCAATATCTAGGCCGTCCTACGGGTCTGCGACCACTCGGTCGTCCCAAATAAGCGGTTTTTGCGGCGCCATCCTCTCCCATTCTCTCAACGTGCCCGAGCCAGCGGAGCTTATTATGGTGTTACGAGTTAATCGTTATTGTATATAATTACACTAGCTTTTGCCCGCGACTACGTCCGCGTGGAACTTGGAAGTATGGAAGCAACCTCGTACAACACGATAGATATCCACCTAATCACCTTAATTAATAAAAGGGATTATTAAAAGCGCCTAAGCAAATGTAAGAGCAATTGTGCTTTTGGTCTAATCATTACATTTCCTACAGGGTCATCAATGTCACCATGAATTACTTGCTCACTTTTCAATCTTTTTAAGGATAATTTCTAGGATGAAAACTATCCTATGTCCTTCCTCGGAACTTAAACTATCTCTATGCCAAATTTCATCAAAATCGATTCAGCGGTTTAAGCGTGAAGAGGTAACAGACAGACAGACACACTTTCGCATTTATAATATTAGTATGGATAGTTTGTACCGTATAAATGACGCTGTACAATAAATTTTTGATCAAATACTTGTAAGTACTGCCGCTTTGCAGGTAATATTTTGTATATAAGTACAGATTTTTCTATGTTTTCTTGTATTAATTATATTCAATCCAAGTCTTATTTCGTTCTCACTGATCTAAACAATGATGAAATAAGGCATGTTGTTATATACCTGACGTGTTAAAGTTTTTGAAACTTCAATTTTTTGAAAAGTTTCTCATTCTAAAAGAACGTAGGCGACAAGTAATTGGTCACAGCGCAGATAATCTTACAGTCGGATTATCTATGACGGATTTAGTAAGGAATTGTACCACTTGTATTTTTGTAGTTTGCGACTGTAATTTTTCCACAAGGTGACGTCACCTTTTATAGTCCGTATAACCAAATAAAATTTATAGTTTTGCGTTCTGTGATAATAAAGTAATGAATTTAGTTTAAAACTTAACACTATTTGAAAATGTGAAATGTTGTCAATTAAGAGAACTAAATGCCTAAAAAACCGGCCAAGAGCATGTCGGGCCACGCTCAATGTAGGGTTCCGTAGTTGCCCATTCTTCACAATAGACGAAAATTACGACAAACATTTAAATTACAAGATTTCAAGCTCTATAAAAAGGTCGTAAACGCCAAAGTAACAGTAATTACTTATTACCTTCTGGAGGTTATCGAATATACGCGCCAGATTGTGCGAAATGTTTTAATACAGTATGGCACTTAACCAATATGTGTAACGTTCGAAGTGTAAGGACATCGCGCGGCACTTACGTCATTTTAAACAAAATTATGAATTTTTGCGATTACTCAAAAACGGCTCAACCGATTTTATTCAATATAGTTTTCATTGAAAGTACTTATAAGGCCTCATTTTCATGAATTTTCCCATATATTTTTGACTCGTGGTTGAAAAGTTAGAGGGGGGGGGGACACAATTTTTTTTATTTTCGGAGCAAATATTTACAACACTGCCGACTTTATCAAAAAATGATGTTTGAAGACCCCTATTATTTTTAAGAGACCTATTCAACGACACCCCACACACTAGTGTTGGAACGAAAAAAAAATCACCCCCACTTTAGGTGTACGGGAGGTACCCGAAAAAATATTTTTTTTTAGTTTTTCTTTTGATGATGATGATGATGATGTCCTCCTTGACGTATCCGTCAACGGCGACACCCTGTCAGTTGTTTCTGGCGTGCGCGCGCACGTGACTCGTGAAACCCAGCTTATTCACGAACACACGATCACAAGTGGGACAGTGAAGCCGTCCGTCTGCGTTGTACGTGTAGCTGTAGGAAGGCCTGGGTTGCGCCTTTCGAAGCTCGCGTTTCGCATCGAGGTCTTTAAGGCGGAGGCATTCATAGCCTTCCACGCCTGTCTTCACAGCCTTCCGCCATTCCGGCCTATGCGTCGCAAGCCTCTCCCACGAACCACACGGTATCCTGCATACAATAAGATGGCGTTTCAAGACGTCCTTGTAGCGCAGATACTGCCCTCCAGGCTTGCGCTTTCCAAGCTCTAGTTCTGAGTAGAACATGGTTTTGGGCAGCCTAATGGAATCCATGCGCACAAGGTGTCCACACCACCGCAACTGGCCCTTCATGAGCAGACTTTCCATACCTGCAGACTCAGTGCGACGAAAAACCTCCGAGTTAGGAACCCGATCTTGCCAGCGTATCCGCAGTATTGCCCTGAGACACCTCACATGGAAGGTGTCGAGGCGCCGAATATCGCCTTTGTATAAACACCACGTCTCAGAGGCGTACAGAAGCAAAGGTAGAATTATGGCTCTGTACACGGAAAGTTTATTGTGCAGCTTAAGATCATGGGATTTCCAAACTCGCTGATTTAGTTTACCAAAGGCTGCAGCAGCACCGGCAATTCGTGCCGAAAGTTCGGTCTCAAGGCGATTGTCATCACGAAGAATGCATCCAAGGTAGCGAAATGACTTCACTTCGCTTAGAGGCATCCCGTTTAAAGTAATAGCTCTGCCACTACGGGAGCTACCCCTGACAGGCTGTTTCAAGACCTGAGTTTTTGATGTACTAATCACCAGACCAAACTTCCGACAAGAGCTGTCAAGGTGATTTAAATATTGCTGGAGAGATTCTGGGTTGTCAGCCATAAGGCAAACATCATCAGCATAGAGGACTTCAAGCATAGGCACCTTAAGAGTCTTGCTCTTCGCTTTGAACCGAGCCAAGTCAAAGACGCTCCTGTCAGATCTAACATTGAGCGTGATCTGCCCACCACAGTTTTTTAGTGCATCCTTCATTACCACGGCGAAATAGATGGCAAATAATGTTGGAGCCATGACACAGCCCTGCTTAACTCCGCTAGTGACCGGAAATTGGTCTGTGAAGTTGTGTTCGTGTCGGACTCGGGCCTTCATGCCCTCATGGAATTGACGAATTAAATTAACAAACTTCACAGGACAGCCTATTTTCTCAAGAACTTTCCACAAGGCGGTTCTTGGTACGCGGTCAAAGGCTTTTTCCAGGTCGACAAAGCACATATTAAGGTCACGGAGTTGTTCCAGACTTCTTTTTCTTTTACCGTTATGTCGGCGTGATACATCCACATACTCATACCAAATTTCAGCTTTATAGTACTTATGATCACGGAGCTAAGCCGCGGACGGATGGACGGACGGACAGACGGACATGGCGAAACTATAAAGGTTCCTAGTTGACTACGGAACCCTAAAAAGCAAACTGTATTCAAATCAAGACTTTATATAAGTAGACCAGCTAGCTACATATTATTCATTTGTGATATAGACTTGTCTCTGTCCTTGATTACTTATATATATTTTTTTTATTAAATACACTCATGAGTAAGATTTAAATTGTAATGTTACTGTCGGCTCCATACCACTTTAGCGTCCTACAGTGCCATGAAAAGTACGAAGACTGAATATAAGTATTAATTAAAACTGTCCGATATCTGAAGTCTATTATTTTATAATTCCAGATATCTGAAATTTGGAATATCTGGAATCTGGAATTATAGAAAATATAATATATCGGGAATAAATGAATTATAGAAAAATAGACTTACTTACAGACTTACAGCACGCGTTGGACTAGTCTGTCTGTACTCTGTAAGTGGTATGTGTCTTTTCTAATCCATACCAATATTAAAAATGCGAAAGTGTGTATGTCTGTCTGTTACCTCTTCACGCTTAAACGATTTTGATGAAATTTGGCATGGAGATAGTTTAAGATCCGAGCAAGGACATAGGATAGTTTTTATCCTGGAAATTATCCCTAAAAAGATTGAAAAGTGAGTGAACATTTCTGTTGGGGTGCGGTAATTCATGACGACATTGATGACCCTGTAGGAAGTGTAATTATTAGACCACAAGCACAATTGTTCTTACATTTGCTTAGGCGCTTTTAATAATCGCTTTTATTAGTTAAGGTCTAATATCTATCGTGTTGTACGAGGTTGTTGATAATAATAAATACGCACACTTCCATACTTCCAAGTTCCACGCGGATTTAGTCGCGGGAAAAAGCTAGTAAATAAATAATAACAATAATAATAATGATCGTACCTCATATACAGCAGTGTTTTTATGTTGATAAACGTACTCAGTGCACTCAACGACAGAGCTCTTGTTAAACAGAGACGGGTGACAACCACCTACGGAGCTATTCCTCGAGTTGGAAAGAGCAAAACGGTGACAACTGTCAAAGGTCTTAGCAATCGCTGGCACGGCGTCTGCAAGCCACGGAGGAGAAAGGCTGTTGAGATCTTGGTCTTCACACTCTTCAATTTTACATCTGAAAAATATATATTTTGTCATGGACTACTTAATAATATCAGTATTGTGACGGCCAACGTGTAAACAGAATCGTGATCCACTGACCAGAGTTCGGTGACTCCACCTAAGCGAAGTTTCCGTCCCTCTTAATATGACATTGCTCCTTTTCCCATACTATCAGTTTATGTTAGATTTGGACCTGGTATGGTATCGGATAGGTGCAACCGTAACGTAATCCGGTTATAATTACTTATTGTCTCCATACAAATATTGGTACGCAACCTACAAATGATGTCACATGTACGTGGCCATTGGTAGGGAGTAAACCAAACCTTTCTTGGGTTACATGCTTACTTTAGCGATATGCTCATTTAACCTTAACGGCCAGATCACGCATCTATTGCCATGGTATTAGCCATGTGGTCATATGACCACAATTATGTAATATCAATCTAATCTAATATTGACATATGTCAATGTAATAAATATGTATGTGATACTTACCTAGTCTTTACTCTTTCAGCAAAGAAAACAAAGTCATGTAATGTCATTCCCATTAAAAATGCTAGCACTCCACAAAGTGCGATTGCCTTGGCTTGATACCTTCCTTCCCCTATTTCTTCAGCTAATATTTTGTCCAGGTCTACCCTAGGATCTTTATTAGAACCATTTAACCCGTTTCCTACAGCCATTTTTAAAAGGTATTTACTTCACTTTATGCTTGAGTAGTTGTACACAATACTGCCGTGCAATACTTAAACAACAGTAAGTGCAAAAAGTGAGTTTCGAGAAAAACGCAAAAAACCCTTTCAAAGCGTTTTTTTTGGTGTTCTCGATGATTATTTACATATACTTGAATATCAAAATATAGCACGGAATACATGCAATACGAATACGTGAACATTTTTTTATTTTAACAATAATTGAATAAATTATTGCTATTTTAATTTTTTTCATAGTTTTACTGTACTCTCGAAAATAACTAAAAACACAATAAATGCAGAATAAAGTGCAGTAAAAAAGCGGATTACTGCAAATGACCCTCGTACACTAATAGCTACTTGAATTAATTGCAGACTAAAGTACAGTATTCATAACAATTTACTGCAATTTACTTAGTATTTATATTGATTGAGTTCTTCGAGATACCAACACGTCGTGGTACAAATAAGGTATGTTTATAAATAATACACATATTTGGCCATAAATTGTTTTCCAAAGTATCACTTCCCAAACTGTTTCATTTCCCAACTCACGGTTTTCTCTGAAACCATATTTTTTCGGATCTTTCATAAAACAAATCTAACCTAACCTACTGTATTCTATAAGAGTATAAAAAATACACTAAGTACTTAAGATTTTTTTTTTGCTTTAAGAGAAAATCGTGAGTTGGGAAATGAAACAGTTTGGCAAATAAATCAGTTTGGAAAAATATTTCGGCGAAAAGGCAGGATACCAATTTATGACTATGTTATACATACAAATTCAAGTAAAATGAAATTTTTATCTTATCGTCTACATGCTGTAGCCTTACCACGAGGTTGACACCGACGTGACACTGAAATGTTCGGGTAAGGCTACTGAATAAAAATACTTGTAATAAAAATATTCACAGACATCTAAGTATATGTTACTTACACATCTTCACTCTGTCTTCAAACGCAAAATCAATGGTGTGCAATAAAGAGTATTTGTATTTGTATTGTATTTGTCAAATCTTCTTCTTCACCTGAGCCTGCAGTAACAGGTATTTTTTCCAAAGCAGAAGTCTATTATAATAGACTTAGAATGATTTTTTTACTAAATTCCATCAGTTGCCATAGCGTTTTAAAGAGATTAAATTTATTGATTAAATTGACACCTTTAGCCACAGTTCTCATTGGTGCATCAGGGATTTTTTTTATTTCAGACATGTTAATTTGTCGTATTCTTGCGACTCGAAATAAACAATATCTGTCCCCTCTGTACCATGGCTTCGACAATGACTTTCATTCATTCATTCATAGTAATCGGATATATTCATAGATTTTACCTGTACTTTTCCTTGGGTTACAAGCTCGAGTAAAAACTCCAAAAACGAACACTTTTCTCATTTTTTGAAGTAAATTTTGCTCTACATTGTGGTGGAAGGAGTCATCAGACATGAAAGTGTGGCTTGGCTCAAAGTATTTTAAAACCATTTTATGTTTGAAGAGCAAAATTCAACCTAATCTACAGTGAATTGCTGTCATGATTGCAGTAAACACATTTAAAAATAGCCAAATGACAGTTTAAGTCACAGTAAGTGAGCTTAATACTGTACTTTAGGTTGTAATTTGCACTCTTATTTACGACTGTTCGACCACTTAAATTATAGTAAGGAAATACTGTTACTGCATTTTAACTAGTAATTATGCTGAAAAATCATTAAAATACCAAACACAGTACAAATATTTTAGAACATTTATATTGTACTGTATTTTAAACAGTTTTTGGCGCAAATATTAACTTCTGTTTACATGTTAATTTACGATTGACAGGAGACCTTTACTGTATTTTAATCAGTGAAGTCTTAAAATTCATAGCCGACAACTCTATTACGGCATTTTAGTTGGTTTTACCTCAATAATTTACTAAATTCTTCTGATTTACTGTACATGGAGGCTTCGATTTTTATATGTTCCCATTGTCA
Organism: Apotomis capreana; assembly: GCA_947623375.1. Lineage (NCBI taxonomy): Eukaryota > Metazoa > Arthropoda > Insecta > Lepidoptera > Tortricidae > Apotomis > Apotomis capreana. The sequence goes on from OX392506.1 coordinate 23,410,808, forward strand.
TAATCGCACGTGGACTATATACATGTGTGCGTCATGACACGGTGATCTACGATCAAGAAAAAACAAAAAATCGCAAAAGTAGCACTTACTGTTGTTTAAGTATTGCACGGCAGAATACGTTATCAGCCCGCACTTTAGATTAAGGGTGTTTGCCTAAAGGCCGATACAAAAAATACACTTAGTAGGACATAGACCCATCATCTACTAGGAAGCAGTGACTACTGTAGTCGATATTCAGTAAAATTTGAATATGAATATCTTATTGCCAGGTGTTACTATCATTTGCATTTTGTCATTCAAGGTGAATGTACCGGTTACCTCTCTCATCTGTAACGTTTCGCCAAATTTTAATTTGCCCGAAAGCCATTTTTTTTCCAAAACTGTTAACTCTTTAAATACAATAATTATAAAACAAAACGTGCACAACATAATAGGTTTTTTAAAACGATGTTTCAAAATCCTGAAAATATTACGGGTTTCAGGAAAAAATATCTTTTGGACTGAAAATTTGCCCAAACTTCAGCAAGTAACTTCACTTGGCTCACGAGGTGACCGCCATGTGGAATGTTGATTCGACGATCATTGTCCCGATAGTCGTTTCGGCGAACGGTCTTATAGCGAAGAAATTCAACAAACACCTTAAGAGACACACTCTCGCTAGATGGCTCGATCAAGGGTCAGATTCAGAAGGCGGTACTCCTGGACACGGCGCGCATCCTCAGGAGGTTCCTCTCTCGGCAGCCCTAACCACCGGTAGCCTGGGCCCTGCCCCGCTGCCGGCAGCACCCTAAGTTAGGTTTTTTTATAATGTATTTATAATTTTGTAATTTCTTTTTTGTATTTACTTTTGATATAACTTTATTGTAAAAAACCTAATCTAAGCTTTAAAATAAATAAGGTTAGGTCTTTTATAATGTATGTTTATTTTGTAATTTGTTTGGTGTATTTTACTTTTTATATACAAATATTGTAAAAAACCTAGCCTAAGATGAAAGATAAATAAAAGAGATACTAACAATAATGTATTTATTTATCACCTCACAGAGGACTAACTTAAATTGTAATGACATTGATTACATTCTTGTAAATTATGCTGTACTATCCTTTGTGAGAGACTGGAGTCTGAACTAGCTGAGTACCTGTATTACAGACCACCAGGCTCTCACGTCGGGGAAACAAGTCATTTTACACAGTTTACAATTTTGTGCCTATAAATAAGTCTACCTATAAAATAACAATAAACGTGGAAAATAAGTATTTACTACTCTAAGTATACCATCTAATAAAACAATGAGTTGCGCTATCGTGTAAGTGTGTGATGCATGTTTGTGTGGGTGCTGTGTTGTGTGAGTGTAATGTGTGTATTCATTGGAAACCCAATAGATTCTCAATTGTGCGGAGGGTAAAACTTTTTTAATGAAGCTGGGGCGGCGCTTGGCACAGGCAGGTCTCTACCCTCGTTCCTGGTCCTTCTTGATGCAAAGGTTGTCTATCGCGATTCAACGTGGCAACGCGGCGAGCGTGATGGGCACCTTTGCATCGGGAGGGACGCCGGACGGATTTTAGCCTAGATCTCTTTTTTGTTATTAGGTTAATATATATTTTTAGGAATGTTAAGTTTTGTGTGCTGCTCTGTGGCGGCGCCATCATAATGTAAATCAATGAATTATATGGAGAAACGATGTACGTTGAACGTACACCATGTACGTATGATGTTTTTGGCTGTACCTACCTGTACCAGGGAACGAAATAATGTACTATGATTGTGGCGCCGCTGGGGAACATACTCTGCAGCGGCGCCACTGAGAACTGATAGATGGAATAATTTATTTGCGTTGAATAGTTGCGCTCCATGATAATTTGCGCTGTTGAAGAATCATTGAAGGCAACAGTAGCAGTAGTTACTGATGTTATCATTAATTTTACTTTTCTTCGTGGTTATAAATTACTCTATATATAATGTAAACCACGCGAATACGAACAAATTAAATAATGTGCTGACCTATGATTACATACATGGACGCGTTTCAAATCGCATTTGAGACTAGTTTTGGATTTGGGGATTAGTCTTCTTTCGTTCGACAACGTTCATGTTTGGCCAACAAAATAAATATTGATACCAAAATATTCCTGTAATATCTAAATATTCTCGGCGGTCCTGGGTTCGAATCCCGGCCAGTGCAAATATTTGTGTGATGAACTCGAATATTTGTTCCTGGGTTATGGATGTTATGTATGTCGTCGTCTTAGTACCCATAGTCCAAGCTTTGCTTAGTTTGGGACTAAGGTCGATTTGTGTAAGAATGTCCCGTAATATTTATTTATTTATCAATAAATCTTCTTTTCATTTTTTATTATTTAATTTGTGTAAGAAAACTTGCTTATTACCGCTGCGGTAATGTGCCTTTACCTCAACTTGGCCGAGACACTTTATTGGTCACGTCACGCCACAGGTGCGATATGGTTATTATCTCGTCACTCGGTATTGTAATTATTGTATTGTATTGTAAGTTTTAAATATAGTTAAAGAAAAAAGATTTTTCTCAAACATGCAATGAAATATTGTCTTTACGTTCCTTATAATAGGCTCGGAAGTATCGCTTTTTGGGCGCAACAACTCGAGAGGACTGTAAAGGGATTTCATACTGCTTTTCAGGCCTAGGCCTGCAAAGTAACTTTTTTTTGGTTTCAACAACAAGGTCATTCACACAGCTGGCTGGTTTGACAAAAAGCAGGTTTTGTTTTTAAAGGTTGATTGTTAGACTAAAATGTCCTATTTGTCAATTAATAAAATGTTGTTCTTTGAAGTATATTTTTTATTTCATTGTATGTTTGAGAAAAGCATTATACATGCCTCGTCGTGAAAACGGATTCCCGGCCTCGTATCACTATCCGTATATACACCTACTTGGCCGGAAATCCTCATTTTCGCGGCCTCTGATGTAATGTACTATTTATTGAAAATAATTGAGAACAGGAGAGGAAAAATGTTAGGTCATCTCTTGACTTGCGTCACGATAATTACAATAAGACTATAATAGAAGGAAAAATAGAAGGGAAAAGGAAAAGGGGAAGACCAAAAAGGACATATATGTAGGATTAATACCGTGTATCGGAACGCACCGAGCGACAAAGATAGGTAGAGTGCGTAGGAAAGAGACGGGAGAGGAATGGCGGTTAACCACGAACCTGTGCTGTGTGTGTTGTAAAGATTAATTTAAATAAAATACTTAAAAGTGGCAATCTGTGTTTCCCTTCTTTGTCAATATCCCACATTTTGGGGGCTCGTCCGGGATTTGGCAAAGTTAGGAGGAAAAACAAGCTACTTTTATGAAACGACGTGTGAAGACTAACCTAACCTCGAAGGGCAGCTCGCCGGAAAAGTGGTCCGAGTGTGCGCGGCGGCTTTCTAGTAGTTTCGGGAAGAACGGCAGTGACGACGAAAACGACGGTGAAAGTGATTACTACGACGAAGACGACGACGACGACGTTATGGCGGAAAAGCAATCACAATCACTTAACCTTTTACTCCTCGACGACGCTATCCCGAAGTTCACCGGCACAGACAAAACCTACTCTGCATCAAAATGGGCACAAGACGTAGACGACAACGCCGAAATTTTTGGCCTCACACCGCAACAAAAGCTGTTGATTGCCAGACGCTGTTTAACTGGTACGGCGGCCATGTAGTTACGTACGGAGAAGCCGTTTAAAACATATGACGATCTGAAGACCGCTATACTCAAAGAATTTCCAGACACGACGAATACGAAGGAAATACACGAATTAATGGCACGAAGAAAGAAACGTAAGGACGAGACATGTTACACGTATATGCTAGAAATGAAAGAACTAGGCAAAAGGGGAAAACTTGCCGACTACGTTGCTATTCAATACATCATTGATGGTATCGTCGATCACGAAGCTAACAAAACCCTACTTTACGGCGCCTCCACATACTCCGAGCTCAAAGAAAAGTTCAAGTTGTACGAGACTTATAAGAATAACCTAAGAAAAAAACATAGTGAAAAGACGAGACACGACGCACAATCTCATCACGCATCTAATATTTCCAGTCGTGAGCGGCAGTATACGACGAAGCGCTGCTATAACTGTGGGGAAATAAACCACGTTTCAACAGCCTGTCCGAAACAAGAGCGAAAATGTTTCAACTGTAACAATTTCGGCCATATTTCGATGGAATGCCCTGAAAAGAAAACGACGGTTACGACGGCATCGGCATCTCGAAGCATCGCAAAATCATTGGGCATCAATCGGAATATACCGGTTCCATCCGGTTCCGGCAAACATGGATCCGGCGTTCCCGGCATGCAAGCTTTTTTCAACACGAGACACGACGGCGGCGCCACCAGCGACGACGTTCAGAGCGAGAGCGAACTTCACGACGGAGTTTTCTTCTCGTCGAGCGACGTGAACGGCGCGATGAATGCAACCCGCGAGATTGGTACTACTGCACGGAGTTCGAGCGCACCGATTGGTTCCAGCGGCAAGATGGCGTCCGAAATGAACCATGGCGGCGGCGCTGGCATCGGCCTTGCGTCAAATGACACCGACTTCACTGCGTACGCGTTATCAAAACGTAAACATCAGGATAACGGCAATAAGAAGTTTAAACCTGTAAAATTAGTTAAGATGTGCAACAAAACGACGGACGCACTAATTGATTCGGGCAGTGACGTTAATCTAGTGTCAAACGAGTTCAGCGACGAGTTCGATACGCGGCAGTGCAACAAAAACACGGACATTACGCTATGCGGCTTAGGCGGAGCTAAAGTTAAATCTATTGGGACAATAACGACTTCAGTGTTGATTGATGAACGGATTTACGACGAGGTATTGTTTTATATAGTGCCTAAAAGCTGTATGCCTTTTAAAGTTATTCTCGGAAATGACTTCTTAAAGAATGTGACAATGTTTATGAGTGGAACGACTGTGAGGTTACGACCGAGAGATGATGAATGGTTGGATTGTATGTTAGGCGAGTATGACGGAATGTGTGTGCCTTCCACAGATCACATCAAGGATCCGTTGGTACGAGAGGAGGTGCAGCAGCTGGTCGAGACGTACAAACCTAACCAAGTGAAGGAAGCCCCGATTCAAATGAAGATTATTGTGAAGGATGACGTCCCGGTCACGCAACGTCCACGAAGAATATCCCTCGAGGAACAACTGGAGGTGGAACAACAGGTAGCTGAGTGGTTGGACAAAGGAATTATACGAGTGAGTACTTCAGAATATGCAAGTCCTTTAGTTCTAGTGCGCAAAAAAGATGGTTCACTACGAGTATGCATAGACTATAGGAATTTGAACAAAAAGATAGTGAAAGATATTTTTCCTTTGCCACTGATTGATGACTGTATTGATAGATTGTGCAATGCTAAGATTTTTAGTGTCATTGACCTCAAGAACGGATTTTTCCATGTAAAGGTCAGTGAAGAATCTGTCAAATATACCGCATTTGTAACACATAACGGGCAATTCGAATTTTTAAAAGCGCCTATGGGTCTCTCAATTTGCCCTAATCTCTTTATGAGATTTATAACGATTATATTCCGAGAACTGATATCAGATGGCTCTATCATAATATTTATCGATGATATATTGATTCCAGCAAATGATGAACAAGATGGACTCATCAAACTGAAGAAAGTGTTGACGATCGCCTCCGAGTATGGACTAGAAATCAATTGGAAAAAGGCTCACCTGATTACTTCGGATATTGAGTACCTTGGCCATGTCATCCGAGATGGAGTAGTGACACCAGCGCCAGGGAAGACCGAGGCAGTCGAGAGATTCCCAGAGCCGAAGACTACGAAGCAGCTTCAAAGCTTTATCGGACTGTGCTCGTATTTCAGAAAATTTATCTTTAATTTTGCAACGATTGCACGTCCACTGACAGACTTAATGAAGAAGGATGTAAATTTCATATTTAACAATGAACAACGAAGAGCTTTCAAAATGCTGAAAGAGAAATTAACTTCAAAACCAGTTCTAAAGATATATGAACCGCAAGCTGAAACTGAACTGCATACCGACGCTTCACAAATTGCATACTCAGCAATATTGATGCAGAAGGATGATGATGCAGAATTCCACCCAGTATACTACATGAGCAGGAAGACGTCAGATGCTGAAAGCAGATATACTAGCTACGAGTTGGAAGCATTAGCTGTGATCGAAGGAGTAAAGAAATTTCGCCATTATCTGCATGGTAAGAAATTCACAATAATTACTGACTGCAAAGCGTTCCAGCTAACATTAAATAAGAAAGACCTAGCTATGTCTACAAGAGTGGCACGATGGGTAATGTTACTCCAGGACTATGACTACGAAGTGAAGCACCGAGAAGGGTCTAAGATGAGACACGCGGATGCGTTAAGCCGAAATCCACCTTGCATGAATACTATGCTCATAACATCAAGCCTACACGACGATATACGACGCGCTCAAGAAACTGACGACAGACTGAAAGCAATCATAGAGATACTCAAGAATGGACCTTATAAGGACTTTACTTTAAATCAAGGATTATTGTACAAAGGACCTGACCAATGTTTAATCATTCCTCAGAAGATGGAAATGGAAATAATTACAAGAGCACATGAGAACGGCCATTTTGGTAAAAAGAAGACTATGGAGTTGGTAAGCAAAGATTTTTATATAGACAGTCTAGCTAGGAAAGTCGATGAATACATAGCAACTTGTGTACCGTGCCTGCTAGCAAACAGAAAGCTTGGGAAACAGGAAGGTTTTCTGCAGCCCATAGAGAAAGGGGACACGCCACTGCATACACTCCATTTAGACCACGTTGGACCATTGACCGCTACGCAGAAACAGTACAATTATATCCTGACAATGATTCACGCATTTACGAAGTTCGTTTGGCTATTTCCAACGAAAACGACATCTACAAGAGAAGCACTGAATAAACTGGAAATTCATCAGCAAACTTTTGGTAACCCGGAGAGGATCATCACAGACAGAGGTACTGCTTTCACGAGTAATGATTTCACACAATACTGTGCAGACGAAGGAATCCAACTTTTACATATCACTACAGGGATACCAAGAGGCAACGGCCAAGTAGAAAGAATTCATAGAACTATAATACCAGTTTTAACGAAGCTATGTTTAGAAAATTCAACACTTTGGTACAGACACGTCGGAAGAGTACAGAAAGCTCTTAATAGTACATTTCAACGCAGTATAAACACGACACCATTTGAGCTTCTAGTTGGAAAGAAAATGAAGATGAAAGAAGATATGGAGATCATTCAACTATTACAACAAGAAGAAAGAGACAGCTATATTCAAAATAGAGATGAGCTTAGAGAACAAGCTTAACAGCAGATCCTGCAAGTACAGGAAGAGAACATACGTACATACAACAAGAAGCGTAAGGATAGCAGAAAGTATACAGAAGGAGACCTAGTAGCAATACAGCGTACCCAATTCGGCCCTGGTTTGAAATTGAAACCCAAGTACTTCGGACCGTATGTAGTTACTAAGGTAAAGAGAAATGACCGATATGATGTCGAAAAAGTAGGTGACTACACTGATGGCCCGAAGAAGACAAGCACCGCGGCTGACCATATGAAGCTGTGGCCAGAACCGAACTAGGTAAATGTTATTTTTATTAGTATTTTTTTTTATGATTGTTGTGTATGTGTGAATGTTGAATAGGTGGTGAAGTATGAATGTTTGCAATTCAGTGTTCTGCGTTCATGAATATTGCCACATTCTTATTACAAGAGGTACCTATAACTGTATTTTATGTTGATGTTTTTAATGTTAAAGGTTTTCTTTGTGTTTAAATTTTGAAATAAATTTTCTCTCACTATAGATCTGATAGTAGGTATGGTGCTAGATCAGATACTAAAAGTTCCTTGACTCTTATTAATTTTGCTTTGTTTAATTTTTAAAAGATGTATGTGAAGACGTTATTTAGTAAACAAAGTCATGTTACTTGTTTTATATTTTATGTTGTACATAAAGGTACTTACCATCTAGTAAAAAGTTTTTCTTATACTGTGTTCATTGCCATGTTTCTATATGTACTTACCCAGTAAGTGTTAACTAAAATTTAAGACTGCTTTTCTATTGAAGTATATGTTTAAGTAGATACTGATACCTTGCAGTGTAACGATGATGTTGTTTATTGTTATTTTTCTATTTCTTCACAATTTGTTTTTAAGAGTTCCTATAATGAGTTGTAATGGTTAGATTAACTGTCTCTGGACAACAAGGTTATCTTGATTATGTAAGCCTTAAGGAATGGACATAAAGTCGACTCTTCTTTGACCGCCATCAGAGACAATATTAGATCGTTGATTTCGTCATCGTTCCTAACGACTCGATAGCGCAGTGCAGCGCACGGTGGACTATGAAACATGAGGTCGGAGGTTCTAGCCTGAGCTCGTGAAATATTTTTCTATTTTATAACTAAGTTTTAGCAATTGCAAACATTTGGTTGTTTAGACAAAATAAAATAACTGCAATGTTTGGTGAGCGGGCATTCCAGTTCATCTCTCAGCAATGTGCACACACCTCGCTCGAAATGGTGTATAAGAAGTTAAATTTACCCTCGTGATGAGTGATGATTATTGAGAACTAGATGCTAATTTAGAAATAGTGCAGAGATTTGTAGTTTTATTTTGAAATTGTGAAATTATAACAGTCGAAGGGGTAAGTGTAGTATATAAGGCGTGATATTAATAGCAACTAGGGTCTTTTTTCGTAACTAACAAGCTAATTGAATGTGATTGTTCTAGCCTCTGGAAATGCCCTTCAGGACACAGTCAGAGTGAAACTGTCCGTTGATTCTTTACTGCTGCTGAGTAATGATAAAGCTTGATAGAAGTTTTGCTGTAGCTAGCCGGAAGCAATTGGGATTGGCAGGGACCCAGACACAATAAAATCCCTCCTGGCGCCTAACATACTAGCATTAAGATAGTTATAAGCATTTAGTATTTTAAGAGGTTTTTGGGTATTATTATAATTTTTGTACTTAATACAGGTTATTTCATTTGCTCATAACAACCCATAACAGAGTATTTTTAACTGTAACGATGTTTTGAGACCTTATGTCTGATGAATAAAATTGAATATTGTTTAGTTATGTCAATGTAATTCTGTTTTAACGATGGGGTGCCTGGGGGCAGTCACATGCTCAGGACGGCCGAACCTGTAGGATTAATACCGTGTATCGGAACGCACCGAGCGACAAAGATAGGTAGAGTGCGTAGGAAAGAGACGGGAGAGGAATGGCGGTTAACCACGAACCTGTGCTGTGTGTGTTGTAAAGATTAATTTAAATAAAATACTTAAAAGTGGCAATCTGTGCTAGCTATTAAATATATGATGATGACTCGGTATTGGTTTATTGACACAACTTAAATATATGATGATGACTCGGTATTGGTTTATTGACACAATTTTTTTGCATAACTTATTAACCAACGTATACAATACATGTCCCATTGTTCGGGTTTAAATAGAGATGAATTTTGCTTGCATATTTATACCAATTAACTGTCTACGCGTCTTTATGGAAACCGGAACAGTGGAACATTCATTTTTATAAACACTGTCACAAATGTAAAAAGAAAGGCTGGAATTTTTAGCTTTAACCATAGCCGAGTGAACAAATCGGTAGAAGTAATATAATTTTCAACTAGTAAATGAAACCAGTTTCGTTAATTCATTGTCAAATTTGTGTTAAAGACGAGTTTCAAAAAATGGTTAAGACGTTTTTTTTTTATTAAACTAGCCTTGAACACAAAATGAAATTAGAAAATAGGCTTGTAACCAACTTTTATAATATCTGATTCCTACGTTTTCTGGAGATTAAATGTCTATAAGTATGGGATTCATAAGAACGCTAACAGTTAGTTAGAAATGATAGTACTGTAAGGATCTCTTTGGTTGTTGACAGCAGGACTGGCAACTAGATTTTGTGTTAAAAATATATTTAAATATTTAGAGTTATAGCCGTCTCTGTCACACACCAAGGGAGCCGGGCATTCGTGCTTAAGCCTTCTATCGTGGCTGATCTCTAAATAAAATAATAATTCAAGTCCAATCTTTTGTTTGCACTTCCACTGAGCTGCACCCCGTCACATTTGGTGGAGGTGCGAGGTAATACACCATTTATATGGGGTGGTGGCTCAGGGAAACACTTTACTTGTTAATTTAGAATATATTTTGGACCGAAATACAAAAATTAATATGGTTGTTTGGTGGCGTCTCGTAGAGAAATAATCTAATATTTTTAATACCTATGTCGTTCACTTGACAGTGACGGAATCTTTATTTAAACCAAATACTTCTTTATTACCGGCCTACATACCTACAGTACTTACCCACCGAGCGCTGAAAACGCTCCTTACCCAACGGCCCGGCCACGTCTTCGGTCTTAGCGGCGAGCGGCAGCAGTCCGCGGTACATGTGTGTCGCTCACTCGTATGGCCGCCGCGTTTGGACCTCTCGCTAAACGCTCGCAGCGCCGCCGAAAGTCGTGACATCTCCGTAATGTGCGACGGGAAAGAGTTGCGTGTCGAAGTTCAGCTACAGAAGTGTACGTTCTGAGAGAAGATAAGTGAAGTAAATATAAATATAAATAAATAAATATTATGGGACAATCATACACAAATCGACCTAGTCCTAAACTAAGCAAAGCTTGTACTATGGGTACTAGACGACGATATACATAATATTATATAAATACATACAGAGATAACATCCATGACCCAAGAACAAATATTCGAATTCGTCACACAAATATCTGCACCCCTATACTTACCTAAAAGAGCACAACACATTACTTAAATACATAGATAGTATACAGTAGAGTTTTGATGTTGATAGACGTACTCAGTGCATGAGCTATGGAGCTCTTGTTAAACAAAGACGGGTGACAACCCATAATGGAGCTATCCCACGAGTTGGAGCAAATCGATGACACCCTTCAAAGGTCTGCGTCTTCAAGCCACGGAGGAAAACAGTCTTCATTGTCTTTACATTCTTGAATTTTACATCTGAAAAGTATGTTTATAAAAAGTTCGTACATATATATTTTTTATTTATTTTTTTATTTTATTTATTTATTATTATTTAACACTGACAGTTAAACCTTACGTGCTAATTGTTACAATTACATTATTTATGTGAACTAATTATTTCTACAATACTACAATACTAATTATGTCAACTTACATACTATTATTCAGTTAATAACAAAATATATATTATTATAATTATAGCCACGTCTCCTTACGCTATACGAAAACAACTAGGTACTTAACTTAAATACGAGGCTATGCTGTCTACCTAAATTGAGCTCGGGGTCACTCTTGCCTCTAGAAAACGACATGATGCGGTTAAAAATCTAGATTCTATATGATATTGGACTTGCCTTACAAAGTTTGCACTCGCTGGTATATCCTTCTTTTAATGTGAGGAAACGTCAGAACATCATGTTTTTGATAAATATGCCAAATGGGTCGTCTTTTTACCGCTCAAAATTCTACTCTTCTTATTTTTTTGTATCCTTAGTACTTATGTATATGCTAAATATATCTTTTTCTTTTGGGTTTTGGGGTTAGTTTAGTAGGTTTACTTTCTTTCTAATGCAGGGTGAGAGTAAGTCAGGCATTCTACTTCCGCTCTCTGAAAACGTACACTGGAACTGAATTTCTAGTTTCTAAAAACATAATCCCTTTAAGGCTCCTTATCCGTTCCAAAATGCTGATTGTTTCTTAATATCAAAAAATCAAAAATCTAATCAAATCAAAATGTTTTTTTTGCTTCAGTACAGTATACAAAGGTGTTTATATATATAGGTTTATAGTTCTGTGTACTCAGCCTGCATGCAGGCGTGCAAAATGTTTGCGCGCGCTAACTTAAAATTAAAATAATCATCAATAATGCTTGACATCTAACAAAATAATTACAAACAAATAAACAACATAATGTCAAAAGAAAATTAATTACAGAAAAAAAAGTAGAAGAAAAATAATAATAATAATAATAACAAAATGTCAAGGCGTGTAAATTAATAATAATCCCATCAAAAACATAAATGTAAAATGAGAGCCAAGTTCAGTATCGCGTGCACTTCGCCGACAAAAGAATTGAGATCTGCAAGGGCGCCAAGTTCTTTGCCCTAAAATTTTTAGATACAAGGACATGCGACATACTCAATGCATTTATTTTACTTGGGGTGTAATTCAATATCAAGATTTGACTTGGCTAGTTTTCACAAACTAACTTGCGTACTTACCTTTACGAAAATAGGTTAATGATTTGATTGATTTTGATTTATAATATAAATTTATATTTTAAAACTAGCCAAGTCAAGTCTTGATATTGAATTACACCCCAAGTAAAATAAATGCATTGAGTATGTCGCATGTCCTTGTATCTAAAAATTTTAGGGCAAAGAACTTGGCGCCCTTGCAGATCTCAATTCTTTTGTCGGCGAAGTGCACGCGATACTGAACTTGGCTCTCATTTTACATTTATGTTTTTGATGGGATATCATTACTTTTTGTAAAGAAATTATTATGATGTGTATAAATTACTTAATTATTATTTGTTTATTAGTTCTGTGTGCTATTCTAGTACATCTTTTAAAAGTTTTGAACAAACAAAGAATTTTCCAAAACGGTTAGTACGTATTGGATTTTTATGTGCATGTACGTGTAAGTGTGTGCGTGTGAGTGTATATGCTAATCTGGTATATCTTTCAAACAAAAAAAGAATTTTCCAAATCGGTTTATAAATGACAGAGTTCTGAGGCAACAACCGTCAATAATAATAATAATAAAAAAAACATAAAAAAATCACTGTTTTCGATTTTTATATGTATACACACACAATTACTAAGCTGGATGCCAAATTTCACCTTTCTAGGTCACCTGGAAGTGGGTTAGGTTTTTGATTACTAGTCAGTCAGTCAGTCAGTCAGTCAGTCAGTCAGTCAGTGATAAAAATACCGTTTTTTGGACTTTAATATCTCAATAACTATTTAACCTATATTAATGAAATTTGGGGTTCTACTTGTTCTAAAGGATCTTAATACATAAGCCAAATTTCATTTTTTTATGTTAAATAGATTTGGAGTTATTGGGGGGTCAAAAGTGGCTCCAAACGGTTCGTGTAATATAACACACGGCTGCTGCTCGCCAGTTCCTGCGGTGAACTTGGCTGGACACGCTGCCGCGTGTCTAGATAAAAAATAAGAAATATAAATTTAAAGCTAGTTGTGCTCGAGGTATGCCTTTACGCTGTAAAAACACCGGTCTAAAAGCCAGGTTGTAAGGCTACGTTTAAAAATGTTTCCCTCGAGCACTTTCAGGTTTTCGGGGAGTCGGTTATAAATTATTATACACATATTAAGAGCGTTTCTTCTGTACACACTTTTATGACACCGCGGATGGTACAAAAGGTTCATAATGTTTGCTCTAGTCTGCCTGTTTATAAGTTCGCCACAATATATTATCAATGTTGCTACTTAGAACAGGACCATTGCGATTTATTGGTATATATTTGAAAATTATAGTATGTATATTTCATTTATAATTTTTGTTTCAAAAACTACTCGAAATTGACAAAATACACGCAGAAAACTGGTTTTCTTTCAAGTAATTTTTGACTGCACGCAAAGCATGAAATGTTAGCGCACTATCTAGAACAAAAAGTTGTTTGAAATTATCAATATATTTGTCATACGTAATATGAAAAAAATATTTGAACGGAATAAGGCCTCTAAAGCGTTGTGCTCTTTTAAACTTTAAATCTCAACTTCATGTGGCTCGTATAGCAAAAATTATATAGGCTATATCACGAAAATATCACCGTAATATAGCCGATAATTACTCATATTATACTTGGCCCACCTCGGCCCAACGACGGGTACATATTTTTTGTCAATTGATTGCTCATTAACCCCTTTGCTAATGTATTCGCACAGGCGTAGGCAGTTGCGATTCGAAGTCAAACAAAGTCAAAGTCAAACATTTATTTCATATCACAAATATTACATAATTTTGATGGAATAATTTGGAAGGTATGTGACACCCTGCAAGTGCACTGCAATATAAGAGGACTAACATTATATTTTTAATATACACAACAATTTAAATTTCAAATAAAAAACATTAACACATCAATACATCTCAAAAGTTACAAATTAATTCATGGCTCGGACTAATCATCGCAAAACAAGAATTAAGATAAAATCTAATGTAAATACTCACAAACTTTTGGGCAATTATGGGTTATATTTGGACATATATATTATATTCATAAACAGACATGCAAATTATATTTAGGGCAAGAGCTATCGAAGCATAATATATTCAATTTATGTTTCATAAAAAAAATCGTCCAGACTGTAGAAACATTTGCCGAATAAATATTTTTTCAAATGGTTATTAAATTGCTCTAGCCGTGTGATGTTTTTTATAGTGTTTGGGATATGATTGTATATATTTTTATTAGCATATAACGTGGGCTGTTTGAAATTAATTTTAATTTGCAAAATGGTGGTTTTAGTTTATTTAAGTTCCGATCGTTTCTTTTTACTAGCGTTTTAGGCGAAAATAGGTCAATGTATTTCTTGACAAATTGTCATGATTCAAGTATGTATACATATACATAGATGTTACAGTGAGTATCCGAAGTTTAATAAAATGGGACTTACAAGATTCCATTTGGTCTATGTTTGCCAATATACGGATACACCTTTTTTGGATGACAAATATTTTATCAATGTCCCGGCAATTTCCCCAGAGTACCAGTCCATATGATATCCTAGAATAAGCGTATGCATAATTAGATTTTTACTATTATTTACGTAACTTTCTATTACTGTGTATATTGAAAAGATGAGCCTTGCAAAACCGACTAAATACACAGGCCATGTAGACGATTTTAAGATCCTATCAGAAGAAGCAGTCACGTACCTGGGAAGGGCGAAATTCTAACTATAAATTGTTTTTATATGTAATCCAGTGACTTTATACATGTCATGCGATAAATAATACTGTGTATATGCTATTTGTTTATTCTATTATATGTTGATTATATTAAGTGCTCATTATTAAGTGTTCAGTATACGAAACAAGAAATTAAAAAAAATATGAAATGATTGTCTACGAAATGATAATTCTATCAATTGATCGAATCTATGTGTTGAAATTATATCATATGTTGTTCGATATTATGAAAGTTATACCATTTTTTGTTCTAAGAACTATTATTATAATTAATTACACACCCAAAAAATATATATATCATACAGATTAAATGTAATATTCTAAGCCCCTAGTTAGAATATTCATTCTGCTACAGGGGACCTCTCGATCATCAAATGCCCGATATTTAAGCAAACGCCAGCGACTATTGTGTTTAAGTTTTAAATATGTCTCTAAATCATCCGTACGACATATAAGTGCAAGACTACCAGGAATCCAGAGGGTTAAAGAACTAAAATAACATAATGTAGTCGAATGCAGCGACTTGTTATCGGGGATCGAAGTAGACTGGGCGCTATCGACGATTTCATACAGATTTCTGTTCGTCCTGTATAGTAAAACCTCTGACGCATGAGACACAATAAAATTGATTCTGTTCGCAGACGACATTGCAGCAATAGCAGAAACACATCAAGACTTATAGTTGCCATTGGATACCGTGAACAGCGCATTTAAAGAATTCTCACTTAAAATAAATATTTTAATAAACCAAAATTTTAACTGCATTAAAAACAGGACTTTACACACCAATCAGATTATAACAATAGAAAATAATCCTGTTCAAGACGTAAATGGTTTGTAAATATTTAGGCAGCGTAATTATAGCAGAAGAGGGTACGCCTGAAACTGTCAACTTCGACGCTATAACTCTGCTTCAATTTAAATATAAACAGACATTTCATGGTGAAAAGTGTTATATTCGTGTAGTGTTTATAATATAGTCTCACAGCAAATGAAGGTTTATAAAAAGGTGCATCAAAAACGTATGCAATAATTTTGGGCAACTTTAATTGCAAAATAGAAAAGCCAAAACCGGACGAGTCACTGATTTCGGGAAAGTTTGGACTAAGAACCAGAAATCACAGAGGTGAACGTCTTATACAATTTACCCTAGAAAACAAATTACACATCATAAATACACTTTTCATAAAAAAAGATAAAAGACGATGGACCTGGATATCTCCTGACAAAAAATCAACTAATGAAATCGACTTTATACTACCAAATAACAAAAGTAGATTTCAAAATATTGATATGTTAAGTCTAGAATACCCTTCAGGCCATCGTCTGGTTAGAGGAACGTGGAAAATAGGTGCAACAAAGAAAAAGCGAGTTACATTAAAAAAAAATACATTCCTAAAACACTACAAACACATGTAGAAAAAACAATGTATCTAGAAAAACTAACAGAATTAAGGGAAAATATGTTGTGCTCGAATATAAACGAGCCAGCACAAGATCAGTACAACAAGATAGAGGCTGGAATCATAGACAGCATCCGCTCTATCTCTTATAAAAACACAGACAAGAAGAAAACTATAATATCAGACAAAACAAAAAATCTCATCAAGCACAGATCAGAACTTAAGAAAAAAATTGGGCAAGTGCGAGCCCGACTCGCGCATGAAGGGTTCCGTACCTATACATATATATAATCTATAACAAGTTTGTTGTATGGGAGCCCCCCTTAAATATTTATTTTATTTTATTTTTAGTATTTGTTGTTATAGCGGCAATAGAAATACATCATCTGTGAAAATTTCAACTGTCTAGCTGTCACCGTTGTTGAGATACAGCCTGGTGACAGACGGACGGACGGACGGACGGACGGACAGCGAAGTCTCAGTAATAGGGTCCCGTTTTTACCCTTTGGGTACGGAACCCTAAAAATACATCTAATAAAATCAGGAAGTTTAAAACAAGCCCAAAATTAACTAAATATAACCAAAAAATGGATCCCAAAACTTAACGAAGAGGTACAGAGGCCGGACATCCTAGAAGGAGCCACTTGTTTCTATGAAAATTTATACAAGACCACACGTACCAACAACGGAAACGAACTGCCATCCGAAACAAGAGAAGATAACTGTAACAACACTGAAACCTTCGTGCCCCTCGACGAATATGAGGTATCCAAACTAATAAAGAAAATGAGAGCTAATAAAAGCCGATGCGACGGAATTAGTAGCGACATGCTTATTGCATCGAGAGACATACTACTAACGCCAATCAGCCAAGTCTTCATCAAAATCAGTCAATGGGTAGAGTCAGACGTTGTCATCCTGTATAAAAAAGGGGGTCCAAAGGACATTACAAACTATCGTCCCACGAATTCAAAATACCACTCTACATGGCGTTTATCGACTACCAGAAGGCTTTCGATTCTGTAGAGCACGAGTTTATATGGAAAGCACTGAAAGAAGCACAGATAAATGAAACATATATATCGACGTTATAAAAAGCATTTACTTAAATTGCAAGAGTAGAGTGAGACTAGAAAACGCAGAAACATATATAAAGATAGAAAGAGGCGTCAGGCAAGGCAACCCATTATCTCCAACTCTATTTTTAAGCGTTTTACACTTTATATTTAAAGGTCTTAAATGGGAAAACGTCGGAATCTATATTAATGGAAGCCGTCTGATGCACCTGGCTTTCAAAAAACTAAGCTAATGACGAACACTGAAGAAAAAGACATTTTCATCTCTCCTCTTCGGAAAGTATCGTTTTCATGAGTAGATAGCCGGGTGGAAAATAGCTTTTCTATCCCTAGGGTGGAAAGTAATTTTTTTTTAATTGCCACGGAGTCAAAGATAATTTCCTTCTAGATGCACGTCGTGACCAACTAAATTAGGTACAATCTAGTCGGCCGTGGTAGTGGCCATTGAAAAAAGGTCTCCAAAGGTTAGATATAGGCAAGCTTAATTTATTTATATCTCACTAGCGGCCGCCCGCGACTTCGTCCGCGTAGATTTTTGATGATGACAAAGATATTAAAATAGGTAAATGAATTTTATTCTTAGTTAAAATGGTCTAGACAATGCAAATGTTAAAGAATTTTTGAAGATTTTCCAATTAGATTACGGGAATTGTTTGCAGGATGCTTAATATTTATTCCGTCAGTTACCTGATGCTTTTAATCTTTGCCAAAAATGACTGCAAGATATAGAGCGACGCATGGATTTGGAGTTAGAGAATGGGGATCTTAGTTATTATGAGTGAGATTTAAAAAAAATGTTAAATATCATAAGGCTGTTAAAACAATCTTAAACTCAGCACTGGAAATCGAGAGATAGAGGCAGTTTAATGAAGAGTATCTCTTTTAATAATAATAAATAATAAACTTTATTTCAAAACAATAATAAATAATGACCTCTGTTCATAAGAAGGCAGCACTGGTATTTGTACACGCCGGCCTGGCTATTAAACGAAAAGAGTGGTGTGGCGGAGTTCCCGAGGGGGGCCAAAATGTTTCTAAATGGTCTAGCAGGTACCCCAGTTATTAAAAAGGCTAGTGTTTAAAGATAATGCTGAAATGTGACCATTAAAAACTAAATACACATAAGCGAATTTAATGATGCGATTACTATTTTGGTCTACAGGCTAGTAGTATTGTTTGAAGAGTGATTCAATATATTCTAGTGCTATAGTTCTCTATATCTCTCAAGAAGCTAAATAAAGTAAGAATAGGTATATAAAGTATAAATTATTCATGTGCTGATAGACAACTCACTAAATATGTATACTAGGAACACATAAAGTTTGGAACACAATAAATAAGAGACAGCACTAAGAAAATATTGTTGACATTCAACCATAGAAAAGGGGATGCAAGTTCGTTTTAAAAAAAGGACGTAGTCACTGGGTAGTAGACAGGAAATAAAAAATATATAAACTGATAACGTTAGCGTAACACTTCCTTATAAACAACATTAGCGGTGTTCCCCATACAAACTTTGCACCCCTTTTTAACCCCCTTAGAGGTGAAATTTTCCAAAACGCTGAAATTACTTTTTTTGTATTTGATTAAGTAAGCTATCTACAAAGTTTCAAGTCTCTAGTTCAAAAAATAAAGTTTCTCCCATATAAACATTGCACCCCTTTTTAACCCCCTTAGGGGTGAAATTTTTTAAAACGCTGAAAGTACTTTTTATGTTTTTTATTAAGTAATCATTCTAAAAAGTTTCAAGTTTCTAACTCCAAAAAAAAAGTTTATCCCATACAAACTTTGCACCCCTATTTAACCCTCTTAGGGGAGGTATTTCCAAAAATCCCTTCTTATCTCTAGCCCACGTTATAAAAGCAACCTACTGTGCAAAAATCAACTCTCTCACATTAGTAGTTTCGGCTGTGCGTTGATGAGTCAGTCAGGACTTCTTCTTTTATATATATAGATTATTAAATATAAATTTGCCTTATATTCATAATACATACATATAATCCCGTCCCACATTTATTGGTAGATCGTACATTTATTTAAAAAAATAAAATTTATCCATTAGATTGTTTTTTTTTTTATTACTTTTTAAAAGTTGGCGTTACGTATATCTTAACTTTTTTTTATTCATTAAAAATAAAAAGAATGAAAGTTTGCACTAGAAAAAGCGGAAACACGAGATTAAATATAAATACCGTGTCTTTAATTGATTATTTGTTAAAAATGACATGGACATTAATATAAGTCACTCATGATCATGACATATGAGCATGTAGTATTTTATTTTCCTCGCAGTCGAAATTAAAAGTAGAGTGTTTAACTCGGGTGAAATTACCCATTTCACCCTCGAACTATTGGCGCTCTCACTTCGTTCGAGCGCCAGAAATATCTCGGGTGCAATGGGTCACTTTCTACCCTTGGTTAACAATCTACTATTTCATAGACACTATCAGACTGGACTATGTTAAAGATTATATTTACCTAGGCAAAAAAATATCCTTCAGTACAGATAACAACGTGGATGAGCTAGATGGACGGGTAAAGAAAACTTGGAACAAGTTTTGGTCTATGGCAAATGTGCTGAAAAGCTCCTTACCGCTACGTCTTAAAAAGAAACTGCTGGACTCATACCTGCTTCCTACACTTAGTTATGGCTGCCAAACGTGGAAATTCACTAACCACATAAAAAATAAAATAATATAATGTCAGAGAGCCATTGAACGGAGCGTTTTAAAAGTACGACGGATAGACAAAATTAAACATACCAATAATAGATAAAAAACCAGTTATTGATGCCCTCGAGCACTCTCCCAAGCTTAAATCGCAATGGGCAGGCCACACAGCAAGAATGCACAACGCCAAATGGACAAAAAGGGTCACTATATGGAAGGGACCAATTGGAAAACGCAGAGCAGGGCGGCCATGCACTCGCTGGGCTGACGACATTATGAAGGTCACGAATGACTGGATTACAGAGGCACAAGACAGGGAACGTTGGAAAAAGTTGGAGGAGGCCTTTACCCAAAAGGTAAAAAAATAATTTTCTAATTAAGCTATCTTACCTATTTGTTAAAGGTTTTTTTTTTTTATAATTATAGCAGACTCAAGATGTACACCAGACACCAAAGCAAGAAGAGGATAAACAAAAGTGATTTTTAATAATAAAAAGTATTTAATGACTGCATATATCCCAGAAAACCAAAAAAGAAACTAGTTAAAACTTTTATTTGGAGCATAGCTTTATATTGGTGTAAGACGAGGATCATGACGCAAAGCGACACAGAGGTAATGGTAGCCTTTGAAATTTGCTGTTGGCGCAGGACAGAGAATATTAGTTTGACAGAAAAAGTCACGAATGAAGTTCTTAAAATAATGACAGAAAAAAAATAATTTGTTGAACACCATAGAGAAGAGGAGAGTGATCATTTTTTTGGTCACCTTATACGACACCATCGAAGGAAAAGTTGAAGGAAAGCGAGGCAGGGGAAGACCAAAAATAAGCTACATAAAACAAATGGATTATGCGATCGACGACACAAACGCGATTCTACCTATGCGTGATTCTACACAATAATAATAATAATAATAATAATTCGTTTATTTCAGGCATCAAAGGCCCATAGATAAATACCTTACAATCTAACATACATATTAAATATTAAAATAACTAGGTCACGATGTGTTGTTGTCCATGGTGTTGGATAGCCGACCGCGGAAACGCCGGAATAAAACACCTTTCGGCCAAAATTCTTCCTTCATGAATATGGGTTCAACACAACTGCAGTTTACTACATTCGTGATTCCACACAGCCGCTATTTTAACGCAATCGGGATTCAACCTATTCGTGATTCTACACAATATGGGTTCAACGCATTCGCAGTTTACTACATTCGTAATTCCGCTCATTTTTTTTTTACACAATAATAGCGTTTCATCTACCATTTGGTTTCATCTATAATGGTAAATGCTGTTATTCCTTCTTTACATAAACGACCTTCCGAAAATAGTAGATGAAACTTGCGTACTGTTTGCAGACGATATCTCTCTACTCACAGCATGTCAAAATAACACTAACTTAAACGCCACACTTCACTCCTTGTTAGATAAAATAACCAACTGGATGAACGAACTCGAGATAAATTACAATAAAACTGAATTAATGACATTTCACTCTCATCAAAAAGCCCCGCTAGATATAAACTTCACCTATAACAATATTCTGCTAGAAGTCGTAAATGAGTTCTCCTTACTAGGACTAGTTATAGATAAGCATATCAATTGGAAAGCCCACATAAAAAAAATAAGAGCAAAATTGTCGAGTTTCGCATATGCGCTACGTGAAATAAAAAAGACCACGAATATACAAACAGCGCTCGCCACATATTATGCCTATGCCAACTCATGGCTTACCTACGGTACGAGTATAATTCTATGGGGAAACAGTACAGAGTTCTCCTCCATGTTTACCCAACAAAAGAAGTTAATAAGAATAATAGTCAATATAGGTAACACAAAAACATGCAAGCCACACTTCCAGCATCATAAAATTCTTACGTTGCCGTGTATCTATATAATAAGTGATAATAAGTAATTTTCTTAATTTTGTTGGTTCCGAGCGAGAACATGTAATTATTATCTTTGTTGTTTATTTGCATTTTATTTATCAAAATGTCGAGTCGTAGAAAAAGTATTGTATGTAACGTTGTATAAGTAGGTCAAAAACGCTCGTGGCATCTTTGTTACGATGTTCGCTACGCTCAAAAAAAAAAAAAAACGAAAAGTGGACGAAGCAGACCCTTTTCTATAGACGAACTGATGACTGAAATTAACCTTCTGAAGAAGCTAGTGAAAAAACCATTTCAAACGCGTAGATACGATAAACAACTTTTGTCACCGCATGCGGCGGCGCCTTAAAGTATTTAGTATATACATTACTCAGTTGAATTTTATTAAAAAAAAAACAACAACAACAACTAATAAAAAAAAATTGTAAAAATAACAACTGAGCGGAACTACGAATGTAGTAAACTGCGATTGCGTAGAACCCATATTGTGTAGAATCACGAATAGGTTGAATCCCGATTGCGTTAAAATAGCGGCTGTGTGGAATCACGAATGTAGTAAACTGCAGTTGTGTTGAACCCATATTGTGTAGAATCACGCATAGGTAGAATCGCGTTTGTGTCGTCGATCGCATAATCCGCTCGGAAGGGATGATAACCTCCGTTTATAGCGCGAAATCTGCATGCAAAATTATATTTTATCCGCGAGCGTGCAAGTCATGTAAATATGTTTTTTTTTAATATGTGTGATTTTCTGTTGTTTATTTGGTTTAAATTTGGGTGTGTTATTGTGTCTTAAGTGTGATATATTAAATAGAGGGCAAAATTGAATATGATTAGTTTTATATTATTTTAATTGTTTTTCTTGCATCTCGCATTTTCCTCGCCGCAGTGAGGTGAAAAGTTGTGTGTTCCGCACGGCTGCAAAATTATTTGGCTTCTCGTGTCTTTTAAAGCCTCGCTACGCTCAGGAATCTATCTTTAAACCATTCGTTTAGCTCATGATTCAATCTTAGATCCCTTCGCCCGCTTAGCTTTAAATTTCAACACTTGCGCCAAATAACAACTTTGCAGCCTTGGATAACAAATAACTATTGTAATGACGTGTTTATTCCATCGATAGTAGTCAGCAATACCCATATTGCTCAAAACAAATTAAAAAAAACGGCAAAATGTAGACATCCTGCCAACCCCGCTCAGCTATAATGATCCATCAATAAAGTAATTTCCAAACCCTATCGCGATAGAGTTCGAGGCTTAACTCTATTGAGGTTACAGTTAACTATATCGATAGGGTAACCATATTATAAGGTTACCTTATGTTTTGGTAAGCAAACTGATACGTTTAGCCTATCAATAGGCTTAACCTTAGAGAGGGGTCTTCCGGTCCCTGGTCTTCTTTAATCGTGAGTCTTCTCTTCCGTTCCGTAAGCCACGTAAACTGATTTTGGCCAAGTTGGGCGGCATCTTCCATGGTATCAGGCAACGGGACTCCGAGGGTTTCTGGAGTCAGCAGCACCAGCAGGCTACAGAAGACTGCCATGGCACTAAATAATGCGTGTGGTAAATGTTCCCATACTCGGTCAATCTGGAAACATTAACATCACATGGCCATTCTGGAACACAATTACAAGATACGACATCGCATCGTGCCACGACGCTACATCGTGCCACGACGCTACATCGTGCCACGATACGAGATCGTGATATTGAAAACTGTAAGTATTTTCATATTGAATCTGGTTAGGTACATGAAGACTAAGTTGATTTGGAACACGACGAAGTCGCATCGTAGCACGATGTCACGTCGTACCAGGCGTCTTTTAATTATGTTAGGTACTAAGGAGCCAAATACTATTTTATAAGAGAAATTATTTTATTTGACTTTTTACGTGTAATTATGGGTGGGCTGTGCGTATGCGAGTAACTGTTATTTAAGTATTATTTTATGATTGTTGGGTCGTTTAGTTAAATAATAATAATAATAAGTAATAATTTAGTGCATAATTTGTATTTGTATTTCATGTGACTATTCAATGAAGGGGATATACCTAAAAAATAAGGAGTCCCACTTTTTTTTATCGTAAAACAAAGGCCAATAATTTAAGATAATAATTTCATCGGATTACCAATTAGATTCTTTTAATTGTTTTTCTCTTTGGTAAGTATTTTGTGGTGACGTCACTATTGACTTGACTTGTACCTGCAATGCAAAACAGCAAGGTCAATTGAAAGTCGAAAAGTTAAATATGAAAAACTTTTCACAGGTGTCATATTGTCACATCTCATTTAATTGTTTATTGCGGTAGAAGAGCCCTATTCCCGGAAATACTTAGTAACTGAATTAACATATGTCGTAAAAAAATGGTACATACCAATTTGGTATCTTGGACCTGATTTGATGATGAATACAAAAAAGTGACCTAGGAACTCCTAGACAGCACAAGATAAACCATATATAGTTCTTTTTTACTACCCCGTAGACCCCGCCCGTAGAGAGCGATAATGATGGCAACGACAATGAAAATGATAATAGTGATGACAGTGATGATGATGCTGACGAAGAGGATGACTACGGTGATAATAAAAATGACATTAATGGCAGTAATGATTACGAATTACGATTATTCGATAGTATTGTAATGTTAAGACTAATTAAAATTATGATGATGACTCTTACAGAACTGACAACGATGGTGAGAATTACAACGATTGTTATGATGGTGGGGATTTTGGTTATGATCACGATAATAATGGCGATGGCAGTACAGGTGATGATGTGATAGTGCCGTGCGATAGAAGCTGATAAACGCACTAGAAAACCATTATTATAAAGGTTCTAAAGTAATTAGGTCAACCATAACTAACGATCACGTAAATAAAACGTAAACTATGAACCTCCTAATTAGAGATCTTTTTCACTACGAAATCCAATTGGAATTTCTTTCTAACAATTGTAACCGACCAAATCATGAACTAATCACGTGGACTCATTGCACATAGATTTTAAAGCCTTCCGCAACTTGCTTGAACCACTAAAACTTAACTTCATTGATCGATCCTAATTAATTACTAAAGAACCATAGAACCAATCTTATAAAACGTAAGGCTTTTTAATGCAGCGCAATGGAAGACATAAAACGTTTAAATCGGCCCGTAAACGTAGATAGCAGGGCAGGGCCCAGGCTACCGGTAGTTAGGGCTCCAGAGAGAGGAACCTCCTGACGATGCGCGTCATGCGCGCCGTGTCCAGGAGTACCGCCTTCTGAATCTGACCCTTGATCCAGCCATCTAGCGAGAGTCTCTTAAGGTGTTTGTCGATACTCTTCGCTAATATAACGACAGCGGCTAAGATACTCGACAGTATGCTGGACTCTATACTCGATCGGCATCTAAAGATACATGATGCTCGGTTCGGTTTTAAGTGGTTTAAAGTGCCATTTTAAGTCTGAAGCATACTGTCGGGTATTATACGTAAAGGAGACGCCCATCTATGCCTGTTTTCTTGACTTGTCAAAAGCTTTTGACCGAGTGGACTATGACATCTTATGGCGCAAGTTAGGGAAGACAGGCATACCGAAAGAAATAGTGCATATCCTGAGATATTGGTATCGCAGTCTGGTAAACCAGGTGAGGTGGGCCGATGGTCTGTCCTCCGAGTATAAACTCGAGTGCGGTAAGACAGGGGGGGCTGACGTCTCCCCAGGCTGTTTAATTTTTATGTTCATGAGCTGCTAGCCGGGCTCAACAGCATGCATGTGGGGTGTTACGTTGATGGTGTTTGTATGAACAACATCAGCTACGCCGATGACATGGTGCTGCTGAGTCCGTCTATCAGTGCCCTTAGAAAACTGGTGGCAGCATGTGAGGCGTTTGCCGTAACGCATGAACTGCAATACGACCCGAGTAAAAGTGTAATTATGGTTTTTAAAGCGGGAAGAAATAAACCCACTTTTGTAGCACCTGTTGTACTGCACGAAACCGCTTTGTCGGTTGTACATAATTTTAAATATCTAGGGCATATTATAACACCTGACCACAGTGATGAACTTGATAATCGCACGGGAGCGCAGGGCGTTGGCTGTCAGGGCTAATTATGATTGGTTGCAGGTTCGCTAGATGTTCTACTATTTAATGTAAAAATTACACTGTTTAAAGCGTACTGCCAGTCATTCTACTCGAGCAGCCTGTGGGTAAAGTACACTAAAAAAGCCTACAATAACGCATTGCGTGTTCATTACAACAACAACAAATTTAAATTATCGTGTCAAAAAATGGGATCCAAGCTACGAGTCTATGTGCAGCCGCCACCACTAACTGAGCCTGGAGGACCGTCGTATATTGCTTGATGTCTCTATACTACATGATATCCTGTCTGGTCGTATCGATAGTGCTTCACTTCTTGCCGAAATTGGCTTTTCTGTGCCAACCTTCAGAACCCGGCACTCCGAACGTCGACTTTTCAGCATACCCAAGGTAAACACTAGGTATGCTCAAAACTCCCCAATTGTACGTATTCTGAGAGAATACAATTGTCAATTTAATGCCGCCGATCTATTTGACTGTTCCAAGTCGGTCTTAAAAAACCGCATTCGAAAACTCATTTTGCAAGGTTGATGATGTGGTAGCGTGGAGTTGCGTACGATAGACATGCTTATATATTACACACACACACACACACGTACACACACACACACACACTTGGGGTGGTTGCTAGCTTTCTTTTGTTTTAATTTAAGTGTATATGTACCTTACCTAATTTTATACCAATTGAAATCTGATATCGTTACCTTTTCAAGGCCTCGTTAACTGCATATCTGTGGACATCTGTTATTGGCTTTATGTTCTAGCTATAAGCATTATTATATATGTTCTGTAATGCTGTTGATGTTCCAAATAAATAAAATAAATAAATAAATAACGCATTTAGGATGCTGTTGGGTCTGCCCAGGTGGTGTAGCGCCTCACTCATGTTTGCGGAGGCCCGCACGGACGGTTTTCCAGCGCTTATGCGCAAGAAAATCGCCTCGATGCTGAGCGGGCTCAGAGGGAGCTCCAACGATGTAACGATGATGAGAATGATTATGATGATGACTATGATGATAATTATGACTGTAAATTTTCATACCAGAAACGGTGTCAGCAACCCCACAAGGTCACCAAGTTTTCCGAACATGTTTATAAACCCCGTGAGACGGCTGCGATGGCTGGTGGGGAGCAGTTCTGCCGTGTACACGTTAATCAACATCAAAACCGTGGTGGCGCTGCATTGTGCGAGTATGTACAGAGAAAGATTCATCCAATTAATACTCGTACCTAGAAGAGATTGAAACATAAATGAGAGACAAACGTGTATCCTGTATTCCAATAGCTACTGATCCCAGATTCTGGGAATAAAGCTAAAGGTGTAGTGACATCTATCTTGTACGTTGATAGATGAACTCAAAGAAATATACGAAGTAAAATTAAATCAAATGTTGTCATTTGTCATACTCTAAGATTGCGTTTCACTCGATATTTTGCACAACTGCACTTTATACACTCAGCAGCACGGAATTTAACCTAAATATTTATATACAAACAGGCTTTTACGAACTAAGCATGGTCATAACATTCCTACATGGTGGAACATTTTTGTTCGAGGCATTTTTTAACTTTTAAAAAACCGGGAAAGGGCATGTGTGGCCATTCTCAGTGTAGGCTTCGGTAGCCGATATTACAAATATATATCAAGATACATATAATAATAATAATAATAATAATAATCATTTATTTCGGAATTTCATCCATATCGTGTTAGTAACATAAGTAATAAACCTTATAACTAATGTTAGTAACATAAAAATAAAAATAAAAATATAAAAATATCAAAACAAACCTTAACTAACTTAACCTAGGTGACAAATGCAAGGCATTCCATCCTTGCAAGAAAGGGCCTTCTACTCTGTCCGCGACTATTGCTAGGAGGCTGTTGGCGCTGCCGCGCACGCGCCGCAGTAGCGACGCTGTGCGCTTGCGCATAATGGCGTGGAAGCCATCTGTGCGCGCTTCGGCGAACATGCCTGAGGCACTGCAGTGGCGCGGCAGCCCCAACAACATCCGGAACGCGTTATTATACTGTACGCGTAGGGCGCTGTAAGCTTTTTGAGTATAATTGATCCATAGGCTGCAGGTGTAAAATGACTGACAGTAAGCCTTAAAGAGGCTAACCTTTACGTCATTCGTACACCTTGCAAACCTACGGATCAACATATTACTTCTAACTGCCAGCGCCCTACGCTCCCTTTCCAGATCCACATTATCGCTTAGCGTTGCGGTGACCCAGTGCCCCAGGTATTTAAATTCTCTAACTAGCTTGAGAGGAGTGCCATTAAGTTTAATCGGCGGGACTTCATCCTCCAATTTTATGCCTTTACCCTTAAAAACTAGCAACTCACTCTTAGAGGCATTGTACTTGAGGCCATAAATCGAGCCATAAATTGAGGCAATATAGAATCAATTTATTTACTTAGTGTTTCTGCCGCTGAACCGTTTTGGATATTAATATTTCGAATGTATGACGAATTTAAATTTGAACATGTTTAACCTCGAGAAATTGAGCGGACGAGAGAATTTTGCGACCTGGAAATTTTGTATGAAGACATATTTAGAACACGAAGTACTGTGGGAAAGTATTAAAACCCCGGTAGGCAAAGTTGTGGATCCCAACAAAGACGTCAGGGCGAGATCAAAATTAATTTATACTATTTGTCAATTAGTTCACAGAATTACGTACACGTACAGTATTGTGAATCGGCGAAAAAAGTGGTTTAATTTACACAAAGCACTCGATGATAATGGACTCACAAAAAAGTTGGACTGTGGAGGGAACTAATAAATACGTCACTGGAGACAAGTCATGGTATGAAAGGCGAACTAACCCCAATTAATCAGGAATCTCTTCCAGATAACATTTGAGCCATGGAGTGAATATTCGAGGGAAAGTGACAAACTGCCACGGTGTCTAAACGTGATGTCTTTAACATGTATGGGACATGTTAAAACGGAGGGTGAAGAAGAGTCCCAACCCATCACCTGACTCTCGTGAGCTGAAAACCTTTTCAGTGGTTGCTTTAGGTTTCTACGAATGGATATCAGAAATATTATCAACAGTATGATGCTCCCTATGCATGCAGTGATATAGGCCAGAGATGGTTAGACTCGATACTGTTTTATTATTTAAAATTCAATCTTTTTATCACTAACCCTTACACTTTTTCTTAATTTTTAAACTTTTTAATCGAAGGAACAAGCGAAACTGATTCTAAGCAAATATTTTTAATCGCTATACAAGGTGGAATTTTTCTATGGGCCGTGGAGGGGAACTACCTTAAATGCTTTAGTTAGCTCATTTTACTGAAAGGAAACATACCTTTATTTTTAAAAAGAAACAAACCTGCATTCAAACATTCTTCAACGGTACTATCGATTCTAAAAATGTTTAGAGTTATGGTTCGAACTTTGAATTTTTTGCCCCGCATTGCAAAAAAAAATACGTTCCATTTTTGAACTTTTCGTCAGAACGCCTAGTGTAAGAAGAAATTGTGCCTTGATTTATTATTTATTACCATTTAACGCTTTTTTTATCAAAGTCTTCAACAAGGTACTTAGAAATTAATAACATTAGCAAGCTTGAACGTCATACAATGTCTTTGGATGTTAGAGAGACAAGAAAATTACAACATGTCATTTACTTATTACAAGTGAACAGTAGTCGTATTGTTAATAAAGAACTTGTAATAAGTATTAAATTTCATGGAATCTCGTACAACAGATGAGTGTAAGGCTAAAATTACTGGATTAATTTTATCCTGAACAATAATCCTACCGATTCGTGAAATAAAATATCGAGGGTTTATTTTTTTTATTTTTAGTTGGTTCGATCGCCCGGTTGAGGTAAGCAAATTTTGGAAAATCTTTGAATGCAGTTTTGTTTCTTTTTAAAAATAAAGGAATGTTTCCTTTCAGTAAAATGAGCTAACTAAAGGATTTAAGGTAGTTCCGCTCCAGGGCCCATAGAAAAATTCTACCCTGTACACTTAATAATAGCAAACAAATTAATATTACTCGTATGCAGTATAGTATCAAAACTAAAAACAAATAGGGTCAAATTCTTTGCCGCTGAGTGTAATTTATGTTCAGGAATTTATAAATTAATAAAATTATCACCTTTTGGTATGAATGTGTATCCCAAATTACAAGATCCAGTCATCAAAAATATGCCCGCCAGCAAAGGTTTTCTACCGACTTTTGTTTATAAAAAATGTTGCAATCCAATATCCCGGAATGGTAAAAGCAGACACAGCGGCGAAGTTCATATATTTGTTACCAGAAATGCTAACAGATGAAATCGTTATGCCTTTAATCGTTAACGCTGTTGACAGTATCCATGTAGATATAATTATGCAGCGAAGAAGAATTGTCTTATATTTAAACAAAAGACAAACAAGGCTCTCTTCTTTGTTTTCTACCTCTGATTTCCTGGTACACTCACTTATTTCTTTTGCAGTTTCGTCGGATAGGGTTCTTCCATTCATATTAGCGGCTTTAACAAGGAGGTCTCTGGCTTCTTCAAAACGATTTTTGCTCATCAACCACCGTATGGATTCTGGTGCGATCCAGAAATAACTAATGCTGATGAACAGGGGCAAGTACAGCATGAGAATCAGTTCACGCCAGTAGGGCTGTGTCGATGTCACATACGCTTTTACAACTGACCCTGTCACCACGCAGGTGGTTATTATGCTGCCAACTGACATACGGCGCTTTGAACTAACATGTTCCAGTGCTATAAAAAAAAACAATTTCGAGGAAATTTATTTTAACATAGGTAGCTGAAAGAAAACATGGGCTTATATATGTAATTTTTTTCAAGCAGGGTATTGAACCCTATTAATTGATCACCAATTCACCATCGGTCAACAAAATCTTGGATGTCCGGCCAGTATTAAATTAGTTTTTTATGTTTTACGGTTCTATCACGTTACATTGCGGTATCAAACTGTAACAAACTATACCCTTTCTTAAAGCTTTCAAATTACACACACTACAGTCAGCTGGTCTTGATTTACGCCCGTAATATAGGTATTTCGTATAATTTGTAGTACATCTTACCAAGTAAATAGCAGCAGCTTATGGCGGATGATCCACAAACACTTCCCAAGAATGTTATTAAGATGAAAATATTGAATGAGTTAACCCAATATCGAGTAATATTGATCCAAGCAAAATTGATGGCGGTTATGGAGATGGCAAAGCGACGTCCCCATTGATCTGAGATGAAGCCGGTCAAAGGCTGCGATATCACCATCCCGGTGACCACCGAGGAACCAAAGAGAAACCAACGCCACTCATCGCAAGCTAATCCAAACTGCAATAGAAACATAAACAATAATTAAAATACTTATAATAAAATCAATTAATTCCTACCTGTCAGGGTCTCAGAGGGAGGGATTATTGATTACAGATGACATACCATTGAAGCAAAGTATTGTGTGCAATAGGGATGACGATAGATGTTGAATTCTACAGCATACTGTAGTTATATGAATAAAATTAGCTAAATATGTCATGAAACAAAGAAAATAATATATATTTTTTGGCATATGATGTTTTCGATTTATAAATGAAAAAATAATCCTCATAATTTAACAAAACAATAATTGTATGACAATCATGAACTTAACTGCACTTTCACGGTAAAGATGGCAAATTACTTATTGTCTCCATACGAATGTTGGTGCCCATGACATATAATGACGTCATGTAGGTGGCCATTTCTATGGAGCGTTTTTAGCGCTCCGTAGGAATGTTAAACTTTGATGGTCATTTGTGACTTTTAAAGCAGTCTAAGTGTAGTTAGTCCCATATAGACATTTAATTCCAACAAAAAAATGGATCGATTGACATCTTCAAAAAATATTGTCTACACGCCTATTCTTGCCTACCAGGCCGGGCCACCTCGGGGACACTCGGCAGGGATCGACCGCGTCCATTGAACAGGCCGGTTGGAATCAGCTGCCGCCACGTCATGGTATAAGAAAACAAGGTATGGCACTCTGACAAGTCAGCCTTTCTACGTCACTGACTAGTTGCCGCTTTATGGTAACAAAATAATTATAAGAAGAAAAAAAAATGCCGCCAGTCTTACAAAAAATAAATATTATGCATTTTATGCATTAGAGTTTTTTAACAAAGTTTTATATTGTCGCAATATTTGATTTAAAATACTCACGATTTTATAAGATTCATACAGGTAACAAGGGAATTGGGAAGTATTTATGATACACAACTGGCAACACGGAAACGGATTGACAGAACCGTCCAACCAATCATAGCATGAGTCACGCCTGTCATTCCGGAGTGCCATACCTTATTTTCTTATACCTTGGTGGTACAGCGGTACCCGACTGCGTCCGTCAGTTGGTTCATCGAAGACGAAGACACAGTGGCGGTGCGACGGAGCGGAGGTCGAAGGTATCCGATCGGACGCGATCGAATGTGACAGCACGCTCTTAATGAAATAATAATGAAATAATGAACTTTATTCTGCAAGTAGGCCACAAGGGCACTTTTACATGTCTGAGTCTACCGGCATTTCACAAGAAGAGACCACTGTTGAGAAGAAACGCCGAAAGAAACTCAACAGTCAGTAATTTTTTCAGAAAGCATAAGTACTTAACTATTACAATGATATGAGCTTAACTATACGTAGTTCTACAAGAAAACATATTAAAAGTGTATTTTAAGACATAAGTGAGGAAAAGTGTAAGAATAAAATCGAAACTACAAGAAAGCCTGACGGTTTATCACAATTTATGTACGTTTGATATGCTTTCTTATTAGAACTGTGTCCCTTAAACTAGTTAGGTACAATCTAAGAAGGAGTCAGCTACGCGGTTTCTGGTTCAGGCCATGCATTTTTGTCTGTCAGATAGTCCTCTACTGTATAATATGCTTTTGACATTAGAGATTTTTTTAAATAATTTTTGAGAGATGGAAAAGCTAATTTTAAAACATGATCAGGTAACTTGTTATAAAAATGAATACATTGGCCTAAAAATGATTTACTTACTTTACGAACACGAAACTTTCTAATAGCAATTTTATTTTTATTTCCAGTGTTAAAATTGTGGACATCGGAATTTTTTGTAAATGAATCTAGGTTTCTAATAACATACATAATATTCTCATAAATATATTGGGACGCTACAGTTAAGATGTTTATATCTTTGAAAATGTCTCTTAAGGAGTCACGAGCATTTAGGTTATATATAGAACGAATGGCTCTTTTTTGTAGCACAAATATAGTCTGAATGTCAGCTGCTTTGCTCCAAACCAGAATACCATATGACATGACACTATGAAAATAACTATGATAAACTAAGCGAGCTGTATCAACATTACTCAATTGTCTGATTTTCCTAACGGCGTAATTTCCTTGCCAACTAGTAAAATGTGCTTGGCCGCGCCCGACTTAGCCCATTAAATAGGAACCCTGTTTTATTTAGCTTTTTTAACACATTGACGCATCATGGCAGAAAGACAAAGGCAAATATGTTATGAGCAGGCTTCAGACCTTTCTAGCTCCGTAGGACATAGTCATTAAAATGTTATTCATACCTACTCACAATCAGTTATTTCTTGAAAAGTGCCTTTATGATTATTGTGTGAAAAAAAATCCGCCATAGAATATTATGTTACAAACTCATTGATTCAATTGTATCGACAATTGAAATTGCTTTTTTCCATGCTTCTTTAAGTCAAGACTGGATTTTCGATCGATATATTATGTATGATATAAACACATTATCATTGCGATTCAACAAGGAAATGCTGCCAGCGTCTTCGGGAGCATGCCGCGGGGACACAGTTTTCTAGAGTTATTTTAGCTATATTTAAGGCGGGCTTTTCCCAGTAGACGCCGAACTCACTCATTTTCAGACTCGTCGTAGACGTTTAATAAGTGTTTTGAAGATTATGAAAAACATATATATCATACTTAAGGATCTTCTGAATATGAAATCGTGTTCAGCAACATGATTGCAAAAAATTCGGTCGATAGAAAACGATCCCAAAGTTACCTCTGTTCGTAATATCTTTTCTGTAGAATAGCTAAAATACGAACTTTTTTTACCCGTTTTTTGCGTAAATGTATAGATACTAACAATATCTAGTTGAAGTGGATGGGATTTTCTGAATACAATTATTTATTTAATCACTAGAACGAAATATCTACTAAAACTATGAGGGCGATAGCTCGCGGTGCCATTTCAGTCGCGCTTCGGCGCTTGAAGGGGATGGACCTGTGTCAATTTGTTCCGCGCGTCCACGTGATCGCATTTACGAATTATTGTTCCAAAAAAATGAGAAATAAAGCAGCATAACGTAAACAAAAAGCTTTTCATATTATAAAACGAATAAAAAAAGACAATGCTCGAGCAAGGAATGCCAAAAAGTAAGTTAATGTTTTATTTATAATAAATTAACAGAACCGAACATAAATGTCAAAAAGTGGCACGGTTGACATGTTCAAGTATATGCTAATAACGCTTTATTCATAATTTAAAACAACATAATTACTTCCTACAAAAGAACTCATTGTTCAAAGCATTAAGTGTCAAATTGACTTACGAACTTATTACCACAAATATTTTTCATCTGAATTAAGTTTTTTTGCGTATTCTGACTTATATCTCTTGTCAAACTTGGAACATGGATTTAGTACACAGTTAACATATATCAGTACTTTAAGTCCCTGCCTGGGGAAAAGGCATGATTATGTATGTTATGTAACCAAGATATAGGTAAGTAAAAAAAACTGTACTTTACAAATGCTCCTCAGTACTTGTTCTTTCTTAAGGCCTTTAGCAACAATCGACTCCTAGGTAAGGTATGTAGTATATTTTTACCCGACAGCGCGACGCAAAGGAGGGTAATGTGTTTAGCGCAGTCTGTTTATGTATGATAGCACCTTTGAGATTATTTCACATTTAAAAGTATCTAAAAAAACAAATAATTTTATTAATTGTATCTAGAGGCACGCCATTGCCCCCTCCAACTCGAGAAAACGCGCTTACCGGCACACCGCAACATCCTTTTCCTTTTTTCGAAGCCATTCAGACCATTTTCAAACCCCCTGTATTTCGTCGTGAACAAAGCTAGAAGCCTGAATTTTCAGTAACTAGGTGGGCATAGTATAACCTAGGCATATTCCAAGTTACATTCAATTTGAACTAGTAAGTTAAGAATTATTGCGAGTCAAAGTTCCTTAATTTTGTCACTCACTAATTCACTGACTCATTTACACACGATCATACGAATTCTAAGTTATTTCCAGCAGACACACAAGCTTGAAATTTTGAACTCTATTACTGTTTAGTGTACAGTTATGCGACCTGCATAGGAAAATTTGTATTTCCTTATGAACCCTATAAAAAATACTCGATTACAAAGTTGATTTTGCGGTTCATATAACCTTCGGTTTAGATACTAAAACCTCAGGCACAGAATTTATACATACAGAATGGACACGCACACCCCCGTGCCGAATTGAGTTACCTCACCCCGCAGGGGCAGTGAGTTGGAATCGTTTTTTCTGCGTAGATAATTTTGAAATGGTCGTGTGCACAGGCATAGGTAGAACAATAATGATGACTCGTCAAATAATGATGCTGTTGGTGATAGTAATGATGATAATGATGATGGTGGTTTTGTGGGTCATGCTTATGATGATGATAGTGGTGGTGTTGTTGATGATTGTGTTGTTGTTGATGATTCTGATGATAATGATGGTCATGACGATCATGGTGATTAGGAATGATGATGGCGGTGTTGATTCAGATGCTAATGGTCATGGTGATGACTGATGATGAATAATGAGGATGATTGTGATGACAATCCTTGTGGTGATGATGGGTCATTATGGATCATGAGAGTGATCATGAGAGGAATCAAGAGACAGATCGTTATGGCTGCTACGAGGGATCATGAGAAGGATCTAGGGGCACGACAGTGCCTCCGCTAAGTCATTATTTACCATGAGATCGTTATGGATCATGAGAGTGATCAATATGGATCATGACGGATTGTGAGAGAGATCATTATGGATCATAAGAGGAAGTGACAAGTCTGTGTGGTTTACATAAGAGTTCACGTCGACTCCGCAACTGCAGAGTATAATAGAATAAGAAGTATTTACCGTCTTGGCTTGTCAAAAAAAGGAGGACCACTTAAAAAAAATGAGATCCCATCAAAAACATATCATGCATGCAAGTCTCGCAACCATCTACCGCAAAAAATTGTGATACAATATAACACCAAGTCGGTTAATTTATTTAATAAGTGACCCCCGGCCTATATTACAACATTGACATACATTTTCACAGAATGACATTACTAAAAACATATTGCCATTAATAATGTAATGTATTAAACATTTTTATCTTTATAATAAAATGTAAGGACTTGGCAATCGCACACGGTAATATACTCTAGATATAATGAAAACATCTACCAAATATCATTAACGCTTTAAATGTCACGCTTAATTTATATGCGTAAATTCCTACTCATTGTTTCATCTTGGCCGTCCTTACTAAGATAAAAGATGGACCTGGCCACACGGGCAAAAGTGGACGACAAAAGATAATAGAGGAAGATGAGATAGTAAAAACAGTTGAAAAAAACGGGAGGAGCAGAGCTCAACACCGAACGAAATGGCCAAACTATCTAAATTGTAAACTATTAGATAAAGCTAAAAATATAATAATCACTTTAAAAGGAGATTTACTCGTGTTCCTATGTACTTACAGTACGACACAAAAGAGTAGAAAACGGATGATAAAGGAACTACAATTTTTCATACAAAATTGTTACCATATTCAAGCACTTTACGTCAAAAATGTGATAGTTGCGAAGGAAGTGGCGCCCTCATTTATTTTTTATTCTTTTGTGTCGCACTGTATGTTGCTGTGCGATGGCCAAGTCATTACATTTATTATAAAGATAAAGATGTGTAATATTAATGCAAACACTACAACGGTCATGGTAATATGTTTTTAGTTATGTAACCCGGTGAAAATGTATGTCAAAGTTGTCATATAGGCGGGGTTCACTCTGATAGGGACTGAATAAATTAACCAACTTGGTTTTATATTGTAATCTCATAACTTTTAGCGGTAGAAGGTTGCGATGCGAGACTTGCAATTTTTTACATGTTATGTTTTTGGTGGGATACTTATTCCGTAATTCCTCCACGGAACACAGTCGCAAGTAAAAACTATAAAAAATAAATTAAGTTAAAACAAACATTTAGTTAAAACGAAAAATAATACATATTTCGTACTTCTATAGCAAGAATTCGCATTTCACTTTGAACATAAATTATAACCCGCTTTGCACCGGCCACTTAAAAAACTGCCGACTGATATCACTGTATTGTGACACCCCTCTACAGTGTAAATTGCCATCGCAATTTCGCGTTAGCGAACTCGGCGAGCGGGGTCGGGGCGCGCGGGCGGCGCTCCGCGTCTTGCCGCGCACCTCACCCCCTCAATTCGGCCGTAGGGCCGGACAATATCGCCTTAATTATAATAATGATAACCAACTGAAAATTAGGAACACTCCACGGAAGCAATAATACTATTAAAACTATCGCGAGACATCTTTAATAAATTATAAAAACGGTTTAAACTCACGTAAAAATTGTGAACGGTCCGACATGTTTCGAACTCATTTGGAGCTCTTCATCAGGGGCAGCTATCCGTGCTGCTGCGCGTTTCGCGACCCACTGATGACATGTCGGGCCGTTCCTGACAATTTTTACGTGAGTTTAAACCGTTTTTATAATTTATTCTACGGAAGCCATTATTAGTCACCAAAATTATTCGCTTCAGTGTCAGCGCGGGCGCCTCACTAATCACCGTCGATCCTAATTTGTTTTCCCAATATTTAGGCAAGTGGCTAAGACAAGAACGCGGGCTGAATATCAACAGCCAACATTTAAAATTTCAATGTACGAGTAGTATTAAATCGAATTCATTATAATGGGAACCAATTTATTTTTAATAGCTGTAATATGACTGATGAAATCGATTTTTGATCTTCGAGGTAAAAATAAGGCTCATGAAAATGATATGAGTGTCAAAAAAACCGGCCAAGTGCGAGTCGGACTCGCGCACCGAGGGTTCCGTACAAACACTTTCCATCCCTAAGTGTTTAAGTTAAGTTTGCACCTGGTATGTATAGCGCCCCATATAAATTAGGTGCAAACTTGCAAAGTTAGGTATTAAAAAAAAACTACTTACTAGATCTCGTTCAAAACAATTTTCGTTGGTAGTTTTTATAGTAATGTACATCATATGTTTTTTTTAGATTTTTCATTTTCTTATTTTAGAAGTTAGAGGGGGGGGGACCAACTTTTTTCCACTTTGGAAGCGTCTGTCATGCAAACTATTCGGTTTAGAAAAAAAATGTTTTAGAAACCTCGATATCATTTTTGAAGACCTATCCATAGATACCCCACACGTATGTGTTTGATGAAAAAAAAAATTTTGAGTTTCAGTTCTAAGTATGGGGAGCCCCCAATATTTATTATTATTTTTTTATTTTTGCATCAAAATCTTAATGCGGTTCACAGAATACATCTACCTACCAAGTTTCAACAGTATAGCTCTTATAGTTTCGGAAAAAAATGGCTGTGACATACGGACGGACAGACGGACAGACAGACAGACAGACAGACAGACATGACGAATCTATAAGGGTTCCGTTTTTTGCCATTTGGCTACGGAACCCTAAAAATGCTCTTCGAGTACCATCGACGTTACGCTACGTTAAAAAATATGCACGGCAACTTAACAATAGAGCTCAACATCGAAGTGTACAATACGTAATTATTGTATTAAGCGGTTTACACTCACGTGAAATTGTCATGCTATTAGGGCGGTGCGTTGATCAAAAAATCAGTGACGAAGTTACCGCACTGCTGTACGGGAAGCAGTCCCTGATGAAGTTCCACACGAGTTCGAACCATGTCGGGCCGTTCCTGATAATTTCACTTGAGTGTAAACCGCTTAAAACGATAATTAAATACGTTTTTAGGAAGTTTTAATAAGATTATTGTAGGTAGGTACGGTATTTTTTTTCAAAGAACTGTTTATGCGCAAAGTCAATTATGCCTACATAGATTATGCCATATAGAATGTATATATATACCAAAACAGGGGGAACACATACACACACACTTTATTGTATATTAAAACATAAAGTACATTTCTAAAGAATCTGGGGGCAGTGCACCTGCCAAGACGAACATAATCATACATTTACTGGTCATATCTCTGAGATATACCAGCGAAACCTGTAGAATTTGTCCCCTGGATTAAGACGTGCCGACATCGCTAGCACGCGCGATCGTCACAAGTGTCTGTATTTCGGATTGCAGTGCTATTTATCATTTCCCTCGTCGGCGGATCGTGCTAAGCATTTGTATCGCATTTTTATACAATGATAAAGGAATGTGAGAGTTTTCAACAAACACGGTATGCCGCAATGGTAAACGGCCTTGTTTGTTTCTGATTCTATCTTAAGTTATAAACTGCTGAAAATTGTGGAGTTTCTTTTGAGCTTTTAGAGGTTAATATTGTAATACGAATAGGAAGAAAAGGAATGTCTACCTAAACTTAGAAATGCTTCTTTATTTGTAAGAAATGTATACAACTAAAAAGAAGCAGAACCAGAAAGTATCTTAACCGTAATTTAAATAATGAGGAGGTTATATGTTTCACTATATGTATTATTTTTCTGATATCTACAAGCACTATTATTTATTTACCTACTCCTTTATACATCTCTCTGATATCACCATTTGGCCAAGCCGGTCGCGTTAAGTTTGCGCCTCATTTATATGCGACTACATATTATTAGGCGCAAATTTAACTTCACCAGACACGCTATGCAACTCGAATCACAAACATCGCCTTTAATGACAGTTGAAGGTGATATACCTGAGATATCGCTTATTCGGTGATATCTCAAAGTATACTCGAATTAGTCCCCAGCTCTTAGCGAATAGCCCCTTGTAATCTGTTGACGAGTGCAGGCTTAGGCATCACACGGAGCTGTACTGGTTCTTGTCGTACATGCGGAGGCTCACTAATTCTTAGTATGTGACTATGTGCCATAACTTTAGAGGCCATTTAAATAAAACAATTTAAACGGATTATATCGCGTATATTAATTATTTGAGCCTCCCTGACGTTTCAGTACCTTTACAGATACCGTTGTCAAAGGTTGACTGAGAAAAACACAATTTTTCTCTGTCAAAGTTACATTTGTGCAAACTACCCATTTTGTAAATATTAATTTAAAATAAAGGTGTTCATACATGCCAGATGGGCCTAATGTGTAAAGACAGTTACATATGTGCCAGAAGGGCATTTATTATTTATTTAAAATATCTACCAGTGGTTCACTAAAGGCTTACTGAGGAGAAAGAACCGCAAAATTGTGTTTTTCTCAGTCAACCTTTGACA
Source organism: Apotomis capreana (assembly GCA_947623375.1). Classification (NCBI taxonomy): domain Eukaryota; kingdom Metazoa; phylum Arthropoda; class Insecta; order Lepidoptera; family Tortricidae; genus Apotomis; species Apotomis capreana. The sequence continues at coordinate 23,451,442 of OX392506.1, forward strand.
ACGGTATCTGTAAAGGTACTGAAACGTCAGGGAGGCTCAAATAATTAATATACTCGATATAATCCGTTTAAATTGTTTTATTTAAATGTGTGACAGTCGCGGAAACCGAAGAAAATATTTTTAGAGGCCATGTTCCTTTTTAAAATTATTTCTTTCATATTATGACTAATACCAAGGAAAATAAATAGTGCTAATACATTGATAATTTCAACCAACTTTTTGGAGTGAATAATACTTTTTCCTAAGGTCTAAGAAGTAACATAGCTGTTTTACGCTTTCATTGCGTGCAGTCGAAAGTAAGTTGAAAAAAACAGTTTTCTGCGTAAATTCTGTCAATTTCGAGTAGTTTTCGAAACAAAACTTATCAATGAAAATTTCAAACTCTAGGTTTTCATTATAATTATACCAATAAAGTAACATTGATAATATGTTAAGAAACATGCTTGATGAATTTGATCATAGAGAAAAATATTTAATAGAATCAGCATTTTTGAACGGATAAGGAGCCTTAATGTCAATCACTTTGCGAATAGCCCCCCAATAGTAATCTAGCATCGAGCGTGGGATTAGACATCGCACGGCGCTTAGTGCTAGTTCTTGTCGTATGTGCAGTTGCTCGCCAAATCTCCTACTTACATGGGCTATTAGATCAGCGCCCTAGTCCCATATACTCCTGTGATATCTCGGAGAGTGGCGATATACCTAACTATCATACTAATATATCACCTCTTGGCCAAGCCAGTCGCGTTCTCTCTTTCTTTCTTTATATTTGTGTTAAGGAGGCGATTACGTTTTAATTTTACTTATTTGACATTATAGTCTATAAGTAAATAATAAAATGAAATAAAATTAATTTCTCAATGTATATAATATTATATCATTCAGATTGCACACTACTATACATAATTTTTTTAGAGCAAATAAATGAACTTGTTATGTTTGATTGAGGTTCACTCTTCACGAAACATTAGCTTCGTACTAATGTATTTATTTATTAGGCTCACACAACAAATCACATAAAAAATTAATACTTATACTACGTTTACCGCAGCCAATGAACATCCAGGGGTATCGCACGCGTGTTGCCGACCTCTATATAGGGTTGCCATCTCTAAAATCTGACTACCAGGACCAGAAACGTGAAAACCCCGGATTTTCTAGCTTAGAACCCGGACGGGCGCTCATGTCTAAGTCTATATTTTTTAGTACTAACTGAGTAAAATTAAAAATCAACCTTTATACAAAGAAGAAAAGGAGGAAATCTGTCATCATCTTAAAATCTTGTTCGGGCGTAAACGGATTGGTAGTTTCATGAACATAAAAGTCGCCGTCCACCAACGTGGTGCCGTATTACGACTATTACGAGCGACCTAATTTACATCTCTCGACGTACTGTGCGTGAAAATTAAACCCGGACTACAAATAAAACCCCACTCGGACGCTCCCCGGACGCCCTCTAAACTAGGACAAATCGGGGAAACCCGGACGGATGGCATTACCCTTAACAATCTGTACACTCCTTTTTTGAACTTCATACTGTAGTTCACCGGGAAAATCTCGACAGGAAGCTAACTTGCTCCATTCGCTTGCTCAGTAGTGAATGCAATCCCGACTCGGGATTGCAAATTCGAGATCCCGGAATTTTCGGGATCCCGACTAGATAAAAAAAAAAAAGTAAAATTCGATTGAATTAAAACGATAATAACGGCATGTTTGTGATGGTGACGTTAATTAAAATAACATATTAATAGACAGAAAACAAAAACCTTTATTCCTTAATATTATTAACTAAATCATCATCAGTTTTCTTTGGAAATTAACAAAGGTCATCATCTCCCTGCCCTTATCCCACTTATGTAGGGTCGGCACAACATGTTTTCTTCTTCCATTCATCTCTATTATTCGTCATTTCAGCGCTTACTCCTTTCTTTCTCATGTCCTCTCTCACACAATCCATCCATCGCTTTCTTGGCCTACCTATCGCTCTTCGTCCTTCGACATTGATCCCTAACATTCTTTTACCAATATGACGTTCATCCCTCCTCATTACATGCCCGTACCACGCTAACCTACTGCTCCTCATTTTGTCAGTCACAGGTGCTACTTTCAAAAACAATAAGTATAACTGTAATAAGACTCAAAACAATAAGGAATTAGAGAGTATTACAGGTTACAGGTGATTTTGAAAGTGACTTCTTAAAAACAAAGGGTATTAAGAGTGTTATCTGCTAAACGGCATCTTACATCCATTGCAATGTACCCAGCTGCTGAGAATGCTCTCTCCGACTCAACACTGGTTGGCAACAGCGTGGCGAAGCAATTACAGTGAAACCTGGATAACTGGGACTTGAAGGGACCAGAAAATGTGTCTCACTTAATGAGGTATTCCACTTACCCAGTGTCTCAGATATACAGGTATAGATTAATGTCTGTCCCATTTACATAGGGTTCCATTAATAGGGGTAAAAAAGAGGATATTTCAGTTATAGAGGTTAGAGATTATTAAATAAAATAGGTAGGTGATGTATTTCATAATAATTATAAATGAATTATAATCGTTGGCAGTAATAAAAAGGTACCTCATAAACAAAAATCATTAACTCTTTTTTATAAACAGTACGAAAATACAACAGAATGAGTCAATTAAATAAACCTGTTATTTTATATTGTCCTTTTTTAGGGGTCAGCTATTAAAATATTATTATTTAATTAATATTTTAATCTTAGGTATAATGTTGGTTACAATTTGTTGACATTTCAAAATTGGTGTGCAAAACAAATAGTGTTTTACTCTCTCGCGTTTTCAAATAAAATGAACTCCCAGTTAGAGAGGTAATGGATTGACGTTATCGCAGTTATAGAGGTCGAAATCTTTAAATTCAAAGATAACCATTTATTAAAAGTATAATAACTTAAAATGTAGTCTCAATAATAGAGGTAAAATACGCCCGCTGTCTCAGTTATGGAGGTAATTATGAAGACAAAATCGAAAAAACGAGTCCCAATTAGGTATAGAGGTCTGTTTTGTCCCACTAACAGAGGTAATTCAGTGGTAAAGTGTCGGGACAGCAGCACGGGTTCCAGCTATACAGGTTTCTCACTTATCCAGGTCCCACTTATCCAAGTTTCACTGTATATGCAAACTGCAAAAATCTCCCCCTTGCTCCTCCACACTCAAATAAATCCATTGCCTTTTTTATGACAAACTCTAATCTGTCTAAGCTCGTGGATACACGAGACTCGAAGAGACCAATTTTTCTGCAAGAGGACTTTTTAGATCTTCTAGCTTTCGAACCATGAAACGCAATGCATGTTCTGCACTTACATCAGTATCTCGACGACACAGTACCTCAACAGCTAATGTCACTGGCTGGAATGTATTTTCCAAATCGATAAGGACAGCGTGTTCTTCATCAGTGAAAAAATAGTCTGAATTGGATCCCGTCAATCCCGTTCGGGATCCCGTCATATTATGCGTCGGGATTGATCCTGAAAAATGATACGGGATCTCGCGAGATCGGGATCCCGCGGGATCGGGATTGCATTCCCTATTGCTCAGCGAGTATCGCCGTGCGAGTTTTATCTCTTGACACCGCAAAGAACTAGTGAAGATGGATTACTCGCTGACAGTGTGAACAATCAAAATATCAATAATTAATCATTTAGATTAAGAGCATAATCTATACCTTTTGTTCGTCTCTAGTACGAGAAAATAGTTGACAAAAAAGATTTGTTAACGGCCCAAATGTTAGCTGCTAATTACACAAATCGGAGGGCTGACAAACTGAGGGCTACTAGTAACCAAAAAAGTTATGTTTTAAGAAACATGTAATGTCTCATTATTTAAAGTGGGTACTTAATAATAATTAAAACATGTATACAAAGATAAAATCACAAAGAAAAACTTAATTCTGACGGAAAAGATTAAAAAATGATCGAATTTTCCTTATGCTTTGTGTGTCGAGCTTTGCATTGTTTATTTGATTATGTGATTACTCGCTTCACCAGTAATCCAGAGGTGTACCGGATTCAATTCCCAGTCTCTTTCGCCAGGTTAATCATTTAAATTTCTCTTTGTACTTCATAATTTTGGTTACTACTATTAAGCACATTTTGGCTATTTCTCAAGTAGTTAAAATATTTGAGCTACTTTTTTTCGAGAGAGAGTGAGACAAGAGCCTCATTTTGTGTAATTTTATACTACGTGATTGAATTGTAGGCATATGATAGTATAAGACACAACGGTGGTCAATATCTGCAGCAGTAGCGTCATCTGGACCGGCATCATGGACATGATTTTGATCGTGATTGGTTCTAGCGCCATCTGCCGGTGAAAGTCTTTCACGGATTTCTTCAACATCGCAGCATCTGGACCTGGAACTGATAATACGGGAGTTATTATAGGTATGTATTGCGCTTTTTTCATAATAAGGGACCTTTAAAATTAATATCTATGTATTTATGTAAGTAGTTGTTTTTATTGTTATTTTAAGTAGTTTCACTTATTTCGATTTAGCTTTTATACTTATTTTTTTTTTATTGTTTAATTTACTAATCAAATATAATTAATTTCAAAAATATATATTTTCTACAGTAGTTTACTACAGGAGGCATCTTTCCTCCATCGCTCGACGCGACAATTCTTTTATCTTGGCCACTTACATAGTTGGCAGTCCAAAACTGTGCGTTTTTCTAGAAATCTCCTGCCTCGCACAACTGCATTGTCGAATGAATTGTCACTTGCGTTTTCTTTTCGGACCCTGCTTCACGAAAAGAGCGTACTCCCTCCTGCAAGGCCGACAACGCACTTTCTGACTCCTCTGGTGTTGCAATTGTCTACGGGCGACGGTAATCGGATTCCATCAGGCGATCCGTTTGCTTGTTTGGTTGGACGTTTTGCAAAAGTCACAACGTGTTCTGAGCAGTTTTTTGATCAATTAGCTACTTTACTATTTAAACTTAATATCACCTCTAGCACAACTATAACACGCGACTCTCTCGCGCGCGAGAAAAATTACCTAAATATCTCTTCCTTCGGGTACACAATGAGAGAGTGGCGAGCGATGCTATGTCACCTGACAAGAGTCGCGAAGCGTAATTGTGCCAGAGGGGCAGGTACAATAGTTCTGTACTCACTTGGAAGTAGTGCGTTGTACAATCTGGCCATTATTCTAGTGATATCGGCCATTTCATTGTGAGCCAGTTGTCCAGCAGCCAAGACTGAACACATCGTACCCATGAAGTTTACCAGTTGCAGGATCGTGACTATATTACTCGGTCGATGTTTATATTCCTAAAATATATTGTTTGTTTTTATACAATCTTTTTATCTATTCTATTTTTGTGGAAATACCACATTTTTATTTTTATTAATATTAACACAAAGGTAAAGGTAAGGTATGAAAGAAAAACGTAACGTGATCTACTACAATGTAAGCAGGACTCGAACCTGTGACCCTATATTTCCGGCGTAGTGTTCTCCCAACTGAGCTATTAGATCGTTACTTCAATCACCCCAAATCTTTGATTCCATAATTCTACGCTACTAGAGCGCCTTCTGCGTCATATGCTTTTTTTAAAGCTTAAGCGCATTAGATATTACCGTAGGATGTGCGTGTGGATAGCTCAGTTAGGAGAGCACTACGCCGGAAACGTGGGGTCGCAGGTTCTAGTCCTGCTTACATTGTAGTAGATCACATTACATTTTTCTTTCATAATTTTCCTTTGTATCAATATTTATATTATTATTGTTCGTCTTAAATTGAATAAATATTTATACATGCTTAAATAAGCGATGACAACACAATTAACAAATAACGCTACAAAAACTAGAAATTATGTTTCTCTTACTATTCCCGTAGGCATTAAAGAGGTGATTCCACGATAACACAGAAATATATAGAATATTGTAAGGTTGAACATCGAAAACACCACCTGAAACAGTTAAATACTTAAATATTATAAGAAATTATAATAATTGTATGTAATCTTTTTATCGATTCATATTTTTTATGTGGTAATACCACTTTTTTATTTTTATAAATAATTTTATTTATTTATTTATTTATACTTTTATTTTATTTATTTATTTATACATGGAGAACCAACAGCTTAACTTACGCTAATAGTGACATATCTAGTAATACAGAGCCAATTATAGGATCTCACATATAGCAACGTAATAATATTTAACATTAAGTTAAATAACACGCACAGTTTTACAAAGACACATGCAATAATAACAGCAAATTAATATTTAAAAAAAAATACAGAAACTAAATTATGAAGTTGGAACGAAGTTGCGCAATAAGTAGGTACCTAATTAATTACAGTGTGCTATTTATAATCAGCAGAGTTCATGCACAAAAGCTAACAATTCATAAACATACTTTACGCTCGGGCATACCTACTACCTACAATGTTATTTTTTTTTTTTTTTAATCAAAGAAAAATGATGACAATTTACGCCTCACGGAAGGAATGGAACAATTAAAAATGTCAATATCTTGGTCTCTTGTCACATTATTTAAGCAGCGACTGGCTCGAATCAGAAAACTATTTTGCCTATATTTGGATGAAACACATTTGACTGAAAGGGGGGGGAAATGTCTTTTAGACCGAGTAGGCGCATTAAACGAGAGTTTATGAAGCAGTTCGGGGCAATCAAGATTACCACTTGTGATGTTGAGAATGTAGATAATATCAGCTATCTCACGACGTTTATGTAATGGTAATAAGTGGTGTTTTTTGCACATACTATAGTAAATGGTCGAATCATAAGGACATTTTAGTTTAAAATTAAGAAATTTCAGAAACTTTTTTTGAACGCGTTCAATTCTATCAATGTAGGTTCTATAGCAAGGATTCCAAATTTGAGAGGCGTATTCCAGCTTACTCCTAACTAAAGAGCAATAGAGAACTTTCAGTGTCTTAGCTTGAGTAAAGTGGCCGGAGTTACGCATTATGAACCCCAATGATTTTAAAGCACTACTCACCATCTTCTCTATATGGATATCGAAGAGGAGTTTAGAGTCGTGTATTACACCCAAGTCTCTCATGTGACCGACCTTATTTAAAACTTGATCTCTAAGTATGTACGTACTAGGGAACGGGTTACGCTGACGTGAAAAAGTTATTGAAAAACATTTGGATGGATTCAAGTCAAGCTTATTGGCTTTACAGTAATTGTCAAGGCGCAATAGATCCGACTGGACAAGCAAGGTATCATGACTCGACTTTATTTTGCTAAAAATTTTCATGTCATCAGCGAAGCATAGGAGTTTAGAGTGAATGAAACAGTCACTGATGTCGTTAACGAAGATATTGAACAGCAACGGTCCAAGTAACGACCCCTGAGGGACTCCACTCGGTACCGTTACCCATCCCGACATATAATTGTTAACGACAACAGCCTGCGATCTGTTATCTATATAAGACGAAAACCATCTCAGTAAGTCTCCATGAATGCCTATGTCACACAGCTTAGATAACAAAATGGAATGGTCAATTCTATCAAAACACTTGCTGTAATCAGTATAAATGACATCCACTTGGAAACCACTATCCATCGCTTCGGTAACATAATCATTTAAGAGAATTAGATTGGACACAGTGGATCTACGCTGAAGGAACCCATGCTGGTTAATGCTAAAAGAGTTCTTCAGAGTATTATATACTTGATTATAAACGACTTTCTCTAAAACCTTGGATAATATGCATAATTTAGAAATAGGCCTATAATTTACTATGTCGGTTTTTACACCCTTTTTGTGGACTGGCGTAATATAAGCGGACTTCCATAAGGAGGGAACAGTGCATTCTGAAAAGGAACGTTTAAAAAGTAACATGATGGGAATAACAATAGTTTTAGCGCAATTGATTAAAAACAGCGCTGGTAGGTCATCAGGGCCAGCAGACTTCGACGGGTCTAATTTTAGTAGAATATTAACCAGTTCATCAGGGTTAACTTCAATGTTGGACAAAGACGCTGACGAGGCAACTAAAGGGTCAGTCTTCGGAACGTGGTTACTATTTGGTGCCGAAAACGTAGTTAAAAAATAGTTAGAGAATGCATTACATATGTCGGCACCAGTGTTAACTATTTTATGGTCATAATTTAAACTATTAGGGATACCGTGAGAGCCAGAGCGCGATTTAATAAATGACCAGAACTGCTTTGGGTTCTTCGCAATGTTTTCCTCCACCCGGCTCATGTACGCAACAAAACATTCCTGCTCAAGTTTACGCACTCTGTCCCTCAAAACGTTAAAGGAAATCAGGTCTGACTTATTATTATATATCTTGTATTTTTTTAAATATTTATACTTTTCTTTTATAGCCTTTTTTAGCGGATATGAAAACCAAACAGGGTAAGACTCGGGGCGTATTTTTTTACTAGGAATAAATTTACTTCGCAGTCTCTCGTAGGTTTTGTAAAAGAAATCCAGACATTCGACAAAGTCTCGCTTGGCAAACTCCCATTCCCAATTAACAGATGCCAGTTCAATGTTTATAGAAGCGTAATCGCCCTTATTGTAATAATATTTTATAAGTGGGGCAGGCGACAAGGATTCAATAACTGAATACTTAACGCATATAATTAAAGCTTTGTGATACGGGTCGATTGGTACCAGGGGATTGGAACACTCACATACGCTGACTAAATCGTTAGATAAAACCAGATCCAGCAATTTACCATACTGATTTAATATTCCGCTATATTGGCATAGATTATGCAAGTTAATGTCGTCTATAAAGGTACACTCATCCCCACTTGCGTAGCTAGACGGTACCATTGAAGTACCCTGCGCCGTCCAACAGATACTACTCATATTAAAGTCACCAATTAATAAAAACTTATCGTTAAGATTGTTTAAAACGGTATCATTTAGCTTATTTAAGAAAGACTTCAATTGTTGCGAAAATGTATTACCCTGGTTTTGATTACATAAATATAAAACACATAAATGAACTGTGATCGACCTTTTGTTACTGTTACTGACATAAAGGTAAATAATGACACAAAGGTAAATTAAGAAAGAAAAATTGAATGCGATCCACTACAATCCAAGCGGGATTTGAACCCGCGACCTCTGCGTTTCCGGCGCTTACAACTGGGCTATTTGATCGCTACGTCAATCACAGCAAATCTTTCATCCCTTAATTCTTTACGCTACTGGAGCGCCCTCTGCGTCACATATGTTTTTGAAATGCTTATGCGCATGAGCCATACCCTAGGATGTGCACTTTACACGCACGATCCCCAATCTATTGCTTTACTGCAAGTGTGAAGACTGTGAGAGAAGGAGTGACGCAGAGGGCGCTCCAGTCGCGTAAAGAATTAAGGGATGAAAGATTTGGTGTGATTGACGTAGCGATCAAATAGCTCAGTTGGAAGAGCAATGCGCCGGAAACGCAGAGGTCGCGGGTTCAAATCCCGCTTGGATTGTAGTGGATCGCATTCAATTTTTCTTTCTTAATTTACCTTTGTGTCATTATTTATAAAAATAAAAATGTGATATTACCACATAAAAAAAAGAATCGATAAAAAGATTCTATACAAATATTTAGAACAGCGCCATCTCTCTCGCAGTCTTCACACTTGCTGTAAAGCAATGGGGATTGGGGATCGTGCGTGTAAAGCGCACATTTATTTATTTATTTAATCTTTATTGCACGAAAGAAAACTTATCGTACAAAAGGCGGACTTAATGCCATGAGGCATTCTCTACCAGTCAACCTTAGGGCGAAGCGGAAAAATTGTAGGCGGTGCATCTAACTTACACATAAGTAACAAAACATAATTATAATACTTATACATAATTTTGCTATACATGTAGATATATACATACATCTAATATAATATAAACATAAATAATATAAATAAATATATACATAAATATATACAGCGATGAAACATACTAAGCAGATAGACTACGAGACTTCATTTCTGCCAGCAAAGAAGCTGCACACGGACTTTTTAAACGCACATCCTAGGGTATGGCTAATTAATGCGCATAAGCATTTTAAAAACATATGTGACGCAGAGGGCGCTCCAGTAGCGTAAAGAATTAAGGGATGAAAGATTTGGTGTGATTGACCTAGCAATCAAATAGCTCAGTTGGAAGAGCAATACGCCGGAAACGCAGAGGTCGCGGGTTCAAATCCCGCTTGGATTGTAGTGGATCGCATTCAATTTTTCTTTCTTAATTTACCTTTGTGTCATTATTTATAAAAATAAAAAAGTGGTATTACCACATACAAATTATAATAATAACAAGTTCTTTCAAATACACATTGCTCGCAGAACCGATGGCCGTTTGGCCAGAGAGGTTCTTGAGTGGCGATCGTGTACCGGAAGACGCAAAGTGGAAAGGCCCCAAACAAGATGGGCCGACGACCTGGTTAGGCCCGCAGGAAGTAATTGGATGAGAACTTTGGGGGAGGCCTTTGTGCAGCAGTGGACGTCTACCGGGTGTTATGATGATGATAAAGTTTTAGAGCTATGTAGTATTTTATTAATATCTCACATTACCTGGATTCCAAAGCATTGTTTCAATCGATTACTGCACATCTGAAGGCGGTTAAAAGTCACAATAGATTCCTGTAGATTGTGACGCAAAATACTGAAGTCTGTTTTTAAATCTTCGACGTTATCCTCCGTCCTACTTTCGAATTTTTCAAAACTATCCAAGGACTTCAATAAATTCGTTTTCATTTGAATAAAAATCAAAATTATTAACTTGATTATAGCGTTAAAAGTGAAAATTTTCAAGTAAACTTGAATTTCCATCCAAAAAGACATGATTATTTGAAATATAGACACGAGACAGTTGTATACATTTGATTCACATAAAGTTCCGTTCATGATATAAGTCACTTGGATCACAACAGAAGAGAACACCAGAACTATCGAATTAAAAGAAAACTGCCAGGTCATTTTCTGAAGTTCCTTAGGGTAAACATTACCCGCTGAACAATAGTCATGAATTAGATCAATTTTTGATACAATTATACAAAACGCCATCGAATGTCGTATACTTATTACGAAATCGACCAGAGTCATCGCAGTTGTCAAAACAAAATACATCAATTCATATAAAAATAACATAAAATTATCATGAAAATATATTTGATAATTGTAATAGATTCTTGACATACAAGCGACGATGTATATTATTGACGTAAATATAACTTTTAAGATTATTGTTATTTGTTTCCGTTTACTGAAGGAAAAATAGTTTCTATAAATGCAGGATATATTTTCTCCAAATATCACCATATTTAAGAGTTTTACTTTTGATTTTAATTCTGCCATTTCATGGAATATGTCTGAATTAGGGTTTATTTCCTTTGTGGTTTTCACTTCTTGCTGACCTGAAGTAAGGTTATACTCGAATAAAATGGAATTGACGTGCGTCGAAACAACTTAATTTGATGTGGCACTTACTTTATTACGTTTTCTTTAATCAGTAACGTATACTTATTAACTTATGCCATTACAATAGTTATTAATAACTCTGTTGTAATGTATTAGTGTGTAGTAATGTATTAGTAAATCCACTTGATTAAATGTACTCATTAATTTATGATTAGTAAATGTAATAAATTAAAAAAATAAGTATAACAACGGGGAACTAATTCGAGTGTACTTTGAGATATCACCAAATAAACAAATAATAAATAAATATAAAGGGACCATCTTACACATATTGACCTAGTCCTAAACTAAGCAATGCTTGTAGTATGGATACTAGACGACGATATACATAATAAATATAGATAACAGCCATGACCCAGGAACAAATATTCGAGTTCATCACACAAATATTAGCCCTAGCCGGGATTCGAACCCGGGACCGCCGGCTCAGTAGGCAGGTCTCTACAAACTGCGCCCGATACTATTAATATTATTATAATCATGTCTGATTTCGAGCGCATGTTCAATATTATCTAGTAGGTACTATTAGTCATAATTAATTGTGGTATGATCGTATTAGTTAATTATTATCAATTATATTAATCCATATAAGTACACTCAAGATATTATATCAAATATTGGATACAGTTCCAGCCTCAAACAGACGGTTACGTTTTTTACTAGTATATTTTGTAACATTTATTTTTGTGCCATGATGATCCTCCGCTAGCGTTTGTCCCGTCCGGAGACGGGGTCCACTTTCCTGCATTGCTTCCACTTCGCTCTATACTGGACATATCGTCTTCGTCTAACCCGCAGCTGTTCAGGTCCTTTCTTATAATACTGAGCCATCGAAGCCTTTGCCTTCCCCTCCGCCTACTACCCTGTTATCGACGTATTCAGACAACATTCAACATTTCTTTTCGCATATCGATGATAATTGCATCTCGGGCTGTATAATTAAGTATTTTCATTGGTCAAATATCAGCGTTTCACGGAGTCGTATTAAAGCAATTTATTCCAATCCGATTCATGACGTCACAATCGGAACTGCAGCGGCCCGATTGGAAAGTTAATACCGTGTTCATTTAAATGGCGCAAATTGGTATATGCGGAATCAAATAATGTGGTTAAAGAGCCAATCTTAAATATTATGGGGTCTTTATTGACTCCCAGAAATATTTAATTTCGTAGTTTTTTTTTGTTTTTGCACCCGTAAACTATTGTTGTAAAACAAACCTAACCTAACCTAATAAATAGGATGACATTTGCAAGAACTATGAAAAATGTATGACTACAGACAAATGAACAATCTGCAAAATGATTTTTCGGCGAAATGAATCATTCAACGTACTTAATAAGTCTCTAGGAGTTAAAGGGCTTTCATATTATGATCTTATGAACCAATTTGTGTTTTAGTACGAGTACAGTTTCACATGAGAGCTTGAGTTTGTATAACCCACAGGGATACACGCGACCTAAACTCTAGAAAAATTGAAAGTACTTGGACCTAGGTTACAGTCAGCTGCAGCTGAAGTTGCATATATGCTCAAAATTATATGGCTCTATTATACAATACGATACGATAATGATACGATACGATAAAATAATGCTTTATTGCACACCAAAAACAGTTTACAGAAAAATTATACAATTATAATAACGGTAGACAACAGGCGGTCTCATCGCTAAAGAGCAATCTCTTAATTATTCTCTTATCCCTAGAAAACTGATTTTGAATACAATTTTAGAGCTTTATAATACAACTTTTGTAATACAACAATGGTCCAAGTTGTTTTTCTAAACTTCTATTCATTCACTCACTCAGGAATGTATGTACTCTCGTGCGCATTATTTAACTTAGAATTTGTAACGTAGTGATTATATTCTCTTTGGAATTTGTCTGGTTCTTCTTTTACGGTACCTTAAGTTAGTATAATACGTTTTCATCTCAGTTTTAGTATAGTCTTAATCAAGTGTTCTTTTAATGGCAATGCCACCTTATTTACCTACATAAAATCTTAGTGGGAATTGTATTAGGATGTAGGCTATACCTAACGTAAGATTTCTTTTCATATTATGTAACCGTTTTTGTCTATGTCTGTATAATAAAATATAATAGTACCAGGTGTGCTGCGTGGTGTTACCCGCGCATCCCACCAGAACACGTTTTTTTGAGATTTGAGTAGCCTATTTGTGTTAATCCAGGGTGTCAGTTACCTTTATACCATTTATCAAAATTCGTCCAGCCGTTTGAGCGTGAAAAAGTAACAAATATAAACACACTCACAAACGTTCACCTTTAAAATACCTATTAGTGTGATAGATTAAAGACCGTGCAACACAGACTAGACCTCTCCAAGCGAACGCTAATTGGTCCCCCAGTAATTTGACTAATCACATTAAATTATATCAGCCGAAGAAGTGTTTCGGAAGAAAGTTTCCCTTTACCCTGGCACTCTAGCTAGAACCGTTGGTCTTAAAGCGATTATACGTAGCCGCAGAACTTATTAACGAGATTGTCGAGTACGGTGGAGTTGGTAATTCCTTTTCGGTGAATTTGGGACGAGGTATGTGTTAATCACTTTTAGGTGCCCTTTACCGCTTTCAGGTATTCTTCTAGAAGTTTACTGCGGTTTGCAATGGTTAGATCTTTTGAATTATCTTTGACCTTCAAGCATAGCATAGCCCTTCAAGTAAAACATGAACCTTAAGAATTAAGTAAACGTGTTAAGTATACGAACACAGGACCATTTTGTCCGGCTGTATACGGAGTGGCAGTTTTGCGAAGATAAAAGTCGCCGTCCACAGACATGGTGCCTTATCACGGATTAAGAATTTATTTATTTATTTATTTATTATTATTAACCAACTTACACTTACAGCAAATTGCCACACATGAAAGTCAGGTCACATTACAAAATAATAAAGTAATAAAAATTAGTACTAAATTAGAATTAAATTAGAAATAACAAGAATAAACATTGTTGTAATTAAACATTTTTTGTCACGCTTATCTACTGTCGTACTGTGGTGGGCCTGCTAATTGACTCCAGATAGCAGGTGGCTGTGGACAAAAATCTCGGCTCCGATTCCGTGAACAAGTCCAGAGTTGGGTCATACATCAAAATGTTGTTGATGTGGTTCAAGGCTACGTACAGGGGACAGGTGCTAAGAGTTATATTCGCACGGGGGACTACAAATAGGGGCCACAAGCGTGGACGGAGTGATCCTCTTATGAGTTATGGCACTTTAAGCGATACAAATTGTAGTAATGAGGGATTGGATATTGAGCCTCGAATCAGTTTAAAAAAATATTTTACCATAGCTAATTGTCTACACAATTCAAGGCTTTGATAAGAGATCATTCCAAGTATAAATAGTGTGGGGTACAAATAGGGGTAAAAACCATGAATTTTATAGTAAAGGTAACGGACAAATGATTTTTGTACTTTTTCAATTAAGGTGACGTGTTTTTGGTATTGTGGATTCCATATGATACAATTACTTTCCAGGACACTGCGGACATACGCGTTATAGAGTAACGAAATGACATGATGCTTGTTAAAAAGTTTGGATTGCCGTAGGACGAATCCGAGAGCCTTACGCGCCTTATTACAGATTTGCACTGTGTTTTGATTAAATTTTAGTTGTGTATCGAAGCATGTGCCGAGGTCTCGCATAGTTTGGACATTTTGTAGGACGTGGCCATTCAGCGTGTATGACCGGGTGGCCGGTAGGCTTGTCTTTGAATATGTCATTGTTGCGCATTTACTGATATTTAGGTGTAAACTATTATTTAAACCCCACTGATGGATGGCATTTATGTCAGACTGGAGTTTTCCAGCGTCAGACGATTAGTGAATTGATTTAGCCAGTTTGACATCATCAGCAAACATCAGTACCTACGGTAGAATGCTTAATGATTTCGGGTAGATCATTTATTATAATTAAAAATAGGAGGGGACCAAGGCTGCTACCTTGACCTATGCCTGACGTCACTGCATATGGCGCAGAATGGGCTTTCCTGTAAATTACATACTGTGTACGGCTAGAAAAATAGTCGGAAAAAAGATATAGCAGCATCCGCGAGAAACCTGCTTCAGCCATTTTTCGCAATAGAATATCACAGTTTATCCGGTCAAATGCCTTTTGAAAGTCTAGATAAGCTACATCAACTTCCTTTCTTTTGTCCATATTGTGAGCTATTAAAGTTACGAGATTGAGTAAGTTGGATGTTGTGGACCTATTGGGTAAGAATCCATGTTGAGCATCCGTGAACCATCCACGCAACTGGTGATATATTTTTTTATATAGAATGGTTTCAAAAACTTTACCAAACACACAGAGAACAGCTATTGGCCTATAGTTTTTGATATCGTTCTTAGGGCCACTTTTATGAATTGGTAGAACTTTTGATATTATTTAAAGCGCCGGGTAGATATTGCTTTTAATGGTTAGATTAAAGATGTAAGACAGTGGTTCGATAAAAACTTCGCAACAGTCGCGTACCAAAAATTGAGGAATACAGTCGGGCCCCTGAGTGGTCTTAGAAGTTAATCGTTTTATGGCAGTACGTATGTCTGCGTCAGATAGGTATGTGTTCAATAGTTACGTGGTGTGGTGATGTGTTCCAGTGTCGTTGTGCGTCCAAAACATCTAATTGTGGCGCGCTCGGTAAGAAGACGTCACTGAAATAATTTGCAAATTCTTCTGCCACTTCACGGGGAGTTAGATTGCCAAATGATGATTGTTCATTGTTTGCTCTATTGTTTTTTATGTAAGACCAAAAAGATGTAACATCACGTTGAACATTTAATTGGATGCATTCATTGTGGTGATCAAAATCTCGCTCTGAGGATTTCTTTACCTGTCGTCTATAATAAGTGAATAAAGCATAGTCCAACTGATTATTACTCTGTTTATAACTTTTGTGATATTGATTTTTGAGCATATTTAAGTTAATGGTTTCTTTTGACATCCACGATGGATATTGAGCTTTTGGAACTTTAGGTACTTTATAGGGCACCGTGTCAGCAAGGACATCATTTATAGAACTATAAAAGGCAGTAACTGCATCGCTAACATTGTTTTGAGCATATGTATCATCCCAGCACGTGTTGACTAAACCAGAATATAGTTGAGGAAAATCCGCTTTGGCGAAATTTCTCTCGAGTTGATTAGTATTATCGGTACTTTGAAAATCTGTGTTAATATTTGTTTGGTGTGTGTCAATTTCTATAGTAATGTCCAGGGGTAGATGGTGAACTTCGTTCGATACAACTCCCATACAGGCAGAAACCGAGACATCATCCACAGCACTGCTAACTAAAATCAAGTCTAACATTCTATTTAGTCCGTTCAATACGGTATTTTTTTGACGTAAATTACTCTCGGCGAGGAATGTTTCAAACTCATTATTAACTGTAACACTTGCTGAATAAAGGTTAAAATCGCCGAGTATAATTAATGGCATTTTTAAATGATTATTATGTAATATTCTTATACAGTCAAAAATTGAAAAATATCTGTTATCAGGTATATTAGGTGCTAGGTACACTACACAACAAATAAAGCGTATGCGACCTTTAGTAACTATCGCGCAAACGATTTCGTCTTTGGTGTTTTGCTTGTAGTCGACACGTAGGAGTGAGTAGGGCGCGCGCGCGGCGAGTAGCACGCCGCCGCCCCCGCCGGCTGGTCGGTCTCGGCGCAGTACGCTGTATGCGGCTGGAAATACTTCGGAGTCGAACATGCCGTCGTCCAGCCGAGTTTCCGTTAGGGCTATTAAGTTACTTGAGAATGTCTCCAGGATGTTTTTTGTCTCCGTGCGTCTTGACTTTAATCCTCTAACATTCTGGTAAAATATTGAGTCCAATTTCTTAGGTTTGCTGACGAAAAAATGTACGGTTCTGTTGTTTTTGCTTGACATTTCTATAAGGAAACCACTCTTGGAGCGCTGTATTCTTGGGCCAGTTAATTGGAGACATAAAAAAATCGAATAGGTGTGGAGGAATTTCAATAATAAAACATGTATGGCGGCTATGCTCCGGTTTTGGTTTATTAATTTTGAATGTATGTCCCGGTTTCTTCTTATTCATATATGATTGGATGTTATCCGCTGTGACTTCGTGCTGGAAGTTCCACGCATGGATACATTTTACAGGCTCTAGAGTCTTAAGATCTTCATCTGCAGCACCTGTCGCTCGTATTATGATGTCTTGATGGATTAGTTCCTACAGGCCGGGAGTCATTCAGTTTTGTAAAAGTCTGAGGATTCAGTGTATGCGGTGATTGAGTGATCTGTGGTTGTATTTTTTGTGTCAGTAGTGATGACCGTGGCTGATGAGGAGGTGGTGGAGGTTGGTGCTCAGATATTTCCGCTCTATGTTGTAGTGGTGGCGATGGTGATCGCGGTGGCTCATATGGCAAACCCGTCTGATGTTGCGACGATCGTGGGCTGATGTTGTGGCTATCAGTAGTTAAGGCGGGTTGGTTACATATAATATTTTTACAGGTGTTGAGTTTTTGTTGGGTTATCTGAAGTTCAGATTTTAGGACAGATCGATGCATTTCAAGATCCTCAATTCTTCTCAGATTAGTATCGCATTGTAGCCTTACGGTTCCCTGGACACCAGTCAAATCGTCGACAATCATGGCTAGTGCACTAATCTTTGAAGTACAATCATCCAGTTTCGACTGTACGAGTAGTATGTGCTGGTCTCCCACAAGACTTTTCATATTTTGATAAATTTCAGCCTTAACGTTTTTGAGGGAGTTCTGGATTTCATGGTGTATGAGGTTTTTGAATTCGTAGTGTAATTGGGCGCTTATTTCAGTTATAAGGGCCGTTTTTTGCGATTCAAGTTTCCTGTCAAGTAAGTGACTTATTTGCTCTATTGTTATGCTTCCACCGTGCGGCAGGCTGCAGCTCGGATCCTGTGCCGTGGGTGCCGGTAATCTCGGGGACGCATTAGGAGACAACGTAGGCTCAATTATGTTGCTGTCATTCACAATTTCGTCACATGACATATTTGTGACATCAAGGGTTTGTGTCATAATTCTGCTCGGACCTGCAGGCGAGGCGGAAGTATTATCATCACTCTGATGGCATATTCAAGCAAAGATAATGATAGCTTCCTGTGCAACAGGTACAGTGTAGTACTTCATCTTTGTCTATAATTTTTTCACATGCTAAACAGTTAATTTTGAAGCCAGCACAGCCAATCTACAATGTATAATGTTTAAATTTATCATGTTTCGAATTTATAATGTTTAAATACAGCCAATGGTATCATGATCTGATTCATTCAAGGCTAGATTTTTTCTGCTAATGGTTTAATGATAAAAAGCGTCCAGCAAACGCAACCCACAGTATTTCCTTTAAGGCACAAATAAAAGTTAATTCCAGTTCACCTTTTGGTTCACACTAAGACCTTTGGCTTACCAGTGTAGCGGCTCGATCCCAGTGGTGCATTGGTACGAATTGAATATTCGCTGGCCGCTCTTTCCTATCTTCTTTCTTTGGGCACGTGCCCAAGGCCCCCAATCTCACGTGGTCCCTAACAATTTCCAATGAAACCCAGATGACATTTTTTAAGGGCCCCTAATCATGGGGTGGATCGGTGGTCGATCATAGAGAAAAATGTCTAAAACAATCAGTATTTTAAACGGAATAAGGCCTCTTAAATACAGAATGTTACTCTCGCCGATATAAAGTTCAAAACACTTAGATAATCTGGTTCTATTACGTAAATATTGTGTTTGAGTCTCACTGTAGTTTTTTAGTTCAAAGATTCATTGATGTTCGAAATACGTTACCATCCCAAAGGACTTCATGCAGGCAGAACACCTGTAGGTAACATTTTCTGGCAGCTTCGTATTCTGCATTCTACTATACTAGGCCTAGCTGTGACACAGGATCCAATCTTCACGAAATTTTAGGAACAGAATGGGGAGGAAATGTTCTGTGTCGGACGGTTTTGATTTTCTAAAACCTCGTAAAGTTTTGGAGGACGAAACAGACGAGAACGAAACTTCGATTTGTGTAAGCCGGTTACGTTAAGTTTGGACCTCATTTCTATCCAACTTCATAGTTACCAGGTGCAAAATTATCATAAACTGATGGTGGTGGTGTGGGTGTGGGTGGTCTGGGAAAAGGAGCAGTGATATAGAGATTAATTTATAGATTAAGAAATTAAGATTTTTTCTTAGATACAAATTTAGCATTTTATAATCAGGGTTCGGAAATTCGGATCGACATTTACCTAAATTTGGCGGCGGTTTTTTATTTGGTCGTAGGTATAGGCGGTTTTGTTTGACGTATGAGTGAGATAGCAACAGGATTTTGTCAACTTTAGGTAAATATCGATCCGAATTTCCGAGCCCTGTTTATAATAGTTAGATGTATAGGCGAACAAACTACACAATTTTAATAGTAGGTACGCTACTGCTCGTCGATATTACCATCATCAACCATTCAAAAGTTAGTGTAACACTTTATACTCTCGCGGTTCGTATACATAA
Source organism: Apotomis capreana (assembly GCA_947623375.1). Lineage (NCBI taxonomy): Eukaryota > Metazoa > Arthropoda > Insecta > Lepidoptera > Tortricidae > Apotomis > Apotomis capreana. Next base: position 23,471,387 of record OX392506.1, read on the forward strand.
GTAATTAAACTTTCATATCACGTTAGGTTAGACCCACATATTAAAGTTCAGTCCTTGTTCTTTGTTTATACGTGTAGCCATTAAATGAGTTTCTTCGTTCTCTTGAAGCATTATTATATGCGAAGCGATAAGAGACAATTATATAGCGTTCTTTGGTCTAAATTGGATGTTTCGCAATACATTTTCCAACAAAGAAGCTGTTCAGATTGACTTTATTACCTACGGTTTCAAAAAAAATTGGAGCCTGTAATTTGGAGAGATTGATGTGCCTATGAATTGCTTACCTGCAAACTCATGCACATGGAATATATGAGGTATCGGCACGTAAAAACATTACGACTGCCATTACGTGTGGAAAGCCACAAAATCGATTTAAACGAGCCGTTAAACTGACGCATTGGAGTCGACACGCAATAACTGTTATCGGCCATTCTTCGCGGATTTACTGCCCGTCCTCGGATTATTCGATAATCGGTTTAATGGGGGTACTAAATGTTTTACTTGCGATCTTATATTTCAGAATCGATTTTCTCTCCAAAATCTCATATTCTTTATATAAACATAGCAGCACTTATCACTAAAGTAGTGAGGACAATAAATATGCGATCTGGAGCTTTACTTTAATAAACCGCCCGTGGTATGTCTAAATTTTGACGACGCGGTTGGCGCAGTGGTTAAGCAACTGCCTACTGAACCGACGGTCCCGGGTTCAAATCCCGGCAAGGGCAAATATTTGTGTGATGAGCACGAGTATTTAAGTATTTATTTATCTATATAAGTATGTATATCGTCGCCTAGTACCCATAACACAAGCCTTCTTGAGCTTAATTTGGGACTAGGTTTATTTGTGTGAGGTTGTCTAATATTTATTTAGTTATTTATGATATTTATAAAGCTTTACGTCTTTCCTTGGCCAGGAAGTGAGATATTCTCCCCGCGTTGCCAGCTGAAAATCCCACTAACGGCCTGGGATGACGTAACTTAAAACACTCTTCCAACGGTAATGTTAAGTTTGTCGCTCAGTACAGTTAATTTTTCGTTACATCAATATACGGAACTCTCGATGCGCGAGTCCGACTTGCACTTGGCCGGCTTTTTCGATACACTAGTATCTAAAAACCGGCCAAGAGCATGTCGGGCCACGCTCAGTGTAGGGTTTCGTAGTTGCCCATCCTATTCCCATTTTATTCAATATAGTTTTCATAGAAAGTACTTATAAGGCCACATTTTCATGAATTTTTCCATAATTTTTTGTCCCGTGGTTGAAAAGTTAGGGGGGACGCTATATTTTTTGGATTTCCAAAGCGAATATTTACATAACTGCTGACTTTATCAAAAAATAATATTTGGAGACCCCTATTATTTTTAAAAGACCTATTCAACGACACCCCACACACTAATGTTGAAAAAAAAACCCCTACCTACTTTAGATGTTCGAGCGGTACCCGAAAAAAAGTTTTTTTTTTTGTTTTTATTTTAGGTACCGTTTAGTCGGCGTGATACGTACACATACTCATATCAAATTTCAGCTTTCTAGTACTAATGATCACGGAGCTAAGCCGCGGACGGACAGACGGACAGACGGACATGGCGAAACTATAAGGGTTCCTAGTTAGCTAGTCCTAAAAGGAGGTGAATTCGTTGAGCCAGTCGGCCAAACCAAGCAACCTCGAGTATGGCAGATAGATACTGGCAGGGAAATCAAGCCGATCGTCCGGAAAGGGTCATGTCACAGAGAAATAGCTCAAATGACTGTATATCAGGTCAGATCGTGTTCGGAGTATACTTGTCACCTTTGGCATGGCTCAGGTAAATCGAATTCCTTAGGACTTAGTAGTTTCACGTAGTCAGGGACGCTTGTTTGAAACTAAACTCCAGAGTTTCTATCACGGGTGGAGAATTTCCATGCAATGGTCATTTATTGATGCCTGGAAGAGATCGCTTTTTAGCGATAAGACCGCCTGTTTTTACCAACTGCAATGCATTTTTTTTTTCTGTTTGTTATTTTGTGGTGCACAATAAAGAGTATTATTATTATTATCCTGTATGTCGCACCCGCTCACGGGACAATAGTGTTCCGGACCTTTGGGAGGCGTGCACGGAGCCGAAGCCAACGCGTAGAGTCCCTTTCGACAATTTAATGGAATGTAAGGTGTACATCGAGCGGATGCTGTCCCTATCCGTGTTATGGGACGCACACAGAGACAGCGCCCGCTAATAGGTGCAAGAACTATTGATGGATATATGGAATCTAAATACAAATTGGGCTATGGGAATGAAATGGAGGACTGGTTAATTGGGCTATTGTTTGAGACAGCCAGACGTCTACCAGGACAAGTGTCTCATAGCAAAAAATGCACTGGTAGACGATGACTCGCCTCCCGCTAGATGGGCCCCCATAAAGTAGCGACACATAGAGTGGCCTAAGGGCCTCACCGGTGCGGAAGGCTAAGGGCGGAGAGGTGTAATACTGGGCTTTAAACCGAAGCCAACTAACCCCTTACGTTTCCACATCCACCCCCTAGCCACAACTCTTATTATTATTATCTCCTTTATTCATTTTAAAGCTTAGATTAGGTTTTTTACAATAAATTTATATCAAAAGTAAAATACAATAAAGAAGTTACAAAATATAAGTACATTCTAAAAAACCTAACATAGGGTGCCTTGGGCAGCGGGGCAGGGCCCAGGCTACCGGTGGTTAGGGCTGCAGAGAGAGGAACCTCCTGACGATGCGCGCCGTGTCCAGGAGTACCAGCTTCTGAATCTGACCCTTGAGCCAGCCATCCATCTATTATTATTATTATTATTATCTCCTTTATTCATCTTTTGTCTTTGGCTAGGTTTTTAACAATAAATTTATATAAAAAGTAGAATACAATAAAGTAATTAAGTACAAAATATAAAAATACATTATAAAAAACCTAACCTAGGATGCCGCCGGCAGCGGGGCAGGGCCCAGGCTACCGGTGGTTAGGGCTGCAGAGAGAGGAACCTCCTGACAATGCGCGCCGTGTCCACAGGAGACCCTTGATCCAGCCATCTAGCGAGAGTCTCTTAAGATGTTTGTCGAGACTCTTCGCTATAAGACCGTTCGCCGAAACGACTATCGGGATAATGATCGTATTATTATTATTATTCACTAATTTAATCATTTTTCTTAGGATAGGTATTTTTTACAATAAATTTATATAAAAAGTAAAATATAAAAAATACATTACAAATATAAACACATTCTAAAAAAACCTAACCTAGGGTGCCGCCTGCCGCCGGCAGCGGGGCAGGGCCCAGGCTACCGGTGGTTAGGGCTGCAGAGAGAGGAACCTCCTGACATTGCGCGCCGTGTCCAGGAGTACCGCCTTCTGTATCTGACCCTTGATCCAGCCATCTAGCGAGAGTCTCTTAAGATGTTTGTCGAGACTCTTCGCTATAAGACCGTTCGCCGAAACGACTATCGGAACAATGATCGTCGAGTCAACATCCCACATGGCGGTCACCTCGTGAGCCAAGTCAAGGTACTTGCTGAGTTTGTCCTTCTCGGCCTTCACGAGGTTCTCGTCATGGGGGATGGTAATGTCGACGAGCACTGCCTGGCGCTTGGATCGATCTACCAACACGATATCAGGCTTATTGGCTACAATAGTCCTGTCCGTGATGATAGATCGATCCCAATATTATTATTATTATTATTATTTAATTTGTGTATAATGGAGAATGTCCAAAGAACGTTAACTACAGCGCCTCTTCCAAATTTGTTCTAGTCTGAACATGATTCGTGTTCAACGAGTGACGCTTGATAATGCCCGCCTTTTTATGTATACCAGCCCGTCTAGCACAACAAAGCTTCGCGACTCTTGTCGCGCGACATAGCGCTACCGTCACTCTCTCACATTACTGCACAGAAAGAGACAAGTAATTATCACGTGCGAGAAATAGTCGCGTTTAAAAGTTATGCTAGAGGTGCAGGGGGCGTATGATGGTTCCGTTTATCGCGTGATAAATAAGTGACAAAGCATCTGTAACTTACACTCGCATCTTGTCAAAATGTGACGGAGGCTTAGTCACATATCTATCACGCGATAAAAGCAACCATCATAAGCCTGCAGGTGATCAATCCAAATAGGTTAAAAGGGAGAAGTGACAAATTGTCAACCAACTTTTTGAAGTGGATAATACTTTTCCCTGAGTTCTAGAAAGTAACATAGCGATTTCATGCTTTTATTGCGTGCAGTCAAAAACAAGTTTAAAAAGCAGTTTTCTGCGTGAATTTTGTCAATTTTGAACAAAAATTATCAATTAAAAATTCAAACTGTAGGTTTCAAATATATAAGTACCAATCGATCTCAATAGCCTTGTTCTGAGTAGATACATTGATAATATTATGTTAAGAAACATGTTTGATCATAGAGAACAATGTCTAAAACAATCAGAATTTTTGAACGGATAAGGAGCATTAAAACGAAGAAAAAATTTCGCATTAATCTATGTATTATTTTATTACCTACAGCTATCTAAAGCGGCCAAGTTTCACTCAAATCAGAAGAGGAAATTTGAAATGCTGCTGGACTGAAACTTAAAGCAACATTATTAACTATATTGTTAATTGCGAGGAATTTCGCATGCTTTAAAATTATTACTTCATTTATTCATAATTAACGAGTACGAATATTAGCTATTCGTGTAACACCCGAAGGTTATTTTACATTTGTAAGTACTTTTTCACCGCACGCAACGATAAATTCTATTTTTTTTCCATCAGTACCTATTAATACTGAGACACAGAATCAGAGAACAAAATAGAAAAGACAAGATAATTTTTTAGTACCTATTAGTCGCCCCACCTAAAATTGTTCTGCCTTTCCCAAAGATTAACTGCTAGAGAAAGCCCTATCCCACCAAAAACATTCTGTAAAAAACTAGCCAAGTCTCGATGGAGCTGCTTGTTTATCTCTAAAAAGTAATGAAATCTAGACAAAGTCATACCAAGTCTAAGGTTCCTTACTGCGATTTCTTTATTATTATAGTTAATGCTGTGTGACTAGGCCGTTGAAGGGTACACCAGTATGGGCTATTATCTCGCTTAACAAACATAGGTAGTTACAACAGATATAACATTACGTGTAAACAAAATTGACTTATAGCGGTTCTGGCCACAGATTGGTGCAATGGTGTCATGGAGCACCTGGTTTTGTACCCTTGTGTACCCTTCAACGGCCAAGTCACACAACATTAACTATAATAATAAAGAAATCGCAGTAAGGAACCTTAGACTTGGTATGACTTTGTCTAGATTTCATTACTTTTTAGAGATAAACAAGCAGCTCCATCGAGACTTGGCTAGTTTTTTACAGAATGTTTTTGGTGGGATTTCACTTCTTTTTGTAGAAACGTGGGCATATTGTTTTATAACAACCTGCTAATTCACTTTAGCAAACCTCACGAAATAATAAGCGAAATCAACGAAATGCAAATAATCCCTCCTAATCCCTAGCTAACGTTTCCAAGCGCAGTAGAAGAATGTCGTAAACGACTGTAACGCGGCCGGTTGCCACTTCGCCATATAAGATTATCGGAAAAACAAACGACGGCGCGTTTTAAAATACAGTCAGCGCCATCTAGCGACGTGTGCGGCGGGTATCACCGCCACTCTTAGTCCAATGCATTATATTTTGACCAAATTTTGAGCGAAATTAATATTTTCGTGTAATTTGTTTATTTAATTTGTGTAATGTTCGAGTAGAATAAAGTTAATCGTTCGACTATTTCTTCTTGTAAACTTGTAAGTATAAGTATAAAATCCAGTCTAGTCTTGTCCAGAGTTTTCCTTTAATTTTATTTATATGCGTATTAAAAGCAGAAGGGGAGGCATTCGCCCAGCGGGTACGTATTACAATGCCGAAGTTCAAAATACCGAATATCATAAGACCTATATGGACGGAAGGCCGAAAATTAAAATGACGAATGTTTATTTGACCGAAAGTTTAAAATCCCGAAAGAACGTTTGATCGAAAGGATGAAATACCGAATATTATAATCCCGAAGACTGTAAACCCGAAGAATGTAATCCCGAAGACTGTAATCCCGAAAATTATAATCCCGAAGACTATGATCCTGCCTGAAGGTTGTAATCCAGAATATTATTTAAACTCTCGAGAATTATCTCGTATTTCTGTAGTCTTACAGATTCTAATGTTTATTTTATACAAAGAATATTAACCTAAATTACGTAACCTACTTGCCTACTACTATACTTACTATTTATAAGTGAACTCTTCTGTGGAACCGATCTGCTCCGGCGCTGTGGGATGTGCAGCCCCTCCGCCCTAGTACGTTAGTACTCTTTATTATACTGTGGCCCTAGCGTAAGAAAGTGCGGGCATCAAGCGAGTCGCAGCGGCTGAGGCTGGTCGCCCAAGGTGACTAAAAAGCCGAAGCTGCGGAGGCGAGCGTTGACAGCTTCGGTTCCAGACAAGTTCGGTTCGGTTGGCAGTCCATGACAGAATATTTTATAATATCGAATATTTAGTGTCATACTTAATTTCCCACTTTCCCGGACTCTTTCCTTTTCTTAATCGACTTGCCACAGAACCGAAGCTGTCAACCCCGATTCCACGTGGTCTTGTCTGTCCTAACCCTAGAGTGTATATAAAAGCCCGGAGGCGCGGAGGGAGGGCAGCCCCCGGCCGCCGTAAGAAAGTGCGGGCATCAAGCGAGGCGCATCGGCTGAGGCTGGTTGCCGAAGGTGACCAAAAAGCCGAAGCTGCGGAGGCGAGCGTAGATGCCGCACTTTCTTACGCTAGGGCGGAGGGGCTGAACATCCCGCAGCACCGGAGCAGATCGGTTCCACGGAAAAGTCAGATTAGTTTAGTGTCCTGACACTTTTAAAGTGCTCATTGACTTTCGGGATTATAAAATTTAGAGATTTTAAAAATTTCGGGATTATGAAATTTCGACATTTTCAACTTTCGATTTTCTGAAAATAGGTAATTTGAGCTTCGGTTTATCGAATATCGGCTTTTTGAACTTTCGGTAATTTGACCATCGATATTTCAACTGTAGGTATTATGAACTTTCGGGATTTTAATACGTAACCCGCCCAGCTGTGGGACGCTATAGGCTAGATTAAATTAGATGTATCCCACTACGCTGGATTTTTGCAATGACAGTCGATTTTTTTATGTACCAATAGTAGAAGGGGGCATTACCATATCTCTAATACAGCTGAGACCAGCTGAGGGTTCTTCATCAAATAAATAATAAATAAATAAATATCGGACAACCTCACACAAATCGATCTAGTCCCAAATTAAGCTCTAGAAGGCTTGTGTTATGGGTACTAGACGACGATATACATACTTATATAGATAAATATATACTTAAATACATAGAACAACCATGACCCAAGCACAAATATTCGAGTTCATCACACAAATATTTGCCCTGGCCGGGACTCGAACCCGGCACCGCCGGCTCAGTAGGCAGGTGTTTACAAACCGAGCCAAACGCGTCGTCAAAATACTTCAGACCTTGGATTTTTGACATCAAATGAAGCGGCCCACCAAGTTGAATATTAAAACACTTAAACGGGTTTACTCACGTCGTAGAAATCGAATAACGCTCGACATGTTTCGAATCGGTACGCGATCCATCATCAGGAGAGACGATCAGTCGCGACGGCGGCCAACCGAACACAACAAGTTGAATATTTTTTGTAAAGGCGGTATGTCGATCTCACGTCGATCTCTAATAGTTTGGTTGGGCTCTTGTGTTTTCTAATCAGAGTACTCCAGATCTTCGATTATCCTAGTTTTTAGGGTTCCGTACCCAAAGGGTAAAAACGAGACCCTATTACTGAGACTTCGCTGTCCGTCCGTCCGTCCGTCCGTCTGTCCGTCCGTCCGTCCGTCCGTCTGTCACCAGGCTGTATATCAAGAACGGTGATAGCTAGACAGTTGAAATTTTCACAGATGATCTATTTCTATTGCCGCTATAACAACAAATACTAAAAATAAAATAAAATAAACATTTAAGGGCTCCCATACAACAAACTTGTTTTATGGTACGGAACCCTTCATGCGCGAGTCGGACTCGCACTTGGCCAATTTTTATAGTTTTCGCTTTATGTGGCTATTAAACCCTAACTCTGTACCAAATTTCAGCTCTCTGAATTTATGGGAAGTACTACTTCTTTACTGATGATCATGAGTGAGTGAGTGTCGTAAATGCGAAACTTTGCTTTCGCTTAACTTCGGAACTAAATGACCTACAGACTTGAAATTTTGGATTTTAAGTATGTGATTATAGCTTACTGGATGACGAAAATCTCTGCGTTCTGGTCTTATCCAGAGGTGCTCAAATAGGGGCCTGAAAATGCGGCGAAATGGTTCCAGTAAAGGATGGTACGGCAGTGTTAGCTTCGCGCTCGACTTGGCGGGGGCACTGCCGTGCCCCCCGATCTATAGCATTAAGACTGACTTCACATAGGTACCTATGCTTTTAGTACAGTATATAAATACTTAATAACTTATACCTTCTTGGAAACCCTTTTTCACAAAAACAATTATAATAATTGCAATAATCAATTTGTATTTTACTTTTTATATACATAAGTACATTGTAAAAAACCTAGCCTAAGATTAAAGATAAAGAAAATAATAATAAACTAAGTGTTCCATCAAGTAGACAGTAAATTATGATTCGTTCCAATTTTGTTTGAGTTTTGTTCAAACACAGACGTGTACGACGTATTAATTGAAATGGCTCGTTGGAAATCAAAAATAACATTATTGAATATTTCGCAAACCGCGGAAAATATTTTGTGCGTCTATCGAAATTATTTCTCGTTCAATAAGAGTCAACGAATTGCCGTGATATTTAGAGTCATATTGACGTCAATAATATACATCGCCGCATTGATAGACGGCCTTTTTTACGTTTATCGCACATCAGATAATAAACCTTTTACGGCATTCGCATACGAATTGGTTTATGGTGTAATGACAACTTTAAATTGTCTGTTAGATTTCGTTATAAGCATACAGAGATCGATGAAGTTTTGTATGATTGTGTACAAAATCGACTTAGTTCACGATCATTGTTCGATGAGTAGTAAATACCGGAAAGAGTTTCGGAAATTGACTTGGCTAATTACTATTACATCTATATGTGTGATATCATGCTACGCTACTATTAAAGTTATTGCTTTTATGAATGTAATTGAGTGCTATAGCATTTCTTTCAAATGCGTTTTACCTGTAATTCAGTCAGTGATAAATTTCTGGAAAGAAATGCAGTTTTTTATTCGGATTCTTACATTTAACAATATAATCAGAATAATGAGCATTGCATTTAGTCAAATCAAAACTGATTTAATTTCGTTTGTGGAGATTTTTGAAAATACTGATGGGAGAAAAGATAACATTGATAATTTGGGAACAGATTGCAGTAATTTACTAGATATTTTAGAAAAGTCTATTGTGGCATTTAATCGTCTTAAGATGTGCAGTATTAGACTTGAGCAATGCTTTGGAATACAGGTAGGCGCAGCTAAATACTATCTTCTTAAGAGGCAAAAAGCATATTATGGCAAATATATTGATTATTTCAACCATTTTTTTAAAAGTGAATAGTACTTTTCCCTGAGTTCTAGACTGTAACATAGCTATTTAACGTTTTCATTGCGTGCAGAAGTAACAAAAAAATAAGTAAAAAAAAACAGTTTTCTGAGTGAATTTTGTCAATTTCGAGTAGTTTTAAAAACAAAAATTATCAGTGAAAGGTTCAAACTATAGGTTTCGAATATATATCAATCGATAGTAACAGCCCTGTTCTAAGTATTAGCATTGATAATTATATGTTAAGAAAAATGTTTGATCATATAGAAAAATGTCTAAAACTATCAGCATTTTTGAACGGATCAGGACATAGCTTTAAGGTGCAAATAAATCTGAGCATGTACTTGTAATATAACAGAAAATATTCGCTGTTTGAGTTTGATTCGCTGCAATAGGCGCAGGATGAGGACGTCCTATTTGAAAATGTATAGTTTTCGATTTTCCATATACTGGTAGTATAAAACGGTACTTGCCAAATTTTATAGTTGCCAAATATTCCCTTGAGTGTCGAAATATACGTTTTTTGCGGCATAAACAGCTTCGAGGAACTGTATATTTGAGTATTGTGGTTTTAATTTCAACTCGATACCTCTACGCGTTCACGAGATAAAGGGTTTCAATAGACAGACGGACGGACGCACGAACGTTTTTTCCTTTTGAGGTACGGAATTCTAAAAACGGAGAATGATCAACTCAGCTCGCTATTTTGTTACAAGTGAATAATCAGTTTTATCAGCACCATTATAACAAACTTCTCTTTGTTGTTAGTCGGTATATCTTTTTACACAGAATCACATGTGAAACGGGTTTACTTAAGTCTTATAAGACGAATATCGCTCCGAAACGGTTCATCAGGAGCGCCGATCCGTCGAAGCCGCGGGTAATCGATTGGAAACATGTCGAACGATATTCGACTTATACAACGAGAGTAAACCCGTATCATATGTGCTTTAATAGGTAGGTACCTATTGTTTTTCTATTGTGTCTTTTTAACATTATCAAATTTTAATATATTACAAAGAAATAACTAAGTTATTGAATTATATTAATCTCATTTTAGGTGGCGTTATCCATGTTCAACATAACGGTTGGCTACATTTTTTTATGTTCCCGCGGAATCTCTACATTGATACCCAGCGGGATGGTAAGATAAAATTTCATAAAAATCAACTAAGGCCTCTCGATAAAAAGAAAGGAAATATTTTTTATCTTTTTGTATTTTAAATTTTTTTATGTTCAATAATCCATTAGAAACACGTAACACAATGAAGGTTCTTTAAGTCGAGTACTGCGTCTAGGTCACGAGGCTTGCCGAGTGGCCTAAGTAAGGTACGAGATTTTAAGACCTAATTGTGTAACTATTGCATACAATACTTTTTATACGAGCAAAACGAAGAAAAACATTTTTTACTTAAATCGTCATTCCTACTATGATTTTTTATTTTTGATGTAACCTTTTTCGTTCAACTAAAACTAACCTATTAAAAAAAAACATGATCGCGATGGTCATGGCGGGTGCCTCGTGATTGGTTAAATTTTTTGACAAGTAATTTCAACCAATCAGTGAACAGTAGCGTGCTTTTTATTAAATCAAATATGCTTATGTTCTCTTTTTGAAGTTCTATTCTATTTTTTATATATAAAAAAAAAATGGCTACTGCCCATTGGGTCAATTTTGCCAGTGTCAAAGTTGACGAACGTTGTACGGTGAGTTGAGCTTTTTGTAAAGTGATAGCGATTTACAAAGAACCACGCGGTCTACCGGGCCTTGACCCAAGAAGGGCTATGTACGCTTTAAGTTGAATTCTTCATTAACTATTCACTCATACGGTAGTTCACTGCACAATAGACTATCAATACTACACATTGAACAACCAAAATGAATAAATAACGGATAACTAAACTTAAAGGCATGCGGCCATCTCAAGTCACAAACCGGAAAAACCTTTTTGAAGTTATTATAGTTGAGTAGAGAGATGTCTTAGGATATGAGTATTAAAGTTCTGTAGCGGGTACCATAGAGTATAGAATTAAGGTACAGGATTAAAAAGTGCGTTATTGTGATTTTGTCGGTGAAATTATAATTGTCAGATAAAAGTACGCGATTATAAAAAGCATTTTTTTAGGAATTCGATAATCGAGCAATTCAACTGATTACCATACTTCAGTTGATAAACTTCACGGGAGCCATAATGTCGGTTCTTTATTCCGGCCAGAGAGCACATAACGAAGTGGACGATTTGACGAGAACTATTGCGAGCCTGCACAACGCACTGCTTACAAGTAAGTAACATAACATAACCAACATGCTAGGCAGAACTTTTCATAGCACAATGGGACGTTAGAGAGCTATATAGAGCCGACATTAACATACATTTTTATTTATTTATTTAAACTTTATAGCACAATACACAAAGAAGTACAAATGGCAGACTTAATGCCTTTAGGCATTCTCTACCAATCAACCACTGGGTTAAACAGAAATATGTTGTCGGTGCAGGAAGGTTACAGACAAACAAAGTAATTACAACACAAATCAATTACCTAAAGATATATAACATTAAAGTGTAATTCATACTCAAAAGTGTATTTCATTCCCAATATTAATTTTATAGTCAGTGACATAGTCAGACAACGGGACAAAGAATATAAAAACCGGCCAAGAGCATGTCGGGCCACGCTCAGTGTAGGGTTCCGTAGTTGCCCATCCTTCAGAATAGACGGGTTTAAAACCGCGGTTTTAAGTCCGGGGTTTAAATTACGAGAAAGATTTCAAGCTCTATAAAAAGAGTCGTAAACGCCAAAGTAAGTACTTGCGGCACTTACGTCATTTTAAAGAAAATTATGAAATTTTTCGATAACTCAAAAACGGCTTGATCGAATTTATTCAATATCGAGAACGAAAAAAAAATTCACCCCCCTTTAGGTGTTGGGGAGATATCCGAAAAAAAGTATTTTTTTTAGTTTTTATTTTACCGTTCTGTCGGCGTGATACATACGGGTGCGCCAAAGTTCACATAATTTTTCAACCCCGATAATTGGAACTCCGAAAATGTTACTCATACAATTTTTCATCATAATAGTCACTATTTATACTTAGTCACTAATACTACCGATCATAACTCCGAACCATTTAAAATCATAATGTCAATTAACATAAATATCTCTAATACTACTTTTTATTTTCATACATGTATTCATCATAACTGTTTTTGATCCTATTTTTCACTGGCATAATTTTTTAAGCAGACTGGTTTGTACTCATAAACTCCACAATCCTATATTTTATAAGGAGACTGCGACAAAATGGAACATGGCTCAAAAACCGAAAACTGTAGGTTAGGTTAGGTTTGTATTATGACCACGTATAGCGGAGCGTCAAAATGCTTACATGCTTGCTTGCATGAACACTTGTAAATAATCTAGTATTAAATATTTTTTTTATAAGCAAAAGAGCCAGGATGGATTTGGGAAGAAAGTTTATTTAAGTAAGTATACCGTTAGGAAGAGCAGCGCCAAAATGAAGGGTGGGCCAACCAAAACCGAAAACTGTAGGTTAGGTTAGGTTTGTATTGTAACCACGTCAAAACGCTTGCATGCTTGCTTGCATGTCCACTTAACTCACTATAACTCAAAACAAGCATTATGAATAAAAACATATAAAAAAAATCTGTATCGATAATTAAATTGTCATATATCGATAATTAGATTGACAAGTATTGTAATTTATGATTCTGAATGAAAGAAATATGAAAATCAGCATTATGAGTACACATAATCTTCGTGACGACATTATGAATTACGATGTTCTGAAAACTGTCTATTATGAACTCGGTTGGTAGTAGTACAAAATTTATGACGGACAAATGTATGAAGTAAAAAATTCGGAAGAGTGATGATTCTGACTACAAATCGGTAGGAAGAGAAAAATTCGGAGGATTTATGTGAGCCAATATGGACCCGATACATACACATACTCATACCAAATTTCAGCTTTCTAGTACTAATGACCACGGAGCTAAGCCGCGGACGGACGGACAGACGGACATGGCGAAACTATAAGGGTTCCTAGTTGACTACGGAACCCTAAAAAGACCTCATTTGTGTAGGAATTGGTTTTTTTTCTCATCACAACATACCAAGGTAATGCGACTTTTTGCCATGTTTTTGGGGTAAATTAGTTTTTAAAGTGATCGAAGATCCAGTAATGACTAGAAAAAGCATGAAGTCTTTAATTAATATAATATTAATTAGAAATTGTATTTGATTTATAATTTTAGTCATTTAACACTTGGTCATTTTAACCACAATCCATAACGGCACTTTAGATTTAAATGTAATAATGAGGATGAGTTTGAGTCTGAATTACTTTTAATGTTGATGTCGGCTCCAATAGCTCTCGAACGTCCCGCAGTGCTATAAGAAGTCCGATGCCTAAACATGACTAAATAAATTTACCTACGTTAAAACAGTGACGTATGTATAAAACACTGCAGGTGGCAGGTCATTGCGTAAACGTGAAAGTTTATGAGCATCGATGAGTTCGCTCCTTAATTAATATCGCAAATCTCCCAATTGACTGTCGGCGTTTCAGTTCCAGGTCCAGTAGCTTCAAAATTGCGAAAGTCCGTGAAAGATTTCCACCGTCAGATGTCGCTGGAGCCGGTCAGAGTCAAGATTATGTCCATGATGCCCGTCCAAATGTCCTTACTCCTGCAAATATTGACAACTGTCGTCTCTTATACCATCATCATTCTGCAATTCAATCATGTGGTATAAATCAGAACTGAATAACCTCGTGTGGCCCAATGTGCCTGTTAATGCAGAAAGTGACACATAACTCGGATCCAGACGTTTTTTTGTGATATACGCACGCGTAAACGCCCAGTGTATATATTCTATTCGTCTAGACCCTAGAGAAAAACATGGTTAAAATAAAAAACATAGTTTAGATCTTCACAAAAAACAAAAATCTTGGGCCACAGGTACATTTGTAAAGAAATTGAACATAGGAATGTACATTGGGCGTTTAGGCCTTATGGTTTTATTTGGGCTTAGGCCTTACGAGGATAAGTAAAATCTACTTCATTTCTAGATCATCATCACATTCAAGAACGCTGATACTTAAGAAGAATAGCATTTTAGTAGGTATATTAGTTTTGCGTTGTAATTTTGTACACGATCAAGACTAAAGAATGTTGAATGTAATGTATGTACTTCTGATACTTATTTATCGACCGTAAACCTTCTTCCACAAATCCTTTTAGGGTTCGGTACCCAAAGCAAGGTAAGTTTGCAATACTCTTACAGGGTCCATGTGATACATATGTATATTTTTTAAGTTCTCTTGTAATTACCATGGTATGCAATAAAGAATATGAATATGAAAGGGTATGAACAGGACCCTATTACTAAGACTCCAATGTCCGTCCTTCCGTCCGTCCGTCCGTCTGTCTGTCACCAGGCTGTAACTCATGAACCGTGATAGCTAGACAGTTGAAATTTTCACTCATGGTGTATTAACAGAACGAAATAAATATTTCCGACCCTTCTGTTTGTTTAAAGTCAGTAAAAAAAAATAAGACTATTATGTTTATCAAATATAAGAATCACATTAGTTAAGTGGTTATATTTCATTTGTTTACCTCCATTTCCAATTCCTGTAGTAGTATGTTCACTTTTTTTATATAGCCTACATGTGTGTTCCACTGCTCAGCAAAGGCCTCACATCTTTTTCGCCAGTCGTCTCGGTGAACTGCATGTTCCTGCCAAGCGTTATCGCACGCGTACTGGTCTTCCAGCCACATACTAAAATAATCATTTCAAGCTATTTAATTAAATGAAGTTAGAAATGTATCGTTTCCGTAAATTTCAGAATCCTCATTTTGTATGAGAAACTAGGAAAGTTTCCAGAAATTTCCTGAACCGGCACATCATTTACTGAAGCGTACTAGCGATTCTTTAAGATATAGAAGTGGACGGAGATGGGTGAATCGACATACCACGTGTAAGAATGGTCAATTTTCCTTAATTTAAGACTGCCTTATTGTATACCCTTTAATTTCATGGAGGTCTTGACGGCACTTGCCGTTTAATATGGCGCGCGTATCGCTCCTTAATTAAAGTCCAGCTATGGCGAGCATCGAGAAGGAATGTCCGTGCTTCAGATCTAATGGTGTCGCATTCTAATTGAGCGTCTGCTAAGGCATCTTAAAAGGCATGTCAAGCAGGGACTCATACTTGTGCGAAGGATTTTTTAGGGTCCCGTACCCAAAAGGTCCCAACGTGACCTAAGTCGCTCTGTCCATCTGTTAGACGGCCGGATCTAAAACTCCGTTGAATAACTTTTTGAAAACTGCTCAGTAAATACTAAAATTGGAAGGCCGAAAAATTGTATTAATTGTACAGTTACCGAAAGTTTCACTCTCAAGATTCAGTGAGATTTACTTGAGGTAAAACTCGGGCGTTTCCTGAAATCCAACCATGCATGTCTAATCGTCGAGATTATTAACAATGAAGCCAAAAGATCCGTGATGGATAATCCCGTCGTAGGCAGTGCATTTTTGAGTGCCGTATCCTATACTATTTATTCATAATGTATTTAGATACCCTATTTCCCGAAGGTAACTCAGATTTGGGAATTGCTGAATAAAATTCTAAGGACAGTCCCAAAATTAAGAAAATACTATCCAAGGATGGCATCCCGTCCTCCTGACTGCAGCTGGCGATTTTATGCTAGTTTCACACGAGGGTAGAACAGTGAGGCAGAAAAATGGGACAGAACAGTTTGTAAGGACACCGGCGTTTAAAAATAGAACAGTCAAGAACGCGTAGCGATGGAGCGTCGAAAGCGACAACGGTAACGTTGATTGAACACTGTCCAGCCCGTGTAGCACAACTTTGCTTAGACATAGCGCTACCGCTACCCGTCACTCTCTCACATTACCGCACAGAAAGAGACTGATAATTATCTCACGCGAGAAATAGTCGCGTATGCTAGAAGTGCTTCTCTTCGCACTGCACTGCCCTCGCGTTCACACGTGTCCAGCCACAAGACATATACGAGCGAGAAAAGTGGTGAGGGAGCAAACTGCCCCGAAAAATAGACCAGCGAGCTATTAACTGTTCTGCCTCAGTTACTATCAAAACAGTACTGTCCTATACTGTTATGTGCGTTCAAACAGTACCAGTACTGTGCTGCCTACTGTTCTGCCTCACCGTTCTGCCCTCGTGTGAACCCGGTATTAGGTTATAAAATTAAAATACTGCAGTGCAGTGGTGCAGGTCAGAATTCCCTTCTTATGTTGAATTCAGTGTAGTGTCACGTTTCTTAGTAACCAGATTAAATGAGTAATAGAAAGCTGATTAAATACCAAGTTAGCGGTTGAATTGAATCCTAACGACGTCCTATTTTCAAAAATGTCCGCCGCTGCCCGTGAATGGCGGCCAATTGGGCGCAATCCCGCTATTTATTAGCCGGGTCCATGCCTACTACCAATACTGAGTATTACTCTATGGTTACTCTGAAGCTCTAAATTCGAAGTTTTTATCAGTCACCCACGTATTGAACTGTATGCAAAGCGACTTCGAATTTAGAACTTAAAGAGTTAAGTATTTATTTGGCTCACAAAACCGCATTCAGACTTAGCCACGCGCTAACAAATACATTTGTAACCCCATTTTAGCAGGTCAGAACAAACTAATAAACAGAGGCCTGTTTTGTTGTAAAGTATTTTTTATACATTTTTTGTTACAGTCAGGAAAATGGATATCTTTCCCTTCTAGAGGATGCCAAATAAACCAATATTTTCGCACTACCACTTTGTCAAAAAAGTACGACTCAAAAAGTCAAAACAAATATTATCAGAGTAATAAACGAATGATTTAGCCCCTGGATTTCTGCAGTGATTAGTTAAAAGTACTCATCTCTGAATACCCAAATAAGGCAATGAGCTACTAATTAAGTCATTTGGTGCAAAATATAGAGGTTACTTAGAACATTTCCAGGTGCTTAGAAAATTGCTGATTTTATGGATTTTGCTGTGGTCTTTTCGTATTTCATCTATGCCACTGAAGTTCGCATGATTTATTTTGCACAATGTTTTAAGCATAAGCATAGCTCGTACTAATCAATCAAAATATGTTTTTTTTATGGAAAAACTCACAAATTTTTCACTAATTTTGTGTGGCGGTTATAATTGAAATATATAACTAAGAATATTGTACATAATACAGCTGTATTACATCTCTTTCCATTTCCGTTGCATTTATTTTGCGATTATTAGTCCGGGCTATGTTTATTAGTAGGTATGTTTTGCTAGAGTGCGGTCGGTGTGTTCCCTTTTCGGTATACATATAATCTGATAGGTATGTTTACGCGAGTACCGCAGTGTACCGGTAGCCAATTACTGAAACTGCATGGAGAATCATTTGGAGACGTTTGCACAAACCGAAGAACGAATGTCGATTAGATTTCCAATTTAAAACCAGAGCTGTGGGCTTAAGCGAATAACGGTTCCGGTTGAAATAAAACACAAGTGAATACATATGTCGAGATAAATAAGTACTGTTAGTTCGTTAAATTTTGCATAATAATGCCAAAACTATCCAATGATGATAAAAGTCAAGTTTTGACGTGACAACGTCTAATAAATTGATGAACGCCGGCCGCGCATACGAAAAAAGATGACGTCATTGTAGCAATACTTTGTAGCGCCGTGGACATGACGTCATTGTAGCAATACTTTGTAGCGCCGTGGAAGGGAAGGGGAACCACGTGACTGACACAAGCCTACGTCATCATGCTGTTCACAGATTCTCAAACTTTAAAATGTGGGAAGAGGGAAGAGGGATTCATTTCAATAAATATTCTACCGAGAATAAGACGTTGTCACGTAAAATCTTCCTTCGCCCGTAAAACCGACTACAGGCAACCATTTTTTTTTCAATAAGGGTAAGGGCCTGGCCACATCACCACGGCACGGCGCCGCGTCGTGGATTTTTACGGCGCCAGCGCATACAAAGCCACCGTAAAAATCCACGACGCAGCGCCGTGCCGTGGTGATGTGACCAGGTCCTAACCTAGTATTTATTTCGCAAGAAAAACGAAGGATTAAACAGCATTTCCTGTAAACAATGTTTTAAATTTGGTTAATCGCAAATCGTAAAGGTTAGTAAGTCGTCTCACGTAAAAATTGTCAGGAACGGCGCGACCCACTCGCGAGTCGCGTAGCGCACGGATAGCTACCCCTGATGAGGAGCTCCAAATGAGTTTGAGACATGTCGGGCCGTTCCTGACAATTTTTACGTGAGTTTAAACCGTTTCTAAAATTATTAATCACAAATCCTTGACAAATATTGAAAATGAAAATAGTTATTTGTGCAACAAGAGAGCAAAGTTGTTTTTTGTTACGAGTGCTGATTTTGAGTCCCGAGCAAGGGAAGGATTCTACGTTTGAATCACGAGCGTAGCAAGTGATTCTTTGTTAGAATCCTGAGTGTAGCGAGGGACTCAACAGCACGAGATGCAAAAAACTTTGCTCTCGTGAAGCACACACAACTTTTCACCTCATCAGCGAGAACATATTCGACATTTTGTGCTTTTGCTTCCAACGTATGTTGATAGTCTTTGTTGCTGATTTCAATAATATTATTAATCAGAAAATAGATAAGTGCTGCTTAAAAAGGAATAACAACATATGTAATTTAAATTGAAATTATAATCAACCAACCAACACGGTTATTGTCATTATTTGATCAAATTGGAAGATTTAGCAGATACATGACGTGTTTATTTATAAATACATATTATATTACGAGATTTTGTTTATAAATTGATTAATATTTTTACTCCTAAAACACCAAACAAAATAAATGCAAAAGAAAATAACAATTACAATATGAACAGGATATTTTTTAAGGTACGTTTCGAATATGCATCTATGATAAATGGTGAAATTATAAATTATTATTATATTTACAATAAGTAATAAGCTGAAAAATCTTATTTTATTTGAGCAGTGATCTATTGTTTTATATAAAAGGCACAATAATTTTAATATTCGGTCGTTAAATAAAAATATAAAAAAGAAAAAAAATACGTTGCAATTAAAACTTTTTCGGGTGTTTTTAATGAATTTTTTGGTATAACGCGTATCCGAACTGTTCTCAATCGAGGTCGGATTCAAAAATCGAATTTCAAATTGATAAGTTTCTATCCCTCTCTTTTATATACATATGAAAGAAACAGAGTGCATCGAGATTCAAATGATTAGAATTTTATAATTAACCTTTGGCTGAAGAATGACAATTCGTGGTCAGATATTGAAAAAATTAAAAAGCTACTTTCTACTCACGCTCGAAACAAAATCGCATTTTGTTCACTGTTATCTGACAGCAAAATCGCCATGTTTGAGCTGGTTAGGTGAAAATGTAATTGTTTATTGGTTTACATAAATTTACATATTACAGGTTTGGGATCTCCTATTAAGGCGACTCCGTACGTGGAATGGTGATTTTTAAAGTCCTAAGGCTCGTAATCTTGCCAACGGAAAAATCTGAAAAAAATATATGTTATTTTTGACTATTTTTTCTAAAAAATAATGTTGAAATAGGGTCGTTTTCAATTTTCAATTCCCTAAGGCTTCTAAACTACAAGTGATATTTACACGGCTCTTTCGCAAGAACATTGACAATTCATTGATCTTTAATCGTATTGTTTAAAAGTTAGTAAAATGGAAATTCGGTTTAATAAAGCATCAAAAAAACTGAATTTCCGCGAGCGCGGCCGTGCCCGGGCTGCGAGCTCAGTGTAAATCTAACCGTCGAAGGGGAAGGCTGTGTCACTTGCTCTCGCGATCCATCTAGTTATGGAAAATTGTTATAGTACCGGATCCCGCGGAGGTTCGATCTGTCTTCGTGCGTTTAAAGTGTATTTTAAGAGAGTGTACTTCGTTTTTTCACACGACTACGCTATGCGACATAACAAAAAGCACTCATTTTCATATAGAATTAAATTCAACTGTTTTTTTTTCGTATTAAGGTATCTATTAATTTGAAGTACTTATAAAAAAAAATTGTCATTGCTTAGCATTCCCGGACACATTTGGATACTTAGATATTCTCAGTCATGGGCCCACACCAGACAGGATTCCCAGAAAATAACACTTTTGGTGTGGGTTTTAGGGCCCTTCTCTGTGTAATATTAGAGTACCTTAGGTATTTCGGTTAGTAAAAAAAATCTGATAATACAGATATTTAAGTATGATAACGTCTAATGATCTTTATTAATTCAACCCTAAGAGATATGAATATCGTAATGCAGAACAAGTATTGTTCGTTTGAATACCATTGTTATATTCGGCAAAACGCTAATTTACGAAAACGAATATTTATTGTAAGTATTCACATTCGTTGCGTCACTAGTACAGTACATGACATATGATATAAAAATACATTATCAAAAATTACAATAATTTTCTAGTTTAAGAAGGCAATTGACAATTTTGGCATGAGGGCTTATTTATGTAAATATAGTCAGAATACATATTTGCATCAATAAATTTCCCACTTCATATTTAAATCTAAATGAGCGTTAGTAATTATTGACATATCCGCCGGGCCTAGCTAGACATACCTAGCCTGGCAATAAGTTCTGTTCCAATTGTTTACCGTTTATAAAATAAAAACCTGATTTTTATTACATATCGTTTAAAAGCCATATATTAATGATCGGATTACAGTTGAATTAATGAAAAAATATATAACTTTATTTAGACTCATCGTAATGCCCGGACTTGATTTTTGACTAATGCTCAGAATTTTTCTCTCTAAGTTTGCCAGAGGGCAATGAAACGATCTTGGATCAAAACTAATCGATCGCGGAAGGAACGCCAAAACCCAAATAGCTTACGTAACTCAGACAACCGCTAAACTTAAGTAGGGCTGACACGTTTGCCGCATGTCAACCGATCTGCAGATCAAGAAATCTACACCCACCCAATAAAATTCGGAACTTCTAAGATAACGTAAAAAAAATATACGGCTCATTTTGCCGCAAAAAAACGTATCTACGCTGGAAAGGAAAATTATCCAAGAGACACGGAGCTAACTTTACAGGAGATCTAAAAAACTACGAACTTTTTCAAGAAATAAAAAGTTATTAAATATTCGGTGGACCTACTTTTTAAATGAAGCATTTTATAATGTCGCTTTTGTTATTTTGTCTATTAATGGAATAATTTAAAATTTAGCATCGCTTACGCAAAATGGCTGTCAAAATAGAATTAGGTAAAATTATCTAAACGACACGTTTCCCGGGAAATCAGTCAGGTAAAATAGTATAATCTATTACACAACAATCAACACAATTAACAATATATATGTGCATGCTCATTTTATAGTCAGGTAAATATATAAATATGCATAAATCAGCATGAAATAAATAAAGAAAAATTATCTAATCGCCTTTGTAGGAAATATTTCAGACATGAAAAGCTATTTATCGTTCAATAAAAACTCACGATTAATGTTTTAATTACAGGAAAATATTTATTTTCAAACATTAGAATAAGAATAAAGAATAAGAATAATTTTTATTTTACCAAAAGAAACATTACTACATTTAACATAATTTTACAGTGACTTCCACACTAGGCATAGCCTGTATCGTGGAAGTCGTATTAAAATTAATGAAGTGACATTTAAAGTTCTCTAAGACTAAAACTTATGGTCCAATTACGCAAATACAAAAAAAACTGCTTTAGAAATGTTAAAGATTTATCCATCAGATATCACGTGAAATTTCAATTTTATCAATTTTTATGTGTGATCTGCTGAAAGATTTCCAGTAGTTCTAGACCAATGTATGGTAGCAAACGATAGCTATGACTAATGAGAACAGCACAAGAGTTCTCAAGACTGCAGTCACTCGGTACTCATTAAGGAATTTTAAATCACGAACTACGTGAAATTTCAAGTTTTACAATTGCAATGAGATAATATCCTATCCTAACAAGAATAACAAAACTACCTACAACTCTGTGTGGTATAAGTGACGTCTCGTAAGACACTGTTTGAGTGAGATGGCGTTTGGGTCCATCAAGTGAGTCCAAAGGAATGCCTTAGCGCCACAGACACAGATTTACACCGCAGATGGCGGCCTAACGGCCTTTATAAATATATTGAATTACTACTAAATGTGTGATATTTTATAAAACAGAACCGGTAAAAGTGTCTAACTACCAATTTAACGAAAATATTTGTTTTTTAGTACATTCTATGCGACAAATACGACTCAATTGTCATTCAAGCAATTCAAGATAAGCGACAGTAGTCGATCAAAGTCATATCAGGTAAAAAAGGATAAGCGACAATGGTTTCATAGTATCAAAGCAGGTAAATTTGGATAAACGCCAATAATTAAGATACGACAATCAGGTAATTTAATCTAACTATGCTGTTTTTTTTATTCTGTTTAATAATGTGGAAATACCACATTTTTACTTTTTGGCTAATGCGCATATAGTCCATTGAATGAGTCCCTCCAAGGGGGGTCTAGAGTGCGTGAGTTAGTAACGTAAGATGTTTCTTCGGAAACATGTCAAGAGTCCCTAGGTAATAAACATACTAAAACCCCGGGACACTAGGAGGAGCCCCGGAGTGGGGGGAGGGGGGGAAAGGGTCCATTTTTTCACTTTTCGCTTAAATCTCAAAAACGGTACATGTTAGAGAAAAACTTTCAAGGAAAAGTTGAAAGGCCATAAAATTATCTACAAATTGTACCTGAATATTTTTTTTCTATTCGCAGCCGTTTTCGAGCTACATCCCATGGAAGAAAAAAATAAAAAGGTCAAGTTGCGTAACTACTCTAATATAATATTTTGACAATCAATTCCTCCTAAAGGCTTCCATGGAGGAATGTGTTTTTTTTACCAATGATAGACCTAATTAAGAGCAATCTATCAGTACCGGTCACAAGTTGCACTTTTGAGCTTTTTGGAAGAAAAAAAATAAAAAGTTCAAGTATCGTAACTACCCTAATAAAATTCAATTCCCCGTAAACGCCTCCGTGGTGGAATCTGGTATTTTTATCAATGATAGACCTAATTATGAGCAATCTATCTGTACCGGTCACAAGTTGCACTTTTGAGTTTTTTTGGAAGGAAAAATAAAAAGATCAAGTTCAGTGACTCAAACTACCCTAATATAATATTTTGACAATCGATTCCTCCTAAAGGCTTCCATGGAGGAATGTGTTTACTTTACCAATTATAGACCTAATTAAGAGCAATCTTTCAGTACCGGTCACAAGTTGCACATTTGAGTTTTTTGGGAGAAAGAAATATTTTTTGATCGATTGATGTGATAAACATGGGTATGTAGTATGGGGAAATTGTTTGAGCCAAAATCATTTTTTACTGCGTGTAACTCAGAAACGGTAGGATATAGGAAAAAATTATTTAGGTACAACTTGTAGATAATTTTATGGCCTTTCAACTTTTCCTTGAAAGTTTTTCTCTAACATGTACCGTTTTTGAGATTTGAGCGAAAAATGAAAAAATTGACCCTTTCCCCCCCTCCCCCCACTCCGGGGCTCCTCCTAGTGTCCCGGGGTTTTAGTATGTTTATTACCTAGGGACTCTTGACATGTTTCCGAAGAAACATCTTACGTTACTAACTCACGCACTCTAGAACTTTTTATTCAATGGACTAATAAGCATTTTAAACACACATGACACAGAGGGCGCTCCAGTAGCGAAGAATTATGGAATCAAAGATTTAGTGTGATTGACGTAACGATATGATAGCTCAGTTGGTAGAGCACTACGCCGAAAACTTAGGGTCGCAGGTTCGAGTCCTGCTTACATTGCAGTGGATCACATTCAATTCTTCTTTCATAATTTACCTCTATGTTAATTTTATCATAAAGACATAGGTAAAATGCCTCAAACGACATTAAAATATATTTTACGATCAGGTAAAAACAGTTAACCAACAAGTGCAAGGTTAGTTGCAATAAAGAAAAATTATCCAATTTGTTTGATCTGTTTTGACAAATAAGTAAAAAAGCTCTAACGTTAATTATTATGCAAAAAACTTTTTATGTAATCTCCATTTTGCTAAAAAAACCTCAAAAATCAAGTCGTTTAGTAGAAAAAAAAGTAGAGATTCTCTAAATCACCGACGGGATAAGCGACACAAAAGTCGTCAGACAGATGTATACGAAACCCAACCCATTCGATGCAGAAAAATCTGCCGATCCCAACAGTGTGTATAACTCAATATCCCCAAAAATGTCGCTTAGATAAGTTCTCCTTTCCAGCATCGGCATATTTTGACACTCAAGTAAATTAACATTTATAGGGTATCCATTGACCTTGAACATTGAAATTAGCCAAAAAATTCGTCTAGTAAAATTTCGTCAATATCAACAAGTATAGGGGAAAATCTGAGAACATTACCAATGTAGTCATAAAAAACTATCACTGTTTATAAGTAGGTAAAGGACGTAAATCCGTTTTCCAACGGTAAAGTTGAGTTTGTCGCTCTATTATTTATAGTTTATCTTTTCATTAGAGCAGCATGACCCGGGGGATAAAGCTGTGCCTCCACCACTATGTTAAAATATCGGTTCATACGCTGGGTCACGATATGATTTATTTATTAAAAAACGATATTTTTGCATGATTTTACACGTATAATCAAGAATCTTGTCGGCATTTTAACTATTTTTGGTAGGTTGTTGTAACGAAACGCAAGGCTTCAGAGGGGACTGCGGGGAGCGGGAGGGCAACCGCCCTCTCTTCGACCTTCTCTCTCGGACCATCGCTGTGACTAGACAAATTTTTGAATCCGAAAACGGACATGCATATACTTTCTTCCTATTTTTTGTTATAAATAAATACATTCTTAAAATACATGGTCTTCGATCCGAATAATTAATTGAATCAGCGAAACACTAAGGAGTCCACTACGGCTGAAATCAAGAAGAAACGCATCCAGTGGAATATTTCCTGCGCATCCAACATGCTGATGCTTATCCAGTGAGGAGTGCAGCCAGAAACATCCCGGTGCGGCGATATCTTCACTTCACTTCAGCTACGAAAGCAGACCCCGCGACCCTACAATACATCGAGTACTATACCGAGTGAACAGGTTCAGAGCATAAAGTGAGTCCGTTCCTTTATTTCCCGTATTTTCCGTGTCCAATGCGATTTAGAAATATCATTTACAATATTCCTTTACTTGACACCATTTATAAAGTTTAAAGTCATAGTTGGGTGTTAAAGGGATTAACGGAGCTATTCAAAGCTATTTTACATCTAGTTATACATAAATTATAAGCGCGATTCGCAAATAAATCATATTGCATATATTCTAAGATTTCTAAGTACATTAGGCTAAGCGCAGATAAGACGTTCCTTTGTTAAAACTAACGGTAACGGGTCGCCCGGCTGTCGAGTTAATCGTCAGACTTTAACTATCTCGCTTATTGTAAACAACATTTTAATACGTATTTCGCCCTGTTTTATTAAATTTGCGTTTTAAAGTTAACTTGTCGTAATAGTGTGTTGGTGATTTGGTGAAACAAAGTGTATATTAGTGTCCAAGGTAAATACGAAGTGCAATCTAAGATGTCGGAAGCCGTAATTAAGGAGTTAATTAAAAAACGCGGTCATATTAAGGCACGATTGACTAAATTTTCAGGTTATTTACAAGAAATAGCCGATCAGACGTTGTGTGCAGCTCAGGTGACAGAATTACAACTTCGTATTGCGAAAATGGAATCTTTATATAACACGTACGACGAGTATCAAACCAAGTTAGAGTATATGATGGAAGATGACGAGGTGCAATTGGACGAAAGGTCGAACTTCGAGAATTTATATTACACTACAGTCGCGGCGGCTACGGAATTGGTTACAATGCATACGAAGGTACCGGCTAGCGATGGGGGTTCCGAAAAAGGTACCAGGCGTCACTCGCAAGTAAAATGTAAGTTGCCAACGATTTGTTTACCTAAATTTGGAGGTTCATATGATACATGGCTTGAGTTCCGCGATACATTTGAGAGTTTAATCAATAATGACGACTCCATCGATGATGTAAACAAGTTCCATTACTTGCGAGCCTCTTTACAAGACAGTGCCGCGTTAGTAATACAATCATTAGCGTTATCTAGCAGTAACTATAAAATTGCTTGGCAGTTATTATGCGATCGTTACAATAACAGTAGGTTATTAGTGAATAACCATATCAAAGCAATATTTAATATAAACCCTATCACCAGGGAATCACCGACAGGTATTCGGTACATTATTGACACGTTATGTAAAAACATTCGTGCTTTAAATACACTTAACGAACCGACATCATACTGGGATACATTATTAGTGTATATAACATGTCAAAAATTGGACAATGTCACAAGACGAGAGTGGGAACAGTTTGTGCCTAGTTGCGGAAAGGTTACTTTCGATTCTCTTATAAATTTCCTCAGCGATCGTGCGGATCTTTTGGAGACAATGGCGATGGATGGGCCGGGACGACGTGCGTCTTGGCCGCTCGCGCCCGGCGCCGGCCTCGCCGCCGGGACGCACGCGCGCTCCGCCGTACGACGGGTAAAGGAGAATTGTTTCGTAGGACTAGATGCCCATCAAAACAATACTGTGAGTAGCCCACTATTTAGTATTGAGTGTCCATTATGTAAGCGTGGTCATTGGTTATTTGAGTGCCCCGACTTTCTCGCATTATCTAACAAAGAGCGTGCAGATAAGGTTCATGGGATGAAAATATGTATGAATTGTTTGAAACCTGGCCATATAGCTAAATATTGTAGACGTGGTCCGTGTAAGTCGTGCTCATTGCGTCATAACTCGCTTCTACACGTAGATAGGGTTCCGCCAGTATCACAATTGACATTGCCAGTAATTGAAGTCACCAATTGCGATCAACATGAACCGCTACCTGGCCCCAGCAGCAGTACCAATAACAGCGTTATGCTGACAGCTCATCCAGCTATGCAAGGCCAAGTCTTATTGTCTACGGCGTTGGTAGAAGTGTACGATCGTGCCGGTAACGTTCATGTAGCACGATCCATCTTAGATAACGGTAGTACCTCTAGTTTTATGACTGAAAATTTGTGTAAAAAACTGAACTTACCTACCAGGGGTGTCAACGCTTCTGTGTCAGGAATAACCAACGTTAACTCTAAATTAAATAAGTTGTGTGAGGCAAAACTTACGTCATTATTAGATAAAAGTTTCAGTATCCAAACATCATTTTTTGTACTGCCTGAAATTACAAGTAACTTACCTTTGCGTGAGGTAAATGTATCAATGTTGGACCTACCTAAACATTTAGTCCTAGCTGATCCTAAGTTCTATGAGCCGGCAGCTGTCGATCTTCTTATTGGCGCCGATGTCTATTGGGAATTATTAGGAAATGGTAGGCTGACCTTGGGGCGAAACAAACCCACGATTTATGAAACCCGGCTCGGTTGGGTAGTGTCGGGCTCTTATGCAAACAACCCTAATTCCAAAAGCGTAAGTTGCAATTTCGTGCACTTGAACAATGGGGATGACGAATTGACGCGTTTTTGGAAATTAGACGAAGCTACAGTTAAACCCGCGGCAGCTTACTATACCAACGAGGAAAGGGCTTGCGAGGAGCACTTTGTTCAAAACACTACGCGATTACCCGATGGTAGGTTCGTGGTAAAATATCCCTTAAAGCAGCCGTCATCCTCTTTGGGCGATTCGTACGAGCGGGCCAAGCAATGTTTTATGTCATTAGAGCGCAGGCTTGAACGACAAGCACAGTTAAAATCTATGTATACGGAGTTTATGAATGAATACGAGACTTTGGGAGACATGTCCAAGGTTACTAGCAATGAGACGGAAGGAAACTTTTTGCCGCATCACGGCGTACTTCGTCTATCAAGTCTTACGACAAAATTACGCGTCGTTTTTAATGCCAGTTCGCGTACATCGACTGATGTGTCGCTTAACGATATACAGCTAGTAGGGCCGACTATTCAGGACGATCTCATAGCTATCTTGTTACGATTTAGACAATATCGCTTTGTATACACAGCTGACGTTGAGAAAATGTACAGAAGGATAGTCGTACATCCTGATGACAGGCATTTACAGCAAATTAATTGGCGTAAGGATCCGTCTGAACCCTTGTGCACTTATAAGTTAAATACGGTCACGTACGGGACCGCGAGCGCACCATTCTTGGCTGTCCGCTGCCTTAAGCAGCTGTCACTGGAATGTGCTGACCCTCAAATTGCTGAGACCATTGCCCATGACTTTTACATGGATGATTATTTGTCAGGGTCTGACACAGAACAGGAGGCACTCAAAACAATATCAAAGGTCAGCGAAGTTTTAAGAGGTGCTGGTATGAATCTGCGTAAGTGGCGATCTAATGAGCCTCGTCTCATCATGGAATGTACAGGCGAATCCAGAGATCTTAATTTAGGTAATTTAGATGAATCTAAAACGCTAGGGCTAGGTTGGAAATGTGAATCAGATGAACTGTACTTTACTATTGACATAGGAAAAACTCCAGATAAGCTAACTAAACGGTTTATTCTGTCTACAATTGCCAAAATATTTGACCCCGTAGGTCTTTTATCTCCTGTCGTGGTACAGGGCAAGATTTTGCTGCAACAGATCTGTCTTGCAAAAATATCTTGGGATGATGAAGTTCCCCAAGAAATTTCACAAAATTGGCACAAGATTATAAGATCTTTGCCAGCATTAAACAATCTGCGTATTCCCCGTGGCGTCTTAGGAATTAACGCATCGCGAGTAGAGTTCCATATTTTTACAGATTCTTCTCAAGCTGCTTATGGAGCTTGTTTATATGTACGCACCATTACTACGGCTGGAATAGTTACGCGGTTACTGATGGCAAAGAGTAGAGTAGCTCCAATTAGACCGGTAACTATCCCGAGAATGGAACTATGTGGAGCGCTGATTGGAGCGCAACTATATCAAAAGGCTTTAAACTCGCTTCGTATGACTGCAGATAGCTGCACGTTTTGGACCGATTCGATGATCGTGTTAGGGTGGCTTAGGATGCTACCAAACCAGCTTAAAGTATTCGTACGAAATCGTGTGTCCGATATACTCGAAATTACTGGTAGTTGGCCTTGGCGGCACGTACCTACAAATGATAATCCCGCCGATTTGGTTTCGCGCGGTCTTAATGCGGATTCCATTGCTACTGCTGATCTTTGGTGGACTGGACCGTCCTTTCTACGAAAGGATGAGAAAGATTGGCCTAAGACATACGAGGCAAGCAATTCTAATGCTGAGTTAAACGCCGAAGTGATCACAACTAACGCAGTTAGCGAAACTTTGTGTCCTTTAGTGGAATAAAATTTTACAAAATTTTCGAGTTTCACCAAAGTCAAACGCGTTGCCGCTTATGTACTACGATTTATCAATAACACGCGTTTGCCTGGCGCTAAACGTGTAGGACCTCTCAGTGCTAAGGAGTTACAAGAGGCTACGAATATTTTAATAAAATTAGCACAAATTGAAGCATTTTATTCATATGATTTTGTTAAAAACAAAACTGCACTCAAAGCCAAAGACCCACTTACAAAATTGGATCCTTTTGTGGATGCTGAGGGACTCGTTCGTGTAGGTGGTCGGCTAAAAAACACGCCCTATTCATTCGACAAAAAGCATCCAATCGTCCTGCCAAAAAGGCATTTTATAACGATAACTTACTTTAACTTTGTTCATAAATTATTATTACACGCCGGACCTCAAGCTATGTTATCATATGTACGGAATACCTATTGGCCTATTGGAGGTCGCGCTCAAGCTAGGTCAACGTATCATAAATGCGTCCTGTGCTCTCGTATGCGGGGTGCAACGGTGGCACCACTCATGGGTAGTTTGCCATCTTCGCGAGTGACTCCAGGTTTTCCTTTCGAGGTTGTCGGCGTAGATTATGCAGGACCGATAATGGCTGCATCGCGTAAAGGTCGTGGGTGTCAAATAATTAAGGTTTATATCGTAATATTTGTTTGTTTTAAAGCCAAATGTGTGCATTTAGAGTTATGTAGCGATTTATCAGCAGAATGCTATATGGCTACTTTAAGGCGATTCATTAGTCGCCGCGGCTTACCTTCCGACATATACTCCGACAATGGGACTCAGTTTGTCGGCACCTATAATGAGTTAAAAAGATTTCTTGCCAGTCAAGCTACAAGGTTATCTGAGGCTGCAGCCAACGACGGAATTAGGTTTCACTTTGTTCCACCATATTCACCACACTTTGGCGGTTTGTGGGAAGCCGGGGTGAAATCCACCAAACATCACTTAACTAGAGTTTTAGGTAACTGTCATTTAACGTTTGAAGAAATCTACACAACATTGTGTCAAATAGAGGCAATATTGAACTCCCGTCCACTTACTCCTTTATCCAGTGATCCCTCCGACCTGCTACCATTAACTCCTGGTCACTTTATTATCGGACGATCACTCACAGCACTTCCAACATCCTGTCTGGCAGATGTTCATTCTTCGAGGCTCACAAGATACCAAAGGATTGAGCAGCTTAGACAACACTTCTGGGCCCGATGGTATAAAGAGTACGTTTCCGACCTACAAGTACGTACCAAATGGAGACAAGCGACGGGACAATTAGCAACCGATACGATGGTTGTCATCAAGGACGACAACCTGCCGCCTTTGCGATGGAAGCTCGGCAGAATTGTCAAGGTCATCCCTGGAGCAGATGGCATCAGCCGCGTCGCCGACATCCGGACAGCGTCTGGCATCATTCGTCGTGCGTTCAGCAAGATATGCCCATTACCAGTCAAGGACTAACTCTTCGGTTGAAAGGCCAGTCTTTCAACGTGGGCGGGCATGTTGTAACGAAACGCAAGGCTTCAGAGGGGACTGCGGGGAGCGGGAGGGCAACCGCCCTCTCTTCGACCTTCTCTCTCGGACCATCGCTGTGACTAGACAAATTTTTGAATCCGAAAACGGACATGCATATACTTTCTTCCTATTTTTTGTTATAAATAAATACATTCTTAAAATACATAGGTACCTACACATACAAAAGAAACTAAAAAGTATTTTTCGATGCGAGACTTCCAAATGGCCAATTTCTTTTATTTTTTTGGAAAATAGCTTTAACGCATTTTATTTTTAATATTCTACTGTAGTTGTGGGTAAATAGATATTTAGTAATCCGCAATAATTATATCATTGTTTAAATGATTTATATTACTTCGAGATTTTTCAATGCCTTTAAATATTATAAGGTTTATTCATCTTCAACTCTCGCTCGGACTATGCGAGTGTATGAAGCTGCTTGGACGCCACTCAACGAGATTATGAACGAAGTAATGTTCCGGGGGCGCACGGTCGGCGGGGGGAATAACGTTAGGCTCCGCCCAGATCCTCAAGGACGTTGGGATTAGGAGTCGCCTTAAGTATTTGTAAATACTTGTGTCAGGAGGTCCCGCTCTTCCATATTTATACATGTGTCCAAATCACATTTATTTACTTACTATGTAATTTTAATAACACTATTTATACACTACGACTATTTTTTATTATTACAATATAAAGAACGTAATTTGAATGTACGAGTACATTTGTAAAACCTAATTACATTACTTATTTACTATTTAATTTTAATATTAATAACACTTTTTATTACGTTACGACTTTTTCTTATTATAATTGTTATGTGTGCGTGTGTGTGCGTGTGCGTGTGAGGTGCGTGTGTGTGTTTAATAATGCAAATATATATATGAATTATGACGTATGCTCATTATTTCCACATGAAAGCTGGTTATAGCGCCACTATCCCTGCCGGACCGTCACTTGTCAGGCTATAACCAATAGCAATCACATCGGCTGAACCGCGAACAGCGCCCAGATATTAAACCCGGAATAATCGCGCAAAAAGCAATCGCAGCCTTTAATTCCCGTAGTGATTTATTCCGCCAATCAAAGTGTCGCGCGGGTATCGCGCGGGCTCTCTAGCCAAGCGGCGATTTTTCAACGCCACTGAAAAAGAATAGGCTGGAAATAAAAGATTGGCTAGTTGTTTCATAATAATTTTCTCAGATTTTTTTATGACGTGGTATGACACAAATTGTACCTTTCAAAGCTGGGTTAAGTTACTATAACATTACCATGGCGACGGGTAGTCTCTGATGTAGTTGAGCCTTTTTTTGTTGTACACCCCGTTTTTTTTAGATTTTGGATATTTTAGGTATTCGGTATTTTCTACTCAGAATCACGAGCTCTTTCGATTTAATTAGGAGAAAAAACGTCTCCCAATATTTTTACGAAACCATTTCCATACAACCTACTATAGCGGTAACGGAATGGGAAAACAAAAAATATATGATCATTTTGGGACACTTCTTTTTCCCTAATTAGATCGAAACAGCTCGTTATTCTAAGTAGAAAATACCTACAACATCCAAAATCTAAAAAAGTGGGATGTAAAACAAAAAAAGCCCAGATGTTCAGTTTTTAGAAAACAAACATAACAACATTATGGAATTTCACACACGACCAAATCTCGGTTCGTGATAATGATAACGTGTCAAATCGTCTAAGTAACCTACGGTTATCCGCAAGCTGAAATAAATCCCACAGTAAAATAGTCATCAGAAGTGCAACTTCGCCCTTTACGACTTTTCAAGTAAAGGGTTTATTGTCGTCGTAAAGACCGGCTGTCGTCGCCAGATAGTGCGTTAATCGTCGCCGAAGCGCCACGGAGCATCCTCGCGGGACCTAATTAACCGCCTAATCGTGGACCCGGGCTGTTACCGTTACCGTAAATATGCTTACCGATTTAGTGAGACTAAATATTTTGATAATTCACACTTCACTGTAGAGCAGGAGTTAGTCAGGAACTTCCATAATTCCAATTCTATACAATTTTATTTTTTCCTGATTAAGTGATTATGTACTAATAGCGGTAACGGAATGGAAAAACAAAAAATATATGAAACTTATTAGGACACTTTTTTTCTCCTAATTAGATCGAAAGAGCTCGTGATTTTAAGTAAAAAATACATAAAATATCCAAAAACTAAAAAAAAGGGGGGTAGACAACTAAAAACCGATTTAGCGAGACTCAATATTTTGATAATTCACACTTCACTGAGAGGATTATGTTATACATAATCCTCTAACTCCTAACATATTACTTTGTAATACGCATGGCATAAAAAAGTGATCTCAAAATTGGTCTCCAGTTATGAGATCCATACAGGTAACAAGGGAATCGGAGAGTAGGTATTATGATCATCTTCTTCTTCTTCTCCTTCGTTACACTCTTTACAGAGTGGTCGTGGCCATTATGCATTTGTGGAGTTCTGAGTGACCCGTTTGACGACACGTCGCCATTATGATCATACCTAGTGGCAAATTTCGTGCACTGTAAAGCCCGGTATATGATTATGATACACAACTAGCAACACAGAAACGAATTGACAGAACCAACCAACCGATAGCTGAGGTCGAAAGTTCCGCCTGTCATTCCGGAATAGCTTAAGCTGTTTTTATCCTTTAGGCGAGGCAAGGGCGAGGCAGGTCATTTTCGTGGAAAGTCATGTAGTGAAACGTCCTGTTAGTTTTACGTCTATTTCGCAGGACGTCATTGTCTGGATTAGTCGTCTTCTAAGTATGTCTATTTCGCAGGATGTCATTTCCTACTTTAGTCATCTTCTAAGAGGGTCTATTTCACCGAAATTTTCTAGGCTTGTAACTAATCTTATTGTATCTTTTTGTAGTAACCCCTTGTATTTTATCCGTAAAAGTTGTAATTATATTAACAGAGATAAGCAAATAACGTTAAAGTTGTTAAACGTAGATGACCTACTGAGATATTGACTAGCTAAGAACATGACGTTCCTAGAAATTGACACGAAACGAAATTGACTAATTAATAAATTGACTAGCTGAGAACATGACGTCCTTCTAAATTGTCAGGAAGCGAAGATGATCCGCCAAGAAGGTGACGAACCGAGAACATGACCTTACTCGAAATTGACTGAAAACGAGAATGACATGTTATACCGTGTGTAAACTAAACCCATCTCGATTCGAAACCTTACATTTTTGCACATTCTCTAATTTAGTAGTCTTTGCCCATGTGATGCAACATGCAATTCTCCTCTCTTATTTAGCGTGGTCGCGCGGAAAGCTGTTTATTTATGTGACTGGGAATCATTCCCAATGGCTGCTTTTCCCTCAATGTTATTATTTATTATTCAAATAAGTTACACAGCATTTAGCATTACGGTAATAAAACCGGGCACTCTGAACTACAAAAAAAAACATATGAACAAGACTTAAAACCAACTGTTTTTTTTAGAATATTTTTTATCGATTCCTTTTTTAATGTGATATAAATTATGAACGAAAAAATGCTATCAGGTTCAAATCCTGCTTACATTGTAGTAGATCACATTACAATTTTCTTTCATAATTTACCTTTGTGTCAATATTTATAAACACTTAAAACTAGTTAGATTTAGGCGACATAACGGCGTGGCTTCGTTGCGTCGTCTGATCTGGTGAAAAATACGGCAGATTGCCCTGGAACTGCCTATGGTATAAAAAAATAAGGTTTGACACTTTGGATGGTGAGACTTTCTTCGTCACTGATTATTTGCACTTTATTGTAACAAAACAATTATAGGAAAATGATACTTGCCGCCAGTCGTACAAAAAATAATAATTTATGCATTACGATTGTCATGTTCTGTGACTGTTTTATTTTGTCGTAATTATTGATTTAAAACACTCACGATTTTATGAGATTTCTTACAGGTGACAAGGGAATCGGGGAGTATTATGATATACCACTGGCTACACAGAAACGGATTGACAGAATCAACCAACAATCAGAGCGTGATTACGTCAAAAGTTTCGCAAGTCATTCCGGATCCGGAGTGCGTACTTTATTTTCTTTTACCATGGAATTGCCGAAACACGACACCCTTCAGCCAGAAGTCTGCATCTGCGACGGTTTCCTGCAGCGGCCGCAGCATACCTACTTATTAACATATTGTTAGACATTTATATTTTGCGTTAAGTTCATTAGATAAAAATTGTAATAATAAATATCAAGGGTAAATAGTAATGCATCGGCAACGCCAGAACATGATTATAAAACATTATTATTAAGAGGCCTTATTCCTTATAAAATGGTGATTGTTTTAGTCATTTTCTCTATGATCCAACATCTTTCTTAACATATTATTGATGTTACTACCTAGAACAGGGCTGGGCATTGAGATTTATTGGTATATATTTGAAACCTACAGTTTGAATTTTTTATTGATAATTTTTGTTTCGAAAACTACTCGAAATTGACGAAATTCACGCGAAAAACTTGTTTAATCAACTTATTTTCTACTTCAACGCAATAAAAGCATGAAAATAGCTATGTTACTACCTAGAACTCGGAATAAAGTATTATTCACTTCAAAAAGTTGGTTGATATTATCAGTATATTTGTCATAATATGAGAAAGTTGGTTGATATTATCAGTATATTTTGTCATAATATGAAAAAAAAGATTTTAAAAGGAATATGGCCTCATAAAAAGTATTTATTCAGGCGTCGCCGATGGCTGTTGACGGCGATAGTGGTGACATGGTGGCCATAACTGTAAACTACTAGTTTTGCCGCGCTGTCAGTTCAGACTTTTGTTTTTTTATATATTATTTTGGGTTTAATTTTTGTTGAAGAGTATATGAAATGTTTAGGGATATTTCTTACTTTGTATTTACTTACAATAAAATAACTGTACGATACTCCTAATAGTCCTAATATTTTAATTTACGAGAGCCAACAATATTTATCAGTAATGTTTTCAGCTGTATAAATAGTCAATAAGTCAAAGTCTTCAACACTGTAGGTATCTATTTACTCAATTCAATGCTATGCTATCAAAACCAAAGATTATGTATATGGAAGAGACACCGTGTATTTATAATATATTGAATTAATGTATGTAATCAATGTCATAGTTTACTTTTCCATCGACTACAAAATAAACCAAACTGCATTTTTTTTTAGTACATACTAAATAGATGGAAGGCGATATAAAAAAAAACGCACGGAAATAACTAGGCGATCCAACGCAAGTAGAGATATATTTCATGTTTTGTCGGTATATTTCATTGATTTTGTAGTATAGTTGAGATTGGAATTTGTATGTTGCAAATTAATAGTGGGGAATAACAACATTACAATTGTTACAGCTACATGCAAGATAGCAAACTTTAGAAGAATAAATAACGACCTCTTCTTTCTTTCTCCAAAAACCAACGACCAAAGGCCATGTCTATAACTAAAACTGCCACTTGGCTACACTGAAAAAACATAGCTCAACTAGCTTAGCTACTTGAAAAAAAGCCAAATATATTTGAGAAATAGTAGTAACCAAAATCATGCTAATTTTACGTCACTTATTTTGGTTACTAGTAGCCCTCAGTTTGTCAGTCCTCCGATTTATGTAACTAGCAGCTAACATTTGGGCTATTGTTAAATTGCTCAATAGATTCCAATATAGGTAAGCCCTGCAAATTGTTCAATAGATTCCAATGTAGGTAAGTAGATATGGCAACACGACCACGGAATAAAGACGCTACAGCAGCCGCACTCTTTAGTTATTTGCGCCTTTTGCAAAGGAATTAGCCTACTAGTGTCTGATTGGTAATTTTGAATGACGTGCGACGCTGTAGCTTCTTTGGGGCGTGTCAGACTCCCAGGGTTGCCTACACCAACAAAACGGAAACGTCTCGATATTTGTACTTGTTTTACAGGCTATTAATAAATACGGCCAAAATAAGACGGACTTGGCGCTATCTTTATGATAACAAAAAAAAAGAATGGTGAAAAAGGCGAGAAGGATCTTTGGATTAGTATAACGTATCCATCATCAGGTAAATTTTATAATACTGGGTCTAAATGTTCATTAAGGTGAATCGAAATGTGAAAACCGCACATGTCTGC
The DNA here is from genome assembly GCA_947623375.1 of Apotomis capreana. Classification (NCBI taxonomy): domain Eukaryota; kingdom Metazoa; phylum Arthropoda; class Insecta; order Lepidoptera; family Tortricidae; genus Apotomis; species Apotomis capreana. Next base: position 23,509,032 of record OX392506.1, read on the forward strand.
GTTGAAATAATCATGAGATCCAGTGGATATTTCCAGGTTCCATCATCATCAGATAAATTTTATGATACTGGCTGTAAATGTTCATTAAAGTAAGTAGAAAAACGAAAACTACACTCCCCGCCCCCCCGCAATTTGGACTAGCGGATGCAGCCACACTAGGCTTCCGTCATGACATGGTTGGAAAAAAAAAAACTACACTTGGTCTACGTTGAACCAGTCCTGAGATCCAGTAGGCACTTCCATGATCCGTCATCAGGTAAATTTTATGATACAGACTCTAAATGTTCATTGACGTGAATAGAAAAAAACCGGCCAAGAGCATGTCCGGCCACGCTCAGTGTAGGGTTCCGTAGTTGCCCATCCTTCACAATAGACGGGCTTAAAACAGCTGTTTTAAGCCCGTCTATTGTGAAGGATGGATGCAAGGTTTAAATTACGAGAAAGATTTCAAGCTCTATAAAAAGGTCGTAAACGCCTAAGTAACTGTATTTACTTATTACCTTCTGGAAGTTATCGATTATACGCGCCAGATTGTGCGGAATGTTTTAATGCATTATGGCACTTAACTAATATGTGTAACGTTCGAAGTATAAGGAGACCGAGCGGCACTTACGTAATTTTAAAGAAAATTATTAAGTTTTGCGATAACTCAAAAACGGCTCGACCGATTTTTTCAATAGAGTTTTCATGAAAGTTCTTATAAGGACTCATATCATTTTGAAAAGTTAGAGGGGGAGACGCTATTTTTTGGATTTCCGAAGCGAATATTTACAAAACTACTTGACTTTATCAAAAAATAATGTTTGGAGACCCCTATTATTTTTTAATTCCCCCCCCCGCTTCGATTGTAGTAGATCGCATTCAATTTTTCTTTCTTAATTTACCTTTGTGTCATTATTTATAAAAATAAAAATGTGGTATTACCACATAAAAAATATAGAATCGATAAAAAGATTCTATACAAATATAAAGTACGAGAGTTTGTTTTTTTTTAATTCTTATTTTACCGTTTTGTCGGCGTAATACATACTTATACTAAATTTCAGCTTTCAGCTAGTACTTAGCTTTCACGGAGCTAAGCCGCGGACGGACAGACGGGCATGGCGAAACTATAAGGAACCCTAAAAAACGAAAACCACACATGTCTGCGTTGAACCGAACCTGAGATCTAGTGAGCAAGTGCCCTATCATCAAATCCTGATTTAATGACACTGGGAATACCGTATTTGTATACTCTTTATGCAAAAAAACAATCGGTTAACATTTTACGGAGAAAAGCGATGAACATACGTAAAAATAGATTTGAAGACACACGAATACTGAATCTCTTCTTTTTAAAGTCCGTTAAAAATAATAAATAGTCATAAAAATCTATAAATAATAAAAATATAACCAATGCTTTGCTTTCACTTCGAACGTGCCGACCCTAGCTGAAGGCGGATCGATGGGTGGGCCGGGGCACAATTTTGACCCGAAATTTGTGGGTATATTTCTTGACACGCGGCGCGGAGAGAATCCCGCTTGACACTACTATGATATAACGTAGCAACATATTTATCAGTAGGTAATGTCTTTTTGAAGTGTCTTTATTCTGTGGTAATGTTTTCAGTTGTATAAACAGTCAATCTTTACACATAGGACAGCATATAACTAATTGTAAGTATAGATTATAATTGAATATATAACTATGATTAATATATAAAAATAATAATAATATTCTTTATTGTGCACCACTTGAAAAAGATTAATAACAAAGAAATAAAGCAACATTAAATAGGGTAACACCAGGCGGTCTTATATATATTTTCTTTTTTCAAATTAGTCAGTTACTTCGCAGATACAATGGACGATAAAGTAGAAATGAAGGAGCTGGAGTCGTTCGCACAAGATCAGTTGATGGATTTATTCAAAGGTAATAAAAAAACTTTAGACAAACCACGGGCGGTAATTTGTAAAGCCCCAGGTCGCATATTTATGGTCCTCACCTTTGGTTTGGGCCACAAACACCTGCGATCTAGGACATTTGTCAATTCACCGCCCTAGGTATGTAAGGTACGTATATATTATACTATTACTCCGCCAAGTCTGCTACTCCGACAAGACAGGGCGGGTCTCACTCGCGATCCCTAACAACGTTTGTCCTAAAATCACTTGCCCTAACTGTTTTGTCCTAATGGGCAGCCCTAACGATCAATTGTCATAACAATTGTTTTCCATAATGTAATGATTGCCGTAAAAACTCATTTATCCGAAGAATTTATACCAAAAAAATATCAGTATCCCTAATGTTTTATGCCGTAATGGCTTATCGGAATTTGAACCCGGAATCTTCAGCTTCGTAGGCAGGTTCACTGCCGTCTATGCTACAGAGGCTGTACAGTGTACAGTGTACAGTAAAGGAGTCTTAAACGTGTACCTTTTTTACCCTTGTCAAAAAAGGTACACATCATTGTGATAAGAACGAAAAAGGTACGTGTTTAATTTCTTCGACTGTACATTAGGATAAATAATTACCATTGGTTATTAAATAAAATAAATGCAAAATAAAGGTAATTGGATGGCGGATTGTAGTAGTTTTGAAATGTTATATTATGTGTGCGAACTGTGCGATATATTAGGCTGCGTAAGTCCGAATCTAGGGCTCTCGCTAGGACGCGTTAGGACGCGTGCCGGCACAGAGCACCCTAAAGTGTTATTGTAAAGCCGGAGGCGCGAAGGGAGAGAAACCCTCGCCCACCGTGAAGAAGCTCAGGAGCCGTGCGAAGCGGAGCGGCTGAGGCTGGTCGCCGAAGGGGACCAACAACACGAAGCTTCGGAGCGGAGTACGGGCGTCCGTGTTTGTCACCCCAGGGCAGAAGGGCTGCTCTCCCCGCAGAGCCGGAGCTGAGGCGGAGTGAGTTTTGATCGATTTATATAGGAATCCATTATCTCGGTAATTATCAAGTTTAGGAAAATGTTGCCCATTTAAAACACGCTTATTTTAGCGTTTTCTATTACATACGATAACATCATAATGAGCTTTTGTCATAATGCCATCAAACCCATATTTTTTTTATTCCCTGCCCCCTTGCTACCAACCGAATGGGTTAGGTTAGGTTAGAACTGCGACCACAACAGCGCTGCCAAAACTGAACTGCTTCCATTTTATAAAATGTTAGGATACCTAATCACAATTAGGGAAAAGAATCGTGAGTACAAGTAATGTTAGGTACAATAGCTAAAATAGTTTATAAGTTTTATGTAACCAATATAGTATGGACATGGTCTGAAATAAAGGCTTTTAATTTGAATGAATAATAGGACAAACTATACATTAGGCCATAGAAAGTTAGGCAAAATAATGATTAGGATTTAGGACATATGATCATTAGGACTAATAAAAATTATGATAGATTACTTTTATGGAACATGATATTAGGATAAATAATCAATATGGCAGTGGCAGGTGTGGGCAGGTGGCATTAGGCAATAAAATATTAGGGCAAAAAAATCGATTGACAACACCGTTGTTGCAGGTCGCCACAAACTCGCTCGCTTCGGAGATATTGGTTGTTTATTACCTATGAGCTACAAGGAGGATGATGACTACTACAAGAATATGGTCATTCGCTCTGACGACGTGTTCGTTGCCACTTATCCTCGATCAGGTATAAATACAATACAACACAACACAACACAACACAACACAACACAACACACAACACAACACAACACAACACAACGCAACACAACACAACACAACACAACATATAAACACACAAAAATAAACAGAAGATAGTAAGTAGGTGGTGAGATAAGAATTTAAATTTCAATACTTATCTCACTTATCATTTCAACTCAGGGTGCAATTACAAAATGGCGAAGATGTAAAGTTGAACCTGGCTTCATTAGTACACATTATCACGCCAATATGTACACGTCAACATCAGCGTATACTGATGTAACAACAAAACGTCAAGCAGATCTTATCCCGAGAATAGGTTCAATGTCATATGAAACCTGTAACCGTTATTTCATCCATAGGAACAACGTTGACTTTAGAACTGGTTTGGTTGCTGCTGAACAACTTAGACTACGACACGGCTTCGAAGGTACCATTGGCAGTCAGATGTATGTATTTCGAGTAAGTACCTTAATTTTTAATTGAATATTCATTATTTTCGGTTTCAGACTTTTAACTAGAAATTAAAATTTTGTAAGAAACCTCAACAGAATGCTGCATGCTGGTCAAAGGCGCGTGATGAGTAGCGTAGATGGTCGATACTTGTGACTGCTATCTTCAAATTGAACTGAACTTTACAGTAGAGATTTTTATTATGAGCAAAAATGTTAATATAAACACGCCTCTATACCGTTAAAAATTGTGGCGAGTACCTACGCATATTTTTGATAAAATTACTCATAAATATATGTATGAACTCGACGGCAAATATATGTTTATTTATATTTAACTGAAGCAAACAGCTCAGTTTATCAATAGCGAAATTCGGTGCGCTCGCTACCGCTATCGTCTTGCACGTTTTGAATGTAGTTTAGTTTTAGGACTGGCTTTATTTCATTTATAAGACTGCAATTATTATCTTATCCATTATTACGAGTATATCAATTCATTGTTCATTTTAATCTCTCAAAATTAGGCTTCTAGAATATGCGTTTAAATTGAAAACCTCAAGCTCAAGCTTAGTACATGATGTGTATTTTGTTCCAGAGCGAAGCAAATAGGTCCCCTTTTAATACCTTTAAAACGAGAAAATACTGACCCTAAAGATTTGGAGACATTTTCCAAAATAATTTGCACTTGTGAAGACATCATACCTCCTCGTTGTATAAAAACCCACTTACCCTTCTCTCTTCTACCCTCGAATGTTCTGGAGACTGCTAAAGTCGTGTACATAACCCGTGATCCGAGGGATGTTGTGGTATCATATTACCACCTTTGCAAGCTCCTTATGAATTATTCAGGAGACTTTAAGACTTATTGGAATCTTTTCATCAATGATTTAGGTGAGTATTCAATATTTTTATCGCGTTTTATTATGAGAAACTTGTTTAAGTTAGTTGCACCGCCCACAATTAATCTGCTTTGCCCGAAGGTTGACTGGTTGAGAATGCCTCATTACATTAAGTCCGCCTTTTTAGAACAAGTTTTCTTTTGTGCAATAAAGATTAAATGAATAAATAAATAAGAGCAGCACGTAGCCCCAATGCGCCCAATGCTTCTATCCCATTTAACCTGCCAAAGGTCAGCCCTTCAAATAATATTGGGCCATGCCAGACTGTCCTCGTCGTGTACAAGTACTGCAATTATGTGGACGTTTTCTATCAGAAGGGCACTTTTCGCTTACCATGAGGACGCATTGACAGATTATTGGTTTAAAGATGCAACCTTTCTTCTCTCTTAACAACCTGCAATGTGGATCCTTTTGATAGAAAACGTCTCATTTAGCTAGGCTGCTTGACCACAGAAGTAGAGCGAAGATTAAATGCTCTTATTTCGGACTTCACAAACACGCGGCCTGATCCTCCATGGCTACGTGGAAGAAAAAAGGACCCGTGGGAGATCACCGATTCGATGGACCGAGGCCGTGTAAGAAGTGAAACTCTACAGGCGTCAATCCGGAAGGCGGAAAACCGTGTGGAGGTGAGAGCTTTGGTGCAAAGGATAACGGCCTCAAATGGTCACGACCCTCACTCATGAGGAAGCGAGGAAGAAGAAGAAGATTGCTTCTTTATCTCCGCTCTACTTCTCTGGACAGGTAGCCATAAGCTTTGTAAACAAGCGAAGCAAGTCTGTGACGTGACACGCGCAGTCGCGCAACCTCGGCGCGTTGCTAAAAAACGTCGTGGCATTTAACTGCAATAATGCCAATTAACTGCATGACAGCAATTTATTGATCATGATTAATAAGTATCAAGATATTTTTATTCCAGTTCTATATTCTCCTTTCTTCCCGCGTCTTAAGGAGGCTTGGGCATTCCGCGACCACCCGAACATGCTGTTCCTATTCTACGAAGATATGAGGAGTGTAAGTGAGATACAGTAAAGTCGAGTTACGAGTACATTACCATAAATATCCTTGCGTGTTTATCAACTTGCACTTGTTTCAGGATTTCCCTTCATCTATTAAGCGCGTAGCAAACTTTCTCGGCAAGGAACTAACTGATGAGGAAACTATGAAGCTATGCGAACACTTGGACATAAATAACTTCAGGAAAAATGAGTCAGTTAACCCGTCGTTGATAAAGATGGTTGGCACTCCGGGTGCCGAGGGGTTCGTAAGGAAAGGTAAGACAGTTGCTTACTATAGGACTAGATCGGTTTTGTAAGGATATCCCCTAATAAACGAATTGATAGAAGAATGGCTAAGTCGTATTTGCAAAATTCTACAGTACAGACAAATTAAGTTATGAAATCACCATGGCTTTATGGTGTAAGTAAAAATATACTCCGCAAAAAACATTGGGAGTCATCGACTTTTCCCTCTGTTGTAGATAGTGTTGTAAGACTAAAAAACATCAACTTAAAAAAATTACTAACGCAGTTTTCTTCTTATCACTTAAATTTTTACGATCTAATCCCAATATATCTTTCAATTTTGCTAGTTGAATTTGACCCACGTTCCAATTTCTAATAGAGCTGAAATATAGTTTTTTTTATTTTTCTGCATGGTTATTTTCAGGGATATCAGGCGGCTGGCGCGAGTACTTCGACGAAAAGATGGCCGCGCAGGCGCACAAGTGGATGCGCGAGAACCTCGCCGGCTCCGACCTGCGCTTCCCTGGCGCTGAGTCGAAATAGATACTCTACAGTATGTTTTGAGTGGAGTTAGTTTTCCGTAGATAAATAGTAGATTGTTAACCAAGGGTAGAAAGTGACCCATTGCACCCGAGATATTTCTGGCGCTCGAACGAAGTGAGAGCGCCAATAGTTCGAGGGTGAAATGGGTAATTTCACCCGAGTTAAACACTCTACTTTTCATTTTGACTGCGAGGAAAATAAAATACTACACGCACATGTCATGAGTGTGTTAAATTAATTCCCATGTCATTTTTAACCAATAATTAATAAAAGACACGGTATTTATATATTTAATCTCGTGTTCCCGCTTTTTCTGTTGCAAACTTTCATTATTACCTATTATTTTTAATAAAAAAAAAAACCATTTGACGAGGTGACCTTTTAACACCTATATCGGACCATCCCCGACATACACGTACCTACCGCCAACATTAAAAAAAAAAACAAATCCAATGGTTTCTATTTTGTTTTTTGTCTAAATGTACGATTCTATCAATAAATCAGGGACAGAATTATAATGTATGTATTATGAATATAATAAATTATAATGCATATTTATATTTAATAATTAGATGTAAATAAATTTAGCTTGCATATATCTAACTTTTGGAGACATTTTTTCAATGGCCATTTACCACGGCCGACTAGATTGTACCTACCTAATTGAGTTGGTCACGACGTGCATCTAGATGGCACTTATCTTTGACTCCGTGGCAATTAAAAATAAATTACTTTCCACCCTAGGGATGGAAAAGCTATTTTCCACCCGGCTATCTACTTATGAAAATTACACTTTCCGAACAGGAGAGATGAAAAATGTATATTTTGCCTTTTCACTGATTAGAATGGATATCCTTTGTTTCCAGAATAAGTAGGAAATTAAATGGATGTAATGTATTACCTTTGCCTTTTTGCTGAAATCGAGGAAAACCGTATTTTCACTTCACCGTTTTTTTTTCCTTTGAATTAAATTCATAATTTTTTCATATTCATATTTCTTTAAAATACCACCCTATTGATTAGGTTATGTTTCTTTAATAACAATTCCAAGTAGTTTATAGTTTCAGAGAAAAATGCCTTTTAAGAAATGATACTACTTCGGAATGAAGCATTAGACGATAAATTATTCGGCAAAAAGACAGAGAACCGTCTCAGATACATTAAGGCGACTCCTAATCCCAACGTCCTTGAGGATCTGGGCGGAGCCTAACGTTATTCCCCCCGCCGACCGTGCGCCCCCGGAACATTACTTCGTTCATAATCTCGTTGAGTGGCGTCCAAGCAGCTTCATACACTCGCATAGTCCGAGCGAGAGTTGAAGATGAATAAACCTTATAATATTTAAAGGCATTGAAAAATCTCGAAGTAAAATAAATCATTTAAACAATGATATAATTATTGCGGATTACTAAATATCTATTTACCCACAACTACAGTAGAATATTAAAAATAAAATGCGTTAAAGCTATTTTCCAAAAAAATAAAAGAAATTGGCCATTTGGAAGTCTCGCATCGAAAAATACGTTTTAGTTTCTTTTGTATGTGTAGGTACCTACCAAAAATAGTTAAAATGCCGACAAGATTCTTGATTATACGTGTAAAATCATGCAAAAATATCGTTTTTTAATAAATAAATCATATCGTGACCCAGCGTATGAACCGATATTTTAACATAGTGGTGGAGGCACAGCTTTATCCCCCGGGTCATGCTGCTCTAATGAAAAGATAAACTATAAATAATAGAGCGACAAACTCAACTTTACCGTTGGAAAACGGATTTACGTCCTTTACCTACTTATAAACAGTGATAGTTTTTTATGACTACATTGGTAATGTTCTCAGATTTTCCCCTATACTTGTTGATATTGACGATATTTTACTAGACGAATTTTTTTGCTAATTTCAATGTTCAAGGTCAATCTTATATCTATAAATGTTAATTTACTTGAGTGTCAAAATATGCCGATTCTGGAAAGGAGAACTTATCTAAGCGACATTTTTGGGGATATTGAGTTATACACACTGTTGGGATCGGCAGATTTTTCTGCATCGAATGGGTTGGGTCTCGTATACATCTGTCTGACGACTTTTGTGTCGCTTATCCCGTCGGTGATTTAGAGAATCTCTACTTTTTTTTCTACTAAACGACTTGATTTTTGAGGTTTTTTTTTAGCAAAATGGAGATTACATAAAAAGTTTTTTTGCATAATAATGAACGTTAGATCTTTTTACTTATTTGTCAAAACAGATCAAACAACTTGGATAAATTTTCTTTATTGCAACTAACCTTGCACTTGTTGGTTAACTGTTTTTACCTGATCGTAAAATATATTTTAATGTCGTTTGAGGCATTTTACCTATGTCTTTATGATAAAATTAACATAGAGGTAAATTATGAAAGAAGAATTGAATGTGATCCACTGCAATGTAAGCAGGACTCGAACCTGCGACCCTAAGTTTTCGGCGTAGTGCTCTACCAACTGAGCTATCATATCGTTACGTCAATCACACTAAATCTTTGATTCCATAATTCTTCGCTACTGGAGCGCCCTCTGTGTCATGTGTGTTTAAAATGCTTATGCGCATTAGCCAAAAAGTAAAAATGTGGTATTTCCACATTATAAAACAGAATCGATATAGGATTCTATAAAAAAAAATAACATAGATTAAATTACCTGATTGTCGTATCTTAACTATTGGCGTTTATCCAAATTTACCTGCTTTGATACTATGAAACCAATGTCGCTTATCCTTTTTTACCTGATATGACTTTGATCGACTACTGTCGCTTATCTTGAATTGCTTGAATGACAATTGAGTCGTATTTGTCGCATAGAGTGTACTAAAAAACAAATATTTTCGTTAAATTGGTAGTTACGCAACTTTACCGGTTCTGTTTTATAAAATATCACACATTTAGTAGTAGTTCAATATATTTATAAAGGCCGCTAGGCCGCTATCTGCGGTGTAAATCTGTGTCTGTGGCGCTAAGGCATTACTTTGGACTCGCTTGATGGACCCAAACGCCATCTCACTCAAACAGTGTCTTACGAGACGTCACTTATACCACACAGTTGTAGGTAGTTTTGTTATTCTTGTTAGGATAGGATATTATCTCATTGCAATTGTAAAACTTGAAATTTCACGTAGTTCGTGTTAAAATTACTTAATGAGTACCGAGTGACTGCAGTCTTGAGAACTCTTGTGCTGTTCTCATTAGTCATAGCTATCGTTTGTAACCATACATTGGTCTAGAACTACTGGAAATCTTTCAGCAGATCACACATAAAAATTGATAAAATTGAAATTTCACGTGATATCTGATGAATAAATCTTTAACATTTCTAAAGCGGTTTTTTTTTTGTATTTGCGTAATTGGACCATAAGTTTTTGTCTTAGAGAACTTTAAATGTCACTTCATTAATTTTAATGTTTGAATATTAATATTTTCCTCTAATTAAAACATTAACCGTGAGGTTTTATTGTACAATAAATAGATTTTCATGTCTGAAATATTTCCTACAAAGGCGATTAGATAATTTTTCTTGATTTCTTTCATGCTGATTTATGCACATTTATATATTTACCTGACTATAAAATGAGCATGCACATAGATATTGTTTACTGTGTTGATTGTTGTGTAAAATGTAGATTATACTATTTTACCTGACTAATATCTCGGGAAACGTGTCGTTTAGATAATTTTACCTAATTCTATTTTGACAGCCATTTTGCGTAAGCGATGCTAAATTTTAAATTATTCCATTAATAGACAAAATAACAAAAGCGACATTATAAAATGCTTCATTTAAAAAGTAGGTCCACAGAATATTTAATAACTTTTTATTTTTTTGAAAAAGTTCGTAGTTTTTTAGATCTCCTGTAAAGTTAGCTCCGTGTCTCTTGGATAATTTTCCTTTCCAGCGTAGATACGTTTTTTGCGGCATAAAGAGCCGTATCTTTTTTTACGTTAACTTTAGAAGTTCCGAATTTTATTGGGTGGGTGTAGATTTCTTGATCTGCAGATCGGTTGACATGCGGCAAACGTGTCAGCCCTACTTTAGCTTAGCGGTTGTCTGAGTTACGTAAGCTATTTGGGTTTTGGCGTTCCTTCCGCGATCGATTCATTTGATCCAAGATCGTTTCATTGCCCTCTGGGAAAAATTCTGAGCATTAGTCAAAAATCAAGTCCGGGCATTACGATGAGTCTTAATAAAGTTATATATTTTTTCATTAATTTAACTGTAATCCGATCATTAATATATGGCTTTTAAACGATATGTAATAAAAATCAGGTTTTTATATTATAAACGGTAAACAAATGGAACAGAACTTATGGCCAGGCTAGGTATGTCTAGCTAGGCCCGGCGGATATGTCAATAATTACTAACGCTCATTTAGATTTAAATATGAAGTGGGAAATTTATTGATGCAAATATGTATTCTGACTATATTTACATAAATAAGCCCTCATGCCAAAATTGACACTTGCCTTCCGATATGTAATAAAAATCAGGTTTTTATTTTATAAACGGTAAACAAATGGAACAGAACTTATGGCCAGGCTAGGTATGTCTAGCTAGGCCCGGCGGATATGTCAATAATTACTAACGCTCATTTAGATTTAAATATGAAGTGGGAAATTTATTGATGCAAATATGTATTCTGACTATATTTACATAAATAAGCCCTCATGCCAAAATTGACACTTGCCTTCTTGAACTAGAAAATTATTGCAATTTTTGATAATGTATTTTTATATCATATTTCATGTACTGTACTAGTGACGCAACGAATGTGAATACTTACAATAAATATTCGTATTCGTAAATTAGCGTTTTACCGAATATTACAATGGTATTCAAACGAACAATACTTGTTCTGCATTACGATATTCATATCTCTTAGGGTTAAATTAATAAAGATCATTAGACGTTATCATACTTAAATATCTGTATTATCAGATTTTTTTTACTAACCGAAATACCTAAGGTACTCTAATATTACACAGAGAAGAGCCCTAAAACCCACACCAAAAGTGTTATTTTCTGGGAATCCTGTCTGGTGTGGGCCCATGACTGAGAATATCTAAGTATCCAAATGTGTCCGGGAATGCTAAGCAATGACAATTTTTTTTATAAGTACTTAAAATTAATAGATACCTAAATACGAAAAAAAAACAGTTGAATTTAATTCTATATGAAAATGAGTGCTTTTTTTATGTCGCATAGCGTAGTCGTGTGAAAAACGAACTACACTCTCTTAAAATACACTTCAAACGCACGAAGACAGATCGAACCTCCGCGGGATCCGGTACTATAACAATTTTCCGTAACTAGATGGATCGCGAGAGCAAGTGACACAGCCTTCCCCTTCAACGGTTAGATTTACACTGAGCTCGCAGCCAGGGCACGGCCGCGCTCGAGGAAATTCAGTTTTTTTGATGCTTTATTAGACCGAATTTCCATTTTACTAACTTTTAAACAATACGATTAAAGATCAATGAATTGTCAATGCTCTTGTGAAAGAGCCGTGTAAATATCACTTGTAGTTTAGAAGCCTTAGGGAATTGAAAATTTAAAACGACCCTATTTCAACATTATTTTTTCCATAGAAATTATTGCTTTAAAAAAAATCCAACTATAATTTTTTAGAAGAAATAATTAATAATAACATATATTTTTTTCAGATTTTTCCGTTGGCTAGATTACGAGCCTTAGGACTTTCAAAATCACCATTCCACGTACGGAGTCGCCTTAAAGTACATATGGAACGAGATTGTGGATGGTTAGAACTTTCCAGCTGGAGAACGGTTTTGGAAACTCTGTCGGTGGTTAGTGTGCACGAGTCCTTAGCTAAGGAAGGTAGTGAGTGTTATGTCAGATGAGGGTTGTCAACTTTACTGGTGACACCCTCATCTAGCAGCCGCTCGGACAGAGCGTTAGCACGCAGTGTTCCATAGGCCGCTGCTTCCACTGATCGGAACTCCTGATAATGGATCGCAAATTTATGAAAACAATACTTTTCACTTCTCTTACTCGAAAAGTACGTTACTTAAGAGCACGCAGTCTTCCATAGGCCGCTGCTTCTACTGATTGGAGCACCTTTTAATGGATCGCAAATTTATGAAAACAATACTTTTGACTTCTCTTGCTCGAAAAGTACGTTACTTAAGAGCACGCAGTGCTCCATAGGCCGCTGCTTCGACTGATCGGAGCTCCTGATAATGGATCGCAAATTTATGAAAACACTACTTTTTACTTCTCTTGCTCGAAAAGTACGTTACTTAAGTGACTGTTGACGCCATAAGGTTTATATGAAAACCAGTTGGGCAGTAATTGCTTCAGCAAACTTACCTGAGCAGTAATAGAAGGTGGTGAAACGTATTAAACCGCATATTAAACTTACGGGTGAATTATCAAAATGAAACGCCTGGAATAACCGCGAGCTGAATGATTCTTGCCCCATTAATTTGATATACGCCTGAAGCCATACACGGTTTTTAATTACTTTCAGGCCTCATACGAGTTATTAATTACACATGACATTTTTTGCCGAATTTCCGTCGTGCTAAATGTACTTCATTTTATGATGGTCCGCAAAACAGATACAAATCTGCTGAATCACATCCCGCAACAATTCCTACACATTTCTTGTTCACTAGAAAGTGCCTGCAACTTCGTACGCATAATTTTTTTTTTCGTAGTCGGGTAAAACGTATGTATACGTTTATAAGTATAATAATAAATATCGGAACACCTCACACAAATCGATCTAATCCCATTTAATTATTGTATTAAGCGGTTTACAGTCACGTGAAATTGTCAGGAACGGCCCGACATGTTTCGAACTCGTATGGAGCTCTTCATCAGGGACGGCTGCCCGTACACCGCCGCGGCAACCTCGTCACTGATTCTTCGATCGACGCTCCGCTGTAAGCGCGCGGGGGGCGGGGGGTGCTTGCAAGCCCGCAACTTGTCCGTGTGGCACTCCAACGTCACTTTTGTCATCCATAGACATTACGCACACTTGACTAATGGTGTCCACGGGATTGTCCAAACGCACAATATGTTTCGCCGCCGGAAGCACAGGCTATGCTGGAGATAAAGATAAAGCCCAAGCGCCGTCACGTGAGTGTAAACCGCTTAATACAATTATTAAATATGTCTCACGAAAGTTTTAATAAGATTAATCCCATTTAAGCTCAAGAAGGCTTGTCTTATGGGAACTAGACGACGATATACGTAGTTATACAGATAAATATATATAATACATAGAACAACCATGACCTAAGCACAAATATTCGAGTTCATCACACAAATATTTGCCCTAGCCGGGATTCGACCCCGGGACCGCCGGCTCAGTAGGCAGGTGCTTACAAACTGCGCCAAACGTGTCGTACAAGATTCTCCAAATCAATGTTTACAGTAACATCACGTTCGAAACGTCGAGGTAATCAAATAAACGCTTTTAGAACGCGATTAATTAAGTCCCTTTTTGTTATGATAATAAATGAGTTACTTTAATAAAACAAATTAAAGATAAATTAGTATTCCCGAACTCCCTCTGATGAGTGTAAATCATCCTCAGTGTAGCCCATTATTATTTGATTTCGTTCACAATGCACGTAAAACATTAGGCTACGTTCAGACCAGCACAACTGTCACAGGCACTTTATCGTTGCCTGTCTCTTTTTGTACAGTAATGTGAGAAGGTGACGGGTAGCGCTATATCGCGCGTAAGGAGTCGCGAAGCATAGAGTTGTGCTATTCGGGCAGTGGGGTAGTGTTTGTATAAGTAGGTAATAACATCTTATAAAAGTAAACATGACTCACTTCCCTTTCCAATTGAGCTGAAATTTTGTAGACATGTCAATCGGATGAGATTAGAGTGCCATATTATTATGATACAGATAGAGCTTATCCTGATAATGGGGCCGGAAGATAGTCATGAGAACTCTGACTACCTACGATTATAATTCGTTACGAAGAGGCGACACAATGGAATGGAACAGTCGTCAACAAAGATTTTAGCTTTAACGAAACAAAACTTTAACGCGGAAAATGTTTACCAATTACTTGAATTAATCCTATTTTGCCGTTTTTATCCAGTCCAAGTGCCACGTACGCATCATTCGATCCCGTCGCCACGCCCCACGACCAATGGCGTCGTATTCTCCACATACAATCAATAAAATGCAATACTCGACCTGCTTTTCCAAATATCAACAGTACTTTCTGCTTTGTTTTATACTGTGATCTGATCTGTGATGTTAGTTTATTTTATGGATTGCGGTAGTAAAACGCCTCTAAAGGTGAAACTTGGAAGAATTATGTCTCATTTTTTTTCATTTATTTATCATACAGAACAAACAATACATTGATAATAATGCAACGAGCCAAACCATACTAAGGTTTAACTGCCGCATTTATACGCCTTGGTTCTCGTGGATGGCACTTTCTCCAGGGCTTCTTGCCGCAACTTCGCATGACGCGCTATTCTCCGTCGCCTGTCTTGTTCACACGATATTGATAGGAAAGTGACAGGTATGACACGCATGACAAATAATCGCGTGTCACAGTTATGCTAGACCAGCTGATGTACCTATAATGTCACGCTCGCGCGACTGCGTGTACGGTCCTTAAGGTAATGTTTACGCAAAACGAAATTCCGAATGAATCGTTGTTACGTCGCTCGACAGTCAATCGGCCGATGAATTGCATTTTAATTGGCTTTAAAATTCATTTGATTTCAGTAAATTACAATTTGGTTGATTGTGAGCCTTTGGAACGGAGAACATGTCATGTTCAGTTCCATTTAAATACTCGGACATGTTTTGAAGCAACTGCATACGCGGTACGCCGTACAGGCAGAACTTATCGTGGCACAAAATCAACAGACGGCCTGGGCGCGATAAATAAGTGACAAAGCATCCATCAGGGGGTTAATTCGACCAATTTTAGAGAGATGGTGGAGATCTCTCCATTTCATCGCCAGCCGTCACTTTTGACATGTCCCTACTTGACAAGTGAGTGGCGATATCCCTAGAACATCGCAACTTTGTCAACCCATGTGACGGCATAAATAACAGGCGCATACTTTAACTTGACCGTGTAGTGTGTGAAATAGTCAGTTACGTTTCGTTCAAAACAGAAATTCATATGCATGAATAGCATTTTTGAAAATCATTATCGCCTTCGTATTTCCAAAATTGAGATGAGATATGTCACTTGAAGCTCATCGCATTTTAATGACAGTCCAAAAGCGATATGACAGTTATCTAATAGAGTTTTGACGTTTTGCGATCTCTCAAACGACATTCTTGAATTAGGTCCCAGGTTTTGACAATATGCGAGTGTGCCAGATGCTTTATCACTTACTTATCGCGTGATAAACGCAACCAATGAAGGCCCCGTGATAGGTGACTGCGATATTCTGCGGGGTCACTGATCACGTGATCAACGTTACAATCATGGGCACGCTGGGTATTGCAAGCATCACTTATACCATAGTATAAAAAATAAGGTAGGTATGGTACTCGGGAATGACAAGCGAGACTCACGCTATGATTGGTTGGACGGTTCTGTCAATCCGTTTCTGTGTTGCCAGTGGTGTATCATAATACTCCCCGATTCCCTTGTTACCTGTTTGAATCTCATAAAATCGTGAGTGTTTAAAATCAATTATTTCGACAAAATAACATTTATTTAAAGAACATGACAATTGTAATGCAAGAATATTTTTTTGTACGACTGGCATAGACGACTGGCATAGAACATTTTATTCCTTATAATTATTTTGTTAATATAAGTTAATGCTATATGTTAATGTTAGCGGGAACTAATCAGTGACGTAGAGGCTGACTTGCCGGAGCGCCATAGCTTATTTTCTTATACCATGACTTATACCATCAAGCATCACTATACTGCAGTATCACTTATATGTTACTACTGCTGCTCATGTCATAAATGCCTGAGTAGTTACATGATATTTGGCTTACCTATTTACGGCATATAATAGTGATAATGAACATCCAAACTCTTCGTTTATGACGCAACAACATAACAGGAAAAAGACAGAGTCATTCTAGACTTTATAATGTTGACTATAGGTACATACACGTTCAGATAACTTATATAGGCTTATCAATCGACTAAAGCTCTTCGATTCTGAAATAAAGGTAATAATGAAATGAATAAGCATGGTTGTGATGATTTTCGAGGTTTGATTGTTATCAATACTTTAGCATCAATAAATGATAGTTACGTTTATTGAAGAAAGTCACAATTTCATAACGCAATGTGATCGTAATATCTATACTTAATCGGTATTATGGGTATTTTTTCGTCGTATCAAAAAAATTCTACTGCTAGACAAAGGTCGTTCCAATGACTCAAACGTTGAAAAAGTGGTCACTTTCATATCCCCCAACGGGGGCGAAACTTACACAAACAACAGCTTAGAAACCTATGGTGTAGTCTCTTATTTAAGCCCACGAGGTCGGCACACGACTGAAGACTGGAAACGAATTGGGCCGCGGTCGCTAAGATACGGGGAGCATTATCTTAAGACAATGATTTCCACAGTCCTGTCGTCGCAGCTGTCAAAATTCGGTCCCCGGACGATTTCGAATCCACGGGCGATAAAATTCCATTGGAAGTAGGGGAAGTTGGTCATAACTACAAAGAAATAAAAGTGATCCGTGGTCAAGAAGTAGGAAACACTGTCTCAAGCCGACTTGCTACGACAAGTTGTAGAGTTGTGTGAACCAGCAACCTAGAACACTATGTAGAATCTAGAGAATAATGACCATCTGTAATCCTTATAAATGAAGTGACTATTTTCTTTCTGTCTGTTATACCGTCCACTATATTTTTAGCTAGAAAACAAAATGGAAACGTACCTACTAATATGTGCTCTAAATAACCAACAACCGAAACATTTTTCTTTTAAAATGTAATTATTACTCCGTTGTTTATCGCTACCCATTATTACACCCGTTTTACCCTGTTCGGCTTGTTTTTTTATTTAAAACACATCATGCGCTCATATTTTACGTAAAAAAAAACAAGCAAGGCGCGAACGTTTAAACCAAAGGCATAATTCCTCCATGTTGAAAAAAAAAAACAAAATGGCGCAGTGCGCCTCTTTCGGTGCGATTTCGGTAACGAGCACTCAGTGCTTGAATCGCGTCAAAGACTCTCTAATAGGGCCGAATATACTTTACTCGCCTCTAATTGCCGGCCCCGATTCTAAATGTATGTCAAAAATACATAACGTTAACTTTTTGTACTTTTTCGCGGTTTATGAAAGACTGGGACTTCTTGCATTCGAATCAAACATGTTCAGTAAACTGTACTACAGACATATAGGTCAAGGGTCTGCAAACTTTATGACTAGTGGGCCAGACCGCTTAGTACAAAGTCTTTGAAACCATGGGTTCTAAATCTCCGACGAACATTGAGGTGTACCTAATTAGTTTAACACCTGTAGGTAAGTATCTGTGTTTCTGTTCCATCGTAGATGCTGGAGCCAATATGAATGCGTTTTTTTCATCGAAACAAGTCTGTCGAGATGGGACTTAGAGCTGCCTCTGATGAAAGTATGATCTGTCATCTCGAGATTTTCAGCTTTGAAATTTGAAGATGCTTAGCTGTTTGGTAGCTGCGTTCAGCCTTCATTATGCAGACACTATAATTTTGGACGGAAGGCGTTACCACAGATACGAAGGTCCTGTGTCCAACCTTTAGAGAAATTATGGGTGCAAAAAGAAAAAATAGTCGCTAGTCCTTGCTGAAAGGATTTGCAAGCTGCAGGTCATTCATTTTCTTTAGCACGGTTTTTCCGAAATGTTTTTTAAATTGGCAATTCGACAGTTCTCAATAGTAGTGACTGAAGGGATCTTTGCCTTCGAAACTAGAATCTTTGTGTTCAAGACTATCCATACTATAGGTATATATAATATTATAAATGCGAAAGTGTGTCTGTCTGTCTGTTAACTCTTCACGCTTAAACCGCTGAATCGATTTTGATGAAATTTGGCATGGAGATAGTTTAAGATCCGAGGAAGGACATAGGATAGTTTTCATCCTGGAAATTATCCCTAAAAAGATTGAAAAGTGAGTAAGTAATTCTGAGACATTGATGACCCTGTAGGAAATGTAATTACTAGACCAAAAGCACAATTGCTCTTACATTTGCTTAGGCGCTTTTAATAATCCCTTTTATTAATTAAGGTGATTAGGTGGATATCTATCGTGTTCTACGAGGTTGCTTCCATACTTCCAAGTTCCACGCGGACTTTCAATCGGCTATGGTTAAAGCTGACAAATGCCAATGCCATACAACTGTGACAGTGTTTATTAAAATGAATATCCCGCTGTAACCTTACCATGAGTTAACGTGACCGTACTCGCTGCGACAGCGTAAACGGTTCGTATTAGTCTTACTTGTTATGGACGGTTTTGGCCCGGAAGCTGCACTTTGTGATGGAAGCAAGCCGTTTTGCACAGTGATAATATAGACCAAAATAAACGATTTCACTCGAGGCGAAATTAGTTTTACCCCTTAGGATAAGAGATGGCGCCACTTATTAAAAAAAGTTTAAAAAATTGTAAGTCCTGAACGGATACTCCGATTTTGACGAAAGAGGTGCCAAACGGTAGATAGTTACCCAATTTAACATAAAAAAAATTGAAACCAGGTAAAAATTTATTTTGGATACCCAAAAAAATATAATTTCTGAAAAAACTATTTACAATTTGTGATTTTTTGGAATTTTACTCGTAAAAATGTATGTACATGGTACTTTTTTATTTATTTATATTATTATACAACTAATTTTACATTTACGAAAAAAAACCGCATATCATTAGCCCGTATAGTTTCAAAGTTATTGAAGAATACAGACATGGCGCCGCTGGGTCAAAAAATCTTACAAAAAATCTTAAACCTCAACGGATATTCCGATTTTGATAATTAAGGTGCTAATCGACAGATAATTACTTAAATTAGTTTAAAAAAATAAAATTAAAATAGGCAAAAAGTAATAATAAATACAAAAAAAAAAACATACATTTTGAAAAAAGAAATGCATTATTTGTACTTTCAATTGTGGTTATATTTTCAGGGTAATCAGTACCTTCGAAGCGGGAGAATACTTTTATAAATACATGTACATAAGTAGCACGTGCGGCGGCAACATCGCACCGGCACCCTATAGTAAAATCTTCAATAACTTTGGAACTGTACAAGTTCTTGATATGCGGTTTTTTATTAATCGATCAATTAATAGTGTTATAATATACATAAGTAAAATAAAGACATACATTCATACATTTTTTTGTATGAAATTACATAAAACCCCCAAAAAACGGCATTTTTTTTTCAAACAGTATGTTTTTTAGGGTTCCGTAGTCAACTAGGGACCCTTATAGTTTCGCCATGTCCGTCTGTCCGTCTGTCCGTCCGTCCGTCCGTCCGTCCGTCCGTCCGCGGCTTAGCTCCGTGATCATTAGTATTAGAAAGCTGAAATTTGGTACGAGTATGTGTATGTATAACGCCGACAGAACGGTAAAATAAAATTTAAAAAAATATTTTTTTTTCGGGTGTCTCTGGAACACCTAAAGTGGGGGTGATTTTTTTTTTTCTTTTCAACACTGTTGTGTCGGGTGTCGTTGAATAGGTCTTGTAAAAATAATAGGAGCCTTCTAACATTATTTTTTGATAAAGTCAGCAGTTTTGTAAATATTCGCTCCAAAAACAAAAAATATTGTGTCCCCCCCCCTCTAACTTTTCAACCACGGGTCAAAAAAATTCGGAAAAATTCATGTTAATGAGGCCTTATAAGTACTTTCAATGAAAACTATATTGAACAAAATCAGTCAAGCCGTTTTTGAGTTATCGCCAAATTTCATATTTTTTCTTTAAAAGGTCGTAAGTTGACTTCCAGAAGGTAAGAAGTGATTACAGTTTCTAGGGCGTTTACGACCTTTTTATAGAGCTTAAAATCTTATTTAACGTAAACCTCGGGCTTAAAACAGCAGTTTATTGTGAAGGATGAGCAGCTACGGAACCCTACACTGAGCGTGGCCCGACATGCTCTTGGCCGGTTTTTTTGTATTTATTATTACTTTTTGCCTATTTTAATTTTAATTTCATTTTTTGAAACTAGTTTAAGTAATTATCTGTCGATTAGCACCTTAATTATCAAAATCGGAATATCCGTTGAGGTTTAAGATTTTTTGACCCAGCGGCGCCATGTCTGTATTCTTCAATAACTTTGAAACTATACGGGCTAATGATATGCGGTTTTTTTCGTAAATGTAAAATTAGTTGTATATTAATATAAATAAATAAAAAAAGTACCATGTACATACATTTTTACGAGTAAAATTCCAAATAATCACAAATTTTAAATAGTTTTTTCATAAATTATATTTTTTGGGTATCCAAAATAAATTTTTACCTGTTTTCAATTTTTTTAATGTTAAATTGGGTAACTATCTGCCGTTTGGTAACTCTTTCGTCAAAATCAGAGTATCCGTTCAGGACTTACAATTTTTTAAACTTTTTTTTAATAAGTGGCGCCATCTCTTATCCTCAGTGGCGTGCACAGGTTTTTAGGCTAGGGTAGGCAGTAAAGAAGAAATGGTAAAAAAAACACATACCCGATTTTACTTCTATCTTTCTCCTCTGCAAATCCAGTATCTACCCAGACCGTCTTCAAGTTAGAAAATAACAAACACGGGAAACAAAACAACCTACTTTTGTGCGAACAGCCAGTCAACCACTTAAAAGTATTGTAATGTCTTATGTGAAATTTTCGTGTTACATTCCCAGTTTTTTGTTGCAAATCCGGCAACTCTGCTCTTGCATGCATCTTCCTTTTTGAAGGACATTTAACTTTGACGCGAAAGGTAATTGCCCAAAATTACCGTTTGCTATTTTGTTTAAGCACACAAGGCCAGCACACGACTCACACGAAAAATCCATTTTGATAAATCACACGCATCAATGGAACTAAAAATCACTTCCGATTTTGATTTTAAAATGCTAAATCACACAACACGACACTTATCACTTGTATTTTCACTTTACTTTACAATTCAAAACAAAAACGCGCCTGTCGAACCAAAACAAACAACCAATTTAAAAAAATGGCCGGCGGACTAACTTAAAAAATGACGCTAAATTGGTTTACATTCTTATTAGATACGTAATCCTAGCGAAAAATCCCTTCCAAATTTGGTCGCGTAAAATCAGACCGAAACAGGTGAATCGAATGAGTTGCGAGAAAGAGATAAATACATTCGTAAAAAGATATCGTATCAAATACATTGCGTGCTGAGCGTCGGCGTATAATCGTGTAAGCATTACTAAATGCGCAATGGATTACGTTTATTTCCATTCTGCCGATCGATATCTTCTACACCAACGTATCGCCCTCCAGGCCAGGCGGTCGGAGTTGAGATCATTTTTGTATGAAGTTTTACGCGTGTCGCTGTGTGCGTTCTGTAAGCATGTGTTTGTATTTCATAGCATTCAAGTGATTCAAGGCAGACTTTTGCAAAAGTCCGTCTTGCGTTGCGTTTACGTTTACCACGTTCGGCGCGTGACATGACGGGAATGTGGCGAATTTATTTTTCTATTGTGCCAATTGTTATAGTGACAGAACTGTTATTGGATTTATTATAAAATTAAAGGAAAACAGAATGTTGTGTGTATTAATTTGTTAGGGTAGGCAGTGCCTTTGTGCCTATATGGAGTGCACGCCACTGCTTATCCTAAGGGGTGAAACTAATTTCGCCTCGAGTGAAATCGTTTATTTTGATCTATTTTATCACTGTGCAAAACGGCTTGCTTCCATCACAAAGTGCAGCTTTTTTTCATAACAAATAGAACTATATGGAGAAGTACAGCGCCCCCCTAGCGGTTACCTTGTTGAACTATAATTCTCCATACAAATCGTTTAAGAGACGAGAGAAGACGACAGCGACAAGACAGGCACACTCTACAGAGACGTCGCCTTCGCCGGCGGGGGCGGCCGCCGCGTTAACACTCACACTTGCCTTCCACAAAATGTAAAGCCCAGCTAGATACTGTTTTACAAACTGACAGGACAAGAGACCAGTTGCCTCAGCTAGGTACTCATCCGCTGTTCCGAGCGCCCGCGCGCGACAGCTTCCCAGACGTGGTGCCGAGGTTTATGCTGCGGCTAACCTACCACCACAACACAGCGACTTACGATAACAGCCTAAGGGCTTTTCGAATCAGCATAAAAAAAAAACCGGCCAAGTGCGAGTCGGACTCGCGCACCGAGGGTTCCGTACAAACACTTTCCATCCCTAAGTGGTTAAGTTAAGTTTGCACCTGGTATGTATAGCGCCCCATATAAATTAGGTGCAAAGTTAGGTATTAAAAAAAAAATTTATGGTTTTCGTAATTATTCCTTTATCTATGCTATAAGACGTTGCTTCGTACCAAATTTCAAGATTCTGAGTTCACGGGAAGCACCCTGTAGGTTTTGATTCCCTTGCAAGTGTCGAAAATTTGCAAATTAGGTGCAAAGTTAGGTATTAAAAAAATTTTTTATGGTTTTCGTAATTATTCCTTTATCTATGCTATAAGACGTTGCTTCGTACCAAATTTCAAGATTCTGAGTTCACGGGAAGCACCCTGTAGGTTTTGATTCCCTTGCAAGTGTCGAAAATTTGCGGCATAAACGGCTGTATCTTTTGATTGCGTTGGCTTAGAAGTTTGATTTTTTCACAGCTTCAAGGGACAGTAGACCTGAGTAATTGATATAAATTTCAGCTTCATACGTCCACGCGTTCCTGAGAAAAAGGGTCTTGACAGACGGACAGACGGACAACAAAGTGATCCTATAAGGGTTCCGTTTTTTCCTTTTGAGGTACGGAACCCTAAAAATCGTTTAAGCTGTCGCTAGCGAATACGGTCTCTGTAAATTCAAGGTAAGAGTACTGTTCGGGTTTCCATAAGGACGCGTTTACAGGTTATTGTATATGCAAACTAATTTCGTCTCTATGAGAACTCGAACAATGGGATCTTTTACTAAACACTGTCATATACGCTGGTTAATGAGCTATGTAAAACATTTGTGTACATAAATTAATACCGAGTAACGAGATAATTGTTATATCGGAGCGGTGGCGTGACTAATATTTACACGGTCAGGCCTAGTTGAGTATAACTGTATGGAACAACTTAGAATAAACACCTAAGTAGTAAATACCGCGGCAATGTTGGTAAGCATCTGGAAATTTTCTGATTATTTATTTCATTTATTGTTATAACCCCGATATTTAAATATTTTACATACTTCTAAATGAGATTGTTAATATTAAAATCATATATACTTCATTTTTTTTGCATGCCAGCTGCTGGTGAAATGTGTTTCCATGTAACTATTAGCATAAACAACCTTGTACCACATATAAGCAAATAAAGATCATTTATTAATTGATTAATTCAATCATTCATTCATTAAATGAATGCTTACTAATATTTATGAGGTCGTCAATATGTCTTCGCCTCAATTACAATACATCCCAAATTATTTGAATACTCAGAAATACGATAAGTGTTTATATGTTTATGTTCTGACTACTGTGCTCATCATTTTCTTGTGTAAATTAAACTACGCTACATCTAAAATTGACTTTTCGGTTAACCGGATGCGTCTGAGGAGCAAGATTGCAATTGTGTACGTATGCTAAACTTTTCTAAATTATCAGTGAATAAAACAAACTATTTGTAATGACTGAAGTAAATGTCTTAGGTGAATCTAATTATGATAACAAGGTTGATCTGGATAAAATATTGGTGGAAGAAATAGGAGAAGGCAAGGCAATCACATTAAGCGGTGTTCCTGCTTTCTCCATAGCACATTGAGATTGGTATAATCCCAAAACCTGACGTCCTCGAGCAATAGACATAACTAACTAAGTAACTAACTGAGCGCAACGACCCAAAGTGGATCTTGGCCTCCGACACTAGATCACGCCACGCTCCACGATCCTGAGCCAGCTCTCGCCAGTTAAGGATGCCTAGGTCCCTGAGATCTTTTTGGACAATTTTTTTTTGAGGATGTCAATCGATTCTATTTTTTATATTGATCAAATGTCTAAGATACGGGACTGACTAGGTACACTTAAACTGCTCTAAAAGTCAGAAATGACCGTCAAAGTTCAACATTCCTACGTAGCGGTAAAAACGCTCCATACAAATGGCGTCCAGGCTAGTGACATCACAGGCCGGTATAGGTACCAATAATTGTATGGAGAAATTAAGAAATTTGCCATTTTCACCGTGAAAAAGTGCGTTTAAGTTCATGATTCTTTTTGGAATTAAAAAAAATATCATAAAATTTGCGTACCTTTGAAGTCACATATTTCCAAAAAGATTTATTTTCTGGATTGTTTTTGTTTGTTTCGTGATATATTTAGCTAATTTTATTCATATAACTACAGTACGCTGTAGAATTGAACATCAGTCAACATGTCTATTATTGTAGCTGGATTTAGTATTGCAGACAGCCAACGTTAAAATATCTTCTAGAAATTAAAGTTTATATCTCACTAGAAACAAACAAGAAGTCAAATTTTGATGATCTATGCATAATAAAGGTTATAAAATGATTGTTTCAGATGTAAAATACAAGAGTGTTAAGACCAGGACTTTAACTTCGCTCCTCCATGGCTTGCAGACGCAGTGCCAGCGTTTGGTCAGATTTTTGACACCTGTCATCGTTTTGCTCCCTCCAGCTCGTGGAATAGCTCAGTAATGGGTTGTCACCCGTCTTTGTTTAACAAGAGTTCCATAGTTGAGTGCACTGAGTCGTACCATATCGTTGGTGCGCGCGGGTCGCCTTACATGCTCCGTCTAGTGGGAGTGGTCTGTGTCAACACCACACCTGCTGTATACGAAGTACCTACTGTACCTGGGATTTAATTGTACAATTCTAATAAATGTGCTTTATTTTCTTCTACATTACATTGTTACCTAATGCAGCAGAAACGGCATAAATGTAAATATCACGACTAAACTCGGCTCTAAGACCAGATCAAGCCACGCGCCGTGCCACATGGGCTGCTGAAGAAATAATCAACTATTATCAACGTTGGGGTTTAAAATGCAACGTTGACAAAACGGAATGTATAATGTTCACAAAAAAAAAGAGCACGAAGTATGCGAAATCCAAACGGTTATAAACCTACAGTGAAATTAAAAGGAACGACTCTTGAGTATAAAAACTGTGTGCGATACCTAGGTGTCTACTTGGATAAGAGATTAAGTATGAATGAACACGTCAAAACTATCGTAAAAAAAGCCAAATGTGTGAGAGGAATGCTCGCCCCAATAATTGGCTATTATTCAAATGTAAATATAGACACTAAACTCACATGCCTGTCTACTCCCCATATTAGACAACGGGATAGTGCAGCTACTTCCAAGAGTAAGCAAAACAAATCTATTGACTATAGAGAGACAATATCGCATGGCCCTTAAGTCGGCGGGAGGTTTTCCTCGTTCAATTCCCACAGAAATGTTGTGGGATCTACTAGATGAAGATCCGTGGCATCTCAGGATACACGACCTACACCGAGACATGATAGAAAAACTTAAAGACATGTGCATCCCTGATCTAGACACCCCTGGGCCACAATATGCTAAATATGGACAATATAACCCAATGGTATATAACCAAAGAATCGGCGAAATAAACTGTCATTAAAAAAGATAGGGAGAAATGTGTCAGTAAACGCCGTGTACCACCAAGGGAACACATTCTAAAGTAATAAAAATCAAGTGTAAATTATCAAAGTGAATTCACACTTTTCTGTGAGCTGTACTCAAACTAGCTACACAACATAAATTAAATGTATAGATCTTATAAGACATATTACATTAAGCACTCACCCGTTTCTCGCGGACATAATAATATGTAACAAAAATGAAAAACAAATCCACAGACCTACGAAATAAATTGACAAGTAAGTATGAACAAATGTTGCCACAGTTTGGCCAGTGTCGTTCTCATCGATATTGAAATTATTGTTACATCGTAGGTTTAAGGTCCACCCAGACGGGACGATCAAATTGGCAATTTGATTGGGTAATCTATATACCAACTTTTTCCAGTGATTTTTACAGATCAAATGGTCTGTAGACCCCTAATTAGAGATAAAAATTTAATGTCAAACCAGCAATAATGTACATGAAAATTATATATCTATTTATGATAATTGATAGTTTATTGAATACATACATTTAATTAAATGAATTAATAAAATTATTGTTCTTTATTTTCAAATTCCCAACAATGTGGTCCATCTTTTTAACAAAAAAAGCGGGTATCTTCAGAAATAGTTGACCGTTGTTTACATAATACTTTTATGTATCTAACGATACACGTTATCATTGCTATTACGAGTGTTTATTGAAATTGTTACGTGTTATTATGGATTCGCAAGATTCGGAACCAGAACCATGTTCATCAAAATGTTCGCCTCCGACAAAAAAGCTATTTGTCGGAGGCGTATTTGTATCTATTAGTGAAACTGAAAAAGAGACGATTCATCGAGTTTACGTTTATATTTATAATGAGATGGTAGACAGATTGCTGGACGAACAAGATATCCCAGAGGACATTCATGTCAATAAAAACGAGTGTGTCATGAAAACATCCGAAATTCTTGGTATTTCGAGAAGTTCTGTTTTTATAGTTTTGAAGGAATACAAAAAACAAGAGAAGTTTACTTCGCCTCTGAAACCCGGTCCAAAATCAACGTTCAAAGATAAGGTGGACGAATTTACTTTTGCGGCAATACGTCAAAAATTGCATATGTTTTTTGAAAAAAACGAGGACTGTTGCAAAGGTAAATTGTATTGCGATTTTCAATTATTTCCGTTAAGTTTGTTGTATATGTAATATAGTCGGACAACCCAAGTCCGACAGTAGAATATTTATATATTTAGGCTCGGAAACCTTTTTATGCTTTAAAACTTCGAAAATCAAACAAACCAAAATTTGTACCTCTTATTTGAAACTAATATACTTATTTTTGATTTAAACTAGTCTGTCATTTGTACTTTACAACTTGTCGATATATTGTTATCGACATATACCCTTCACTATTTTTATTTTGCTGTTCCTGGTATCATTTTACCTGCCAGTCATTTGTCAATTTAGTCCGTAGGTCTGTGGATTTTAGTTTAGTAATAACATAATTGCGAATGAAAAAAATTTGGTATGTAGGTAACTACCTAGCTATCTACCTAGCTATTTCATAATGTAGTAGCGAAAGTTGTTATACAAAACAATAACACACTTAGAAATTATTTGTACCTACTTACGAGGTTTATTATTCCATATTAGTAGAATTCATCAAAAATAGATTTTCGTTTACACAGACTCCCACCTCTTCTCTATTCCTACGGATTGCCATTTTCTATCTTCGCTCGGGATTCTTGGATTCGATAACAGAACACGTTCTAACAGTTTTTAGAATTTTTGTCTGTTTGTCTACTTATTTGACAGCGCATCACGTAAAAACGGCTGAACGGATTTTGGTGACAACTTCATTAATCTGTCGAGAAAATCCCCGGCTCGACTCTCGATTAAGTTAAGTTTGCACCTGAATCTTATGACGCTACTTAGAAAGAAGGTGCAAACTTTTTGGAGATTTTGGAGTGTAGTTTTATTGTTGGTAATTGTAAAATATTTAATCTGGACAACAATCATCAATCGTATTCTCCTTAATTTACTTCAGGTTTCACCTGCAGGAGAGACGGATTAGGGGTGAATTAGTCGTTTACTAACACAGACCGATTTCCACGCGTAAGTACCTACGTGGCAGCGGTAATAGGCGCCAATATGCGCCTCCAGTAAATTGTGTGAGGTACAGTCACCTTGAATGACAAAACTAATTATTGAAACACCTGGCCATTATCTAAATATTCATATTAAAATGTTACTGAATATCAACTTCAGTAGTCGCTGCTGCCTAATAGATGATGTGTCTATGTCTAACTAAAGTATGGACTGATAGTGATAATGTATTGTGTACAATTACTCAACCATTAAAGTGAATTAAATACCTATTTATAATGGCTTTAGGAAACGCGTCAAATGATTCTAATAAAGATGATAGGGTAGACCTGGAAAAAATATTAGCGGAAGAAATAGGGGAAGGAAGGTATCAAATCAAGGCAACCGCACTGTGTGGAGTGCTTGCATTTTTGATGGGGTTCACATCTAATGACTTAATTTTCTTTGCTGAAAGAGTAAAGACTAGGTAAGTATCGCATACATATTTATTACGTTGACATATGAAAATCTTACGTTGATATAATATATGACATGTGGCCATATGGCTACTTGGATAATACCACGGTGATAGATGCGTAATGTGATAGTATGGGAAAAGGAGGAGCGGCAATATCGCTCCTAAGCGAAGTTACTGTTACTTATAAGAGGGCATATTATGTTATATAAGTACCTATGGGTCGAACTCATCAGGTCAGTGGATCACGATTCTGTTTACACATTGGCCAACACAAGACTGAAATAATTAAGCAGTCCATGACAAAACAAATATTTTTCAGATGTAAAATTGATGAGTGTGAAGACCAAGATCTCAACAGCCTTTCTCCTCCGTGGCTTGCAGACGCCGTGCCAGCGATTGGCAAGACCTTTGACAGTTGTCACCGTTTTGCTCTTTCCAACTCGAGGAATAGCTCCATAGGTGGTTGTCACCCGTCTCTGTTTAACAAGAGCTCCATCGTTGAGTGCACTGAGTACGTTTATCAACATAAAAACACTGCTGTATACGAGGTACGATATCTGGAATTGTCGAAAAATAGACTAGAAATATCGAACGATTTTAATTAATACTGAAGCGAAAAATTTAAAAATGTAATGGTTCAGGCAGGGTTTGAAGTTCGAACCTGCGTCTCCGACGGCTTTCCGGGCCAACACGGGCGTCCTACCAATTGGACCACCGAACCTGATTTGAGAGCCATAGAATTTTTTAACCAGTTGCTTCTGCATGCCTTAGGATGGTATCAAACTTTTCGCTTAATTGTAAACATTCAGTTTACGTTAGCAGATTTTCTGCTTTAATAACAATAATGAATGCTTACATTCAGGCTAGGGACTTTTCATAGCACTTATTTTGTCAAATTCGAGTAGTTTTAGAAACAAAAAATATAAATGAAAAATTCAAACTGTAGGTTTCAAATATATACCAATAAATCGCAATAGCCCTGTTCTAAGTAGTAACGTTGATAATATTTTAAGAGGCCTTATTCCTTTTAAAATTTGTTTTTTTCATATTATGACGAATATATTGATAATTTCAACCAACTTTTATAAGTGAATGATACTTTTTCCCGATTTCTAGGTAGTAACGTAGCTATTTCATGCTTTCATTACGTGCAGTCGAAAACAAGTTGAAAAAACGAATTTTCCACGTGAATTTTGACAATTACGAGTAGTTTTTCGAACAAAAATTATCAATGAAAAATTCAAACTGTAGGTTCCAAATATACACCAATAAATCCCAATAGCCCTGTTCTAGGTAGTAACATCAATAATATGTCAAGAAACATATTTGATCATAGAGAAAAATGTCTAAACAATCAGTATTTTAAAAGGAATAAGGCCTCTTAAGAAACATGTTTGATCATAGAGAAAAATGTCTAAAACAGTCAGCGCTTTTGAACGGATAAGGAGCATTAACCTCACTCTTTGTATTTCGCTAGTTTTTCTGTGTTACATAATAGTTATTTACGATACAAGTGTGGAAGGTAGGTGATTTCAAACGAGTGTGATTTTTAGTCACGAGCGAGGTACGAGCGAGTGATTAAACAAACACGAGTCGGAAATCATCTTACACACGAGTTCCGTACAAAACTTTACTATGCATGTACGAGAAAATAGAAAATACTTTAATACTCACAATAGTACATTACATCAGACGCCGGGAAAATGAGGATTTCCGGCCAAGTAAGTATATACGGCCGAGCGAGGCCGGATAGTGATACGAGGCCGGGAATCCGTTTTCACGACGAGGCATGTATAGTGCTTTTCTCAAACATACAATGAAATAAAAAAATATACTTCAAAGAACAACATTTTATTAATTGACAAATAGGACATTTTAGTCTCTAACAACCAACCTTTAAAAACAAAACCTGCTTTTTGTCAAACCAGCCAGCTGTGTGAATGACCTTGTTGTTGAAACCAAAAAAAAGTTACTTTGCAGGCCTAGGCCTGAAAAGCAGTATGAAATCCCTTTACAGTCCTCTCGAGTTGTTGCGCCCAAAAAGCGATACTTCCGAGCCTATTATAAGGAACGTAAAGACAATATTTGATTGCATGTTTGAGAAAAGACTGTTTACATTGGAAAAAAGTATTTTGATTTGATTTATCCAACAAGAAGCCGTCGTTCACATTTTTTACTTCTTCAATAACATTTTACGGGTTTAAATTCATGATTCGTCCCTTTATCTCGCCATTATTTCAGCAGATTTGCACAAAACAACTTCAAAATAAACTAGACATCATTAAAAAATGGCGGGGGTAGCGGGGTTATTTGTAAACCGCGCTCGACATAATATCTACTACTGCGCATGTGCAAAAGTATTTTTTTAATATTCGTCTTATGTCAAAATGGCACAAGCGCGTGTACGTTCAGCCAAATTTATTTAATGAATAACGATTTAAAGTTCGTTTATTAATCAAATTTTATATCTAATGTAATTAATGACGTGTTAAATGAATTAAGTAATGAAATATTGGTTTTATTGTACTTTTATACGTGATAATAATCGGTATTTGACTTATTTATCAAACTTTTTGTAAATAATGAAACCTCTTTGAGTCAGGCTGTCAGATACGGCTATAGATTAAAAAAAAATTGAAAAGTAAAAAGCTCTAGTGCGGAAAAGTAGTACTTTCCGCACAGTTTGAATGCCTAGAATACGCTCTTTTCGAGCACATGCATTGTAAAATATTTTTTCTACTCCAGTACTTTTTTCTGTGATTTATATAGTTACTAACTCTAATATAACGACATAAATTATGAAAGTCTGTAAAAGTCTATACTCTATTGCCCAAAAAAACACAGCTAAACGATGTTATAATGTCGCCAAAAAAGCATCACTTAGTACCACAGGTTACAAGATAAACAGATGCATTCACATAATTTGCAATTTAAAAAAAGCTTATTGTACTAAGGCATTGCTGCCAACTTAAGAAAAAAAGTTTTATCTTCAGTGCAGTGGATGTTTAGTATAGTGAACGTATACCTTTATGTATAAGTTCATATTTTTTTGGCAGATGTTTAGTATAGTGATCGTATACCTTTATGTATAAGTTCATACTTTTTTTGACAGACGGACGACGATAAAAAAAAAGTTTATTAGAGACTATTTTTTTTTTGTTGATTCCGAGCGGGAACATGTAATTATTTTCTTTGTTGGGTATTTGCATTTCATATATGAAATGTCGAGTCGTAGAAAAAGTATTGTATGCAACATTGTATACGTAGGTCAAAAAACGCTTGTGGCATCTTTCTTACGATGTTCGCTACGCTCACATCGTAACCCATGCCACTCGCGTTTTTGCGTAAAATACTATATTCTAAGTGATGTTTTGCCACAAATGGATAGAACATTTTGGTGGATTACAACAAACTGAATATTTTTTATTTCGTTGTTTGCCTGCCGCCGTGTACGTGTGGAGCTTGTGTGGAGGTGGAGTTCTTTGGACGCACAACGTTAAAAAGCAGCACTTCTGCTCCGGCTGGCCAATTCTGAGGGTTCCTGGCAATCTTCAGCTTGTCTGCGGGCACCTCCAACGAAAAGATGTGTAACGGCCCGAGTGACAACAAGTTGTTCACACACGAATATTTATCTCCGTCTGGACTCTGGAAACTATGTGAACATGGTCGATTACGTCGGCGACGGTCGTCTCCTCACTGAATTTGAAGACATTTGTTATGGATTTTCTCGCTGGTGCAATTTTTATACGTAGTTTTATGAGTCACTTGATTAATTGTCACTTCTAGGTCTAATATATTATGATATGTCAATGAATATTACAATTTAATTAATAATATAATACAAATATTGACTAGCAGTTTGAATTTACCACCAGTGTTGCCAGCCTTACGTAAACGTAAACGTAAGTAAACTACTACTAATTATTGTTTGTGTTTCTATTTCAGTTTGGATTAGCTTGCGATGAGTGGCGTTGGTATCTCTTTGGTTCCTCGGTGGTCGCCGGGGTGGTGATATCGCCGCTTTTGACCGGCTTCATCTCAGATCGATGGGGACGTCGCTTTGTCATCTCCATAACCGCCATCAATTTTGCTTGGATCAATATTACTCGTTATTGGGTAAACTCGTTTAATATTTTCATCTTAATAACATTCCTGGGAAGTGTCTGTGGATCATCCGCCGTAAGCTGCTGTTTTTTACTTGGTAAGATTTACTATAAATTACGAAATGTATTATGGGCGTAAATCAAGACCAGTTGACGGTGTGTAATTTGAAAGCTTTAAGAAAAGGGATAGTTTCCTTAACCGATAAACTATGGTGGTCAATTCATAGTGTTCAATACAGTGGTAATTTCTTTTTTACAGCACTGGAACTTGTTAGCTCAAAGCGCCGTATGCTAGTTGCCAGCATACTAACAACCTGTGCAGTAATGGGGGTACCTGTGTAAAAGCGTTGGTCGCATCAACACAGCCCTACTGGCGTCATTTCATTCTCATGCTGTACATGCCGCTGTTCATCAGCATCAGCTATTTCTGGGTCGCACCAGAATCCATACGGTGGTTGATGAGCAAAAATCGTTTTGAAGAAGCCAGAGACCTCCTTGTTGAAGCCGCTAATATGAATGGAAGAGTCCTATCCGACAAAACTGCAAAAGAAATAAGTGAATGTACTAGGAAATCAGAAGTCAGAAACAAAGAAGAGAGCCTTGTTTGTCTTTTGTTTAAATATAAGACAATTCTTCTTCGCTGCATAATTATATCTACATGGATACTGACAACATCGTTAACGATTAAAGGCATAGCGATTTCATCTGTAAGCATTTCTGGTAACAAATATATGAATTACGCCGCTGTGGCTGCTTTTACTATTCCAGGATGTTGGATTTGTACATTTTTTATAAACAAAGTCGGTAGAAAACCTTTGGTGGCGGGCTTATTTTTGATAACTGGATCTTGTAGTTTGGGATACATATTCGTACCAAAAGGTGATAATTTTATTAATTTTGTGTCTATTATAAATTTCCAAGGCTCTAAGTGATGAATAATTTTAGTCCGAACTACACTCAGCGGCACATAATTTGACCCTATTTGAATTAGTTTTCATAACATACTGCATACTAGTAATATTCATTTGTTTGCTGTTATTGAGCATAGAGCGACTAAAAATATTTGCTTAGAATTAGTTTCGCTTGTTGCTTCGATAAAAACGTGTAAAAATTTTGAAAAAGTTAGATGTCACTACACCCTTAGCTTTCTTCCCAGAATCTGGGATCAGTAGCTATTGGAATACAGGATATGCGTATGTCTCTCATTTATGGTCCAATCTCTTCTAGGCACGAGTAGTAATTGGATGAGTATTTCTCTGTACATACTCGCACAGTGCAGCGCATCCACGGTTTTGACGTTGATTGTCGTGTACACAGCAGAAGTGCTCCCCACCAGCCATCGCAGCCGTCTCGAAGGGTTTATCCACATGTTCGGCAAACTTGGTGATCTTGTGGGGTTGCTTACACCGTTTCTGGTATGAATATTTACAGTCATAATTATCATCATAATCATTCTCATCATCGTTGCCATAGTCATGATCATCATCGGCATTCATTATCATCACTATTGAGGATAGGCGCTCAACACGGCGCGGCGTCATCTATAGCATCAAATTCGCTCAGTAGACCGTAGTTTTCGGGGTTCTTCACGGTCGGGTTCGGTCGCCGCGGCTAATCGTTCGTAGGCAAAAGTCAAATAAAATAATTCTCTCATAATATAGTATTTGACTCCTTAGGTTAATTTTTATTAATACTAACCGGATTCAAAATTAAACGTGCCACGATGCGATGTCGTATCTTATAATTGTCTGTAAGAATGGCCATGTGATGTTAATGTTTCCAGATGGACCGAGTATGGGAACATTTACCCCACGCATTATTTACTGCCATGGCGATCTTCTGCAGTCTGCTGGTGCTGCTGACTCCAGAAACCCTCGGAGTCCCATTGCCTGATACCGTGGAAGATGCCACCCAACTTGGCCAAAATCAGCTCAGGTGTTCACTGTTGAGAAGACCTACGGTTAAGAAAGACCAGGGACCGGAAGATCACTCTTTAAAGTTAAGCCTATCCGTTATTGAAACGATAAAAGTCACCTAAATACGTAAGAAAACCTAGACTACCTAGAATTCCGCCCAAGCTCTAACCTGCCCTAACTAAAAACTGTTTAAGCTCTGTAACTAAAGTATGAAATAAAATTACACCGACGAAGGTGAATAAAATCCCCAAGAAACCTGTAACCCATACTATATTTTTTCCTGTAACCCATACTATATTTTTTCCCAGTCTTTTTCCCAAATCTACTCCAGATGACAACCAAAACCTAAGAAGATAGTACATAATTGTGTGAGGCATTTCCATCTCAATGTAAACTGAATGTTGTAAAAGATATTGGAGGTCGTATATGTACTGGCTACATGATACATTTAAACGACAGAACCTTAGGAAACAAGGCTAATCAGCATAAAACATTAGTTAGATATTATAGAATATTTCACGACAAGACAGATCTGACATCACAATACATGTCATTCACCCCCTCCTAGAGACTACAGCTGGTAGTCCTGCAGGTGTTGAGGCAGGCGGCGCTCTCGTCCAGATCTACGCGGCATCTCTGGCGCAGGCTCAGCCTCAAGCTCCTGTGAACCGACAGAAGGTGTTGATTCGGCATCGAGCATCTCCAGCTCGTCGTCTTCAGAAACTGATTCCTGAAACTCAGGTTCGGGAACTGGGAGTGGTGCAAGCTGTCTATTTGAAATAGTAGTTTCTCGGCCCTCTTGTGTTCTTATAAAAGAATAGTTAGGGTTACTTTGAAGAAGTTCCACTTCTTCAACATAGGGATCAGTTTTATTGCGTACATTTTTCTTCATAAGGATTGGGCCTGGCACGAGCCACGTGGGTAAAGACTCTCCATTTGAAGATCGACGCGGGTGCAAGAATAGCCTCTCATGAGGCGTTGCATTAGTTGACGTACAAAGGAGCGATCGTATGGCAAGTAAAGATACTGTTAGAACTTGCTCCCAATTCTCAGTAAGTAGGGCTCTAGAACGCAAAGATAATTGTATGGTCTTCCACAGGGTGCCATTGAGACGTTCTACTTGCCCGTTACCTTCCGGATTGTAAGGCGTCGTACGACTGCAAGCAACGCCAAGAGACGCTAAGAATTGTCGTAATTCTTCGGACATGAATGAGCTACCTCTATCACTATGTATATAAAGCGGCGTGCCAAATATGTAAAATAAATCTTTCAAACAATTGATTACCGTAGCGGAAGTCATATCTTTACACGCATATGCGAATGGAAATCGACTGTATTCATCGATTATTGTCAACAGGTACTTTTTGCCCGTGTTACTTGGTAAGGGCCCTTTGAAATCAATATTCAACCTCTCAAATGGTATAGTAGATTTTATCAGGTGCCCTTTTGTTCGCATAAAACGAGGTTTTATTTCGGCACAAACTCGACAGGACGCAGTCATTGTTTTAATGTCATTCAAAGAATATGGTAAATTCTTCATACGAACCCAGTGCGCCATTCTTACGATACCGGGATGGCAAAGAGATTCATGTAGTTCTTTTAGCTTGTTATGATTAAGGTACATGCATACTCTCGACAGAGCATCTGCTACAATATTTTCCTTCCCGGGTCGATAAACGATGTCATATTTGTAACATGACATTTCAAGGCGCCAGCGCTCTATTTTTTCATTTTTAATTTTGTTTTTATGTTTTTGATTGAACATAAATCCGACCGATTGTTGATCAGTAACAAGCAAAAAATGTTTACCAATAAGATAATGTCTCCATTTTCGTAAGCTTTCTACAATGGCACAGGCTTCTTTTTCAACCGACGATTGTTTACGTTCGGATTCGGATAACGTGCGTGAGAAAAAGGCGACAGGATGGCCCTTCTGAGAGAGACTAGCGGCTATTGCGAACTCAGAAGCGTCTGTTTCCACTGTAAAGGTCTCATTGGGATCGATAGCCACAAGACACGCTTTAGCAATATCTGACTTTAATTCCTTGAAAGAAGTCTCAGCCGAATCGCTTAAGGGGAAAGTTGAAACACCAATTAATGGTTGTAATTTTTCGGAAAATTTAGTAATCCACTTAGCGTAGTGGGCAAACAATCCCAAAGCTCGCTTGAGTTCACTTGCGTTAGTGGGCAGAGGTAAGTCTAGCAGTGGTTTCAGCCTCTCGCGATCTGGCTCTATCGAGTTATTCTTTATTGTGTATCCGAGAAGACTAATAGTATCTACACCAAAGGTACATTTCTTCTCGTTCAGAGTTAATTTGTATTATTTACAGCTGTCATGAATTTATTGAGATTCTTATCATGATCTTCTCTGTTTTGGCCACACACAGTGACGTCATCCAAATATGCGAAAGTACCTTGTAATTTTTCTGTTTTGATTATGAAGTCCAGGGTTCTTTGAAACGCAGCCACGCCATTAGTCACGCCAAATGGAATTCGGGTAAATTGATACAGATTTCCACCCGCTTCAAATGCTGTATATAGTTTTTCTCTCTCTAAAATCGGAATCTGGTGATAAGCGCTTTTGAGATCAATTTGACTGAAGTAATTGAACTTTGCAACATTGGATACGATATTTTCTATATTGGGTAATGGGTAGGCGTCCAACAATGTATATTTGTTGATTGTTTGAGAGTAGTCTATTACGAGACGTTTGCGATGTGTCCCACCACCTGCAACTAGTACTTGAGCCCTCCAAGGGGATACGCTAGGCTCTATTACGCCGTCCTCCAAGAGTTTTGAAATTTCTTGATCTATAAAGTCTCTGTCCTTTTCAGAATAGTGCCTTGATTTGACAGCTATCGGTTTAATTTCAGGTGACAAGTTTGTAAAGACTGATGCTGGCGGGACAGAGGCTTCCATGACGTTGCAAATCTGCAGGGGATCTTTATTACCACCAAAACGCAGTTCTAGACTAGAGTGGTCTTTGAGAATGTCATGACCGACAATTATATCTGCACATAGATTATTTACTATTAATAGCGGTCTTTGCTTGTAAGTGTGTTGTTTGAGCTTAATGGTCGCGAAGCACATTCCTTCTACAAAAGACACGTAATTGAGAGAAGCCAATGTAATTGTTTGCTTGCAAGGTTTTTGCCTCAGATTCATAACATTGACTAAATCTTTATTAATAAAGCTGATTGAGCTCCCCGTGTCAATCAAAGCATCAGCGCGTATTTCGTTTATAGTCACTGGAACAGTTGCTTTGATAAGACTGGATGGTGAAGCGGCAGAGATCGCAGTCAAACTCGCAATAGTACCGGGCGGTTGAGCCGGTCTTGAGGGCAAGTCAGCTATGACTGAATTGATCGGTAAAGGCTTACCGCTCCTGCAAACGTTCGCAAAGTGGCCTTTTCTACCACAAAGTTGGCAAGTAGCGTGAAATGCGGGGCATTTTATTCTTTGATGTACGCTACCACCACAAAAGAAACATTCCCTACGCTGTTGCGGACTTGTTGCAGCAAGACTTGACTGAACTGGAATATTATCACTTGATTCCACAGTTACGGGAAGCGCGTTAAGTACTGTGTCCGAATTATTTGCTATTATTTTTGAGCTACGCTCAGCTGCTTCGAGCGACGTAGCTTGGTTAAGTGTTTCTTCTAAAGTAATAGTCAAGTTTTCTAAGAGACGCTCCCTTATTTTCTGAGACGTGATTCCCGCGATGAATGCACCTCTTATGCTTTGATCCTCATGTTCTTGTGCGGATACTTGTTCGAATTTGCATTCATGAGCAAGAAGTTTTAGCGCGCGGGAATAGTCGGAAATCGATTCGTCCGGGCGCTGCTTTCTAGTCATAAGTAGATGGCGTGAAAGAATAATATTCTTAGGCTTAACATATACTTTTTCAAGCTGACATACCGCTTGACAGTAAGTAGAACAGTCACGAATAAATGAGTATACTGTTGGTGACAGGTGATTGATGAGAATCTTCAAACGGGCCGGTTCCGTTATTGTTTGATCCTCTTCTAGAAAATTTTTAAACGTAGCAAACCAGTGTAACCATTTGATATCAGCGGCAGTTGTATTAGGCTCGACATCGAACCGGTCGGGCCGTAAGTAGCGAGTCATGGAGATATTCTGAGTTGGCACAAGACTGGAACCACATGTCGGAGATTTTATTTCTTTGTCAGTCATTTTAAATTATGCTGATTAAATTGATACATTTAAACGACAGAACCTTAGGAAACAAGGCTAATCAGCATAAAACATTAGTTAGATATTATAGAATATTTCACGACAAGACAGATCTGACATGACAATACATGTCACTACATATTCAGTTTAATCGTATTACACATGACATGCTTGTCATAGAATTAATACAAATTGTTCTTGTGACAGACTTCCTTGAAGTAGGACGTAAGTTATTATTAAACCAAAAAAAGCACCACCAGCTCACTGCCACTCTAGCTGATGTTATTATAACATGTTTTTCCTTTAAAAGATAGTCAATATATAATATTCTGTCGTTATGAAGCCTATTAAATATATTTAATTATAAAAAAACCGGTTATTCTTATTGTTTTTAAAACGTGGTTTATCAAGGGCCTGACACGTTTTGATACGTATTAGGGGTTGCATGTGTGTGCATTTAACAGCAGTTCCCGCTTTAAGTCGTTCGAAGGTTTCTTGTAGCCCTTCTCTTCTTATTAGGGTTCCGTACCTCAAAAGGAAAATCTGAAGCCTTATAGGATCACTTTGTTGTTCGTCTGTCTGTCTGACAGGACCCTTTTGCTCAGGGACGCGTAGAGGTAGAGGTAGAGGACCATAAGAATACTATAGACTGGGTATTGGGCGGGGCACGCATAACCGAGCTTTAGCCGAAATCGCCAAATACATGTCAACGTGATGTCAACCGTCACTTAGTTACCGTACGAATGTGCTTGAGTAATTATGTGGCAAAAAATTAGAAATATGCCGAATTGTGCCATTATAATCGTCACAGGCGAGATCTGCGTACTCAAAAAGATACCTGATACAGTTTAATTTCACTGGGAAGTAATAAAATTCGGTATTTTGTAATATTTCGTAAAATATTGCAGTGTATTATGACAATTATACATTACTAGCTTGACATGGCAACTATTCACGCAACATCTTTGATGAGCACGCAATGTATACGTCCGTCTGACAATTTAGTGCGGGGGAACAAGTCTAAACCACAAATTGTCGATATTCTGTATGGAGGTTTTAATGTGAGCCGCTCGTGTTTCATACTAACTTGTCCATTTTAATAATATAATTTACACTTTATCACCTTGTTTTTTAGGGTTCCATACCTCAATCGGAAAAAACGAAAATCTTATAGGATCACTTTGTTGTCCGTCCGTCCGTCTGTCTGTTTGTCTGTCAAGACCCTTTATCTCGAGAACGCGTGGAGGTATCGAGTTGAAATTAACACTATATGTATATATACTCAGGTCTAGGGTCCCTTAAAGCTGTGAAAAAAAAATCAAGCTTCTACGTTAACGTGAAAATAAGATACGGCCGTTTATGTCGCCAAAACGTACATTTCGACACTCTCAAGGGAATCAAAGTGATAGGGTACTTCCCGATGACCTAGAACTATGAACTTTGGCAAGTACTACAAATACTTATAAAAATCTGAAATCGCCACATACTTACTATAAATACTAATAAAAATCTTGAAAAATATAGTCCTTTTCAAACATCAAGTATTTATACACCTTGTGTACGATCCGTTTTCTTTTGTGCAATAAAGATTAATGAAATAAATAAATAGGTAAATCATATTTGGAGAACTTGGTTGCGTTAAGTTTGATTCAAATTCAAATTCGTTTATTGCAAGAACATAGTAATAAATTAGGTGATACAGGTATAAGTATACAGTGTTGCTTATGTTCTACCAAAAAGGCATGCAAACAAAATAAAACCATATTCAAATACTTGATTGTTACATATTTCAATTTGTTACTTATGTCAAAAATAATTACTAAAACTCAGAATTTGCAGATTAAATTACATTAATTATTACATATTTTTTATAAGTATTTGCACCTCGTTTGTATGCGGCGCCATACATTTCAGATGCAAACTTAACTCAACCAGGCCAATTAAGATGGGATAAGTGAAAGTTTGTACGGAACCCTCGGTGCGCGAGTCAGAATCGCACCTGGCCGGTATTTTTTTTTTTAATTCAGACAAGTAATTTTATTACCTACAGCGAAATCATTAGCAGTGGGTGACAAAATCATTAGATTAAAACAGTATTATTGTTTTGCTAATCCACAATATAATAATGTGCTAGTCAGTTCGTCGTCAACTGACTTGGCGCAGTTTTTATGCACCTGCCTGCTGAGCCGGCGGTCCTTCGTTCGAATCTCGGCAAGGGCAAATATTTTTGTGATGAACTCGAATATTTTGTTCCTGGGTTATGGATGTTAATTTTTTGTATGTATTTATATATATTGTTTATATCATCGTCTAGTAAGTACCGATATTAAAAGCATTGCTTAGTATAAGGTCAGGGCGAGTTGTGTACGATTGTCCCTTAATTATTTTGTTTACATTTTATATGATATAAAATAAATAAATCTACTCCGTTTATAATTTACCTACTACCTGTCCCAAATGTTGTAAGGTGCTGTTTTTATTATTCATATATCACTATATGTAAAAATAAAACATTTTGAACGATAGAAATATTGAGATGACGCTTCCATTTGATTTCGTCGCCAAAAATTAAAAGGTCTGATAATTTAATATACGACCATACAAAATAAATATTTTCAACATGCATTATATTATAAACCTATACATATTATTATTTTATCGATATCGACTATTTTGATTTGATCACGCCCTTAACCTTTAGAATCAGTAGATGCATACCGCTGGCTGAGCTTACATGACATTTTCTGGGTCGTTAAAATTAAACCCCTGTTACAAGGATAAGGTTCAATATTAAATGTTTTAAAATTGTAACATAAAACCTTGTGATATTTTGCCAGCGTTAATATCAAAAGTGACACTACTGAATTGACGGAAGTAGAAATCAATTTCTTGTCAATTCGAGACTTTGTCGTACTGAATCATAAAGTTGCATTTGCCTTTTATTTTATTTCTATTTAAGTTATAATAAAAATAAATGCATTGTCTGACATGCATATAAGGGCAAAAATTCTCGATACTTTGATCGTAGTAGTGTATGACCACGAAAATCGCACACATTAGCTCAGCCAATGTCAACTCACTTTTGTTTGTTGTAAAACCTTATTTTTATACGAATATAATTGTGTGCGTGTAAAAGTAGGCTACAGCGGTGCTAGAACAAACTGCGCTGAATGCCATCTCCATATACTCCGTGGGTATCAAGCTGAAATTCATATCAAATATACTCAGGTCTACTGTCCCTTGGAGCTGTGAAAAATCAAACTTCTAAACCAACGCAATGAAAAGATACAGCCGTTTATGCTGCAAATTTTCGACACTCGCAAGGGAATCAAAACCTACAGGGATAGGTATAATACTTCCCGTGAACTCAGAATCTTGAAATTTGGTACGAAGCAACGTCTTATAGTAGGTACAGATAAAGGAAAAAAAAACGAAATCCTTAAATTATTTGTTACATCACATTGTACGGAACCCTCGGTGCGCGAGTCCGACTCGCACTTGGCCGGTTTATATCTTATAATTATATTTAAGTAGGTACTTACATGAATTACATAGACTATTTATAATCATTATTGAAAGACATTT
This sequence comes from Apotomis capreana, assembly GCA_947623375.1. Lineage (NCBI taxonomy): Eukaryota > Metazoa > Arthropoda > Insecta > Lepidoptera > Tortricidae > Apotomis > Apotomis capreana. The sequence continues at coordinate 23,551,939 of OX392506.1, forward strand.
GTTCTTTTAAATTCCTTTGCCGCCTTACAGCAGAGCAAAATAGTGGAGCCACGAAATTGAAAATTGTTAAAAATTGGACACTTGGCAAGCCCCCAAAATACAGACGGTCAGGCCTGCACAGACTGCATTTTCAAATTAGTTTTATTTCTACTGAAAACATCATACCGAAAGCAAAAAGTTATCTGAAGCACACTAAAGTGAACGTTTATTATGGCGCAGTGTATCTCGTAAAAATATTACCCGGTTTCAAAATATTGCTTTCTAAATGTATAAAAGCTTGCTTGAAGAACCTTTTATGAATGAATCAATTATTCATTTCAGAAACAAGTCGATGGTTGTTAGAAAGTACACTGTAGTATTCTCCATACAAATTGTTTTACGCTGTCGCTTGCGAGTGTGGTCACGGTAACTCACGGTATGGGTACAGAATCGTGTAGTGTATCGGGGATGCTCTACACGTTTAATATTGCCCTGTAATTGAGAACACGTATCACTATTTCACGTGGCAAATTATACCATATACTCCGGGGAACTTTTTTTTTTATTCTAAATAGCCATGCATTTAACCTTGATTGCACCTGATGCTAAGTGACAATAAGGCCTAATATGGAGCATGTTTGGCTAGAAGATGCCTATTCACGCTCGACTTGAAGAAATCCAAGTTACATTTATCGGGAACAGGTGCGCAGGAAGAGAGTTCCATTCCTTAGCTGTCCTCATAAGGAAAGTAGACTCAAAGCGTTTCATACGTATCAGTGGTATATCGACAACATAATGGAATCCAAGTCCGCGCCGAGTGTTGAATTGTCTGAACGGAGACGGTGGAATTAATTCGTGCAGTCCTAGTGCACACTCACCAAAGTGTATCCGGTAGAAAACCGATAGACAGGCGACTTTCCTGCGGTGTTCGAGATTTTGCAGCTTTTTCTGAACTAGGCAGGGTCGCCAATCAGCTTCTTCGCAGGAACACTGTTTAATTGATACTTCTACTTGAAAGGACTTCTTCAAAAGGATAATGATGAGATGTACCTACAGTCAGCATCAAAATAAGCTATCAATTCTTGTATACAAATTAATACAGTTTTACTCGTCGTTTTGCTCGTTAGTAAAACTTTCAGGTGCTTTTGATGCTTACGAGTATACCCCATCATCCTTTTGAAGAAGTCCTTTCGGTCATGATCACAATTTCCAGATATGGCAGAACCGTTTTTTTTTCAAAACCGTTAATTCGATTATGACTGACGAGCTGGGTTCTTTCTGAACCATTTCTAGTTATTGAAAAAAATTACAAAAAATTTGGTAAAAAAGATACTACCCAATTTTTCACTTGACCTTCAGTAACTGGGGTTTTACTACGTCACCGTAGTTTGGAAAGGTACAGGTGGTGTTATCTGTGGCTACCCCAATACTCGGTCTAAATTATACTAACGGTTATTATAATTATTATCTTACTGCTATTATACTGCCCTTTCCTTCAATAATTATGATAATTCTTTAATATTATAATGTTGAAGTTGTGAATCAAACATTCAAGAATATTTTAAATACTTGATTGCGCTGGCAATTGAAAATAAATTGAACACAAATTATCACAGATTGTATGTTTGGACCGGTAAATATTTCGTCTGACAGTAACAATGACAACTATTTATTTACATTTTCAATATTTACATCGGGATTTTCTAGAAATGGTATTGAACATATACAAGCATGGTTTATTATTCTTTATAAAGTGAATCAGATTATTTATTAAAAACTGACACTTGCAAAAACCAGGAGCTGGCATTCCAGGATTAATATATATGTATAAATATTTACATCGTCTCTTAACTCGTGTAACTTACGTTCAACAAGAAAAAGAGTTTTATTAAACACTTACGAGACGATGAGTGGAAATAAAAATAAAATCGGTTATAAAAAATTAGGATGCAGACTAATATCTCGAGAAATAGTTCAAGCGATTTTACCTATATTGTTTACTAGCTGTGCCCCGCGGTGTTACCCGCTCATCCCACGGGAACACTAAATTTATTCGGGATGAAAAGTATCCTATGTCCTTCCCCGGGACTGACACTATCTATATACCAAATTTCATCTAAATCGGTTAAGCGGTTTAAGCGTGAAGAGGTAACAGACAGACAGACAGACAGACAGGCACACTTTCGCATTTATAATATTAGTATGGATATTTCTTGTCAATTAACTGCGATTAACAAAGACTGCGTGAATGCACCAAACCGAGCTTTGAAGGAGAAATGCATCGGTGGTTATTAAAAATGCTGATTTAATAAGAAGGTAATCATCTCAAAACTTTTGAGGTTTGTTTTATTTTTGTATTTAAAAATTAGACACTTACGTGTGTTTTACTTTTAGGCGTATGACCAAAACCAAAACCTTGATGGTATGTTGGATCCCAAGAAAATCTTAAACGTGCCCTTCGACACCTTCGATACTTTCAGAGACATGAATCTCGATCAGATCCACTACAAGTACACTACAAAAATATTTTCATTGATTCAACAGTCAACACCCACCCAAAAGGGCAACCGCAACTCTCACCACCTTGCAGACAGTTTAAAGCCAGCATGAACATAAAAAAGGACAGGAAGGTTCGATCGAGGAATTTTTTCTTGAAAATGTCACAAAGATTATTTACTTTCAATAAAAAAACTGTTATAATAACATGAGTTTAATCTGCTACATTATACATTCATTAAAGTTACGACACAGCATATACATCATCCAAAAACTTTACTTTATATATAGGAATAAAATAGAACTATGATGTAATTCACACTTAGTAGTTTGTACATTTTTGTCAATTTAATCTTCCGGATCCATTCACTAGCAAGTTTTCTATCTTTAATGTTGTTAGACGTGATGAGATTTACCTAGGAATCTTGACAGCAATATTTTCGTCCTTAAACATAATTCTGCATAGTGAATCCTTTGACTGTTTTAAAGTATTAACAATAATCTGCTCCATGAAGCTTGTTGGGATGTTGAATTTTTAGGTTTTAGGACTGTTATTTCCATTTTATCTAGTATCACACAAATACTTTTATCGTATTCAAAGTCAAATATTTGTTGGTACGGTCAAAGCATAGCCATGGAAACTAGCCTGGCGTGAAAAATAAGTCCAAAATTAAGACAGAGCTATCGAAAAGCAGCACATATAACTTGTAGTAAAATAATGAAAACAAACTTGAAAACAATTACATTTTTTGTTGGTTATTTACAAACCTGTCACCTGACAGTTCTTTGACAAGATCACAAGATATTGAATATATTTTTTTTGGGAATTTCATGGCCAGTTTCACAACTTCAGAAATGCGTAGGTTTACCAGTGAAATAGTAAAAAATACAAATAAGAGTGCGCTGAATAGCGTTTTTTTACTTTCCTCAAACACACGCGGAAATCATGACGTCATCTTGTGAGCTTCTTAAAATAATTAATAAAAAAATAACTACTTATTCTAATGAAGAGTTAATGAAATTGGTATTATAAAATGGCCTATTTCATCGAATAAAAATATAAAAAGGGGGGGCAATTTTTTTTGGGATAAGTACCCCAATTAAACAGTGCTTAGTTCGTCCTTGACTTAATTGACAAGTGTAGCAATTGCAATGGTGCTTGGCATCAATCACAGGTTCAAAATCTTAAATGGCAGAGAGCAGGGTCACATTGCTCGTAGAAAGATACTTTAGTGGCGACCGCGGACCGGAAGACGCAGCGTGGAATGGCCCCAACAAGGTGGACCGATAACCTGGTTAGGATCGCGGGCAGAAGTTGAATGAGCGTGACGCAAGATCGATCGTTGTGGAGAACTTTAGGAGAGGCCTTTTTCCAGCAGAAGACGTACCTACTATTTGTATATATATAGATACCTATTACGTATTATGTATTATATTGACTGTTTGCCTATCTCTCTCTCTATTTTGGTTTTTGCATTTTCATGTGTAAGTATTATTGTTAAATTATTCTCCTTCGTATTGTACATGTTGCTTTGGTTGTTTACCGTTTACATTTGTGTTTAGCACTCATTTACTCAAAGGTTAACTGGAAGAGATCCCTTTAAGGGATAAGTTCGCCTTTGTACATGTTTTTTTTAATGTATTTTTGTTTTTGTGTACAATAAAGTGTTTACATACATACATACATGCTATCGGCTGATTTGATGATGATGATGTGTAGTATACCAAACCCTATGGCAGGCACAGTACAGCTGTTTATATAGGTCACTACGTAAGAACTTAGCTCGACAACACACCACCAGCACCACCAGTCTCTGCAAGGGTCGGGTAGGAACTAACCCCACTCCGTTGGTTCTGACGTATGCGCACGAGATAAGGATAGCAACACTACATCCCTTTTTTATTTTAATTAAAATTAGATTAATTGGTGATCGTATAAATAATAATATGTGAATGTTTATATATTTAAATAAAAAGATTGTTTCACCCAAAACCCATAAAGTATTTAATCAGTCTTGTTTTATGTTATCTAGACCGGTTAATAGTTTAATTTGTGATCTCATTTGATTTAGAACTAGCTTTGCAATATAAACTTGCCGCGAACCTTGTTGACACAACAATATAGAGGATACATCGAGGATACACAAAGGATACCGATTCGAAGTCGCTTCAGCGTGCAATATGCTGTAGTCGCCGGTTAGTCTGTCGCAGCTAACCGGCCCCGTACGGGTTCGCGATAAGGAAAAGTTCTCCCACACCAATGTGGATAGGGAGGGAGTCACACTGGTGGAAAGGAAGAGCAAGGCGCGCATGGTGCCCCGCAAGACTAAGTGGCACAGGCGAGCCGGTTAATTCAGTTCTTGGGATTGCGACACCGTGTCCAACCAGGACATGAAGGTGTACCACTTCAGACCTGTCTCTACGTGCAATTCAGCTCGTTTGAGCTACGCGTGTCCCAGCCGCTACAGGCTGCTACTATCTGCCTAATCCTACGCTAGCCTGTCTAGCATAACCACGCCTCGCGGTTCCTGTCGCGCGACAGCGCTAGCCGTCATTCCCTCACACCACTGCACAGCTGCAAGAGATAGGCAAATATCTCGCGCGAGAAATAGTCGCACATGACAGCTATTCCAGAGGTCGAACAAAGCAAAGGAGCCACGCCATTATGTCGCTTAAACCATTAAGGCGCTTATTGAATTAAATCTAACTAGTTTTAAGTTTGGTCTGCATGTAGTTTTGTAGTTCCAAAGCATGTAGGTTATATTACTGTAATATTGTGTAACTTATTTGAAAAATAAATGAATTATACAAAACAAGGGTTATACACTTCATTCTAGAATGTTTAAGAATTGTGACATGTAGCCTATCTGGATAATTATTTCACAACAACCACTTTGTCAAGCGCTTAAGGACTATTGCTTGCTCTTTTCCCCCTTTTACCATTTTCATTTTTTTTTTTTTTTTTTGAGACTGAAGTACTGTTCATTTGTTAGTTTTAATTTCTTGTTTAAGGTATGTCTATAGCCGCATTGTTAACGAACCTGATGTGTATGATACGACTTCCACGATACAGGCTGTGCCTAGTGTGGAACTGGAAGTCACTGTTAAATTATGTTAAATGTAGAAATGTTTCTTTTGGTAAAATAAAAATTATTCTGTTCTATTCTATTCCATTCTAAGTAGCTAACTTGCTTTACACGTCATCATGTTCTCTCGTTCAATATTCTCACTACGGTCATCATTATAATTTGTCATCTGAAATTACGATATATACCATTCAAAAGAATATGAGAATCCAAATAAATTTTCGAAATTGCAACTAAAGTCCAATTGAATTGAGATTTTGAAACCGCGTCTTTTCCTATTCGATCTAGATTTGAAATCACAGATAAACAAATTCCAATTTAATTGCGGCATTAATTTAGAATACCAGATCATTCTCAATATAAGGTTGATAAATAATTCCAGTTTAATGGAGTCATTCATTTGAAATACAGGACCATCATTGGCACTTTAATTAATGTTGTGAAACGATTCCTATTTAATGAAGGCACTTATTTGAAATACTAAACTAAATTGCAAATCCAATTGAATTGAGGTTTTTAAACCACCACATTTCTAATTGGATCAAGGTTTTAAATCAGTGATATACCAATACCAATTTAATTCCGGCATTTAGTTGTAATACCAGACCATTCTCAATTGAAGGTTGATAAACAATTCCTATCTGAGGGAGGTATTCGTTTGAAATACCGGATTATTGTCAATTTACTTAATGTTTTCAAACGATTCGAACTTAATGGAAGCTCTTATTCGAAATACTAAACTTTTGTCAATATAATGGAGGTAGTTAAACAATCCCACCAAATATAGGCATTCATTTTAAATGCCACTTTTGTCAATTTAAAATGTCAAACTATTACAGTTTTATCCAGGCATTCAGTTGAAGTGCCAAACTAATGTCAATTCAATTAAGGTTGTCAATCAATTCCAATTCACTGGAGGCTTTGAGACCTCGAGTATCCCAATTGAATGGGAGTCAAGAACACGTCATATTCCCATGTTACCGGCCCTCTGATACTTCAGTTCAGATATTCCAATTTAATGGAAGTCTTAAAACAACAGCCTTTTCCAATTGAATGAAAGCTTTAAAGCACAGTATATTTCAATTTAATCGACGCGTCGAAGCCATCGATATTCAAGTTTTAATGGAAGTCTCAAAAGCAAATACTCCAGTTTATGAACGCTTTGAGTTATTTAATATAAATTTAAAGGAAGGTTTAATACATATGGTATTTCGAATTGACCTTCCAGCACGAACGCGGCACTTAACATACCGCTTATAATATATCTATGGTCTATCAAATTGACCTTCCATGCAATTGTATTTGCTTAGCCGTTAAGCCTTACTATCTTTCTTACGAATAGTTTGGTTCCCGCGGTCTACTAAATAGACGTTTCATAATGCCTTTCGCTTACTTTAACAATCCGCTTAGCCTTTTATATCGGCAATCCAGCGTGGTCTATCAAATTGACCTCTCATAAAGTCTTAGCCTATCATATTGGCAATCCAGCATGGTCTATCAAATTGACCTCATAACGCCTTAGCCTGTCATATTGGCAATTCAGCGTGGTCTATCAATCTATTCCCTCGAGGTTAGACGAAATTATGTGCTGACTAGTGCTTGTAAAATCTTGCGAGGATGTTCTGACTGTCCAGAGCTGGTCAGTCAGGTTATCCGATTGTTCGTCCCTTATAAATCGAGGTTCAATTTTCGTCCACGCTGCCGGCTACTGATGTTGGCTGCTCCTGAGGCGCGAAATATAGCGTGAAAAACTCTCCTGTAGTTCGAGCCTTACGAGAACTTAATGCGCTTCTCGCATCAGCATCGGATTTGGACGTTTTTTGGAAGTAGCTGGATAATTGTGTGTCATGAATGTTAAGGTACTTTAAGGCGATGCATGGATGTAATTTTTCAGTAATTGAATCTACCTCATATGTAGCATGTTATGATAAATTATTCTTGTAATTCACAGTGCATTAGTACTAACTGTAAAGCTGTGTAATTATTTGAAATAAATAAATAAATCAAATTGACCCCTGACATAAAGCTATTAGTTTCCAGTAACAATACAGTCAGAGCTTATCATATTGACTAATGACTTTGCACTTAGGAGTCTTCCATATCACTTTTAAACCCGTTTGGCCTATCAAATACTATACCTATATTATACTATACCTTACAAGACGTATCTGCTGTTATTTAATTACTGATTTTGTTATACCCAATTGACTACATGTGACATATGCACCTATACGTGTCATATGTACCTATTAATGCACAACCCTTAAGCTGGATGTTCATACTGCTTATCAACTATACAAGATACTCTAGATAATTATTCCAAAAAATACATTTTCACCATAAAGACAAATTAAGCTTATCACACTATAATATTTAACCCGTCAATATATTTGGAAATTCAGAACGATCAAGCCCACTCCCTAGGAAAGTATTAAGTAGCTTATTCAATTACGCACGCACAAATGAACAGTCGTGTAAATTAAATAGACGCCTAGGCAGTCCAATCGTTTTCCTAATTTGTTCATAATTATTATATTGTGATCCGTCATCCACTGCGCCACTGCGCAGTCGAAGATTAGTAACACGAACCATTCGAGAATAACGCTAAACTGCTAAATATTAATATTCCTCGAGTGCACAACTACTAATTAATATTCAAAATAATACATTTTGCCCGTTTTCTTCTTTATGTAAGCAACTTTCCACCCAGTGGTGCATTGTGGGTAGGCCTCAGCCTATGTCGTGGGTAGGCCTCAGCACGAACCCCGTGACAAAATAAAATTATCTTACATTTAGCAACCGAAAACTTGTGTTTTAATAGTTTTTTATTTTAACGTAACTATTGTTAGGCATTTTTCCGTGATCAATGATGTGTTCATATTCATCTTTATAATTGCATTTATCGGCTTGTTGCAGCCGTACAAGGAATTTCTCGAACTTTTCATCCTGTTCCTGTTTCATCAAAGGGAATACGTGGCGTTCATATACCGTACTTTGTTTGCAGGAGCAAAGTAATCATCGAATTTTGCTAAGGCTATCGCAAATACCTCTATGCCGACACCTGGCTCCTCATCCGCTCCAGGGATATTGTAATATATTTCTTAGAGCTCAATTCCTCTGAAATGCAAGAGGCTTGCTCTCTTCTTTTGGCTATCTGTGATAGCTGACACCTCCAAATATACATGGAGTGCTCGTTTCGAACGCTCCCATCTCAGACCGATCGAAGAGGTCTCGCCTTCGCAATGGATTTTTTCCAAAGTTATGGCTGCCATGGGTACTTTTGGGGTGTCCCGGAACCAATCAATCAAATGATTCAAGCGGAGCATTCATCTAACCGCTTGCTAAACAATTTAATGTTCGTACTGGCCCTTTAGCCATTAGTCGTTTTAACGACCGCTTAACTACTGCTATACCATGACCTTGGTCAATGTTAGAAGTGTTAAAACAATATGTCAATTAAATGACACAACATATTTGATTTCAGTTGCTAGGTGTACAAGACTTTTGTCTTATTAATCAATTGAATGATCGGTATACCATAATGACTAGTAAACATTATATTCTTGCCAATTAAATGACCAGGTACAATATACTCTGCTTACAAGTTTATTTACAACACCAATCATACAGTTTAACCACTCATAAACACATATACCTACACGGATATTTCATCATACTTATTACGTTCCCGTGAATAACTAAGTGAAATAAACATTATACACTTCAATGTTTACTTTCATACATATTGACACCGCAGCGCAAGGTATTATTACAATGTAGTTATACTTAGTTACCTATTTATCAACCCCGTAAACAATTTATACTGCACCCGATCTAATCTGCCTCAAATGCCGTTAGAAGCAACCGAAGTCTATTTATAATTAATGATAATATTTATGACAACTGAACTGTTTACTAAGGCTAGTTTCCTTGAGTAATTTTGCCATCGCAAACTTTCTAATATATCTACCTACAAGCCGTTATTATAAATGACTATAAACTTGCGCTTCTAAGTCAGATCGTTATTTCATAACTAATATAACATTTTATCACACTTTATTATTATTATTATTTATTATATGTTTTCCAATGGTTTTAAACTGTACAATTGCATTAATTTTACGTTGTAGGCGCGAGTAGATAAGTACTTAGATACGTTGCGCTTATTAAACAATACCTCCTTATTGTGCCTAGGTAGGTACATAATTTTTATGGTTTACACATCTTTCATTATATACGAGTCGCGGTATCGACGCATTTCCGGTAAAAATATTAGACATTAATACCGTTAGTAAATATCGGACAAAAATAATATCTATAGTAAGTAAAACTGCATGATTCGCCAGGAGTTATTTGCAAATGTGCAATAATCGTTATTTTTAAACAAATGACCCATTAAGTACAAACTAAAACTTGTTTACGAGTCGATCCCTGTACTGGGATAGTTGAGCAGTGCACCCCTACCCACTAGGTAGATGTCTTTTGTTCCACAGTTATTAGTGAAACTATAACTTGGATAAATTAACTTCAATGACAATGTATCATATCACTATCGAGCTTGCCCTGTATTTATTATACATTTACTGTGCAAGTACACGTTAGACTGCTTTTGTCATCTTCCCGCCTATTCTTTTGTTTTTTTTTTTTTGAATTCGTAATTAGATTTCTACTCACTTTTGTCCTCGTCGCCACTTGTAGTATACCAAACCCTATGGCAGGCACAGTACAGCTGTTTATATAGGTCACTACGTAAGAACTTAGCTCGACAACACACCACCAGCACCACCAGTCTCTGCAAGGGTCGGGTAGGAACTAACCCCACTCCGTTGGTTCTGACGTATGCGCACGAGATAAGGATAGCAACACTACATGATGTACACATGCAATTACTGCAAAAACAACGTAATTTTATGAACCAACAGAGCGAATACATTTAACAAATATAATATTGATAGTAGCTCTTCATTTTCACAGCAAATTGGATCGGAATGAAAGCCCAATTGCAATCGATCGGAACTCATTTACCTACAAAAACAAGTTCACAGACAGACTCTTTAAAAATGTTTGTGTTCAATTCAGCGTAAATTTTTATCGCACTTACTCGATAAAATACTTGAGATGTGTTTTCTTTCGCTAAGGGTACGGATAAGGACTAAACCATTCACAGTAAGGAGATAGGGACGTGTCTTTATTTTCGTTTTCCGTTGACGTGTGACCTACATCATACTGTTACAGCTTAGGACAGATCTGACACTTTGGAATAATCGGCACAAATTTTGGAGTGATTATTACTTTTAACCAAAAAAGAAATGAACGAAGGACATAATTATATTTATTTACAATCGCACAAATGTAAGTAATAAATTTGCAGATATGATAAAATAAAACCGGCCAAGAGCATGTCGGGCCACGCTCAGTGCAGGGTTCCGTAGTTGCCCATCCTTAACAATAAATGGGCTTAAAACAGCGGTATTAAGCCCGAGGTTTTATTTACGAGGAAGATTTCAAGCTATATAGAAAGGTCGTAAACGCCAAAGTAACTGTAATTACTTATTACCTTCTGGAAGTTTTTTGGATTTCTGGAGCGAATATTTGCAAAACTGTTGACTTTATCAAAAAATTATGTTTGGAGATCCCTATTATTTTTAAAAGACCTATTCAACGGCATCCCACACACTAGGGTTGGAACGAAACAAAAATCACCACTTTAGGTGTACGGGAGGTACCCGAAAAAGTTTTTTATTTTATCGTTTTGTCGACGTGATACATACACATACTGATACCAAATTTCAGCTTTCTAGTACTAATGATCACGGAGCTAAGCCGCGGACGGACAGACAGACAGACAGACGGACAGACGGACATGGCGAAACTATAAGGGTTCCTAGTTGACTACGGAACCCTAAAAAGTCACCACTCAACTTAATTTCATGACATTAGTAAACATGAATCACTTTACTCCGACACTAGGCTTTTATTCGACGGTTGACACTGACATCTATCCGGGATCTCTCCTCTACATTCCTGCTTTAGCGATATGCGCTATTCGACCTGCCGCCATGACGGCTGTAGGTAGGTCGCCGAGATAATGATCGTTTTACATAATATTATATGCATAATTTGGTATTGGTACAGGGATACGTGGAAATACAACGATGGATTTTAGGATACTTTTCACTGAAGGTGCATTTCTAGTCAAGGAATAAATTAAAGATAATGAAGGTTCGACTAAACCGCTGCTCAAACTAGTTGACTACGGAACCCTAAAAAACGATGAAACGAATACGACACGACAATACGTAAAAGCATCGTCGGCGCTCTTTGAGCATTCGTTTAATCTTAGTGAGAACACTATGATAAGGATATTTTGCTGTAGACAAAACGCGTGTTATGGAAACATCGGAAACGCGGAAAATTCAGTGTATTTTACGGAAAGACAAAGAGTGGATATAGCGAGTGGGTGTCAAATAGCTTTCATTCCGGAAACATTGGTCGGAACGGCCAATGATTTCCCAACGATGTATTCATGGCAACAATATTTTCTGTATTAATTTGAACACATGTTTAAAACTTGTAACATACACAAAACAAATGCCTCCACTCTGCTACAACAAAGAAGAGGTGCTTTATTAAAGTTTTTTACCAGGTATCAATCAGTGTCATAAAATGACGGCTAATTTCTGAACGGTTTTATTTAGATGGTTTTTAATATGGTTTTATTTAGGTTGCCCCAAATATTTCAATGCTATATTGTCTCTAGAACGATTCGATTTATATTCCTTTTAAAACTTATTTTTTTCATGTTATGACAAATATATTGACAATTTTAATTACTTTTTTGAAGAGAATAATACTTATCCCCGAGTTCTAGGTAGTAACAAAACTATTTCATGCTTTCATTGCGTGCAGTCGAAAATAAGTTAAAAAACTAATTTTCCGCGTGAATTTTGGCAATTTCGAGTAGTTTTTGAAACAAAAATTATCAATGAAAAATTCAAACTGTAGGTTTTAAATATTTCCAATAAATCCCAATAGCCCTGTTCTAGGTAGTAACGTCTATAATATGTTACGAAACATGTTTGACGGCATTTTAAAAGGAATAAGGCCTCTTATGGCAGAAGCACAGAACAAAGACACTATTGTTAGCATTCAGGTATTGTTTCTTCAAATAAAACAATTCTCATGGGTGTACGAGTGGCAATTTGGTTAGTTAGCAGCTTTTCACGTGGCGTTCGTTTTTCCTGAGAACTAGACCTTTGATTTATAATGAAAATTGAGAAAATATTCTCTATAGACAAATTAAACACGTTCACAGAAAGGAAATTTCATAATTAATTCTGGACTTTAGGGAGAACTTACCGAATTAGCTTACGACACTATATTTCATATCTATAAGGAAAAACTTAGGCAAATTTGTTTAATAAGTACCGAAATTAGGTACATTGTTCACGTGCGGCACGAAAACTGTGCATAAATAGTGGAATTAACGTTTCAGGGAAGTTGACTAGGATCTGATGGGATTTTTGATAATTTGACGTAATAATAATAAGTATGCCATTATTCTGTCTAAAATGTTTAACCGAAGCTACGTGTGACAAGCAGGGTTCACAAAATGCGAGCAAAATTCATTGAAGTGGGTGTTAGGTCCGTCACTGGTTGTCACGTGTAATGTAAATCGATTTTGCTCACATTTTACGATCAAAGGTGATGAGATAATTTAATTAAAGATTACCTAAGCCAAATGTCGTAATTTCTAAGGAAAATTATGTAATTGCCAATTTGCCACGCTTGGCTTCTCGATATCCATTATATAAAAAGTGATGTTTCTGTTTAGTTAGAACAGCTGACTGGTAGAGAATGCCTTTAGGCATTAAGTCCGATATTTGTACTTTTACCTTCTATAGTGTTTTATTCAGTGCCTGATGACTCCTTAATAGACAGCTATTCAAATGGCTAGCGACAGATTTGCGCTGTAAGCGGCCCGCACTCAGACCGTAATCTGACTAACACGGCTAAGATGAATTATTCAGCACACCCCGACCTGATGACGTGTAATGCCGATGGTGATCGCAGGCAGGCCTACGGGAGCCAGCCGGTCTCAAATATCCGAAAATAAGATTTAAGCCACTTTTTGCGAATATTTCCGATTTGTTCTGGAATCAAGAAGGCAGATCAACCGAAGTTGTCTCTAATTACCTACCTACGTAAAAAAGTGACCTGGCACAAGAGTGAAACCACTACCTACGCGTCGCAAACCGGCGTAATAACCTTCACAAACGCGCACGATATCGCTTGGCTCTACCTACCGCTTTTATATTTGCGTTTCAGGCATATGTTTATTCATATGGTCCACTTGCGTCAGATAGTCGCGTCACGACCACGACCAATTGCATCGTGTTTTACACAAACAAGTAATAAAATAAAATTCTCACGCAGCTTTTACCGGGTTCAATAGAATGAACCTTCTACAGTGTTTTTATTCCGTTGCCTGGCTCCTTAATAGACATCTATACAAATGCCTAGAGGCAGATTTGCGCTGTAAGCGGCCCGCACTCAGACCGTAATCTGACTAACACGGCTAAGATGAATTATTCAGCACACCCCGACCTGATGACGTGTTAACGCCGATGCTGATCGTAGGCAGCCGGCTTACGGGACCGATCCTAAAATATTCACCCGAAAATAGGATTTAAGCCACTTTTTCGCAAGCCCCCATTTGTTCCGCAACTGTAAGAGCTCTTAGAAAGATTTTTACTCAAGTTTTTGAAAGACAAACAGTAAGTATCAGAACAGTTTTTTTTTACTAAGTTTAACGCTATTAAAAGTAAGGATAAATATACGTGTAATGTCGAATATCCGTAATCTGTCATGTCCAGTAAAGCGTCCCCTTTTGAGCTTGACCAGAAAATCTGTCGTATGTCTACAGGCCACAGTTCTCACAACCGATTCTCGTTTTCGTGTGAGTAGGTTCAATAAATATATAGACCTTTTGTCTAGTTTTTCGTTTTTTATTTTTCAAAATGGAGGAGCTAAGGGTACACCGTAAAAAGGCATATTTTTAGCCATATTGAAACATGATCGCTAGGTCCAGGCAGGCACACAAAGTCACTAGTAAGTATGTAAGGCCTCCCGTCTTTCTCGCCTGTTGTCTCGATGAAATGCACGTTCCTGCCAAACTTATGCCTTTAACTATGTACAATGTCTTTTGGAAACGACTCTACTTTTATATCGTATTGTATTGTCCTCGAGTGCGTACAAATCATCCCGCCATCTGATTTTCGACTGCCTCAGCTTCAGTACGTTTACGTTTAATACAAATAGAATACCTATTTGAATCTAAGCGTCGTTACGTCGGTGGCATGCATAGTTTTAGAATCCACTTAACATCAGGTGGTTGGAGTGTTTGTTTGTTTACTTAATTATAGTGTGATCTAGGATAAGTAGGTACCTATTTAGGTAATCTACTCATACGACCCACGTTACCTGCGTCTGGCACAAGTACGTATTATACGATTACCGTCAAGCCAAAACGGCGTATGCGCCGCGCGAAATCTCATGTGTAGCGCCCTTATAATTTAAAAGACGGTGTCGGCTGAATCGACGAGCAAACCTACCCTTCCGATCGTCAGCTTAGCTGAAGAATGAATACAAACATGAAATGACTCGCCCGTTTCACGGGGATGAGCAGCACGTGACCTGTTTATCAAAATTGCGCTACGTCACTCAAAATAGACGTAAAACGACGATACAACTTATTTGCTGTAGATTGCGTGTCAATATTTCGGTATTTATTAGAGTTGATAGAAAATACGCGATGGATGCCACTTATAGGCGGGAAATTGTGCAGTCGCATGAAGGTGGCCATTTATTGAGTTTCGTCAGATATTTCGTTATAAATCTAATACGTGAGAAGAGAACTTTACAACATATATACGTAGGTACAGTCCTATCTATGAACATGACTGTATGGAGTCTTAAATCTATTTATCTAAATGAATAGTTTTAATGCATAGAGGTAGATGTCATCATCATAATAAGTGGCCTACCTACACCTACTGCTGAAAATGGAACCCCCGTCAGAACTAATTTCTGCGCCATTCACGGGTAGATAAGAAGACATAGCCTTAATTAAATTTAATCTCAGTGTGAAATATTACTTATAAAAATAAAGCCGACCTATAATTTGTAAAACAGAAGCATAAAGCAGCCAAAATACGTTCAAGTCTTTTACGGGCGAAGAGTATCAAGTGTCGACAACTCGACATCCAGAAAATGTTTGACGATTCCTATTCAGAGCTTCACTAATTAAAGCTTTTGTGTCCACTAGAGCCTTCTGACGAATCCCGGCGACCATATTACATCTGTAGACAAATAGTTATGTGTGCATATGATATACATAATACATTAAAAAGCTGGTCAAGTGCGATCCGGACTCGGGCACCGCGGGTTCCGTACGAATTATGAAAGCACTGCATTACATTATAGGACCTACTTACTAACTACATAGGTAGGTACCTAATGTACTGAGCGACAAACTTAACTTTACTGTTGGAAAACTGTTATACTTACATCTACTTTAATAAAGACAATTTTTTTTATGACTTATATATCGACTCCCGTGAGTGTCAGACATAATATTAAAATACATTCGAAACGGGGTTACTCACGTCGTAGAAGTCGAATCGAATTTTAATCGAGATTGTGGATGGTCAGTGCCCCAGCAGGAGAACGGTTTTGAATACTACGTCGGTCGGTTGTGTACAACCCGGCAACTACATGACATCATGATAATGAGGGTAGATTTTCGCCCCCGCTGGTGACGCCCGTATCTCTAGCAGCCGCGCGGTTTTTTTTTTCTTTTCATGTAATCTTGCGGGTCCGACGGACCCTTTGCACTGCTGGTGCCAGACGTGCTACTCCGCTTGGAGAAGCACCGGAGTTTGCCTAACCTAAACTAACTTATCTAAACTAAAACTAAACTAATCTAATAGATCTCTGGAGAGATCTTTGGCTTAATGGTCGTTCATACTAAAGGAGAGAAACCATGGTGTAGTGTTTGTGGATCTGCATAATACCTATTATGTGGGTAGGTATGACGTTGTCTCGAGAGTACGGGTGGGAAGACAGTCACGGGAGAGCCTCCGGCTGTGACGGACGTCTGACCTGCTGGTGCCATAACGAGCCAATGAGTGCAGTTCTCCTATGGGTGGTCATGGGTCCACTACATAATGGCGACGAGGACAAAACATCGTGAGTAAAAAAAAATAAGAAAAGAGAAAGGGATATCGGGTAAATTACGATAGTGACATATTAACTAATCAGTTCAATAGTTACCGGTGTTTCTTATTGAAAGAAAAATAGTCAATCTATTAATAATTGAGTAGATTAGTCTGATGTTTTAAGACAGTGAAAGTCGAAAATATGATACTTGTTTGGCATTATAATTATGCAACAACAATATCAACATGCAAACGGATAATCGAATGAAAATAATGAGTACAATATTTTAGGCATTCGTAAAAAATCTGTTAACTTTAGCTATTTGACAATATAAAGAAAAAGAACGTTATACAATTAGAGAATCGTTGGACAACGCCATCTAGCGACGTAATGTAATAACACGACGACTAAACTCATACAATTGACAACATTTCATATTTATAACAGTCGGAAATTAATATAGAGATCGACAGGGATTTACGTCATGTACCTTAAAAAAAAATCTTTGAATTTATTGTTCTGTATTTAAAGAAATATAAGAAAATACATCAAATAACTGCAATCTAAGACAATACGGGCTGAATAGGGTTGTGGTCTAAACCAAAGAGCGAAAAAATATTTTTTTTTTTATTTGACGTTGACAGATGGCAGATGCATACCGAGTTTTATTAAGTTTTTTTTTTTAAAGAAAACCGACTAAAGTAACCGTTCCATTAAGTTCTGGTTTTGGTGTTGCCACATTTTAAAATGAGTATGTTTTTATAAATTAACAAAACAATAAATAATCATCTCAGAAAATAAATAAAAACAGAGATTACTTCATCTTTTTAAGCAGAATTCAGAAAAGTAATAAAATGATAGTCTTAAAAATATGAAATGTTGTCAATTGAGGCAACATTAATGTTTGTAGCGCGGGTAGTTGCGATTGATAATACATACTTGGGATTACGGTATACCATCATAGAGTAGTAATTGTTAGTTACTTCCTTTTACGTGTTACTAAGAATGCGAGGAAAATATTTTTTCTCAAACATGGCAATGAAATATTGTCTTTGCGTTCCTTATAATAGGCTCGGAAGTATCGGTTTTTGGGCGCAACAACTCGAGAGGACTGTAAAGGGATTTCATACTGCTTTTCAGGCCTAGGCCTGCAAAGTAACTTTTTTTTTGTTTCAACAACAAGGTCATTCACACAGCTGGCTGGTTTGACAAAAAGCAGGTTTTGTTTTTAAAGGTTGGTTGTTAGACACTTGTGGAAAAAAAAATTCAAGATGGCGACTTTTTTTTTTCAAAATTTCAAATTGGTGCTAGGCGGCTAAAACTCGGTATCGGGGGGCTCTCGGGGCTCAAAAATATGAATCTGAAATCTTGTCCGAAAATTCGGTCAAATTCGGAAAATATCGAAAAAAAAACGATTTGTATGGAGAAAATTTCAAATTGGTCCTAGGGGGCTGAAATTCGGTATCCGGGGGTTTTTGGGGCTCCTGAGTCAGAATCTGAAATCGGATTTTTTAAATTCAGTCAAATTCGGTATCGGGGGGCTCTCGGGGCTCAAAAATATGAATCTGAAATCTTGTCCGAAAATTCGGTCAAATTCGGAAAATATCGAAAAAAAAAAAACGATTTGTATGGAGAAAATTTCAAATTGGTCCTAGGGGGCTGAAATTCGGTATCCAGGGGTTTTTGGGGCTCCTGAGTCAGAATCTGAAATCGGATTTTTAAAAGTCGGTCAAATTCGGATTCGGGGGCTCTCGGGGCTCAAAAATATGAATCTGAAATCTTGTCCGAAAATTCGGTCAAATTCGGAAAATGTCGAAAAAAAACGATTTGTATGGAGAAAATTTCAAATTGGTCCTAGGAGGCTGAAATTCGGTATCCGGGTGTTTTTGGGGCTCCTGAGTCAGAATCTGAAATCGGATTTTTTAAATTCGGTCAAATTCGGTATCGGGGGCTCTCGGGGCTCAAAAATATGAATCTGAAATCTTGTCCGAAAATTCGGTCAAATTCGGAAAATATCGAAAAAAAAAAACGATTTGTATGGAGAAAATTTTAAATTGGTCCTAGGAGGCTGAAATTCGGTATCCGGGGGTTTTTGGGGCTCCTGAGTCAGAATCTGAAATCGGATTTTTAAAATTCGGTCAAATTCGGAAAATATCGGACAAACAATATTAAGTGTTATTCTTTGAAGTATATTTTTTTATTTCATTGTATGTTTGAGAAAAGCACTATACATGCCTCGTCGTGAAAACGGATTCCCGGCCTCGTATCACTATCCGGCCTCGCTCGCACGCTCGCACGGCCGTATATACCTACTTGGCCGGAAATCCTCATTTTCCCGGCCTCTGATGTAATGTACTATTGTTAACTTAGCAATAACAGTGTTATAATATAATAATATACGAAATGAAGTGTGGAAAAATAGTGACGGAAATCAGCGTGGTCTTGTTAGCAAAGGTTTTCTCAAAGTTTACACTTGGCTAGGGTTACTGGCAACCCTAGCCAAGGATAGTGCTACTTAACAGACTTGCGACTTTTTAATTCTGAAAAATAGTAATTATAATCGAGTTTTTCATTTTGAGTGCTTATAAACATAACCTACAAACTTACGCGGGGATATAAGTTAAAGACATCCAAATGAAGAGGAAACTGGCTGATATATCAACACGGTGAGAATATTACTTAACCGTTGAACTTTAAATCTCACTATTAAGTTGTATTCTAACGGCAACTATAATTCAAGTTCATTCACAACAACACAATCCGTTAAACATCTGATTGGATACTAAACTGACACTGACAGATACCTAGGAGTGACAACATAACAATAACTATATCAGTGTTGCCACAAGATTATATTAAAACATCATTGGCGACATCACTAGCGACATCTCTTGATAAACTCAAATACTATTGATAAAGTTGTGTGATAATCAATCATGTCCAGTGTAGTCAACAAAGCAACCACTAGTGGCCGGAAGGTGGCGACACCGGTATCATGCTTCAAATGCAAGAAAGCAATAGATGCAAAAAGTGGAATAATATGTGCCGTATGCAAACATCATTATGAATTTAGTTGCGCAGGCGTCTCAGAAAAGCTGCATTATTTAAAAACACTAGAAACGAGAAAAAACTGGAAATGTAAAATATGTACTAATCTAGACAACTCCGATGCCACGCAAAATGCACATACCAACATTACTTTAAGGAAAAAACAATGTCTTCCAAAACATAAAAGCCCCCCTAAACATCCTGAAATGAAAATATCAGACCAAAATCACCATATAGGAGACACCCAGGAAAAAAATCTGAATGCACCGGAGGAGAATAGCACACAAACCTCTCAGATAATGAGCTCTGATCACTCACACGTACTCAGTGAGAGGGACACTTTTGACGAGTCGCTCTCCTCGCCTACTTTATTAAGATCAACCTTGCTGTCAAAAAGTGCAGATGGGACATTATATACATCGCATACTCTATTAGACATGAAGGAGACAATTAGTCAGCTCACATGTGCACTAGAGGCTACACAGAATGAACTGGAGAACGTAGTCTTAGAGAATAATGAATTAAAAAATAAAATTCACAAACTAAATATGGAGAAAAACACCTTACAGTCTTTGTGTTATTCGTCAATAGTAGACAGACAAAAACGTAAAAATAAAAATAAAAAGTGTGAGCAGCGACACTCACTAATACTCCCAATTGGGTCCTCAACGCCCTCTACCGGCTCCGCTCACACACCAACAGAGGCATCCAAATATCCAGATGAAAATAAAAAAGTTTTACATTTTCAACGCCAAATTATGCTTCTGGAACAGCAATTGAAAGACGCAACACGTGAGATTGAAGATTTGGTAAAACAAATAGAGATACTGATGCAAAAGTTAGAGTGCTCAGCCAATATAGAGTTAGTGAAAACCGCTGCACGTTCCGACAAAATGCAGCAGAAGGATACTTCTACAAAGGTGAAAACCGCATCGATTTTGACCCCAAACCTCATCCAAGATGAAAATATTAAATTCCAAAGACCCAATAAACTATGTATAATAAGCAGTCAAAAAAGAAATAAGATAATTAACATAGCGCTGAGCGAATTTCCTGACAATTTTCAGATATGTCACTATTTAATCCCAAAATCCGGAATTGAACAGTTATTACAAGACATTCATTTAAAAACAAAAGAATTTACGTTAGCTGACTATTGTGTTATCCTAATTAGCGAAGAAGATTTTATGGTAACAAAAAATTATTGTGAACTTGTAAATATAATTAGAGAGAAACTTTTAACATTACAACATACAAATGTAATTATATGTTTGCCAACGTTCAAATGTATTGATACAGGTGTTATGTTTAATTCAAGAGTTGAGACTTTTAATAATCTACTCTACTTAGATAATCTGAGCCATGAGTACTCTTACCTGGTAGACTCAAATATGGAGCTAACATATGACAATACAATGTTTCATAGAAGCTCCGGTGTTATTAACAACAGGGGAATTAAACAAATTTTTCAGGGAATTCATAAGACAATTCTGTTCATATACCATCAAAACTATTCGGCATCTGAAAGTATTGTCAACCCCGACGTAGAACAGCCTCAAAAAACATGTGGCCTTCACATCTCTACGGAGACAAATCACACAGAAACAGGCACACAGACAGAATTAGAGTTTTTTCGATTATAAATATATATATGTGATGCATCAAAATATTGCGGGACTTGTAAACAAAACCGACCTCCTTATTGTTAAACTAAATGACCTTAAGCTGAAAAAAATGGATGTGGACGTTTTGTGTATTACAGAGCATTTTATAATGGCAGGATATGAGGATCTGCTGTCTATTCCTAATTTTAAGCTAGCTAGTATTTACTGCAGGCAAAATATAAAACGAGGTGGAGCTTGTATACTTGTAAAAAATACTCATAAATACATCGACCTCGCTGAAATTGCAAGATGCTCAGTGTCGGGCATAGTTGAGTGTTGTGCAATAGAATTAGTGAATTTACAAGTAGTCATTGTATGTATATATAGACCACCGAATCTCCAAAACATAGACATTTTTTACAAAAAAATTAATATCATATTAAATAAATTAAATAGATCAAGATCACACATAAAATTAGTCATAAATGGGGACTTTAACATAGATATGTTAAAAAATAATAACTTAACTAAGGAATTTGAATACTTCCTTCTCAGCCATAACCTTAAATTAGAAATTAAAACTGCAACCAGGCCTGCAAGTAAAACGTGTATCGACAATTTTGCCCATAATATAAAACGCGGTTGTACCGCCGAAATATTGGATTTCGGGCTATCAGACCATACTGCACAAATATTGAAAATCCCAGTAAAGAAAACATGCATACTAGACTCTTGGAGAAAGAAAAAACGGGACTACAGTAAAGAAAATTTAAATAATTTTAAGTCACATTTAGAAAGCCTCTCTTTCTCCGAGACCTACAAGGCTGAAGACCCAAACAACGCTTACGACACATTCCTTGAGACATTCACTATGCTATACGATCTATGCTTTCCTAAGATTGTAACTAGTATAAAAACATTTAGAAAAGTAAAATGGCTATCAAAGGGAATAAGGATATGTAGCAAAAAACAAAGACATCTCCTTTGGCGATATAGAACATCACCAACTCTAGCCAACAAAGCCAAATTCACTAATTACTCTAAAATATATAAAAAAATCATAAGACTTACTCAAAAAGCTCAAAATAATTACAAAATTAATACAGCACAAAATAAAAATAAAGCTGCGTGGCAAATTATCAATAATACAAAAATGAATTGTCCTAAAGAACCCATACAAAAAATAAAAACAGAACAAAATCAGCTTTTAACAAACCCGAAACACATCGCCGACGCTTTTAATAACTATTACGTAGACCAAGCTGATCTGTCTCCTAAGAACCTAACCTATTTAGACCAAATCCAAATGAACCCAAATTCACTGTTTCTTTATCCAACGTCTTTCCAGGAAATTGAAAAAATTATCGCAAATCTGAAAAACACAGAAAGCGTTGGATATGATAATATTGCCACAAAAGTAATTAAGCATGTCCGCGTCGTGATAGCCAAACCCCTTGCATACATAATCAACCTATCTTTGAATTCTGGCATTTATCCTGAAAGTCTCAAACAAACTATTATTAAGCCCCTTTTCAAAAAAGATGATAAAGAAAATATGAAGAATTACAGACCTGTCGCATTAATTCCTGTATTTTCCAAAATATTTGAAAAGGTTATATACACGCGTTTATATAATTTCTTACAAAAATATAACATACTTTGCGATGAACAAAAAGGATTTAGGAAAAATAAAACTATAAACATGGCTATTGCTGATCTTCTGCAAAGTATAATACATAGTATAGACAATAGAACGCCTGTCTGTGCTATATACACAGATATGACAAAGGCATTCGACTACGTCGACCACAAAATATTGCTTCACAAGCTTAATACATATGGGATAAGGGGAAATGTCCTTAACTTAATTGAATCCTATCTCAGTAACAGGAAACAATATACGGAAATATCCAGAATCTGTCTAAAAAGCAAACTTGAAAGGACATATAGATCCGACGAAAGAGTGATGAAATGTGGTGTACCGCAAGGCAGTGTACTGGGCCCACTATTATTCTTAGTGTACATAAACGACCTGCCTAAAGAAGTTCATCATCCTATGGTTCTATTCGCGGACGATAGTACAGCTATAATACAGCGCCGCGATGTTGACATAAATGCATACCAAAATGACATTAATGAAGTTCTTAATGAAATAATATCATGGCTTAATAAAAATAACCTAAAAATAAATTTAAATAAAACGCACATAATGCATTTTTGTCACAGACCAAATTCAAACGCGATCAAAATACAATATAATGGAGCACCCATAACGGAAGTCGAAGACACAATATTTTTAGGAATCAAAATAGATAAGAACTTGAATTGGAAATACCAAAGTAATGACATATGCAAAAGTATTAATAAGTCAGCATATGCTCTCCGTATCTTGTCAAGGGTTGTAAATCGCGAAGCTCTATTGACTGCCTACCACGGCTTAGTAGCATCGAAACTTAGGTATGGCATTATCTTTTGGGGAAATTGTACAGATAGGGAAATGATATTTAGATCCCAGAAGAGATGTATTCGTGCTATGTGTGGCCTGAATACAAGTGAGAGCTGTGTGCCTGCTTTCAAATCACTTAAAATATTAACTCTGCCATCTTTGTACATTTTAGAATTGTCAGTATTTGTAAAGACGAATCCACACCTGTTCACAGAATATTGTCAATTTGATCGAACAAGGCCAATCAGGTCAGCCTACCAACACAAACTACGCGTAAAGTCGAGCAAAACGGCTTTTTATCGGAAAAGTTTTATTGGTATGGCACCTATAATTTTTAATAAGATACCGAATGACATTAAATGCTTAAGAATGCCTATGTTTAAAAGTAAACTCACCGGATTATTGTTGGAGAAATGTTATTATTCCGTCAAAGATTATCTTAATGATGTAAATCTAAGACATGATAGGACTCAAAGTTTATTATTATATTACTAGATTGTTTGCCAATGTATACCTAAGAATAAGAATTAAAATTACCACTAATCAAATTGACATCAAAATAATGACAAATAATGTTCTCAATTAGACATAATTATATATTTTAAATGTTATAATTCAACTGATACGACTCATAATTGGAATTATGTTAAAGTAAGTCGTATAGAATAAATATGTAAATGCTTAACTCATTATAATTATGATTAAAAATTTTGTACGCCTACGGGTAAAACATAGTGATACAACAACCATGTAATATTTTCCATGTTACTTACCTATGTTTAACAAAATAAATTTATCTTTATCTTTATCTTTATCTTTACAAATACAAATACTCTTTATGGCACACCTCAATCATCATTGTGCAAGTGACACAGCATGAGATATTGGATAAGCGGGCAGAGGTAAACAACATGCGGTCAGGTTAGTAGTTCTTCGGAATTTATTTACGGTTTGCGTCTTCTGACACGTACCTATATTATTTACTTAAATGTCGACTTTTGTCTAAAAATGTGTGCTTAATAAGATAAGACGTGTCGTGCAATTAACTAAAAATAATTAGTAATTGCAACAGACCTAATATATAAAATATGTCAACCCAGCTTCATTCATTCATATTTCTATTTATGCTATGTTCATTTTCTTCCTACAATATACCATCCTTGAGAGATTGCGGCTGTGTAATAGTTAGAGGTAGTAGGTATTTACTTTATTTCGCACGCTGCAATATTACAAATAACACAAATTTAATGTGATACATAAATCAGGTATACGGAAGATCATGAGATAGGGTTATATCCTGAGAGTGATTAATAAATAATTATTGATGTCGATGGTTTCCATTTAATTTCTCGGAATGACAAAATAATGGAACACCATCATCAATTTCCACTGTTTCCTCTGCGAATGATTGTTGCAACGCTGTATAATGTTTAGTTGTTCCGGTTGATACAGTTCGCTTATGGCTATATAAGCCAATGTGTTGAAAAAAACTGTGGCAATGTTTTCTTAATATTTTTGTGTAAGTTATCCAGCCACTTTTTAGCGTATTTCTTAATGCCACTACACAATCGGACAAGCGTTATAATAATATTACACTTATTAATATAATCTACAGTTTCCGTGTAGAATATACATCAGTACGAGTATTACATCAGTAGTTACTTCGCTTTGCTATGGGGACATTACAATGTCGTAGATTATACATACGTGCGTGCGCGTACGTTAATCCTTTTTTTGAGCGCAATGCACAGGCGATACTTAGCAATATTTATTACATTTCTACTTTTCTTATGTCTACTTCAATAATAAGCACATCCAGTACTTATAGAAAAAAAAAACATAATTCTATGATGTCAACTTGTTAAATGACGATTACATAACAAGAAATACATAATTTTATCAGATCTTAAGTATAGGTAATCTCAAATGCAGTTAGATAAAAGATTGAGATCGCGACGGTTGATAGTGGATCTACGAGCGTTCTTTCGAGTAGAAAAAAGGAAAGGGGAAATCCAGGACAAAAAAGAAGGAAAATATATGAAGGAAATAAAATAAGCTCATGCTTTATTATTTTATTATAAAGAAACAAAAATCGGAATGTAGATAAAGTTGAAAGTTACTGCACAGACAAGACCCTAAATATATGATGATGTAAATGAGTATAATCTGTGTGGTCTTTTAACTTCCTACATATATGTTTCAGTTCGACCCATTGGTTGACTGGTGGAGAATGCCTTGAGGCATTGAGTCTAACATTTTTGGATCATTTTGTTTTGTGGCGAGGGTTTGTGAGTGTGTTTGTGTGTGTGTTAGTTGCTTCCTCGCGCTCGGACGGCTGGACCAGTTTTTATGGATTATGGTGCGGGGCGGCACCCTGGATTGACACATTTGCTGCTTTTTGTCCCGAGAATGTGTGGTGTTCCCGTGGGACGGGCGGGTGACGCCGCGCGGCGCTGCTAGTATTGATATGTCCGATTAAAAAACGCTATATTTGACATCGGTAGTATTACTGCGGAAGATTATAAATATGATTTATCTATAATTATCGCCGTCTAGTGCCCATGGTACGAGCCTGCCGCGGCTTGCTGTGGGGTTGGTTCGATTTGTGTAGGGTATTTCGTTATTTATTTGTTCATTCTAACATTCATCCTAAATAGAGCATGACCGTGGGCTTCGTTCGCACAGAGGAGGAAATGGGTTGTGACTTTTCTACTCCGTGGTGGCCGGTAACCGTGTGTGGATGTCCGGCTGCATGTGTGCTGAAGGTGATTAAAATCGGACTGGCCGTGGGGGCGCGATTAGCGCGCAAAGACATATGGGTACACAATTATCTAAAAACGAATATGTTCCAATTCAGTGATCTCTGAGTGGCCTATTTCACTTGTTTCTGTGAAGAGTATCTTCGGTGTACAGAAGTTTTAATTTTGCAATTTTATAATGACATATTTAGAAGTAAAAGGGCTGACTGCATTTCATGGGCAGCTACTACTTGTTGCAGTACCTACTTATACGAATTTAAATATAAAGTATAAATTTGGATGTGACAAATAAATCACTAAACATGGGGCGATTTGGTCTCATAGTATAAGTCATTTTATATCTCTGCCCCCCTTCTTTTATCATTAATTGATATTTCCTAAATTAAACTGAATAAACGATATGCAACTATCTTTGACTAATGCCGTAGTCTGACGGACTGTAGCATTATGTAACGAAGTTCTTATTTCATGCACGCAGCAACGCTTGCAAGAATGACTGCTAAAATTGAAAATAAAACAGTCATTCACAGTTCATTGTACGATTTTATTTGATTATTTCATCTCTAACTTCAGCTTGTAATAGATTAACGTCTTACCTATGCGGATACCAAGAAGTTACATTTCAGACATATGTCCTTTTATTAAAGTCCCCTCGACCAGCATTAGATACGATATCAGTTACGGCTGTATGGGCCTACATGAAATTGTAAACCATGCGTGAATGTGTAACGGCTGTATGGGCCTACATGAAATTGTAAACCATGCGTGAATGTGTAACGGCTGTATGGGCCTACATGAAATTGTAAACCATGCGTGAATGTGTTACGGCTGTATGGGCCTACATGAAATTGTAAACCATGCGTGAATGTATAACGGCTGTATGGGCCTACACAAAATTGTAAACCATGCGTGAATATGTTACGGCGGTATGGGCCTACATGAAATTTTAAACCATGCGTGTTAAGTTAATATTTATTAAGTAGAAACACGGGAAATAAGTCAAACCGTTTTAATGGTAGTTTTAATATGAGAAATCAACTTGATTTACAAATAAAATATAATAAACTTTACTTGCGTGCGGACGCGCCAAGTTAATGGTAGTTTTAATATGAGAAATCAACTTGATTTACAAATAAAATATAATTATGTGCCATAAAACAGTTATATTTAAGCAAAAGACAAATAACTGAACAGGATTTTGGGCAGGCTTTTAGAAGATTTTTCTAGTTTCACCTGTTTCGGTGGATGCCGTGGGTGCAATCAATAGTAGCAAGTTAGATTTCACCTGTTAGACTGAGTTAGATACCTAATGCAAGCTTCTGTTAATCAGAAGACAGCACCTACAATATTATTGTGATGCGAAGTTGGTCTGATGATGGAGCCGGAGAATAGTAGTGGGAATTCTGTAATATAAATATTCGACTCCAACATGTTTTAGCTTGTTTGCTTGGTCATGTTATGACGACGAGCTATTGAATGTTGTCCAGTAATTTATTTTGGTAAAAAGTTATTACCTTGATTATAGTTTATTGTTCTAAACGATTCTTTCTACTTGGCCCTCTTTCTTGTGTAATATATAATATTAATCCTGTAAGCCAATGTGGGAACAGGTTAAAAATATACCGAATCGTATTGAATTAGTATCACGTAGTTGGATTCTATGTCAGATAAATAATATCATACTGAATTCTGAGCTTTACAGACGAAC
Organism: Apotomis capreana; assembly: GCA_947623375.1. Lineage (NCBI taxonomy): Eukaryota > Metazoa > Arthropoda > Insecta > Lepidoptera > Tortricidae > Apotomis > Apotomis capreana. The sequence continues at coordinate 23,580,285 of OX392506.1, forward strand.
TTTTGATTAAACCGTTTGACAACAACCCTTGAATTACACGTCTGATAAAAATAACTGTGATCTAATAATATTCAGTTGTGCGATCCTGGGGGGGTATTCTACCAATTTTAGGGGTCGTTCTATTTTTTCGTCCGGATTTGGCGATTTTGAGTTTTTTTTCTTTTTTATGTGCTATTATGTTTATTTTCATATTGTGTGTGTATATACATATTTTATATGTTATTTTTTGAAAGGCACGTATGTACTATCGTTATTTTAGAAAAATAAAGGAGGAAAGGAATGAAGGCGTGGATGGAAATGAAAAACGAAGGTAAGGTAATGAACTATGCCTGGAAGGAAATGAATTAATGCATTATTAACTATTTATAATTAACTATGCATTGACTTTCTAGATGGAAGAATAAGGGCTTCCGAAAAAGAAACGATTTTATTCATTTTAATAATTTTTAATATAAATAATCGACTGTTTTACTATAAACAACATTCTTAAATATCGTTCTCAGTCTCATAATCTCACCTAACGATACTAAGGAACATAAGATGATATGAAATAAAGTTGCTTAACGTTGCTTAACATTGCTCAAATCGAAAAAAAAAACATAAAATTACCCAATAATAAAGTGTAACCAAAATAAAAGTTTCAAAACTGAACTAGTCTTAATCTAGTTGCAACAATCGTGAAAAATCTTAGTTTAATCAAATATTAATGCACTTTAAATATGACAGAAATATATATTTTAAGTTCTCCGTCCTCATTTAGGTAATAAAAATAACACATGAAATAACAGAGATCTGTAGTACTTGACTTACAGAAATTGTAAAAAAAAAACGTCTCGAACATAAAAATTTTAAATTAATAACATGCATCAAAAATTATTAGCCTTTAAAGAACTGAACAAATCTTCATCTGGTATCAACAATCGTAAATAATCTCCCAAAAAACCTACAATAAGGATAATATAATGGCAAAGCACAGCCATATTTTCAGTAAGGAATCATCAGTCTCATAATCTCACTTAATAAGTACTAGGAACACAAAATGATGTGAGATCTAATGTAGACTATGCTCAAATAGAAAAAATAGCACTTAAATTTATCCAATAATAAAGTGTAGCCAAAATAAAAGTTTCAAAACTGAACTAGTCTTAATCTAGTTGCAACAATCGTGAAAAATCTTCGTTTAATCAAATATCAATGCACTTAAAATATGGCAATATTTTAAGTTTTCCGTCCTCATTTACTATAAATAGCTCATCAAATAACAGAGATCTGTAGTAGTTGACTTACTAAAATTGTAAAAAAAAGTCGAACATAAAAAAATTAAATTAATAACATGCATCAAAAATTAAAAGAACTGAACAAGTCTTCATCTGTTATCAACAATCGTAAATAATCTACCAAAAAACCTACAAGGCACTTACATAATATAATGGCAAAGCACAGCCATATTTTCAGTAACGAATCATCAGTCTCATAATCTCACCTAATAAGTACTAGGAACATAAAATGATGTGAGATCTAAAGTTGACTGCTCAAATAGAAAAAATAACACTTAAAGTTATCCAATAAATTATAAAGTGTAATAAAAATAAAAGCTACAAAACTGAAATTGTCTTAGTATAGTCGCAATAATCGTGAAAAATCTTAGTTCAATCAAATATATATTTTAAGTTCTCCGCCCTCATTGACTTTTAGTACAGTTAATACTTCAAATAACAAAGATCTGTTTTTATTTACTTGACTTACTCAAATTCTAAAGAAAAGCTTCTGGAGCATAAAAATATTCAAATAATAACATGTAGGAAAAATTATTAATTAGCTTTTAAACAACTGGCCAAGTCTTCATCTGGTAGCAACAGTCGTAAATAATCTACCGAAAAAACGTTCAATAAGGTATTTACATATAATGGCAAAGCACAGCCATTTTCTTTAGTGAGGAACATATGTGAGGTTAATCATAATACTGTTTCATCATGTTTAGTACCTATGACAAATTAAGTTTAGGTAATTCCGTAAAAACTAACTGTCCTCTCCTATTTTCCTGAGGATCCTGCAATCGGTGGACAATCTGGCTCTCGGTAACCGTATCCTCATCACTTACAGTTGGCCAGCCAAATAATCCACTCCTAACTTTCCTAACGAATATCATTGTGTATTCTCTAGTAGCAGTACTCGTTTTAATAATTTTACCTATGTAGAATTGTGAAGTTTTCTTTAATTTGTACTCAACTACTACCCACATGTCAACATTGTATTTCAAAGTAGTTTCGTGGTCAATCAATTGGTCACTAGATTCGTCAAGGTCAATAGAAGTAGATTGTTTGTCTAATCCAAGATCATTATTATTAATAGGTGCCTTCAAAAATTTTTCAAATTCGGTTTGATCTATGGAGCTAAATCCGATGGATTGTTTACGGGCTGAAAATCTTTGATAAACGTAGGGCACATTTGATATGATATTTATAGTTGGTTTTGGGTTTCCAGGGCCTTGTGTAAAAAATTCTTGCTCGTCAGTGAGATCGTTCAAAACGGGTTTCAATATTTTCCTCAAATTGTTTCGAAAGGTCGGGGTATCAATTTGCGGTGGTGATTCTGTTCCAATATTACTAATGGGTGACCCGATATTGTCATTGCCTAGATCAGGAAAATCAGATGTCAACAGGGAACTAACATTTTCTTCCAGGAGTAAATTTTGTTCGGTTGTGTCTACATTATTGTTTGGTTCTATATCATCTTGGCCTCCAGGGTAGGCATTTGGGTTTAGTAAAACATCCACTGGTTCTGGATCGTATGGATCACTATTTCGGGCTACGGTACTAAGTAAATCAATTGGCTGTGTAATTTCAGTACGACTATCTGGCAGAGTTTGATCATTAAGATCTGTGTTTACTAGATCATGTGTAGTAGGAGCATTTATTCTAGTCGTAGCCATACCACCGACTCCCGTACTCAAAACTCCAAGATGTTTATTGTGTTCGCAAGGTAAAAAGCTGCCTCGACACCTGAAACAGCTGAGAGTTCTGAAGGCAACTGAGTATGGCAAGTCTGATGTCCAGATAGCCTGGTGTACTTTCGTGGTACCCTTAAATCCCGAAATATGACCTAAAAACCTTTTTTTCAACACCTCCTCTGGAGGTATTACTATAAATTCAACGCTTTGAACATTCTGTTGCACTAACTGTATAAAGTCTTCAAAGGACCCAACATCCCCCCCATATTTTACGTAATTGTCAGCAGCTCTTTTAACAACTGCGCCGACGCCATCAGGGGCTCCTTTGCCATGTCCGGCTTCTAAATATGACCAGGTCACTTCTTGTAGAGTTGAGATTTGATCTTTTAATTTAGTCATCATGTGAAATATGAAACGATTACGATATTGACTGGACGGCGAATCGGAAACAAAATGAATGGAATTCAAGGATGGAACTAAATTCTGAGCCATATCCAGTATTGGTGCAATGTGAGCCCAAATGGCAGAGGCGTCATGATTAAGACATTGGCTCATGGTACAGAAAGACTTTGTAGAAAGTTCTTTTTGTTGGTCTAAGTAATATAGAATTCCAGTATGCAAAGACACTTGACCTCTACTACCACCAAAATGAAACGACTGGACTTCCTCGTGATACTTCAGGCTGTAATTTTCGCTAAAATCGATATGGCATACAATTTCTTTCTCTGATAAGTTCTTCTTTAAATTAGTGATTTCGTCATATTGAACTGATATATTTAGGCAGTGTTTGTAAAGTGTCTTTAGCATAGATTCTAGTTTTTTGATAATATTGCGGGGCTTATCTTCTTTCTTTTTCTTAATTGTAACGTTCTTAAATTTATTTTTTCCGTCTCTTCCTGTATAACTCTGTTTTTCTAAAATCCATTCAAAGTAAGTCATATCTTTACTGTTGTCAAATTCGTTGTAACTTAAAACTTTTTTATAACAGAGAATACAAGACCTTTGTAAACACTCTGCATTTCCTATGTTGCAGCAAAGACTAGACAAGATATCAGTAACTGAATTTTCCTTCAGTATTTGGGTTTTATGCAATGACTCTACCAAGAGATGAATATTAGCGTGGAGTTTACATTGACAGGTGTCTCTTTTATTACTAGGATGAACTACCCAAAATGGTCTGTACCTACAGAATGTTGAATAGGCAATATAGCCCATTTGTTTACAATACTTCACATGCAAATTCTTTAAATTATCCGTAAGATACCTCTTTTGTTTCCGAATACCACTTCGTTTGATGCATTCCTTTTTCCCGGCAGCAATCTGACTATTGACGTCTTCTTCGAAGAAATGTTTGATCTGCATCTTCATTTTTGCTTCTTTCTGTCCTTGAAGACGCTCGGCTTCTTTTTTTTTCAAAGAGAAGGGCAGTTTCGATACTATACGATATTTGCAAAGCTTTTCCTGACTGGGTAGTACGGTTTCTACCAGATTTCTCTTATCTTTTTTTTTCGCTTTAGTATATTTTTCACAGAATCCTTTCGCAATTACTTCATTGAACAACAGTTTTCTTCTTACTTCTTGAATTTTGTCTTCTTTAATATTTTTGATCATATTGTCAACTTTTTTTTCTAGTGTGTCGTCTTTCTTCTTCTGTTCCTTCTGTCTGTTTCGGCTTCTGCGTAGCATTTCATTTTCTTTTTGCAAAATATTCATTTTTGCTGTTAAATCTTTTAATATTTTTAAATGGTTGTACCTCATTCGCCTCATTGTTTTATTCACCCTGTCAGTATTTTCGTTATTTGAGCCATTTTCATTCACTGGGTTAGCTACAGGCACAGGTGAGTTTGGTGGTTCAGCCAAAGGATCATCTTGAACAACGCGAGGTTCTTGTATTTCCTCATTCTCACTCTCTGGCGGAGAGTTCTCTATAAGAATTTGGTGTAGTTTATTTTGTTCTTTTATTTTCTTCAGATAAGTTAGAGAATTTTTTCTCCATCTGCGCCGTTGTTCCCTTTTTGCCCTTTCACTCATTTCTTGAATGCCGACGACCTTCTTTTTTTCCTTTTTTAACAAATATCGCTGTTTCTCCTTTTCTTGAAAAATGGCATAAAGTTCTGGATTACTCTTCATTTCAGCATATTTTAACTTTTTTCGTTCCCTGTCCTTTGCTAACTTTTCGTCTTTAGTTAATTTTTTCTTCGTCCTTGCCATATTGCTCAGCACATTACCTACAAGATACAAATAAGCCATATTAGACTTGTCTATTATTTTAATAAGTGAATAAGTATAAATACAAGAAGTAACAATACAAGCAAATATGACAAAACTATGACTATTTGCTAACAAAAAGTGCAAAAAATCCCGTATAAAACATTTTTTTGTCAATTTGACAAAAAACATGAAACATGTTTCTAATGTCCTCCGAAATACGTTGGTAAGATTATTTGAATTTGTCCCGAACACCTATTATATTATATACCTTAACCACCACAAGCAATAAAAAAAAACATTTCCTTCCAAATTGATTCATTTCCTTCCTCGAAAATATTGGAAGGAATGGAAGGAAATGCATTGGAGCGGAATGAATTTGCACCATATAATTCAAAATTACTACACATTCTTACGTGCTTCAAGGTCATAAAGCTAAAAGAGTGAATATCCACCTAAATGTCAATAAATAACTTGCCAGAGAAATTACGCCTAATAAAGGATATCATATTACTAACAGGATAATAATGAGTACTTACTTGTGACAAAATGGTTATCCAGCGGAGAGAATCGTAATATTTTCTATATCACTCGCGCGCGACCTTTCTCTCTGAGACGTTACGGCAGACTGAGGTGGGCTGGACGTGCGGGCATTATAGTTCTAGGTAAATAAAGGCGCGTTCAGACTTACAACGCGTTTCAAAATTTGCGGTAGGAAATGAAGTATTTCATTTGACAAAGGAGAAAACTGCGTTCTCTCTAAAAAAAAAATATTTTATCTAGTGTTAACATGTAAAAATATAACATTAATTATGTGTTTTCTAACATCCAATTAAAAAACAAGAGGATATTTAGCAAATAATATTTTTTTCAAATTAATGAACTTACGGTCCGCTATTTTAGGTAAGAAAGAAATGAAGTTTTCGTGAGTTTTTTTTTAATATTTAATTAATTATTAGATTTAGCTGAATTCTAAAACATACTCCATTTGCGTAAATTGTGAAGATATTTATATAAAATAATAAACTGTGAATTATGTTTATTTAAACTCTTGCTTTGGACTCTGACACCAAATCCGGACGAACTCGTAGAACGACCCTTAGAGAGATAATGGAGATCTCTCCATTTCATCGCCATCCGTCACTTTTGACGTGTGCCTACTTGACAAGTGGCGATCTCCTTAGAACATCGCAACTTCGTCAATTTGGACGCGCTAAATTTGCGTTTCCTTTGTATGTGACGGCATAAATAACAGGCGCATACTTTTATTTGACCGCGTAGTGCGTGAAATTAGTCAGTTACGTTTCGTTCAAAACAGAAATTCATATGCATGAATAATATTTTTTTTTGACATACCTACATTATCGGCTTCGTATTTCCAAAATTTGAGATGAGATATGTCACTTGAAGCTCATCGCATTTTAATGACAGTTCAATGGCGATATCACTGTTATCTAATAGAGATTTGACGTTTGGCGATCACTCAAACGGCATTCTCGAATTGGGTCCCTGGGTCTCTCGATCATTAGATAATACAGATGTAGAACTAGTCACTGAATGGTAATTTTTAAAACAAAGAGTTAGCTGGGAATTACATTTATTGCTGTCAAAATGTCGATTAAATCAAATGAAAAAAAAACCTGGTAGTAAAAAAAAAAAAAAAGACTACCTTCGATACGACTGAGACTCAATTTTGAAAGAGAAAAGAAGAGAGGAAATGGATAAAGATGTGCAGTAATTTGAAGCGTAATAAATTGACCTTATACCTGTACGAAATGATTATCTCTTCATAATATAGTCAGTCAAAGTAAACTAAAAAAATTACAATAAGAAGACTTGCAAGTGACGATAAATCAATTGAATCTCTCTGGAAAGAGAGTCTTAAACTACACCCATTTATTCGATTAGATAGATAGATTTTTTATTTCTAATAATCATACATTGTCAATCTAAGCTATAACACAATCATAGCTATTATTATTATTACATATAGAATAAATTAAATTCAGATTATAAAAACATATTAAAATAAGGAAGGGATGTAGTGTTTGTGGATCTGCATAATACCTATTATGTGGGTAGGTATGACGTTGTCTCGAGAGTACGGGTGGGAAGACAGTCACGGGAGAGCCACCGGCTGTGACGGACGTCTGACCTGCTGGTGCCATACCGAGCCAATGAGTGCAGTTCTCCTATGGGTGGTCATGGGTCCACTACACATGGGAAAAATAACTAGAAACTTTGTTTAGTTGAATGTAGTTCTAGTTCGCTCCCAGTGGGGGCGCCTACTGAAATATACTGCCCTGGTTGCTAATACCGAGGGGTGCTTATTCTGACTGACCGATGTCAGTTGATTCTACGTTTGACATTGCTCCGCCAATCTACTATGCTTAGGATGGAGCCGCGCGGTAAGAGCCGGCGCACACTACCTACGGCTTTTTGTGGCCGCGACAGTAGTCATCTCTCTTTTTCTCACTTCAAGCGTGCAAAAGAGACAAATTTACTGTGGCGACCACAAGAAGCCGTAGGTGTGCAGAGCCACTTAGCCCGCGGTTTTCGATTGGCCAACGCCGCGACTGATTGTAGCTCCTGATGATCACGTAATCATGAGACGGTATTACTTGCCAAATTTCATATTTCTAGATCAACGGATAATAAGCTTACCCATGAATTTTGATTCATGATGATTTAACCGCATAAACGGCCGTATCCTTTTTAGGGTTCCGTAGTCAACTAGGAACCCTTATAGTTTCGCCATGTCCGTCTGTCCGTCTGTCCGTCCGCGGCTTAGCTCCGTGATCATTAGTACTAGAAAGCTAAAATTTGGTATGAGTATGTGTATTTATAACGCCGACAGAACGGTAAAATAAAAATTAAAAAAAAAAATTTTTTCGGGTTCCTAGAACACCTAAAGTGGGGGTGAATTTTTTTTTCTTTTCAACACTGGTGTGTGGGGTGTCGTTGAATAGGTCTTGTAAAAATAATAGGGGTCTTCTATCATTATTTTTTGATAAATTCAGCAGTTTTGTTATTATTCGCTCCGAAAACAAAAAAAATAGTGTCCCCCCCCCTCTAACTTTTCAACCACGGGTCAAAAAAAATCGGAAAAATTCATGTAAATAAGCACTTTCAATGTAAACTATATTGAACAAAATCGGTCGAGCCGTTTTTGAGTTATCGCCAAATTTCATATTTTTTCTTTAAAAGGACGTAAGTTGACTTCCAGAAGGTAATAAGTGATTACAGTTTCTAGGGCGTTTACGACCTTTTTATAAAGCTTAAAATCTTTCTTAACTTAAACCTCGGGCTTACAACAGCAGTTTATTGTGAAGGATGAGCAACTACGGAACCCTACACTGAGCGTGGCCCGACATGCTCTTGGCCGGTTTTTTTACGTTAACTTAGAAGTATATTTTTTCACAGCTTAAAAATGGCAGGAATACCCCTGATAATATGAAACTTTGGATAACAGTAACAGCAAGGCGACGTTACATAAAAACTACCGCTCTACGCGCCAGATGGCAAGAATTTATTGCAGTCGCTGTAAAAACCTCCCTTGCAGAATTCCTAATTAACTTTTATCCACTTTATAAGGCGGAGCCCGAAGGAGTTGTTTAAATTAAACAGATAATTCAATGACAGTGAGATAATTGAATGCGACATAGGAGCAGTTCCACAATTCTTAACAACTTCTCTCAGGAATACCTAAATGTAGAAATAGAAAGTAACCATAAATTGAGAAGTTGGTCGCCCTACATAAAACCTAGTAAGGTAGTTGCTACCGCTCCGCCCTTTCTTGTTAGCCACACATGCTTTATCACTCCGTAACTAGCAAGAGCCCACAAAACAGAAAAAAGTAAGATTTGTAGTTTGTATGAACATATGTAATTATGTATCATACATATCATATGATACTCTACCACGGAAAAAAACTACAATGTCCTTTCCTGATCTTCGCAAAAGTCACATGATTAACTGTGTTTAATCAGTTGTTTATGTGAAATGCGATACAATTGGCCTTGGCCTTTCTACGAGCACTCAAACCGAAGATTGTTTTTTTCGACAGCAATGAAACTTTGTTAATTCTGCACCAAAATATAGCAGGGTTATTAACTAAAAAAGACTTACTCCAAGTTACATTAAAGGATCTAGATGTTAAAGAAAAAAAATACATAGACCTGATTTGTATATCAGAAACATTTGTGAAAATAGGTGACGAAGCAAATATTAATATTAATGGTTTCAAGTTAGCAGCCTGGTTTTCAAGACCAAAAAAACGAGGAGGAACCTGTATACTGTGCAGAGATTATTTAGAAACGAAGCCATTAACCTTCCTAGATGAACTGAAGTGTGAATTCAATTTTGAAATCTGCGGCGTAGTCTTTCCAGAACTAAAATGTATTCTTATTTGTATATACAGGACTCCGAATTCAAGCACTAAAATATTTTTATCTAAACTGGAGAGTCTGTTACAAATTGCTAATAATAAAATTAATAAAACAAAAAGAAACAAAATAATTATAGTGGGTGATTTTAACATCGACCTAAAGAAGTCAACTACAACACTCAATGAATTTTATAGAATTACTCAAAATTACTACTTCCAAATTCACATTAACACTCCAACAATGCTGAATGCATGTATTGACCAAATGCTATCCAATGTTCCACTGGCGAAAGGACAAGTCCTTCCGTTAGGTCTCTCGGACCATACTGCTCAGTTGCTAAATGTACCGATAGAAGAAAAATACATTCCTCCCACATTTAAGATTATTAAGAGAAGGGATTTTAACCAGGATAATATCAGGAAATTTAGATCCAGCATAATGAGCTTATCATGGAATGAAGTGTACTCTGAAACAGATGCTAATATAGCATTTAGCAAATTTCATGAAATGTATACATTATTTTTCAATTTATGCTTTCCGATTAATAAAATTAAAATTAGGATATCGCGCAATGATACGAAATGGATAACTCAGGGAATAAGGAACGCCTTAAAAACTAAACGTAGTCTAAGATATAGATTTTATCGGAACAGAACAAAAGAAAATAAACTTAACTATAATAAATACAATAAATTACTTAAAAAATGTATAATTACGTCTAGGAAAATTGAAAACAAAAAGTCAATAAAAAGAGCTAAAAATATTTCAAAAGCCAGCTGGGACGTAATAAAAAAAGACATGGGTAAATCAAACATAAAAAGAAAAAACATAGATAAACTCATTCATGACCAAATAGTCATCTACGATCCTCATGCTATAGCCAATACTTTCAATGAATACTACATCAAACTTGCTAATACCGAGAATATTTTGAACATCAAATATAATTACTCTGTAAATTCTAATAATATCAACATGTTTCTCTCGCCTTCAAATCCGAATGAAGTACTAAACGTCATAAAGACACTTAATAATACAACTTCCGTAGGTTACGACAATATCACAACAAATATTATTAAAATAACTAGCGACATCATTGCACCCGTATTATCGCATTTGATCAACTTAACTTTTCAACAAGGCACATTTCCGGATAAATTAAAAGTTTCTATTATTAAGCCCATTTTTAAAACGGGTGACATGCTGCAACCTTGCAACTACAGGCCAATTGCGCTTATACCAATCCTAGCTAAAGTCTTCGAGAAGGTCATGCATACTAGATTAATGAAATTTATGAATAAATGTGCAATACTATGCATGCAGCAACATGGATTTCAAAAAAGAAAATCCACCACTTTAGCTGCCTTCAATCTTATTAATAAAATTATTAATAAGATTGAAGGCATTAATAACGTAGATACAGGGACTAAAACAATGGCTATCTTCTTCGATATGAGCAAAGCATTTGACCATGTCTCTCATGAACTACTATTAAAAAAATGCGAAGCTTACGGTTTGAGAGGTGTGGTTAATGCCTGGCTTAAGAGTTATCTCAACAATCGACACCAAATAGTTGAAATCACAGGTACCAGCACTGATAGAGTAGAAAGCATTTACAGATCGGTTACGCAAGTTAATAAAGTAGGTGTACCTCAAGGGACCATTCTTGGTCCCCTACTGTTTTTGCTTTACATTAATGATTTGCCATCAGTTACTGAGCACGACTGTACATTATTTGCGGATGACATATCAATAGTTATTTCCGAAACGGAAGGACAAAACTACAATGATGAAATTAACAACACTGTGTATAAAATTATAAAATGGTTAAAGAACAATAATTTAAATGTCAATTTAGAAAAAACTAAATATATTCAATTCATCAATCAAAGAGGAAGAAAGGAAACACTGTCAGTCACATATAACGAGCACACACTGACAGAATGTGATAACACCACATTTCTTGGATTTGTACTCGATGACCATTGTAATTGGAAACTGCATGTCAACAAAGTGTGCTCCAAAATTAATAGATTTGCATATGTTTTGCGTCGACTGTCACGAATAACTGACAGAAAAACTGCTTTTGAAATTGAAATTGAATTGAAATTGAAAAATTTATTTCAGGTATAAACCCATATATGGTTAGTTACAATCAACTTAAAAATCTATATTAGTAAAAACAATTCACAATAATTATAACATTAAATTCAAATCTAGAAATTAAATTAAATCAATATCAAAATGTCAATAGTCAATAAAAATAATTAATCAAATAAATAAATCAAATTAAATTATAGTTAGTCTGCCATAATAACATGAATGCTATTCCATTTTTTCATAAAAGGACAGTCAAATTTGGAGGATAGTGCATTCAGGATCGTGCCGGGGCCGCCCGACAGCCTGCGCATGATAGACGCCACCCTCTTACGGATGATGGCGTGGAACCCGTCGGTATGTGCTTCCGCGAACATGCCCGAGGCGCTGCAGTGCCGCGGCAGCCTCAGCAGGGTCCTGAACGCATTATTATATTGTACGCGTAGGGCATTGTAGGACCGCTGTGTATAATTTGTCCATAGGCTACAGGTGTAAAATGACTGGCAGAATGCTTTAAAAAGGGTTATTTTAAACCTCCCTAGTGCATTTGGCAAATCGGCGAGCCAGCATGTTACACCTGACAGCTTTAAAAGCGTATCATGGTTTTGTGGCGTCTAATCTTCGTTATGGAATATTAATCTGGGGAAACTCTGTCCATATTAATCGTACCTTTGTAGCTCAAAAACAATGCGTTAGGGCTATTACAAATATTAGTTCACGCACATCGTGTAAAAGCTCGTTTATTGAACTCGGCTTGCTTACTGTGTGCTCAATATATATTTTGGAGGTTTGTACGTTCGTAAAACTACACACTGAATTATTCAAGAAGAAATGTGATATTGTTAATTTTAATACGAGATACCCGGACAGATTGGTAGCTCCCAAAATGCACACGACAATGAAGGGTAGAAATTGCTATGCCATGTGTATAAAAAATTTTAATCACCTACCAAATCAACTAAAGCAACAACCTTCTAATAAATTTAAAAACAAACTGTCTACTTGGCTTCTCGAAAAATGTTTTTACGATATTAAGGAATATTTTGATGTAGCACATAAGTAGAATATAATTGTTAAATAGTAAAATACGATGCCAATATTGGCAACTCAAGATTTGCATGACGTACTCATGTCTAGATATATGATACGAAATTTTTATACCTTAAGACCAATATGTAAACTATATCTATTGCAAATAAATACATTTCATTTCATTTCATTTCATTTCATTTGGATCGAAGCGACGACCAACCGACACATGTCTTGTCTGTCGGTCGGTATCTGAACCTTAGGATAACTATCCCGCCCCGCGGTCCCGGGTTCGCATCCCGGCCAGGGCAAATATTTGTGTGATGAACTAGAATATTTGTGCTTGGGTCATGGTTGTTCTATGTATTTAAGTATATATTTATCTATATAAGTATGTATTATCGTCGTCTGGTACCAGACGACGATAATACATACTTACCTACCCATAACACAAGCCTTCTTGAGCCTAATTTGGAACTAGATCGATTTGTGTGAGGGTGTCTGATATTTATTTATTTATTTATCCGCCGGCCACGACTTCGGACTTAGCAGAGAGCGGCGCGTCGTGGGAATAAATAGAGCGGCAACCGCACGCAACGGCTCGTGGCGTACCTACTTCATATTTCGCTAGGTATGTTTTTTTTACCGCTCACTGCTGCCGCTAGTCACGCGTGGTCGTGGCCAGGCTGTAAGGCGGAGCGGAACACTCAGGTGTGCGCTCGTGCCTATTACTAGCATAGTTTGCGCTAAAGTGGCCCCGTCTTATATTAGGTACCTATTTTATTTTGGCATGTATTTATCGATATCTGTATATTCCCTTTTTTCGATCAAAATATTTGAAAGTTTCACCAAAAATACTGACTTGCACACTAATTATGCGCACTAAATAATGCGAATTAAATATACAATTTAAAGGTATTTGCAAAACTGTTTTACTGAATATAAAAAAAAAACTAACCTAACCCGGCCGAGTCGGATCTTAGTGTGCAGTGCGAGGATAATTAGTGTGCAAGTCAGTATTTTTGGTGAAACTTTCAAATATATCCGATGTACGAACCATATTTTTGGTGTGATTTCGGTTAAAAAGGTTATCTCGTTTTGTACGATGTTTAAGTTTTTTTTGTAGGACATGTTCAGTTAATCAATTGTTTCTTTTGCACAGCATTAGTTTTTCTGGTATGCATTCAGTTAATTAGTGGAGTAACCTAGTGTGCTGAAAAATATACAGATGTGCATTTAATAATATCCCTTTTATTTTCATGTCAGGTCAACAAGCCATATTAATCAATAGGTACTTATTTTTTTATTTTTTCTGTAATTTGAAATGGGAATCGAAGGGAAAGAAAATAAAAAGTAGTAGATTATACATGCATTGTATTTTATTACACTGTACAATAAATATTGGGCTGTATACAAAATATAGAGGAATTCCAAAAGATATTGTCAACACTCTAGCATACAATAACACGAGTGTAAAATGACTCCTAACAATATGTTTAAAATTCGTAACGTATAACTATCTAAACCATTTTTTCTTAGAAACCTTTATGCGTAAATATAAAAAAATATATGATGATTAAAAATACTAGAATTGGTTTGAGTTTCATTCCAAATATGAAAAGAAACGTGACACTATTCCTTCTCAATGTCCATAACATAATATAAATTTAAAACAAAAAGAAACAACCAAAAGTGCCCACATTTCTTTCCAAACTGGAATTTTCTAGATTTTTTTAACATTTACGCAGAAAGGAATTTCCAAAAAGCTATAACCGCTTATCCGTCAGCCTCGGGTGCTTTCTTAAATCGGCCAAATAATGTGTACAAGCCAATTCAAAATAATTGTATCTAAGTTCGTTTTATCGAGTTAAGTAAGAATTGACACCCTCAGCATTTAATAACACTACTTGGATGTTTGGACAGTCAATGTTACGGCTTACTTACGAGAAAGACTAAAAGAAAAAGGTTCGGGAACGTGGCCGTAGAGATTTGTATGAAAAATGTTTTCGAGAACGTTCTTTCTCCATACAAATTGGGAAACGAAAAAACGACACATCCCTACGTGGCCGTTTCAGGCAGTGGAATGTCGACGGACCACGTATCACCATCAATTTCTAGCCCATTTCATTTTTTTTATTTTAAAAAGGTTTTTTTAGGATAAGAGATATTTTTTTAATGAAGACTTGACGCTGCGATCTCTGATTTGTTTAAATCTATGAGATTCTTATGGCGTTTCTTCTCAACAGCAGTGGTCTCATCTTGAGAAATGCCGGCTGACTCAGACCAATCAGCCATATAAGTGCCCCTGTGGGCTACTTACAGAATAAAGATGATTATTTATATTGGTCAGGAACCCTTTAAATGGGCATCAACATATTTGCCGCGATAAGTTTAATAAAAAACGTTACCACAAAAGATATCAAACAGCAAAATGCATTTGAAATACCGAACTATTAATAGCGTAGTTTTGACTTTTCAGTTCATATATTTCAAATGTTTGATGTAATATAAGAGTTACATAAGTATGCCGTAACAGCGACCGCCGCACCCTTGATAACAGCATCATAACAATCACATAGCCCCGACTTGGTCGAGCTCATTGAGACCCATGTTCCACATCACTATCCTATTCGTACCACATCTCCCAATTTTGTTTGTTCAGGGAACATTGACATTTCGTAAATACCAAAAAAAAGTTAAGAAGCGATCTTTGAACCATTATTACGGCCACGACTTCGGTCTTAGCGACGAGCGGCGCAGCGTGGGAGCAAATACAGCGGCAACCGCGCGCGGCGGCTCGTGATGTGCTTCATATATCGCTATGCTTTTGTTTTAACGCTCGCTGCCGCTGGTCGCACGTAGTCGTGGCCGTCACGATTCGCACAATGTAAGTCTCTCTGAAGTTTAACTTGGCTTAACTTGGCTTAACACCCGCCCATTCGTCTGTGACATCACAACGTCTTTGACATCTAAAAATCTACTGCGTTACTCGTAGCTAACTTCAGAGCTGCAAACTTAAGTGGAACGCATCTCGTTTTAGTGCTTGCACCATTAAAAAGAAAACGTCAAATATTTTATCCTTTTGTAAACTGTGTCATACATCATTATTGGTTGGAAAAGAGAAGAAAAACATTGCAGCAAGTTTTATTAACATTGTATGCAGTGACAACTATAGTGGTAGAAAACGATTGACCACTGTAGTTGTCATGGGCGTTCAAAGGGTTGAAATAATGTTTGCATGCCTAGGTTTACAAATGATCCTCTTTCTACGGATTTGAGAATAATTATGACTTTTTTTTATAGGACTGTCAGTCTTACTTTAGTGCTTTCATAGCCAAAATGTCCTTTACCATGTCCGATGTTCACCACCAAATAAAAAAACTATTTGAGCTTTAAGTGTTTGCAAATTAGACGTGTTTTACTAATAATTTCATATATATGATCTCTATAACTTACTTCCTCTAATAGGATACACTTCAGATTGACCAATTCTAAGGTTTGTCAAACATATCAGTCGGACAAAATATAGAATATACATATTACATCGAAATTCATTTTATGCTTCTACAAGTCAAACATAAGGTCACTAGAAATCAGAAAGTCAAATATGAAAAATTTAATGTTACAGTTTTAGAATTCGAGCTTTGGTATCAAATACATAATTTGTTAGTTCATGGACATGATTTTATAATTAAATTGATTAAAAACATCACAATATTCAGAAATTCAACCAAGTTACTTTAATAGCCAATACTCGCTAAACAGACACGGTCAATGATTTACCTGATTATGTTTGATTAACAAAGAAATTTTATAGTTAAACAATACATCATTCCAATTGAAAGTTTTTGTTATAAATATGTCTAAAGGCGGTTCAATAGCATAGGTAGTCTCGAGGTCTATTATACTACACTGTAGAGGTAAAAGTACATTTGACGTGGTCTGCGCAGGACCAACACAATACGGTTGGATTTAAATTACAGTTAAAAGCAGAATTCAATAAGGTTAGCGCTCTTCACCCTTATTAAACCCGTTCCAGACCTTCCGATTCTACCCGATCCGATCCGATTTATCGGATTATGTGTAGTGTAATAAAGCCTAACAATTACATTACACATGATCAGATTCCATCCGATAAATCGGATCGGATCGGAAGGTCTGGAACGGGTTTTACAGTGCCGCACCAGCAGCACGTATATTCCTTATACCGGGTGTTGCCTGTATTAGTAGCAATAAATTAAACCATAGATTCTACTCTTCAAATTGAACATTTGTTCAGCAACTTCAAAAAAGTCAGCTTTCAGAATTTCATTATTTCAAACAAATTAAATTGCATTTTCAATGTATTTCGTACAACATTGATATTCCCTAAGGATTTGATTGAACTAATAAATATCG
Organism: Apotomis capreana; assembly: GCA_947623375.1. NCBI lineage: Eukaryota > Metazoa > Arthropoda > Insecta > Lepidoptera > Tortricidae > Apotomis > Apotomis capreana. The sequence goes on from OX392506.1 coordinate 23,597,355, forward strand.
AACATTTCGTAATACATTGCTTCCTTATCTAAACATTATTCAACGAATTATCATTTAATACACATTATTTTCGGAAGTTGCTTAACAAATGTCGTTCAGTTTCAAGGAAAGAATCTATGTTTTAAATGATTGCTCCTATTACAGGCAACAGCCGGTATTCCACATATAAGTAGAGAATATTCTCGGGAATATCATAAAGATAGAGGACGCTAGCTTAACACTACTGTTTTGCGCGTCAATCGCAGTACGTTCTGAAACTTATTCCGAAGTGGGTACGTAGATAACTAGTTAACTTTTTGAACTCCATGTTGGCGCAACGCAACGTCCGAAACGGCCGTCAAAATTTGAATAATCAAAAACGTTCGTAATTCAAACAGCTATGTCAATCAATCCCTGTTGATTTTAGAACACTTCCTTTTTTGCAGACGGTGAATTGCTTCACCGCTTGGCGTTCAAAAGGTCAAAGCCAGCTTTAGAGTCAATTGAGTGCTATGATTTTTTTTAATACAACGTATTATAACAAACCTCTATCCAACAGTCAATGTTAGCTGAGTCGACAATTCGTTTATATTATTCCGGTGGCAACACAGTTTGTACCACACGATGGCACTCTTAAATGCAACGTATCACTATTATGGAAAACACAAACCCAGACAAACCCCTTACCAAGACGGCAAACCCAAACTTAATTAACCTAATAAACTATTCTGTCGTGGTACGGTAAAAGGTCGTATCTTTATACGGATGTCATAGTAAGATACGTCCTTTTGCCGTACCATGGCAGTATTAACGAGTCGGCGTTTCAGTGCTTCACGATACATTGACTAAACGACTAATACTTCACATAACTAAGACACGCGACTCAGTCGCGCGACAAATGCTATCCGTCACTTTCCTTTTAACCGTGGAGAGCAAGACAGGTGATGCTAAATCGCGTGACAAGCGAAGTCGCGGAAAGATATCCCAGCCTTGCAGTACTTAGTCTGACAAAAAAGAGTAGAAATTAAAAAGTGGCAATACAGTAGCGTCGTCCCTTTCTAATCAATCTAAGAAAACGGGGACGTCACTACAGTATTGCCACTTTTTAATTTTGACTCTTTTTTTGTCAGACTGTATTTGTAACCAGAAGTAAAACTGTAAGCATAAATCAAACAATTAAGATTCAAAGTTGGACAAAGATTTAGATCGAAGCATATCAGATTCAACTAAGTTATGTTTGAATTGAGTCTTATATTTGATACTATAAATTGGAATTCACTTCGGAATTTTGTGAAACGCTAGCACATTTGACAGTCACGTTAAATTGTTGACATTTAACTATGATAACTGTTATCTTATGGCATAGAGTCGACCATTCGTACGATATTTTTTTCCATTGTTTTGTGGAATACATTTTTAATAAATAAATGTAAAGATTAAATAAATACATTCTTTTGTCATCTAATTTCATAAGTTACTTTCTAATCTAATTCCTAAAATCTTGCATCACAATCTAACTTTATAATAAACGCCAAAAGAAGAAACTAACAGCTGTCGAGAATAGTAATGGTACGTTTACACGCTTGCCAAGCCTTGGCAAGCCTGCAGGACGCAGTTATATGTTAGAGTGAGCACGATGTTGGTCCGTCTCTTGCGTCCGTCGCTTGGCAAGCGTGTAAACGTACCATAACAGCCATGCCATCTTTCAGGGTGAGGCCAGGCGAGCGTAATTTGAGTCGCGTAATTTCGGTCGCGCCATACATCATGCCACGTGATCACGTCACACTAAGTATGGTGCGACCGAAATTACTCGACTCAAATTACGCTTGTCTTGCTTCACCCTTATTACAGACAGATTAATATCCGATTATGGTACCGCATTTTTCCTAAAACTATTTTTTTTTTTTTATATTTGATGTTGATCCCTTTTCATCGATGATATTGTCATGTAAGTTGTCATCTGGTCAACATATAGAGAAAGCATCTGAATCACCCAATATACGGCCCAATACCAACGTGATGTAGGTACACGATAAAATTAAAGAGGTATATACACACATAGCCTCGAATAAACCATTCAAAATTACACAGAATAATAAATAAACCTTCCATTTGTAACGTAAATAAATTTACCTTCTATTCCAAATCCAAATAAATACACTAAAGCTTATGAAACTTACACAACTAAATGAGTATAATTATTATGATCATAATTATGCAATAATATTAATTATACTAAGATTATTAATTTTAGCCATCAAAATTAAATTTCACTTGTTATTTTTGTACTTAATCAATTCTTAAAATAAATGAATGCTCAAAAACAAAATACATTTCATGAGAAAGGGGATACAAAACTAGTCAATACATTTGTGATAGGAAATGGAGACATGGTTAAAGCATGCTTTTACTTTTCTTAAGGTACATTTTGGGACTGAACGCCTTATACGTCCACAGTCCAACCCCTTTTAAACCGACTTCCAAGAAAGGGGAGGTTCTATGTTTCACTGTATGTATGTTTTTTTTATTTACTAAAAAGTGGGAAGATGTTCTGTGACGTAGGTATACCGCATTGCCGCCTTGACTTACTTACTGCCCGTCACTATTACAAAGCGCTGTTCGAAGTTCGTGCTGTAGCAACACGCTCACACAAACATCCTATTATGAAGGATCGAGAGAAATGACATGATCCACTCGTGATTCAAACTTGAAAATAAACAAAACAAAGTTATGAACTACTGAATAGTTATATAAGTTTTTTTTCAATCAGTAGAAATGTATCCATGTGGTGTTAAGTTTTCGCGAAACATTTCGATGCGTATTTGACTGTCTAAAATTAACAATCCTAGTATAATACGAAATCAGATCGTTTTAACCCGAATATGTACCGACGAATTGATCAAGTGTACAATCCTGTACTGGGACGTAACTTTGTGCCCTTTAAATATAAAAATGTAAATAGTAGAAAAGACGCATTAAAATAATATGCACTAGAGCAGCTAATGAGATTACATGTCTTTGAATTAAACTGTCGAGGGACGGATTTTTCACAGAAGGACACTTGCGCACAGCGATCCGAACTGAAATGGAATAAATTGGAACCGATATCTCCCATTCCCGTTTTTTTTATTATTCAAACTGATTAGTAATTAACCGTAGTTCTACAGAGACCAGAGAAATGTTTGGTAATGCAAAAAGCGACCAAACTCTTAACCCTTTGAACGCAAAGAGCCACTAAAGTGGTCGTGTGTTGTCGTGCCTACCAAGCCAACGACCACTAAAGCGGTAAGTAAAGGCGGACGCTGTCAAAGCAATTTTCCTGCTGACAGATAAGGTATGTTTTCGCTCTTTCTTTTTTCAACTATTGTCGCATAAGCCACATTTTGACATGGGAGGAAAATCGTTCAAAAGTAAAGTAAGACTTGAGTCACGTTGTCCAAAAAGTGCTTTGGTCTGTTTCTGTATAACTACAAAGGTCAATTCAGCCTAGGCGTGTTCAGATATTTTTGATCACATTTTTGCTCATAAATTTAAGAGCGACTGTATTTCCTCTAGATCGGATCGGATGCTGTTCGAATGCGCCCTAACACGTGGAAACGAACTCACGACACGTGGCAATATCACAAGGCTTCGTAAACTTTACGGGTTAAAGTTTAAAAAAATTATGCAATATTGAGCGTTAGTACCAAAATCGTCAAAAGTCAAAAGCTATTTCAAAATATTTCATACACTGAGCTTGTATATTTGCTGCATCAACTATATAATTTCAATTAAATCACAGCAATTAATATAATTTTGAGAGGAAACGTTTATGTTGCTTCCCTTGTAGGGAGCCGGGACTCTAGTGCCCGTTGTAGCATTTTGTGACATTACCTATAATAAAAGAGACCGCGACGCACCAGGCCTCGACTTGGCACTGATAATATTGCATACCCATTAGGTTAAACTTGCCTATTTCATAGTACATTACATACCTAGGGCGGTAAATTCGTGAATGTCTCAGATCGCAGGTGCTTGTGGCCCAAAATGAAGGTGAGCGCCATAAATATGCGAATGCTTTACGAATTACCGCCCGCTGTTTGTCTAAAGTTTTACGTCTTGCCTCGGCCAGGAAGCGAGTTTTTTTTCCCCGCGTAGCGGGCAGAAAATCTCACTTACGGCCCAGGGTGAAGTAAAATATATTCCCACGCATGTTCTTTTAAGAAACCGATATTCACACCCGTTAAGTTGGCAGAGTATTGAGCAAAAAACCGGGATAGTTCTACATCGGCTCTAATATTGCAATATTATTATAACTAAGATTTGAGTGGTAATATCGATTTCAAGTCACATGCGTAGGTAACAACGATTCGATGAACTTTTCAACCTAATGGGACATTCCTCAGAACAATATTGCTTTAAACATTTTGTCTAGGACAATATTTAGTCTACATCGACTAACTGTATAGTTCCCTTCGCCGCTGTCGCTACGCGTATATAGAAACAAACGTATACTCCTTCAAAAACGTGATCATAATAATACATTTCAAGTGCAAAATCTACATTTTTTGGTCATAAATATACTGATATACAAATATCGTTACGATAGACTATACATAGTTTTTACCAAATACGTTATTGGTAATTAAATACGTGTCAAATTACATATTTTACAATATCTATAGTAGGCCGCGTAGAGGCCTCACGTAACTAACGAGTTACATTGTCTTTAAATGTGCTTCAGCTATTATGCCGTGGAACTAAGACCCGGGACGGGTGTGAGACATTATGCCTTTAAAAATACACAACAAATCCCATATCACAATTCAACTGCCAACACAAATAGTCCTCGGATCACTGCAGCATGAGTGATTCTAGGTTGCGATTGAGGATGGTGTCTTTAACGGAGTTGAAGACGACCTCTATGTTGTACGTGTCTATGGCTGTGGTGAAGTGGTGGTAGAGCGTTGTCTTTGGTTCCCTCCGAACATTCGCGAACATATCGAGTAGAAACATCTGCACATCGGCGAGACTGTGAGGATCACCAGTGAACTGTGGGTAGTACCAGCGTATATCCGTTTCCTTGCTCGCTACCTTTTTCGCCAGCAAATCCGACTTATTCAGGAACAGGATAATGGAAATGCCTTTGAAATTGACGTTGTTCACGATCGTGTCGAAGATGTTGAGCGCCTCTTCGAGACGATTCGTTTTCCTGAAACCGAAAGAGATGCATTTAAAATAACGAACTGATACACTTAAATACAATACATTTATAGGCAAGTTATTATATTAATTTTGTATTGCCTTTGTATTTTAATGTAAAATTGTATCATCATGAAGATGTTTTATGTTTGTGAGTATATGCGGACTGATAGCGCTAAGACGGCTTCTCAGATATTAACTATTTTTGATACACAAACCCGACTGCTCATATAACTCTTCTTACTCAACGGTAGAGCAAAAAAGAGGGTTATTATAAATTGTTTATCCCCCGCACGAACGAAGATGCGGGAGCCTTCTAATAAACATTATATGTCTTTATAGCAATAGCAGTTGATTCACACATTAAACAATTATACAAAAGAAACTTGCGTGTAATCACGTCATCTCTAATATAAATACGCAAGTGTTAGTTCCGCTTTCTCCGCGAACGATCTCCATTTCGCCAACAGTTGTATATACCATGAAGGCAAAGGTTCTGATAAACACATTCCTGGGAGTTTTTAAGCTACGAGTATCCTCATTGTTCAATAACCGAGAACAATTATTATGCAATGATAAATCATATTAGCTTAATCCGTACCTTAGAGACAGGCAAGTCCTAAAGGCACTTGCAGTGTTATGCTTCTCAGGTACGATTTTTGGTACACTTCATAATTTTATAATTAAGATTACTTAGTTGCTAATTCATAATATTTCGCTTATTTTCTAATCCATATTATACCCTTAAGAAACTAAGTATTAATTGAAAGAAAATCAATGATGCCAATTGTAAATAGTTTAGCTACTACGATTTTTATCACACATAGTTTAGAGACCTGCGGGCTAGCATATCTTGCCGCCACTTCGCTTGTCGCGCGACTCGGAAGGAAAGTGACAGGTAGTATTTGTCGCGAGACAAAGTATCGCGTGTCATAGTTACGCTAGACGTAGCTAATTAAAAGCATTCAAGTTCATTTACGCCATTCTTAGGGCGAGTCCTGAGCTATAGTCAGGCTACTGACGGAGAGATAGACTTGTAACTTATTATACCCCACTTTTCGGAGGTTACAAAAAGGCACTAGCAATAAAAATAAATATAAATTGGTCATTGTCAGATTTAGGTGCGTGTCTTTCCGGTTGACATTTGCGAAATTAAGGATTCTAGGGCCTAATTTTCTGATTAAATGCCTATGAGAATAAAGAACGTTCCCTCTTCTATAATCCGATGCAATAGAAACATAACCTAGATTCATACAAGCTCTTGACTTTTGACCACCGAAGGGAAGAATTTTTTTTTTGAACTGACAATGGTTCAAATGGCATTCACATTCATTCTAATCAACACTCTTTTTTATACTTATTTGAAGTTATTTGTTTTAGTATAATTAAAACTTGTCTTAAAGATACTCTGAGCTCTTTATTCACCAACATAAAGAAACAGTACACAATATTTATCTTAATTATCACACAAGGAGATCTTTGCGAAGTAAATTCCAGTGTGTCACCATCTCAATGAATAAGCATTGCGTAAAACGGATTAATTATGCAAACTGCAGATTATACTTAATATGGGCGTGAGTCATTTCGTGTTTACATTTAGTAGAAACTAGTTTGACTTCGCCCTATTTTATTAAGTTTATACAGCCATGAATATTCAAAGGGAACACATTCGCGGTGCCCCGCGATGATTTACGATATTAAAAACCAACTACGATTTATAATTAGCGAAATTACATAAGCGATTAAAATTTTATGATGCTGTTTGCCTTCGTAAAACAACTATGTAAATATCGATGACGATTTGGATCGGAGTCCGTTTTACTTTCTGTAAACTACGGAAGACTTTTAATGGACATTAAAAAGTACATATTAAAATTTCAAAAAGATGCTTTTTATAGTTTGATCAAACGGTACGTATTGTAAAATTTAGGCCTATTTTAATGCACCTTAAATTGTTAGGTTTCAAAATATTGTCCGGGGGAATATGATCGATCGACGACCATACACGGGTGAAGACCAAAAAGTTTACCACCTTTACTCACTCAATTAATATTTGTACCAAAGTCTCCGTTGTGCGACGACAGTTAATCTTCCAATAACGTACCTTAAGGTTCTATTTTAAGGTTCCTTATTGTATCATAAATTTTTGTCGCACAACGGAACTTATTCCAATCGCTTTTATTTCCTCGCTAACTACGCCGTAATTTCATCCAACTTTTTGGTCCTAACCCACACCATTTTTTTGGTATTTTTTTTTTACTTTCCGTTAACACTCCTTAGAGTTCCTCTAGGATAAAGCGTAATGACTGTTTTCTTAAAAATATTTATAGATTATCCTTCGCGTTGACGCGCAGTTTTTTAATAACTTATTGCCATGGCTTTATGGTTCGTGTACTGTATGATTAACAAACACTATTACAATTCGAACCTTCGGATTTGCAAATTGCAAGTTAATTCTAGTGATTTATAAAATATGTTTGCACCAGAGTTCCAGTCACGTAGGCGTTGCAATAACTTAATTTACCGCAAATTTACCAACAACGCTGACTAAACTGGTTAAAACTGTATGACAGGGACGTGAATCAGCCCGCTAGAATTGATATCGGACGTTCTCAGAGGTGTAGGGCACGGTAATGAGACGAGGGATGAGGCATCTTCATTCTGATGTCAGTTATGGAATCATTGATATGACACATCCAATGCGACACAGCGTAGAACAGTAATTTGTCAAAATACAATTAGCATGTCAAATAATAATTTAAATAAGTAATGTCCGGAATCAAACGCACAAGGAATGGTTTTCAAAAATCAGACGGAAAAAAAGTGGGAGGTGCAAATGGGGCGTTCTCCAATAAAATCCTGAATTCCCGTTTCTTCTAGGATTTGATGATTTTAGGTTCATCCTGTTTAAAAAACGACTGTATTTTCAATGTAAATAATATTTAAAAAAATCTTATGTTGTCCGTTCCATTTCGTCACGTTCGAATACGAACTTTTATCTTATTTGTACGAGTGGTACGTAGTGGTAGTGGGGACTTAAAATCCCATACACAATTTTGGGACACTTTTTTTATCATTCACATCGAAAACGCAAACAATTCTGAATAGGATTAACCCGAAAACGTCAAGTTCTGGAAGAAACAGGGACCCAGGATGATGATACGCTTAGAAAGCTACTAATGCGGTTCGAGATGCCTCTTTACGCCTTCGTAATACTTAAAACATTTCCATAATTTATGAAGATCGGATTAGAATTAAGGGAAGGAGAAAGTTAAAGCTCTTGTTTTATGAAATGCTGATTCTGTCTACTTGGTTCGCAATCGTATACTCCCCACAATTCCCTCAAACTCGTGGACATGTCTCTGCTTTAACAAATCGCTGAATCGCATATAGCTGGCATGAAGCGTTTATATATTATCGATCAGGTTCTACGAATTCAAAATGCTATCGCGTGATTGAGGAGTAAGCATATCTAAATAGTGTTAATAATCAAAGGCTTCTTGATACGTGCGATCCAATAATCGCCCATTTATCGAAATTATGAGAAAAGGCCTTTGTAAGTCTTGGCTGATATATCAAATTATTGCGGGCTGATGTCACTGCAATCGTGTATCACGTCATTAGGGTGCAGCCAGTATTTATATTAGGCAAATCATAATGCAGCATTACTATAGAGCTATATCGCAATGATGTCAACAGAATAAGTTTCTGTCAAAAATGTAATTTTAGTGGCAAGCTTTTATAGCCGACTGTACTTTTCTTTGGATATCCATCAAATGCTCACTGAGACGATTCTAAAGAGCCCAAGCTCGGTAGGATTGCTTTTTCTATTATAGAGTTCCTATGGCCACCTTCCGGCTTCATCATCAGATCAGCCCCATGGTACCATATTATTGTATTGTCATCAAAGTTAAGTAAGTATGCAAAATTTCAGCTCAATCTGTTGACGATATCTGCTTCAAAATTGAGTTGCAGGATTTCACCCGAACAAACATACATTAAACATACAATGCAAGTTAATAAAAAGCTTGTAAAAAGTAGAACAAACGATATTGGCCATGTGACGTATTTTTTATTTTCACTCTATATGCTGTTTCCGTCTGGTACCTACAGCAGAACTTATAGCACAACTGTGACCCGTTGCTATATCGCGCGACAAAATATTGCTAGTCGTCCAGTTCAGTGCCTCTAGCACAACTGTGACACGTGACTCCTTTTCGCGCGAGAAATATTTCCTATCCTCTTTCTTCGCTGCACTGTGAGAGTGACGGACGATGATACGTCGACTAGTATCGCGAAACGTAGTTGTGCTAGACGGGGGACAGTACAAGAACGATGGGCGACATTATGTCGCCAAGCTAAGGACGCGATGTAATGGCCTAATAAACGAATTTGTAGCGTGATTTTCCGGCAATGCAGGATGTCTTGGTGATAGGCCATGTAGTCTGTCAGCTCAAAATAATAAGAGAACAACTTACCTATCTTCGGATAAGACTTGGTCGAACTCCGAAGACGAAACGAGGAACAATATCGACGTGACAGAGTCGAAGCACTGTGTCCACTTCTGCCGCTGTGTCCTCTGCCCGCCGACGTCGACGAACACGAAGGGCACATTGTTGATGTTGATCGTGCACTCCGATATGCCCTTGGTGGCTTTCCGGCAGTGCAGGATGTCTTGGTGGGAGGGCATGTAGTCTGGCCGCGCTATGCGCTCCAGCTCGTCGAAGAAGTAGCTTACAGAGTCGCTCTGGAATTTAAAAGAGAAGAAAGTTTATTATTAAGTAAAACTCAAAGAATGTCCCTCCTGCATTGTGGGTACAGGTAGTATTCGGATTTTGGCGACCGAGTACCGCCCATAACCTATAGAAAGCCATGGCATTCACCGGTCGCGGTCGCCAAGATCCGAAGACTGTGTTACAAATTAATAAGCGAAGGAATATTCTCTCGATATTTTAAATGTATCTTCTTTCACACATTTATTTTGTCTGAAAGAGATGTAGTTGTGTATTTGGCATATTTGTGTTTGCAGTATCCACCTTGACTCATTGTGTGCTTATATAATATTCCAGTGTTGGCACAATCAATATTTATAACACAAATTGTCATTTCTGATCACAAGTCCTTTTGTGTTGGGAATGTAGCATGACACAATTCCTGGTATAAAATTTTGTACTAATGTATGAAATATAAAATCGTTTTTTATTGTTTTGGATGGAAGACAAAGGCAGGTCACAGGTTACATATTGGTTGGTTGTAAATATAGCTGTGACTGGCGACTCTTTTTCGCAAGACACATGCTGTCTATCGCTATCCATCAAGTAGGTACAGTGCAAGAAAGATTAATGATGTTGTGTTGAAATACTGCAAACCAGCGGGCCCTATGATGGTGGCGTTTCTATCTATATTCTATAGACTCGGATGCCTTGTCGTTTATTTATCTTATGATGAACGCAATCATCATAAACCCGCTGGCTGGGTAAGGCTGGCGGACTCCTGAGGCCTTATTTATTATTATTTATTACCTCACGTCAAATCGCTAGTTGGAAACTCAGATAAGTATATAAGAAACGTTTCCCGGCAACAGTAAAACTGCTATGAATTTCATCTTCGCAGACAAAGTCGCGGGCAAACTCTAGCTAACAAATCGAATGGCATGAATGGTGAAATCCCCAAGCCTAATTTGGTATTCCGTACCACTCGGCACCCACACAAACAGCTGACTTGACCGCGCGGGTTTCTTAGTACGCTATTCGATACCAGGAAGGTTTCGCAATGTTGACGCCGTTTTGTCTACTTAGGTCCCGTCCCGAGGATTGTTGGCAAACTTAGAGCTACGTAAATAAGACGTTGAAACTTCACTTGAAACCACAGCCAAGCTCGCTAAGCGATCGTCCTTAGGTTGCCTGTCCGCAGAAGCGAAGCGGAAAAAAATAAACAATCAGGCTCAGGCTGCGTTTTTAAGTTGCGGAGCTCGAAAGAAAAGCATTCAAATTTGAGAAATGTTCTGTAGTCAGGAAGCCTTATACGTAAAGTAAGGCTATTTGGAACCCAAGGAGTTATTGGGTACTAAGCATTTTTAGGGTTCCGTAGCCAAATGGCAAAAAACGGAACCCTTATAGATTCGTCATGTCTGTCTGTCTGTCCGTCTGTCCGTCCGTATGTCACAGCCATTTTTTTCCGAAACTATAAGAGCTATACTGTTGAAACTTGGTAGGTAGATGTATTCTGTGAACCGCATTAAGATTTTGATGCAAAAATAAAAAAATAATAATAAATATTGGGGGCTCCCCATACTTAGAGCTGAAACTCAAAAATTTTTTTTTCATCAAACACATACGTGTGGGGTATCTATGGATAGGTCTTCAAAAATGATATCGAGGTTTCTAAAATATTTTTTTTCTAAACCGAATAGTTTGCGTGACAGACGCTTCCAAAGTGGAAAAAAGTTGGTCCCACCCCCTCTAACTTCTAAAATAAGAAAATGAAAAATCTAAAAAAAACATATGATGTACATTACTATAAAAACTACCAACGAAAATTGTTTTGAACGAGATCTAGTAAGTAGTTTTTTTTAATACCTATTAATACCTAACTTTGCACGTAATTTATACGGGGCGCTATACATACCAGGTGCAAACTTAACTTAACCACTTAGGGATGGAGTGTTTGTACGGAACCCTCGGTGCGCGAGTCCGACTCGCACTTGGCCGGTTTTTACCATTAGAATATTAGAAACATATAATGTTTTCAGGTATAAGACATTTGTTCCACCTATTGCGATAGAAATAAATATTAGGGCTTAAAACCTTTATTTAGCGGAGTACCAAACAACCTCGTGGGTTCCAAATAGCCTCACTCACATTACGGTATTGAAGCGGCAAACGCGTAGGTCACCTCCTAATAAGTGGTCTGAATGGGCTCCTAGACACCTGCATAATAAAGATCCCAAATACTTTACCAAACCTGATAACTGATAATACATAAGTTCTACATGTAAAATATTTTATACTGGTAACCTCGCCAGTTTTCCTACTCAAATCGACATAATAGTGAAAAAACAACTGTTTAGCGAGAGGTTTGGGAAAGATGGCGGTAACTAAAGCCAATTTAGCGATCCGAGTGGGCAGGCACACCGGCCTTTCGACGTTATGGTTGGTGTTAGTATGGTTTTCAGTCTGCGTGACCGAACAGATCCATAAGCAATCAAAGGGTCGGATCCAAAGGGCCCGGGTGGCTGCCCAATTACAGGGTCCCGAGAGTGAATAATGGCGGATGGGATACGATAAGCTCCACTATGGCCAGTCCGAATAGTTCGTATAATCCTGCCGCAGAGGTGGATTGCGGCTACGCACGTGTTTCGAGATAGTGATTGCCTGATTGTAATGACTAAGCTTTTCACTTCTCTTTCTTAATCCCTGAAAGAGGTATCAGTGTACAACTTTAAGATGAGAAACCAGAAATATAAGTACCCACAAAAATAAATACACAGATCTATTTATAGCCAGGGACTGTACAAAAATAAGGTCGTAAAAGCATAATTAAATAGTGGCGAAAATACGGTAAACATAACTTCCCGTCATGATCAAATTTATGGATGCTCTCGGATTGATATCAAAATATTATTAGCCCAGAAGGTGCCGTAAACGGAAAGCACTTTTCGACCGACCCAAATAAAGTAATTTTAACATAAGAAATACAATAAAGTCAATTCAGTATAATAATGTTATTTTTATATTTTATTGGCACGTTCTGCAGGAAAGAGACGGAGGTTATCCAAATTCATATATAATTAGAATTAGACTATAAGCAATAAACTGCAAGCGTCTCCAACGTGTTTACGTCAATTAAAATAAAATATGCAATGGCTATAATAACCTATTGGGGTAATTTTATAAATGTCATGTAATAATGTATGTTACGTTATACCTATTTAAAGAATTATGCGATGACAACAATATCACATTTTATTTATATTCACTTAAAAGCATCGGAGGCGTCCGTGTCCGGGCGTGCATTGCTTTTACTCTATCACAGACATAAGACACAGAAAAAACTCGATTACAAATAAAAAAAAACCCTACACTTTTGAGTTATCTGATCAACATTATCGATCTTTATCTAATCAGTGCACTTTCATAAGAGCCACGTAGTGTTGTTAGTTAGGTACACACAAAAATTATCATAAGATTTAACCTTATAACACCTCTTCTGTTACTAATAAGCACCTTTTTACAAAGCGAGGTTTAGTTTACATCGCCAATAGAAGTTGTGTGAGCTACTTAGATGGTATTTTTATCCGACAGTTTCTAGTCGACTAATCAAAAATGTAGCCATCCTGCATCGGGCGATTCCCACACTACGCCCCAGCCCGCATCTTCGATCGATGTCAATACACTTAATCGACAATAGAACGCGTGAACCGAACCGTAATTCATCTCCATTTGTCCACGGCTAGAGCATTAGTTAATTAATAATCTCCAACATTTAATATTGACGACAGAAAACGTCTTTATGTCTCACCATTAATTTATAGGGCCGGGGACTCGGAACCTGCTCGACCGCTACCCGTAGTCCCGTCGTCAAACCCAGGATCAAAACGAAATCGAAAAGACCTAAACGCCCACTTTTTACTCCCGTCAAACAACTTTTTGGTTTAGAAAGGCATCCATTAGACGCCGGTTGGAAGATTAATGGGATAGCTCAATTAGAATCGTGTCCGAACGACTTAAGATTAAAATTCGATCACAAGCTCCAGTCGACGACAGGTATGACTTACTTTAAACGAAATTATAGATAGACTAAACATTGGTATGGTATGTTTCAACCTAGATTGTGCAACGAGCTCACTATGAAAGTGCTTTGAGTTTCGTGTTGATACATATCAGGTTTAACCTCGATTTAAGCCATTAATTTATTGAATTTAATAGATAGAGCATTGAATTAAATCGCCTCATTTTCGTAAAATATGCTGGTAAACATAGGATTAATAACAAACAAAATCCAAATACAAAGCTTACAATTCAATTCAATATAATTATTAATGATTATGGCTCCATCAATATCTTCGATAATACCGACAATGTCAAGGTTAAAGAAGACACATGTTTACCACTAGAAATATTGCTAAAATATATTGTTAAAAATAAAAAACAAATTGTTTAATATTAATTAATTGGCTAAGGACATACACAATGAAGGCGATATTTCTGTCTGTGTCTACTTAGTACTTTTTTTTCTTTAAGTCTTTATTGACGATGCACCAAATGCTTAAGTTCTGTTTGGCCCCATGGCTGACTGGTAGATATTGGCTTATAGCATTAAGTCCGCCGTTTGTAGGTACATTTTGTATTGTGCAACAAAGTAAATAAATAATAATAAATACACATAAAGGACTGGACTAGAGTAATGCTTACAGTAAATTGCGCGAATTACATTTTTTTTTTACAGTAAGGTACGTGATTTTGGGTAAATTCGCATCGCACCTATAACACGCTAAATCCACAACGAAACTCCGTGACGAGCCAATTTATGGGCCACTGACACTTATGTTTAACGAATCCTTGCAAGTACAAATAACATTTTAGCGTGTTTTGTTAGTACGCGAAAAATACCGTAAGCACACGACGGGCGATAAGAGTTTACTTTCACGAGATATTAATACCGTGTCCAGGTGTCATAAAAATTGTTCCGATAACAACTGAATCGGTTTTTCTCCATGGTCTATGGAACAAAGTAATCGTGTAGTACTGCACTCGGTCTGTATTTCAATCAAAATGAATTTGCAACATCATTGGAGCATACGTCTGTGTTTTAGTTCGCTTCGAAGATCTAACTCGCCGCGCATTGAAAGAAATCAATGTTTGAAATAAACATAGCATTGAATCATTTCATGCTCTAGATTCTGTAGCACCGAGTACTAGCTTATAAATTTAAAGATTTGACTCTAAACTCATTACTTAAATATCAGATCAAATTAGAACAGTTGCTAACATTTCGGACCAGACATTTAAACTAACGGAAAGCCCGGGCAAAAGAGGGCATTTAGTTACGCTGTGTAGTTGTGTGAGGACATTCATTTCAGCTAACCGATAGAATAGAAACGTGAAAACACCCAGAACACAATTGGTTGAGCATATACAGAATCTTCATTAGCGGCAAGGCCATCCGACGTCCCTGAACTGCCAGTTGCTAGGTTATAGGTACAAATTACGAGTACTCATCAAATTACAGTCTCCCATCGGAAACAAACGATTTCTTGTTTACACAAAGTAATTACATTACATCTCCCGAGCGGGGCACAGATAACCTAATTAATTTGGTATGGAAAACGGTACCTCATGTTGTAATGTAATGTTCGTCTTATGAAATACTGTGTTTGTTTACAACACGTTCGTATGAATCATTATAGCACGATAATTAAGCCCTAATAGTGCAAAGGTTCCACCACTTCACACCCAGCAATTAGTACAGAATACCTACCAATCCTACCATACAGATACAGATACCAGCTATCATAGCAATTACAAAGAATATTTGGTTTGTGCAAGATAAGATTATCAAATGAAATCACATTACGGTTATGCAAACATATGAACAGATACCTATGTATGTGTTGTAGGTACCTACGTATGTCAGGTACTATATCTTATGTGGTGATTCATTTAATTGTTGTGATGTAACTGCGGGTTTTTTTTGTTACGTTTCACAAAAAGCGGACTTAAGTTTGCAGTTCCGGGTTACTTTAGTTTTTGAGCGCATAGCACGCACCATGCGGCTCCGTCGCTGACCTAGATATTTTAGAGTATTATGTCCATATTCTTGGGCACACGAGAATCACGAGATGTTCTGGGGCACGTTATCAAATGGGAACTTTGACGCCAATTATAACTAACTAAACTTAGATTACGGCGTGTATATTGACGACTTATTAATGATCAGTAATTAGGTGTAATAGATAGGTCCACGACATCAGGTGGAGGAATAACTAATTAAGCCGTTTATACGCTTAGAGCACTGAACTATCTATCAAATGAGTTACAGGAAGAACAGGCACGTTTCTATACCACAAATACTCGTCTGCTAGAGTGATTTAAACAGTCGCAGATGTGATGAATCACTAGCGTAGACAAATACGTGGACCATAAGCGGACTGTACGTAATAAGGCAGTTTAATATAGTTTATTACAGGAAGAATGAGTATAACGGGCGATAAAACCGCTTTAAAACAGAATCCGGTTCATCGCAATACGAATTCGCCGGCCAAACTCTTGGCGCATTCTTTACTAATCATCGGTCGGTCACGTTTTTCTTGAAAGATTTATTTTGTACAACTTCTGTAATTGTTTAGTATGTTTCAAATCAATTAGCAAGCCGTAGAATTGTGTATACCATGTCTAATATGTTCAGATACACTACCTCGCACTGGCTTTACAAAGTTTTTTTTTTTCATTTGAAGATTCGTTTGAAATGTCTGGATTTGATTAATAATTTTAATACAAAGCTGCACTATGATATTATGAAGCAATTTCGAAAAACTAATAACATAAAAGCTAGTTCCCAGCGGAACTCTGAGGGCGTAACCAACTCTTTCTAATTAAACATTGTTTAATAAACTTGTTTAGTCTAGTGGTGCATTGTTAGGTATTTTCCTAAGCTAGGCACAATACTAACGTTCCTAACAGTGACTACCAAACAATATCACACCCCACATATCACACCTAAATTCAGATTAACTATCTTTAAATGTGGCAATTAAGAGCAAGTTCGATTATTTCTAGAGGATCTGTCGTCCATATAAACAAATGGTTTAAGGCATCTCAAGCACCGGAAAAGAAACAAATGGGGTACTTCTTAACATGATATGGTGAACAGACGAAAAACTGTTTTATTGCACGCATGATGACCCCAAATAAACAGAGGTAAAGAATATGAAATTGTCACGAGAAATTGTTAAGGCCGTTCCTGACAATTTCACGTGAGTGTAAACCGTATAATACAATAATTATAAGAAATAGAAGAACCAGCAGATACAGAAAGGTATCTAGGCTGTGCGACATAATACGCGATCTTTGCGACCATTACATCGCTCAAGAAGTGAACGTTCGTGGATTCCGCACGGTGTGCACGTTCACCACGTTCAACACGTTCGCTGACAGTAAGAGACGTCATGTGTCATAGCCCAAAAGAAACAAAAGAATACGCGAATGCTATAGCATCGATAGCCCCAGGAGCCAATTGCTGCGCGGCGTAAACGTGGAATGAAACGTCTACCAAAGTGTTCTAGAATACTGTCTACGTCTGTACTAGACTGTAATGAGAAAACTGATTTTTGCGATTGTGGATTGCACAAGTCCTTTAGAGTCAGTTTATTTACCTATTGCGTAGATAAAAAGAATCGTAATAGGGGAGAAGAATGCGACTAGCGCTAAAAAGGCTGGCAGCTTTACCGAATTATTCCTTTTAAGTCCACTTGTTCTTGTAGGCATGAATAGTATAATTGTAATTACATACCTTATCTCTAAGATTAGTCACTGCTAGTTGCGTCATACATTGGTAGCGACTAGCTTTGATTATTTCTCATATAGCATTGAATTCATCTTTAATACACTTTCTTTATACATTATTAATTTTAGTATCTTTGTTTGGCTCTATTGTTAAATGGTAGAGAATGACATTTGGAATTAATTCTTCGAATTTTTGTTTTGTGCAATAAAGTTACAATAAAAAACTAAATTGACGGCGCGTTTGGCACAGTTTGTAGAGCACCTACCTACTGAGCCGGCGGTCCCGTGTTCGAATCCCGGCCTGGGCAAGTATTTGTGTGATGAACTCGAATATTTGTGCAGGGGTCATGGTTGTTCTATATGTATTTAAGTAAATATTTATCTATCTTACTAAGTTCACCATTTGTGCTGACTTTTTGTTTTGTGCAATAAAGTTTAAATAAATAACGAAATTATTCGGGGGATAATAGGTCACTGCACATTTTTAACGCGCTTTTATTTGCTTCACTTGTAACAAGTTTGTTAGTTTATTTGTTTGTAACTAACAATATAATCAAATCTTGGAAGTCGATTTTAACCTACTTCTAAGTGTTGTATCGAAATGAAACTTTGCATAGGTATATTTAGTTCATGTGACAATACAAAAATTTGGCACCTAGGAGCTGATCTCCTAAACAACAGAGGATCGCATTGTGTTTGGGCTCATTTGATTGTTCTTGATGAGCAATTAACATTAGAAAGGCGATAAAAGTGAAACAAAAAAAACTTTTGTCACCAGCTTATTAAATGTGCTATTATAATCCAAACTAATCCTTGATCCTGGAAAGAACTATGTTTCCTCTCCATTCTGGTTAATTCCTTGTCACATTCTGGTTTAACAGAATTCAAACCAGGGATAGCCAACCAGTTGATTGTGACAAGGCAAAAAAAAATATTAAGGGCTGTAAGTTTAATAGAAAAGACTACATAGGTATGTAAATTTGGTAGATCGCACAGTTTGGTTAGTAAACAGTAGATCTTAGGACAAATCAAGTTGCCCGATCCTTCCCTTCCATACCCAATTTTGGCATATTAATTCAAATTATTGCCATGCCTATTGTCAACGTAGTGTTAAATCATTTGTGCACCGAAAACCCTGAGGTATGTTCATGACCCACACACAACCTTAAGCTGTCTTGAACATTACTATTTGAGGTCACATATGACATTAATAATGATCTGCCACAGTCTGTGACTAAATGCACAAAGGTATACAGTCCGAATGTCACAATAACGTGCATGCCATTCAGCATTGTGTTTCCAGTGATACAATACAATACAAACCCAATTTATTGCACACCTCAAACACACAGGGATACAAAAGTGAGAGATATACAGTAAAATAATAAACAGAGGTAAACAACAGGCGGTCTTATCGCTACATAGCAATCTCTTCCAGACAACCTTTAGGTAGCAGAGAAGATCAACAAACTTTTGAATTAAGTAGGTGGTCAATATTATTGAAATTCTACCATTAAAGCATTTGAAAAGTAATCTGTAGTTGTATCAAATATAGGGATTAATTAAATTGCTTTACTGAAAACTGGATTGAATGTGCATTTATAATATTGAGTCTTGTTAAGGATTCATTCAACATCTTATTGTATACTAAGGATTTGCCCAAAACGACCTTATCAACAACACATGTAATTAATGTTTTGCTGCATTATAACAGGAAAAACCCAAGCAAAAATATCAAAACTACTTCAATAAATGTCTGTATATCTCATTTAAACACATATAAATGTTTTAAAGATAAACATTATAAGACAATATTGAATCCAACCACGAATAAATTAGCACAAGTATTAACACTAAGCATTAATATACTATATTGGTTGTAAATTTAAATAATAAACATTGGCACTGCATTGATCACATCAATATTCAACACAACAATATCATTATTCACTGCAGTCTTTGTTTACATCATGATTTCTATAAAAATAACACAATTACATTTGTGAATGTATATGTAAGTATATGATTACAAAGCATCATCACATTTACAGTCTTTGTGGCATAAATGAATCCTAATGTGAATTCAATTCCCACAATAATATTAATGAAACACGATTAGTCACAGTAAAATACAAACAAAGACTTACCAGTTGGAACTCTCTCCGCCTGTCATAGGCCCTCTTGATGGCCCGGTCGAGCCACAGGGAGTGTATGTGCGGCGCGTAGTGCATGAACAGCCTACTGTCCAGCGACGCCGTACTGTTAAAGTGCAACGCCTGCTGCCCCACGTCGAGGTTCCTCGGGTTCTCCCACGGTATCGCAAGTTTGTCCCTCGCGTCAACTAAAACTTGTATTCCTTTCACTATATTCTGATATATCACATGCTGGTACTCCCGGACTAGCTCCGGCTCGAACTTCACTTTGTGTATGATCCTCATCTGCTTCAGGAATGTCGACTTCCCGCTTTCACCCGCTCCAAGCAGCAGCAGCTTTACCTGCCGCCGCAACGTCTGCTTGTCTTTCTCCAGTATCCGGTCGATCTCCTTGCTCCTGTAGCGCTGCTCGATCTCCTCGGGCGACAGCTTCAGCCGCAGCCAGCAAGTCAGAGCCTCCGTACAACAGGTACATGACCACAAATCGTTGGCCATTTTGCATGATTATCTACGCCCATAGAAAGTGAAATTGAGCACGTGATGTTACACACTTCTTAAACGGTTCATTGTACACATATTTTCGCAATAGCACTACGTATGCACTGATAAATATTTTTTAAAGCTCAATTCGGAAATATACACGCATTCCAGTAATCACCCCTCCCAAACTCAAGAGAAAACTTGAGCTGGATCATAGACTAGTGCTGATGATTGTTTAAGTAGACCACATGACTTGTTAGTAATATTTAAATTAAAAATTGTTCTTCTTTAACAATATATCATTACTTTCAAAAAACTAAAAAGTAAGTAACTAATTCTATTGTAATATAAATAACAGTGTATTTTCTTTAATCAAATAAGCAAATCGTAACCAAAGACAAACTGAAGTGAAGTGAGACTACTGAAACTGACACCGAAGTGTCATTAACGTCATTTGTTCAATCAATCATTCACTTCATTCATCCTTTCATAATATTATCCAACCTACCTGCGCAGCGCAACGTAGAACGTAGAAAAGTGCATGTTCGCACGTGTTAAGTAGAATTTATTTTTAGTATTATAACATAAGTTGTGTATAAAAGTTTTAAGAGCTATTATTAGAGCGCGTAACGGCCCCACTTTTCTTAATAGCTAATAAGCTATAGCTCGTAAAATTATGTGACATGTAGTCAAGAGATGTCCAAAGAAGGTTATAGTTCGGAAACAAAAGAAGGCGAGAATAAAGTTCTGCTCTTAGAAAGACTGCAAACATATCTAAAAGATAAGAAGAGCTCGGACGCCGCCGAAGCGGGGCTCAGTTACACCAAACCAAGCCCAAGTTACGAGCACGACCTATCGCCACCTTTCGTCGACGAATCCAGCAACATATTGCGAGACGTTTTAAACCACAAGAAGGCTGAACTGCTGCGACAGCCTGAAATAGTAGAATTCTTAAAGTCGGTTTCCTCTGATTTGAAGAAATAATGGCAGTTACAGCTCAGAAGAGTGTTTCATCGCTAATGCGCAAGACCTTAGATCGACAGGCGGCTGTAGCGCGAATCAAGTTTAAACTAAAAGAGCGCCAAGTCGAGAAGATTATAGCGCACTATACTAACGACAGAACATTCGGCCCTTATGCAGAACTAATCAAAGTGCTCCAAGAGTACCCATTAAACGATGAGAACTTCAAAATGTTGGTGGAAGACTGTTTGTCGAGTGTAGTGTTGTTGGGAAGGGATTTGCAGCAGCTTGTGGGTCTGGTGTGCAATGTGGACTGGATAAACCGCAGTGACGAGCTGGTGGAGCTTTATAGCAGATTTATGCTGAATCTGGTGACCGCACACACCTACCACTGCCCTGTGGTGCTGACTAGTTTAATAAAAAAATTCAAAGGTAAATTTTGCTTTAAAATTTTATCAGTTTTCTTTTATTGGAACTTTTTGCCCTAGTTTAAAATAGATTAATAAAACAAGTTGCTTGGTTCGTGACCTACATTTTTTTGGTTATACTCATATAAATTTATGGTCTTCCCATGATCCATGTAATATTTCAGTTACTTGAAAAGGTGGTGTTGGTCTTTAAGGCTTGCATAATGTTATGAAAAGTAATGCAACATCAATATGTGTAATTTTTTTTGAGTACTTTTTACTCTCAAACTGTATTAGGGTGAATCAACTTTTAAGTGCACCTTATTGCTATGGTTACGCAAAATTTGTCCCTCAGATACCCTAAGCATTTTTCTATGAAACAATATGAAGATGTCACTTGGACAACGGGGACAGAGTAAACAACACAAAAAAGTTGATTCACCCTTTAACATGCTCGTGGATACTAAGAGACGTCACATGTCTTGGCCCAAAGGAAACAAAAAACTATGCGACTGCTATAGCATCCGTGTCCAGGAACGTGTTGACCTTTTCTCAGTTAAATATATGATTTTTATTGTTATATTTTGCAGGTGATGGTGATAATTGGGATGATAGTCCACCTCCTGAGACTATAAAAATTTGGTCCAACATCCATGCAATTATTGCACAAATTGTAGCAACTATGCCAATGTAAGTACTATTATGCTTATCTTAATATTATGTTATGTTGAATAAATAAAAGCAAACCTTGAAGAAGAAAGCTTATTATAAAGTAGAAGATTCTTTTTCAGAAGAAGACATATGGTTGGAGAATTAATGTTAATAATAATTCTGTTAGTGTTAATTATTTAAGCTTGTTTATTTAAGCAATTTTTGATAGTAAATCTCATAAAGTAATATGACTTAGTATCTTAGGGTATTTATGACTTAGTTGTAAAATGATTTGAATTGTATATGAATAGCAATGACCTTCTAAAAGCATTCTACATGGATCTATTTTGAATAAAATGATTTTGATTTTTTTTAAATATCAAGATTCAACTGTTACAGTAGATTTCAAAACATAAGCAATTTTTTGTTTTGCAGCTAGGAAATGCAAACGGTTTACCAACTTGTATGATAAAGGCAGTTTGGAATTAAATAAATGCAATAGTATGAGTATGAATTGTATTTTAATGTTAAACTGCCTGCCTCATTATAAGTAATAATAATAATATCGGATCAACCGCTCTATAAGTCTTGCCAGGTTTCTTCATTGACGGATACGTCAAGGAGGACAATAGATATAGATATATAGATAAGTCTTGCCATGCTATTAGAAGTTCGATGCTTAGTCATTATTCTAGTCGAGATCATAATGTTTTTAATTCTTTGCATGGTATACTATAATGATCTTATTTTTTCCTTTTCAGGACCAGTGACCTACTTATGCAAATAGTAATAGAACAATTCCCATACTTTAAAGCTGGGACTTATCAAAATAGATCATTCATACATAATTTAATTTGGATGACAAAGTACTTACCATCTCTTCGAGAACACATCATGACAGCTATAATTATTAGGTAAGGTCCAAGCATTGTTTTTAGGGTTCTGTACCAAAAGGCTAAAAACGGGACCCTTTTACTGAGACTCCAGTGTCCGTCTGTCTATCTATCAATAGGCTGTATCATATGAATTGTGATAGAAGAAGTTGAAATTTTCACAGATGATGTATTTCTTGCTGCTATAACAACAAATACTAAAACACACACACCACAATCTTGTTGTTCTTCAAGGTTGTTAAATAGCGAAAATTATGTATACAGATTACATGTCAATGATAACTTATATTTACTAACAATTTCTATTTATACAAAAGATTTAAGGATTCCTTTCACACAGCTGGGGATTTACACTTTTTGAGCCTGGGTTAAAACTTCATTGGGCCCCCAACTCACCCTGCTAGGCCTTATGACTTTTTTTGTCGGCAAATATGTGAATTTGGCGCCCTCTAAAAATGGCGACCAGGGCTGGTGCCCTGACTTGCCCCTCAATCCAGGCATGCTTTATTACATAAATAATCATATAACGCTTAAAATATTATTTTTATTACAGAATGGTAGAAATGGATTCAAACATAGTAGAGAAAGCAAAGAACAAACAACAAACCGAGCTGATGTTTGAAATGGATACAGACGAGAAGGATGAGACAACACCAACCCTGGACTTCTGCATGCTGGAAATGCTGAGGTGGCTGGAGGATGAAAGAGATCCAGTGCTGTTCACACTGTGCAGCGTGTTTGAGAGGGTTGTGTTACCTACACATGGCATAAAGTAAGTGTTCATTTACTCTTTAATGTAATAAGTGTTAGAGATCCTGAATAACGGTCAAATTTATTTGAACAATGAGATGCCGATATATACTGGGTGATTTTTAGTCATAAATAGGAGTGCCAGGGATTTCTGGGAAGGGTAACTATGAAATCACGAAGAAAAATTCAGCTTATTAGTATCAATTAGCTAACAATTAACCCATGATTATTTTCTTTTTATCATGGTACCAGCAACCCATAGCACTCCTATTCGCGACTAAAAAATCACCCAGTAAATGTAAATGGGTCAATCAACTATTTTCTGCCACTCGTTGCCATGGTGATGCCCCACCCTGGGTCACTTTTTAAAACTACGATTTTTCGTGGTTATATTTAAGAAAAGCTTTGTAATTTAAGCAGTTATTAGCCCATTCTTATGTAGACTATCTCCTGACAATACCAGTAATATAAATTATCAACACTTTTCTTAGAAATTTAATCACTGTTATCCCCTGTCACGGACAGAATAACAGCAAGAAAAAGTTGATCCACCCAAATTAAACTAAAATGTGACTGGAACTAGTGGAACTTAAAAATCAAGGTGTCAAGGATTCATTAATGTTTTTCTGAGTTATTAAAATACGGTTCTCAAATTTTGTGATATATTAAAAATATGTTATGAAAAGTAATGCAACATCAATTGTAGACTTGTAAAGTGAAACCTTGAGAACTGTGATGATTTGCTTATGTTTAAAACATACTTAGTACGGGTGG
The DNA here is from genome assembly GCA_947623375.1 of Apotomis capreana. Taxonomy (NCBI): domain Eukaryota; kingdom Metazoa; phylum Arthropoda; class Insecta; order Lepidoptera; family Tortricidae; genus Apotomis; species Apotomis capreana. The sequence continues at coordinate 23,622,086 of OX392506.1, forward strand.
ATTTGTCGCAAAGCTGCAGAATTGCATGGCCCATTTATGAATAAATTCATTCATATCATATCATTTACGTATCTATTCTTTATGTTTGGCCCAGACACGTCCAATTCCTCCTCCTGTACTCGATATCCATCAGCCAGCAATGCGCGGACCGCGTCCTGTCCAACCTGTGGATAGTGGCGGCGGGCCTGCACGGGCTCGGGGCCGGGGCGCTCGCCACTCGTCGCACCGCTGCCAGCCACCTAGCCGGTCTGCTGGCTAGGTGTGTCCGGGTTCCTAATACTAGGTCAGTATCAGAGTAGTCTTTTTTTTTTTTTTTTTTTTTTTTATGTCATAGGGGGCAAACGAGCAAACGTATCGCCTGGTGGAAAGCGATTACCGTCGCCCATAAACACCTGCAACACCAGAGGAGTCACAAGTGCTTGCCTACCCGGAGGACGAAGATAGAATGCCTCTATGCTAGTAATTTCACCGGCTATCTTACCCCCACACCGGAACACAACAATGCGAACATTGCTGTTTGGCGGTCTTAAATAAGTTTCTGTCAAAAATGACATTTTAGTGGCAAGCTTTTATAGCCGACTGTACTTTTCTTTGGATATCCGTCAAATGCTCACTGAGACAATTCTAAAGAGCCCAAGCTCGGTAGGATTGCTTTTTCTATTATAGAGTTCCTATGGCCACCTTCCGGCTCCATCATCAGATCAGCCCCATGGTACCATATTATTGTATTGTCATCAAAGTTAAGTAAGTATGCAAAATTTCAGCTCAATCGGTTGACGATATCTGCTTCAAAATCGAGTTGCAAGATTTCACCCGAACAAACATACTTTAAACATACCATGCAAGCTAAATAAAAGCTTGTAAAATAATCGATGACACAGTTGGCGTACTTTATATACCGTCGGGGATAGTGCAAAACCGCGTAATTAACATGTGGATACGAATCAATATTCTAACAAATGTTAAGTCTATTGAAATGTTAACAAGTGTTGATACGAATCAATATTCAAACAAAAGTATTCTGAAATGAGAACTTTATCGACAGCTGTTATTTACGCGGTATTGCACTATCCCCGACGATATTATAAAAAAAAAGTTTGTGAGTGTGTTTATGTGTATGTTTGTTACTTCTTCACGCTCTGACGGCTGGTCTAATTTTGATATGAAGGTAGCTGACACCCTGGATTAACATAGGCTACATTTTATCCCGAAAAATGTAGTGTTCCCGTAGAAAGAGCGGGTTACAACGCGCGGCGTAGCTGGTATAAACATTACATTACATTGGTGCAGTTTGTAGTGCACCTACCTACTGAGCTGGCGGTCCTGGGTTCGAATCCTGAGGCAAATATTTGTGTGATGAACTCCAATATTGTTTTATGTATATCGTTGTCTAGTACCTCTATAGGAACTATATAGGTACTATTACAAGCTTTGCTTAGTTTGGGTCTAGGTCGATTTGTCCCTTGATATTATCTGTAGGCAAGTCGAAGCAAAAAATATTTATTTCTTCTCTAAGATGAAAAGTGCACGTATTTTACGTACGCTTTCGCCTCAGCAATTGCAGATGTTTTACCGAAAACTATTCAGGGCCCGTATTCGACTCTGAACTTATAAAGTTAATTGCAAAACGATTCCAATGCGAGACGTCAGTATCGCCATTCGAGTGCTGATTTCCATTTTTATTCCAGGCTCATACACTACCTGCGAAACATGTCCGAATGGTGCCATTCGTACATAACGGCCACGCAGGAATCCACGTCCAATGATAACACGAAAGTGCACGGAGCCTTCCACGCTATATGCCACGCGATCTTCTACCTGGTCGCGTTTAAGCATCATCATCTGTTCTCTAGCAAAGAAAGTAAGTAGTTTATTGATAACGGACGACTTTGTTTGATGTGTGTGTGTCTGTGTGTGTGTGTGTGTGTGTGTGTGTGTGTGTGTGTGTGTGTGTGTCCCACTACTTTGATGCGTGTGTTAGTGGTTGAGACCGATGGCCATACGAGTGAGCGAGACACTCGTACCGCACCGCTGCCGCTGTCGCGCAAAGTCGTGGTATCTCTGTTATTAGACGACGTTTTCTTTGATCAGATATTGTTTACTACCAATATTGATATATCCTGTCTAAAGCATAACCACTTTTTCCAGATATGTTTATTTCCGAAATGATTCATTTCTCATTAGAAGAGCAAAGCTTTATTTTCGGACATCATACATTTTTCAGAATTTAAAAAGCAAATTGAATTATTAAAAAAAAAATAGTTCGAATTGAGAACCTCCTCCTTTTTTGAAGTTGGTCAAAAAAGGAATCCTGAAAGACGTTGGGCTTCTTAACAGCATCAGTTTAGAAATGAAGCAAATAGGAAAATAAATAATAATGCCAATGAAAATATTCGAAATCAAATCTATTACATCCGAGTTTCAACCATCTTGTCCAAAGTAACACTGAGTATTACTGTAAACATTGATTTGGAGAATTTTGTACATCTCGTCTACGTGTATCAATTACCTAGTTATAGTATAATTGTAATAGTTTTATGTATAATCTACGAAAAAATTGCTTTCTGTTGAGATTCTTTCGGCTTTCCTCTCAACAGCGGTCTCCTCTTGCGAAATTCCGGTAGATTCAGATTCAGACATGTGAAAGTGCCCTTGTGGCCTACTTCACTACATAGTATAAAACAAAGTCGCTTTCTCTGTCCCTATGTCCCTTTGTATGCTTAAATCTTTAAAACTACGCAACGGATTTTGATGCGGTTTTTTTTAATAGATAGAGTAATTCAAGAGGAAGGTTTATATGTATAATACATGCATAATTTATCAGCATCGCACCCGTGCGAAGCCGGGGCGGTTCGCTAGTACTGAATAAACGTTTCGATTTTGACCGTTTCTTTCCTTTCCAGACGTAAACTTCGTAGAATCCCTAAACCTACCCCGCCTGGTGACGTGCGCCCTGAACCCGCTGCGCGCGTGTCCCCCGCAGGTAGGGTGACCAGATGTCAGGAATATGTCAGGAATTTTAGACATCATATGATATGTCTAAAATTCCTGACATATTATATGTCACATATGTCAGGAATGCGGCCGGAAAAGGGAAATGTCAGGAATTTTCGGCAAATAAATGAAACCATAGAATTGTATACACTGTAAACTTTTATTTTTAATCATAATAACAAAAAGCTATCAGACATATCGCAGCATATAAGGCGGTCATAAATATGTGAACATCTACTGTAACGCCCAGTTAATAAGAGTCGTGTTCACATATTTATGAACGCCTTATATGCTACGATATATCTGATGGCGACTGTACTTTGGAGTTTCATGAATTGCAACTTTATTAATAATCGCAATTATCATTTTTTTACAATATAAACATAAATCAATCAACATTGACAAATTGAAGAAATAGGACTCGTGTCAGGAATTTTGGCCGAAAATCAGGAATTTTGAAATTTGTATCTGGCAACCCTACGCAGGTGACGCGCGGATTCTCGTCCGTCACGCGCTCGCACCAGGTCGTCTACTGCCAGGCGATCATCGAGAAGAACTCGAGAGCCACTCTGCAGGCGACTAACGTGTCCGAGTGCGACGACTGGTTCCCGTATGACCCTTATATGCTGCCCGTGTAAGTATTTATTCAAGCTTTCTATTATGTACGGCTCTTCCTAGGTGATTTTTTTGGTTTCGAGCCCTAATCTTTCAAACAATGGCCATTGTCTCTATTATCGCAAAGCCGCTAGATACCGCGTTAGCACGTGCCACTACAACATTCATATGAAAAACAAACGGTATCGTTATAGTATTAAGGTTCAAATTTAATGTCACTGATATTCTATATATTGCGTTTTGGTAGTGTATATAGGACAATAGACCGCCCCGACGAAATACAGCATTCATATTATTTTGATTTGAACCTTAATACTATGACGATACCGTTTGTTTTTAATATGAATGTTATAGTGGCACGTGGTAGCCCGGTAGTATAATAATAGAGACAATGGCCATTGTTTGAAAGATTAGGGCTCGAAGCGAAAAATTCACCTGGGAAGAGCCGTACTATAATTTAGCTGTATACAGGTGCCCGCAACAATCGCCGAAAACCCCGGGGTACGAGTATAATCATGACGTATGTTCAATTACTAGTCTACTCCTGAGTTCTAATGTCCTACACATACTACATGAACTTCAATAAATTGTTAACTTTCTGTCTATTTGGCAAGGCTTAAATAAAACTGACAAATGCGGTATTTGATCACAGCTCAAATCAGCTACTCTTTATGAAATGTCAAAAACGTTCTATTCTGTTAGTATGACGTTTCTATGAAGATACAGGCTTGTGACTTCATACAAATCAGTAGACAGAGCACGTTATTTCCAGTTTTTGTCCAGTTTAAAGTAGTGTAATGTCCAAAAGTTAGCGTTCGATTATTTGATTCCGTATATTTTTGAATGTGTCTTTAGTGGTTTCAATTATACAATTTACTACTATAGTCAAATACCGTATTATGAATGCTGGTATAACACTCATAGTGCACTCATACTATACTTATAATTTATAATATCCCTGCCTTGACATTATTGCCAATCACCCCCACATACCTCTAGCAAATTAAAACATTAAAAAATAACTTACCTACTTAAATTCAACTTCCAGGTCCGGAAAAATAATATGGCCGCTGTGCATAGAGTATAAAGACTGGGGCAGAGACAAGAATGAGACGCAGTACGCCGGCATGAAGAGGAAACTAGAAGAGGATGATGACTTCCTGGTGATGGCTAGTCCTTCCCAGAAGTTAGCTAGCTCTCTGTCCAACTGTATATCACCCGGTTTCAGGACCAGTGAGAGCGTTATGTGAATTGTTAGCTGTTTTAATTCAATCTTCTAATTATTATCTTCATGATACGTTGTTCACCTTGCTAGTTTTTATACTGGTTGTACAAATTTCAATTGTCATAATGTCCAAAGTTGCAAGGAGTAGTTACTTTGGTTGGGTAACTGTTTGCCATACATGTTTGTATGGCGGGGTTAATCTTTTCCTCACTACGCATAAAATCGGATTGATGTAAAAATATCTGATTATTATAGACCATCCTTCTTATTTATGAATATGTGCATTTAAAACCCAGTTATTTTATTAGTTAGTAAAATGTAACTAGCTGATTATATTATTTAGCCATCCATAACTTATGGATACAACTTTTCTTTGCCGTTTTATTTGAAGTGTAGTGCCTTTTACCTTAGTTAGTTACTAACTAAGATGTATGTTTCAACAAATTATTTTTTCAAGGTTGTATTTTGATCTAATTATCATCTCATGTTGGTCTATATATAACAGAAAATGTGCTCATGAAGCCTTGAATGTTTATCCCCGCCTACAGCACATTTTCTGTTATTATACAATATCTGCTTGTTACGGTGACCGTATCCTTAATAATCTAGCTTTTCAATGCATATATTTATATGAACAATATGCACTGCGAAAATTATATTTATATGCGATAAACTTTCATATATTTCTTAATTTTTTACGTCGTTCATAAGTTGGTACTTGCGATTGACGTGATTAAGGATATGGATACCTAATATGCAATTATTTTGTTTAAGATTAGAAAATGTATTAGAATACTCTTACCAGTAGTTAAATTTGCTAAATTAACGTACATTTCTTTTGTACTTTTTGTATATGAAGCAAATCAAATAAGACCTTTTAATGTTACTCCCGGTGATATACAAACTTCACTAAGCCCAGTAATTTATCTTGTTATAAGATGAGCAAATAATTTGGCAAATAAACATATTTATTACATTTTGATGTTTTAATTAAATCCTTATCAATCGTTCGACAACCATAGTGGATTCGAATTTCAAACCACGCCCCTCGACCAATAAGGACACAGTAATAGAAATTAGAAAGCCCCGTTGCTATTGAACAGCCGCAGTATTTTTTTTTTTACAGTTCCTCTAATGAGTTACTATTTTCTTATCGCGAATGAACTATAAAAAAAAACAATGAATCAGTTTTAAGGGTTAATTTTATTGAACAGACACAAACACTGAACATTTAAGACTAGCAAACTAACTACAAACAATATAAAATTATTAATATCAGACTTACATAATGTCACATTACGGAGAACCCTAACGTTAGTCCGAATTGAATTTGTACTAACTGATTGATTATACCGATTATACCTAAATTCAAGTAAAAAGAGCGCTGTCAGTGATCCTGTGCAATACAAATTACTACTGTGCAATGCGCGCTTTTTTCGTGTAAATTGAAGTATACAGACTCGAGTACGAACCTTATTTATATGAATTCTAATATTGCTAATACATAGACCGATTATGCCTATCATTATGTTATGATCTATACAAAAGGTATTCTATAAAGACAAAAAAAACGACAAAATGTTCATCAATGTATAAATAGCTACAAGTAAACGCAGAATAGTTTCGTACAAATTAAATTCGGACTATGACAAACTTGTACTATGTAAGATCAGTCGGGACAAATGCGGGCCAAGCTCATTTATACCATAAGTATCGTCCTACACTACAAAAACGTAATATCTAGAATATCAGTGACATTAAATTTAAACCTTAATACTATGACGATACCGTTTGTTTTCAATATGAATGTTGTAGTGGCACGTGCTAACTAGGCAGCTAGCGGCTTTCCGATAATAGAGACAATGGCCATTGTTTGAAAAATTAGGGCTCAAAGCGAAAAATTCACCTGGGAAGAGCCGTACTATAACTAGCATCAAAATGGGAATTTTCCATTACCGATTCGTAACCGCGGTTGGTAACCAGCTTCGAGACGCGGAAAAAAATCCCGTGTTGTAACTGGTTACAAAATGGGACTTTCCCATTACCGATTCGTAACCGCAATAACTATCTTTCAAGCACGCAACTACATAATTATAGTTGGCAAAAGAAGTAGTATAACATCTGCTATCCACGTGAGGCCCAAGCCCAAATAAAGCCATAAGACCTAAACGCCCAATGTGCAATTTCTTTACATGTACCTCCGGCCCAAGAATTGTTAGTTGTTTTTTTTTGTGAAGATAGATGCTCTAGGTTCTAGACGAATAGAATATACCGACTGAATCTTGTACATCGTGATGACAGGGCGTTTACGCGTGCGTACCTATAGCACAAACTGTCTGTTACTTTGCGCATTGAGAGAATGGGCTTCATTAGGTTAAATACGTCGATACGGTAGATTGCTGGAGCTTGCATGTTCGTCATAATGATCTAAGCTCCTTCATTAAAAGAAAAAAAAAGATACGGTTAGCGCTTGGCCCGCGTTTACGTCTAATTGTAATTTTTGCGTTGTGTTTCTCCTATATGTTTTATGAGGTGTGCAATAGAGTACTAGTATTGTATTGTATTTGTCCCGACTGACCTTATTATTCGAAAAAAAGAACAGGATTCCAAATATTCTTAAGTAAAACTTTCATAAAACACCTACGGAACAATGAACACACTGACAGTACCAACGTGAAAGGAAGCTCCGATTGTCTCTGGCCCAAATCTACTTCTACCATTAACTACTCTGTTATATCAAATGTATTTTATAGAATGGAAATTATACCCAATGAAATTATGCTTACTGTTGTTATATCAAATTTTGTTATACCTACTGAAATTATATGAAACGTTGTTATATCCATCATTACACACCCATACTCTGACATGTTCCACTTCAATCACAGGAAAACAATAGAAATATGTCTCCTAAGATTTAGGCCAGAGAGCTAAAACTATTACAGATGTAACAAAAGCATTTTTAAGTTAATTTACTACATAACATTATCGAATACTGTTAAAACTTATTTTTGAAAAAGATCACTTAAATAAATGAGATATCGTCCTTCCAGTCCGCCTAGCACAACTATACTTCGCGACAGAGCATCGCTCGTCACTCTCTCACGCTAAAAAATATTTCATTTCATTTCATTTCAATGATGAGATGCCTTTGTTCTGATGACGTCTCACTATGGGACAAATAAAATAAAATAACTAGGGATTATTTCAGCAAGCACGTATTACAGTGCGACCAAAAAGAGTAGAAATTTAAAAGTGGCAATACTGTAGTGTCGTCCCCGTTTTCTTAGATTGATTAGAAAGGGACGACACCGCAGTATTGCCACTTTTTAATTTCTTCTCTTTTTGGTCAGACTGTACCGAAAAATAAATCTCAGATATACGACGTGCTGTCACCCATTTCCCGTAGACATCCGGTCAATTTCGAGTTTGAAAAAAATAATGAGTATTTTTAAACATAGAATCTCGAATTTCAAACGCTGCAGAATTAATCGACTTATCTGTTTACAGTCAAACTTGCGAAAATCCAGCAGAGATCGACACCAATATTCATTAAAATTTAAATAACTTTCTATGTTCTAGAATTTTGTTATTTATATAGAACTTGGAAATTAATTAAAAATGTGTTTTATCCACTAGATTGCTTTTGGTAACTACGGCTACCTGTCACCGCTCTTATTTTATTATATAAATGGAGTCCAACTCAAAATTCGAAGCAACTGAGTGGATAAAAAGTGAAAAACTGAAATTAAATACCGGTATTTTGTATGGAGTTGAATACCGGTATCCGCTCCCTGCCAGCAAACACAAAGAATAAATTATCTTCTCCTATGATAGGGATGTCGTCGTCTAAAGGCTGTGTTAGTTTTCGGCTGATGTTGTTTGGTCTGATACTGTCTTATAATTGGGGCTTCGTCGGCCGCCAGTTTGTTGATGACGAAGTCGTCGCCAGCCTTCATATTCTCCATCATCTTGAGTTTGGCCTCGATTGATTGGATGGCGGTTTTCTTGCTGAGCTTCAGTTCTGGCTTGGCGCCGGACAGAGCCGCTATGCCCAGCTCTGGCTTTGGGCGGTCTTGGTCCTCCTATGAGAGCATATCATTTGTAATAACAAGTGGAATCCTCAGAATAAAATACCTACAGTTTAGCTATTGTGACTTGATGATGAGTATGCAAACTTGGTAAGTATGTAAGTAATGGGCCTCATAAGAAGGCTCACAGTTACTCAAAGGGCAATGGAGCGAGCTATGCTCGGAGTTTCCTTGCGGGATCGAATTCGAAATGACGAGATACGCAAGAGAACCAAGGTCGTAGATATAGCTCAGACAGTCGCCAAACTTAAGTGGCAGTGGGCGGGTCACATTGCTCGTAGAATCGATGGCCGTTGGGGCAGAAAGGTTCTTGAGTGGCGACCGCGGACCGGAAGACGCAGCGTTGGAAGGCCTCCAACAAGGTGGACCGACGAACTGGTTAAGATTTAGAGTGGCGCAAGATCGATCGTTGTGGAGAACTTTGGGGGAGGCCTTTGTCCAGGAGTGGACGTCTATAGGCTGATATGATGAAGTATCAGAATCAGAATCAGAATCAGAAATTTCTTTATTGCCACAACTTATACTAACAATTACATGCACATAATTTATATTCACAAAAACGGAAAAAACAGAAAGAATGGTATACCTATCATAATAACAGTAAATATAAAAAACGATTTCTTAGAAGTATGAGGCAATGGGTCTCAGTCTCAGCGTGTGCTGGGCAAAATGTCCAGCGCTGGTTTTCAGACTGAGCCCTTTGATGGTGTCGGTTGCAATACAACGAAAAATATAAATACTAAAAACATCAAGTTCAACTAAAACTAACAATAAACGATAAAAAAAAAAATAACAAAATTTTGATTTTGGGACAAGACTACATCAAATAATAGAATAAAAAAATGAACATAGTTAATGTAAATCAACAATGCTGCAAAAGTGCCACTATGTGTGTGTGCGTGTGTGTGTGTGTGTCTGTGTGGGTGTGTGTGTATGCGAAAGAAAAGGGAGGTTGTTAGGGGGGAGTGGATAACCTGCTTTGCACGTCTATTAAATGGCCTTGGACTAACCGCTTGTACTTAGATAACGCCATGGGTTCTCGTAGGGGTGGAGGCAGATCGTTCCAGACTTTTGCAGCTGCAAATTTGAAACTCCCCCTGAAGAATGCCGTCCTGTGCTTAGGTACCCTGAGTTTAGTGCATCTTCTAAGAGACTTGCCGCGTGTATCCTTGACCCATCTTAGCTTTTCGAACAAGTAACTGGGTTTCTCAAACTCGATAAGTTTCCTTACTGCGCATGCCAGGTGCAGTCTTCTCCTGTGCTCCATATTCAGAGTAGACCTTTCATTTAAAAATGGAGTTATATGCGCTCGCCTGGGAATATCGTAACAGAACCGAACACATGCATTTTGTACCCGCTGTATTGACTTTTTTGTTTCTGCTAAGAGTCTTGGCCCATATACTATGTCTGCATAATTAAATTGAGAAAGTATTAAAGATTCTACAAGAGTTTCCCTAACCTTAATAGTAAGATATTTACGAATCCTATATAGCACTTTAAGCCGGTAGAAGGCGTTTCTTATCTTAATATGTATATGTTCAATGTATCGCAGTTGACCATCTATCGTCAAACCTAGATTTTTCGCTGTGTCTACTTGAGTGACCGGCTCGATTCCTATTTTTACACTTGGGTTTTGTTCTTTAATTTTTTGCCGTTGCCATTTATTACCTAATACTAAGAACTGAGATTTAGTTGGGTTTAAAATGAGGTTATTTTTGTGTGACCAGTCTGCTATTATTTCTAAATCTTGGTTTATTTTGTTAAGCGATATTTCCAAATTGTTAGGCGTGAAAGAGTAATACATTTGAGTATCATCCGCATATAAATGGGCATTGCAATGTTTTAAATTCTTCATTAGATCAGCTGTATACAGAATAAAAAGCAATGGACTCAAAATTGAGCCCTGTGGTGTCCCGCGACTGATTTCTTGTACTTTTGACCTGAATACATCTCCTTGATCAGTTTCTATTTCAAGATACTGCTTCCGGTCTGTTAGAAATGACTGAAACCATTTGCACGACGAAGAGGATATTCCGTAATAGGCCATTTTGGAAAGCAGTACTGTTGGATTAAGACAGTCAAAAGCACGCGAAAAATCTAAAAGTACCAGAATGGACCCCATTCCCTTATCTGACGCTGCAATAATGTCGTCTGTGACTTTTGCCATTGCAGTAGCCGTTCCATGTTTACTGCGGAAACCTGACTGTGTACATGGTAGTAGGTTATTATCCTCTAAGTACTTAGAGAGCTGCTCACAAACGGTTCTTTCGATAACCTTAGAAAGTACAGGTAAGATGCTAATAGGTCTTAGATCCTTATAGTCCTCGGTAACGTTAGATTTTGGGATCGGCTTCACCCTGGCAAGTTTCCAGGATTCTGGGAAGATGTTAGTCGCAATTGAGGTGTTGACTATGTGCGTTATTATTGGTAAGGTGACATCTAGCGTTAGGCGTATCATTTCAACCGTCATACCGTCGTGGCCACTTGCATTCGTAGATATAGATGCAATTACTTTTGAGACTTGTTGCTCTGTACACCCTGTTAAGCTGAATTCACATTCACCAACTCTTTTATTTTTGAAAGAAGCCTGCATCTCGACATTGGTTTCCGAATTACCTGGCAGTGCTAAAAAGAAGTTGTTTATAACGTCAGGATCGCGCAAGTGCTGGGGAATTGAGGGTTTGTCGGTATCACCCAGGCTGGCTGAATTTTTTAAATGTTTCCACATTAGCTTTGGGTTCGACCTATTTTTGTTTACGTAAAACGAGAAGTATGCGGCCTTTTCGCGTTCTATTGCTCCGGTTGTGTAATTACGTAACTCTTTATAATATTTATGATGCGACTCTTTCTTAGATTTTTGAGCTTTCTTCATGGCGTTATCACGTAAACTCATCATGCTTTTTATATTATCAGTTATCCACGGATGACTTTTACAATCTATACGTAGTTTACGTATAGGCGCATGTTTATCGAATAAACTTGTCAGCAGGTAGTTAAATCGTGTTACTTTGTTATTTAAGTCCTCGATATCTTTTATTTCCGCCCAAGGCATAAATCCAAGATCTACATTAAACTTTTCTATGTCAATGCTACTTAATATTCGTTTATAAATGTAGTTAGGAACCTGTTTAGGGCGAGGGATCAACAATTCTGCCAAAATCATTGCGTGATCGCTAATTTTAGGATTGTGGTACACCTGTATTTCCTTACATAAATTAGGGCAGTCCATATCGTTATTAAGTCTAATAAAGACAAACTCTCCTTCCTTGTTGGTTCATTCACCAGCTGTCCCAGACTTCGCTGAGTTAAAAATCTGTCTAACTTCTTCGCCTCCGGCGTATTCCTATTTTTAGTTTGCATATCAATGTTGAAATCGGTTAATAAAAACACCGAATCGCAGGTTGCGAACACGTCAAAAGACGCACTAAGAGCGTCTATTGCGCTATCAACCGATACTGACTCGGGCCTGTACGCTGTGCCTACTGCGAAACACCCCACTCCTCGAATTTTTAACTCTAACCACATTTGTTCGAGAGGAGAGGGCGGGTGTTGTTTAACACGTGTTAGTAAGTTTTTTTTTAGTATGCAAGCACTTTGTTGTAATTGTAATGTGTATTTTTCTGTACATTGTTTTTGGTGTGCAAGTCATCTTGTAAGATGCTACTAAGGTAGAAAGTACAAGTACAATGTACAGATGTTACAGACATAAATACATAAGACATACAATAGGTAGATTAGGTAGTCAGAACCCGCGATTTACTGGCGTTTCCTAAAGCGCGTACAGTACACATATTCAGCTACATGCGAAAACATCACACTGATGCAAGGAGTTCGTTCAGATATTGTAAAGCGCGAACAAGAGGTGAATCACCTCGCATCAGTTTCGCATGTATCTGAATATGTGATAAATGTATGAGGTTCTGTGATGTATGGATGACCGTCCTTCTTTAGTTAATTATTTGTAATGTTAATGTTTTATCTGTCGTGCTTATACAAGTGTCTTGTTTTGTTATATATTATAAATTTCACAGTGCCGCATTGGCGTATATAGGGGGGTGGCCGGGTGGGCCGTGCCCACCCCAGTATGGTCTAGTGCCCACCCCAGGATTTTGGGTTACCCATAGAAATTCATGGCTTCATCTCAAAAGCCATGGCCAGGCCCCGGCCAGGCCCCCCCCAGGCCCTGTCTGGAAAATAATCTTAGTTACGCCAATGACAGTGCCTTAGTGTCAAACTGTAATACTGTGTGATTATTTTAATAATTAATAAATAAATACTAAAGTTTCGACTTACCATAGAGTTCTTAGCGAACTTCACACAGATCTTCTTGCATCCCAACAGCTGCCCGTTCAACGAGTTCATCGCCAACAGTGCGTCCTGCCGCTGCTTGTACGTGACGAAGGCGAAGCCCCGCGACTGCCCCGCCGCCGGCCCGCTGCGGTGGAACAACATGTCGAACTTCTCGATGTTGCCGTACACGCGGACCATTTTCAGTAGTTGATACCGGTAATGAGAAATTTTAACAGTTATATAATTGCAGGGAAAGGAACCTTGGTTTATGAAAAATATATAATCCTTTTCAACAAGGCTTCTATTTCTTTCTTATAACGGCACAACATAGTGGCTCCGCATCGCCTGATAGTAAGCAAAAAACGGGAACCCAAGTCGCAATGGCAACTGACGAGACACTGCCATGCTGGCCTGAGAAATGCTTCTTCACGCTTCGTTTGAAGGGTCCCATGTTATTAGAAGGAAACACATGAACCGACAAAGAGTTCCTGTTAAGTTCTCCGTGACTATGGGACCTACAAACAGTTAAAAAAAGCCATGTATGTTTTAAAATTTATAAATGTTTTCTAAATGAATAATTATAAAATATATAAAATAATACTGAACTGAATCTGGTTTTTCACTGTACTATAGGTATACATAGTGCATAATGTTTATCCATAGTTTTTGTTGGAAAAGTTTGTATTACCATGTATGTCAATTTATCAATTTTGGTGAAAAAGTTTAGATGAAAATATAATAATCTAAATTCAACATTTTAAAAACCACTGATGCAAATAAAATATGATGGAAAAACATTATGCACTATACCTGTACCACTAGGTATTTGAAAGTAGCATTAATACATAATGTAGGTAAGTGTCTCTTCAGGGATAATTATTTAAGACAAATAAATGTCTTGCTTTAGGCAAGCTGGTGAGAATCAGATTCTGTGGATGCCACTGGATGTTGGCTAACATCCCATAGAGAAAATATTATTGTTTAAAGATGAAATGCTAAAGCATAAATAATCAACAATAACAATGAAATAATGCAGAAATTAAAAAAATCTGTATAAACTAAGAAGATTTAAGTTTTTTTTTGTAGTTTTCTTGATTACTTTTTGCATGCATCGCCTACTCATTTAATTTCATTTATTAATCTCCTACCCAAAGGTTGTCTGGAAGAGATCGCTTTTTAGCGATAAGATCACCTATTGTTTACCTCTATTTGTAATGATGTTATCTGTATCACTATTTATTGTTTTTTGAGGTATGCAATAAAGAGTATTCTATTATATTCTATTCCAAGAATGTGACTAGCTAAAATATATGCTAAAACAAGCATAGCAGCATTTCCTCACTGAGTAGCAACACTAAGATGTTGAGGGCGGAAGCTGCCAGCTCCCAGGGCCCGCATGGTGTCAACCAGTCATTTTGCAATCTGCTTCCACTGACCAAGGTTAACCCGAACGGAACAAATCGTATTCAGAGCTGAGACTCCTGAACTTATGTGCTTTGTTTTTCGGCATTGTTGTAGTTAATTCTATCACACAATTTTTTATCGAAATGTTAGAAATTCTGTGAAGCAAAATAAAATTACATACTCATTAACTCTAGTGTCCAGGTTCCCGATCCACAGCCTTTTCTCACATAGGTCTTTGGGCTGCATTGGCTCCAAATGTAAAGGCACCTGCAACAGACCACACAATGTGAATTAAACAACATACCATAAAAAATTGTATCACATACCATAATAGATAAATAAATATTAAGGGACAATCTATTCATGCTTATAGTAATATGAAATGAGAGAGTAAGATATTATTACAATTTGAACTCGACTTAGGCAGTGGTTCGACTTACGGTTGCTTCGTCCATTATGGCTATTTAAAAAACGTTGAACATTTATATATTTCTGCTATAATTTGAGCATCCTGCAATCTTGACGCTCAAATCGACTCAAAATATTGATTTTTTATTCCCACGAAGAAGGACTAATGAACGCTAAGCTCTGCTCTACTTAGAATTTGACAGTGACAGTGACGTCTCCGATTTTTTTACAAGATTTTAATTATATTTTGGATTCTAGATATTTGGCATTAGCACTCGATTCAAACGATTAATATTTCGATTATTTAGAAAAAATGTTCAATTATTTTGTATTGTCTTTGGTTTTCAAATTCATTCATTCATTCACTCATATGTTTTGTCATATTGACAATGACATTTGAATATTGATTTGACGTGACGTTGTTTCACGTTGTTTGATGGAAATATTTTGGATGCATTGTAGCTTTCCTCATATTTCGTAATACATATTCTTATGTTCGATTGTTTTTATTAATCATTTGCGATTGTTAAGTGAGTTTCATAACTTTGTTGTACGCAGTAACATGACAGTTGCACAAACGATGAAGAAGATAAACAAGAAAATACCCGGGATCTTACCACCCCCACCTAAAACAGAAATTGATGGTAAAATAACCAATTTATCCTCTAAGACAGTTGCTGAGCTTCTAGAGCTTCGTGACAGACAGTTGAAACTATTAAATAACAAATCTTTTATAAGTAAATTAGCTGACAGGGGAGCCAAAATTCAAGCCTTACACGATAAGATTGTCAATGAGTTGAAAGCAAAGCAAGAAGAAGAACAGGCCTGTCGCCTACTCGATAACCTAACCCTTAACACAGTAAACAAACAATGTGTACAGGACCTGGAATGGCAAGGGAAATCTGACAAATCTGACACATATTTGGATTCGGATGATGATAGTGAGCCTGAAGATGTACTACAAATTTTAAGTCAAAGTACGGCTCAGGAGAAAACAGTCAAAGTTCTGCCACCTGAAAAACCTCTTGTAACACCTGATGACTTGGCAAAAATAGATGAACTGCCTCATATAAAGTATTTAGTTGACATGACTGAAAGTAATCCAAAGCCAAAAACAACAGGAAACTTTAAACCTTACAAAACGACAAAGTCTGATGTCCACAACCCAGAAAAGGAAGTACTGAGGAAAAAGCACAGGCATTGGGAAGTTACAGCCGCTACTCCACCTCCAATAGTTCATGGTCCAGCCAAAATTTTGGGTTTAGAAGAATCATTAAAATTACAGAAGGAATATAACATCCATTTGAAGTCAGTTGAAGCTCAACATGCTGCTGAGAAGTTGATGGAAAGGACTGGAATCAAAATGCCGGTTTTGCCGAGGGATGTGTCATCATTTGGACATTACAGAGACGCTGCCAATTCTGAGGATTCCGACATGGAGGGGAGTGACAAAGAAGTGGTTGATGAAGAGCCAGACAGAGGGGGGGTTGTCTTTACAGTTGTAAAAGATTAGGTTATTGAGTGCGGGACTAAACATACCCTGTGTTAATAAAGATGAAACATGGTATTATTTCTCTTATTGTTTCTAAAAAACACAATACAAAGTAAAACTCCCAATATCCTTTATAAAAAAGCTTCTTTCAAATACATATAAATTTTTTTTGTTTATTGTGTTAGGTATTGTGTAATTTAAATTTTGTGTTTAATGAAATGTCCAACCACAGTCTCAATATGTGTACGGTTTTATACCTAGAAAACGATAAGGAAAGCAGTACACGTATAACAATATTTAATTTTCTGTATGTGTCTACACAGTGGCGGCTTTAGGGGGGTTGACCTGGGCATCTGCCTGAGTAGGGAATGCAACGGTTAACCGAAAATGTATGAAAATAACCGCGGTTTCGGTTAATAACCGTTTATTGTCATACTAAAAATAACTGATTGCATTCCCTACGCCTGAGACACTGGCTCCTAAAGGGCGTTTCTTTAACCAGGTCTAGGGTGCCCAGGGCGCCACATAAGGAATGACCCAGGGTGCTGGTATGTCTAAGGCCAGACCTGTCTAGAAATACCTTTTTCTTTTAAATAACTGCTGATAATAAGTAGCAAAATGAAATTAAATTACGCAAATAAAATAGTTGTGATAATGATAATTTATTATAAGCAGCATTAAATGCCAACACACTTGATATACCATATTTATAAATAAATATTTTTTAATTAATTGTATTATTATTTGATTGCCTTGACATGATGTTTGCCGTCACATGATCATCATAGTGTACATCTAATCTACTTCTGTGGTTCACTTATGTTGCTAGAAATTGGATACCTATTATTGTTGTATCTGTCAATACAGTTATACTCATAACAATATAAATTGAGATGTGATTGTCGGAAAATCTATTTGATAGTGTAACAGCATAAAACTATTTCGACGCCATCATAAATCCGAATGTATATCTTCATATTTATTGGCAAGACTACACAAATTGGAAGTATTCGAACTTCGTGGTTAATTCAATATTTTTATGGTTGTCACCACCACCAGTTGCAAGTTGTAACCTCGTTTTCCTGATTCTTGAGCTTGACCAACCTATTTATAAATACTGTGCATAATGTGTCAGATTTTACTTAACATGGCTCACGAATTTGAGACACAACTTACTTATACTTTATATTATAAACCGACAGTGGTGTCTCTGTTTATACGTACATAGTTACAAATTATGCGCGCGAGTTAAGGGTGCTGCAACGCCCAAATCCTCTCGCGTCAGCGATAATTATCGCATATCAGCATCAACGCAGTAAACACCTTTCTGGGACATGCGTCAATGCTGAAGATGCAGAAATTAGCTATAAATAGTAATATTAATTAATTTTAAGATTAGAATACTTTTGATTGTAAAACTGTACTGTTACTCTGTTGGTTTAAATAAAGATTTTTTTTAACTTAAATCTCTGCCGTTCACTTAATTGGCGCTGAGGACAGGATTCCCGTCGTTTTCCTGACACGTCCAGTGACCGATATTTCGCGATCGCACCGTGCCGGGCAACGTACGTTTCAACGTTTCAACGGGAAGCCGAACAAATAAATTTATTAAGTAACGCAAGAAGACCAGTCGCAGCAGTAACAAGCAGCCGATCCAGAACGCTGTCCAACTCCAGCCGACCGGAAACAATCCAGAAGGTTCCACCACAGTGAGGACTCGTGAAAGCAGCCGGGGGGAATGTGAGTCAATCTTTTTCATCATCCTTTTCTTGCTCCTTTTATACGTATCCTCACTTGTATTAAATATATGTGTGTTATTAGGGATTAAAAACGCCGTAATAACATTAATATATCGTCATTGAAGGTATCAAATTCTACTTTCAATTGACATCGTTAGTTAGGTACTATATAAAAATAATAAGTAGTTATTTCTGTTGAGTGTATTTATATCGCAATTTTAAAATAATGGAAGGAATTACGGAAGTTCCACAGTCACTCATCAATCTTATCCCGCTTTTTGAAGGCAATACGAGACAATTGCCAGTTTATATAAAGAAATGCGAGTATGTTATTAGTAGGTATACTAGGAGTCCCGAACAGGACCGATATCTGTACGAGATTATTACTAGTAGGTTAACAGGGCAAGCAGCTATTTTAATAGCCGAACAGGAGGACATCACAACATGGGATGACCTTAAGTTAGCCCTTAGTAAGCATTTCGGGGATCATAGGAACGAGCATGGCCTCAAATTGGCTTTAGAAGGACTCGTTATCCAAAAGGACGAAAGTTATTTAGAGTTTTGTCAACGAATTCAGCATCATCTTGGTATATTACTTGCGAAAGTCACAGAGACAGTAGCAGACCCGAATACGCGAAGGTCCAAAGGCGAGCTTTACCATCAGTTAGCTTTTGATACCTTCACTTACAATTTACCACAGAAGTTAGTTGAATTAATTTACGATAAAGGCGTAAGTAAGTTAGAAGACGCGTTAAGGGTAGTTTTAGAACGCCAGAACCTCCAAAATGTGTATAATTTAAAGAATCCCTTCAGGAACAACGTAAATAATAGGCAGAACCATAATCAAAATAATTTCGAGCCTCATAATAGGCAGGATAGACATCCGAATAGGAATATTTTTAATTCCGTTAGTCAAAATAGTAACCGTAGACCGCCAAATAATTTTAATTCACCAAATAATTCATTCCAATATCGAAATAACAGGCCACAAAATAATAATTCTAATAATATGCGCAATCAATGGCAACAACCGCTGGTATCGGGGCCGCCGCAAATGCACAATCAGCAACCTTCGGGTTATTCACCGTTCGCTTCGCAAAACCAACACGTGCCGCCGCCGCGTAATGTACCGTCGGGCTCTAACACTGACGTCACCATGAGAACGGCTAGTTCGAGACGTGTTAATTATACGGAAAATTATGATACGAACCCTATACATTTTGAATCAAATGAGGAACCAACCCCGGGACCATCCCACAGCTATACTGAGGCGGAAAATTTTTTCATAATGGCCTCCACGATAGAAGGCGAATAGAGTTAAATTTTAATAGGTTACGTAGACTGCCACACATTTTAGTTCCCGAACTACAAGGCGTATTTATGATAGATACTGGTAGTACTAGATCGTTCATTAGTCCCGAAAAGGTAGAAAGATATTACAAAAATTATAAGCAACAGGAAAGATTTGAAGTGGTCAGTACCCACGCATGTAGCAAACATGACACGGTTGTCTCTATCCCGTTACCTAAGATTTTCAATAGCTTAGAGCGGCACAAGTTTTATGTATATAGTGTCGATAGTAAATACGACGGATTAATTGGTAGCGACCTGTTGAAACAATTAGGTGCAAATATTGACATGAAAAGTCAAATGTTGTATACAAATACAACACGAATACCTATTGTTTACACGCCGCCAATGCGAGAGAAACTCGAATTACCTCCTCGCAGCGAGTTACGGGTCAAGTTACCGGTAAATTTATTAAATGGCGATGCCATATTAGACTTTAAACAATTTACTGAAGGCATTAGAATGCCAACCGCACTTGTTAGCTGTGTCAATGGATACGCTACAACTGTGATTCAGAATTATAAGTCAGAGAAATTGACTTTAGTAATTACGGCACCTTTCAAAGTCGAGCCTTATTCTGATGAAAAAATAAATTTAAATTTTTCGCAAGACGCGACCTCCACGAACCAATTATTGTCAGAAAATCTCTCAAAATTGAGATTGGATGACCTGAATAAAGAGGAAAAAGAACAAATAAGTCAGCTATGTGAGGAATATAAGGACATATTTTATTGTGAACATATTCCGTTATCTTTCACTAACCAAGTGAAACATAAAATTCGGACGGTCAACGAAGACCCTATATATATTAAAGCGCATAGAATGCCTCCTGTCCAGACACAGGAAATTAAAAGACAAGTGGAAAAGATGCTTAATGACAACGTCATTCAAGAGTCACACTCTCCATGGAGTGCCCCAGTCCATTTAGTACCTAAGAAGATGGATATGTCAGGGGAACAAAAGTGGCGTATGGTCATTGACTACAGACGTCTTAATGACATCACAGTTGATGACAAGTACCCGCTACCAAACATAAATGACCTGTTTGATATGCTGGGAAAAAGCACATACTTCACCACTTTGGACCTGGCTAGTGGGTATCACCAGATCGAAGTGAATGACGAAGATAAGCCCAAAACAGGCTTCAGCACGCCATTTGGCCACTATGAGTTCCACAGGATGCCCTTTGGACTGAAAACGGCTCCAGCGACGTTCCAGCGAGCCATGGACAACGTCCTGAGAGGACTTCAAGGAATACATTGTCTTGTATACCTTGATGATGTTATAATCTTCTCAAGCAGCCTTCAGGAGCACATAATCAAACTGAAAGCAGTATTTGATAGGTTCAGAGAAACAAATTTAAAAGTCCAATTGGATAAGTCTCATTTTCTCAGGAAGGAAGTCCTCTATCTCGGACATACCATAACGAGTGAAGGACTTAAGCCAAACGACGACAAAATTACAGCGGTACTTAATTACCCCATCCCAAAAACCACTACTGAAATAAAAAGCTTTTTAGGGCTCATAGGATATTATAGGAAATTTATAAAGGATTTCGCAAAAATTACGAGACCAATGACTGTATGTTTGAAGAAAGGGAAAAAGATTTTATTAGATGATGAATACAAGGAAAGCTTTGAACTTTGTAAGAAAATATTAACTAACGCACCATTGTTGCAATTCCCAGATTTTAAGAAACCTTTCATCTTGACGACAGACGCTTCAAACTACGCAATAGGCGCAGTATTATCTCAAGGAACCATTGGTTCAGATAAGCCCGTAGCATACTTTAGCAAAACATTAAGCGACACTCAAGTTAGATACAGTACTATAGAAAAGGAACTTTATGCCGTAATAGAGGGTGTAAAACATTTTAGACCTTATCTGTATGGAAATAAGTTCTATATTTATACTGATCACCGTCCCCTCGCTTGGTTGTACTCATTGAAAGAACCCAACAGTAAACTTACGCGATGGCGATTAAGGTTAAACGAGTACACATTTGAAATTTTATATAAAAAAGGTAACCAGAACACGAACGCTGACGCTATGTCTCGTATAAAACTTAATGTAACAAACGATGACAATGAGTCAATGACAGTTAATGTAGACGAACAAGAACAAAAAATACAAAAACACGTAGAGTCACTTGTTGATCAAATAACAAAACTCAGTAGGCCTGAATCAGAACCAGAAATAGAAACTATAGAGCTTTCAGATTCAGATGATGGAGCTACAGCTCACTCTGTCTCGAACCGAGAACACGAAGGTATCCCAATAATGAATGAAGCGATAGATATGAAACCTAAACAGATTTTAGTCTATACTTGGTTCAAAAATGATATCAGTGTCAAGGATAGTTCTAATAAAAAACAGAAAATCCTTGAAGTCCACATGCCAGTTGGGAACGAACAGTTAGTTAAGAAATTCTTAAAGGAATATGTAGATTTTAAAAATAAATACTATATTTATTTTGAAGTACCAGAGTTTCGAAAGACCTTCAGTCACGTTGTAACGAAACTTTACAAGAAAGGTACGCAAAACTTAGTAGAATGTACAGAACGAGTTGTGAACATGACGGATGAAGATGATATAAAAGAATTAGTCAAAAAATATCACGAAGGCAAGACATGTCACAGGGGAATAAATGAAACTTTAGCCAAACTTAAAAGGTCGTATTGGTGGAGCAATATGAAAGAAACAATTTCCGCAATAATTAATTCATGTGAACAATGTCGCAAGATGAAGTATGAAAGAAAGCCCATCAAGCCATTTATCCAACTCACTCAGAGTCAGGAATCACCATTCCAGGAAATTTTTATAGACCTCTTATTTATTGAAGGTAAATATTACCTAACAGCAGTAGATGCCTTTAGCAAATTAGCACAGGCAATAGGTATACCAAATCGAAGCACTCCAGAAGTTGTAAGAGCTTTGATTAAGTATTTCAGCATGTATGGTATTCCCAGGAAAATCAGTTGTGATTCTGGCGCAGAATTCAACAACGAACTAATGAAGGAACTATTGAGCTTATATAAAATTGAATTGCACATAGGAACCCCAAATAACCCTAATTCGATGGCTATAGTAGAACGATTTCATTCTACTCTCATTGAAATTTACCGTTTAGCAAAATATGATAAAAGCGAACAGGACGCGGCATCTGTCATGACCTATGCTATAATGGCCTATAATAACTCCATTCATAGCGCAACAACGTTTACCCCATTCGAAATGGTTTTTGGTCATACAGACACCGGAAATCTGTTCGATATAGATAGGGAACGAAATCTTATGCAAAAATTGCTTATAGACCACAGGAAACGATTGAAAGTACTATATGAATATGTTAGTGAGAAATTAGTAAATGATAAGGTCAAAGTTAGGGAAAAGAAAGGAGGCGAAATCCCACCAGAAATTAAGGAAGGCGATACGATTTTTATGAAGGACACGAGAATCCGTAAAGCTAAAGAGCTACCTAGATTTGAAAAAGCTAAAGTTATAGGCAAACCAGATAGGAATATAATCCCTGTCCAAGTAAAAAAGCGTAACACCCGAGTAGCACTCAAGAATATCAAACGACCTCCACAGGTGGCGTGTGATATTACTGATGGCCCTGGCGCATCAGGGATGCAGCCTCAACATCCAAAACCTCGAGCGGAGTCCGGGGATAGCTCCAGTCAAGATGGGTACAGCTCTGATGAGGACTAGTTCCTGGAGCATTATTAAGACAATAGATCTAGAATCGATAAGTTTATTATTAGAAGCTAATTTAGAACAGTATAGTAAGTTGAAACAAATTATTGAAAGTAACATAGATACTAGAAGAGAACTGATGGGTTTAGAAGTACAAGTAAATTCTTTTATAGAGCTTTCTAGAGATAGATTATTACAGATTCTGCCAACGGCAAGAACAAAACGAGGTATTCTCAACCCATTAGGATCAGTTGTTAAACTAATTACGGGAAACTTAGATAACGACGATGCAATTAGATTTAATACGGCAATCGATAATATGAAACATAAGGAGATATCAGTAGAAAATAAGGTAACATTACTTCAAAAAGCTCTTGATAAATTAGTAAACGTCTCAAGTGACATTAATTTTAACGTTAAACATTTAGGTTATAAAACTAAACAATTAGAGTCAATTCAAAAAGAAGAGTTTAAACTTTTTAATTTGGTTTCCATAATGAACAGCGTTTACCAGATTCTAAATAACTTTCGGACTATTTATAATATTATTCAGGAAATAGAAACCGCCATAGCTTTTAGTAAACTGTCAACGCTACACCAGTCCGTAATAAATTCAACTGAATTAATTAATGTTCTTTTTGAAATAGAGAAACACGCTACTGTAGTTTATCCAGTTTCAAAAGAAAATTTAGTTAAGATAGAACGTAGTATAAAATTAAAATCGTTTATTAGTAATAATCGCTTAACTTTTGTATTAGATATCCCACTTATTGAAAAGAACACATATATTTATTACAAGATTATCCCTACTCCAATATATAAACCTGAAACCGATAAAACATTCACAATAATTCCCAAATATCCATTCCTCATGATGAATAGATTGCAATTCAAACCCGTAGCTAGATATTGCGAGGAAATAGAGGAAGACAAATACCTCTGCACTGATGATGACGTCGTGCAGCATCCAGCAGCAACCTGTATAGAACAACTGATGCTACTTAAAGATAGCCTAACAAAATGTAACCAGCAGACAATCAAAACTGAAGACACAATTATCCAGAAAATTACATCTGACCACTGGCTCCTCTACACCAGAAGAAGAGCAGTGATAACCGAAACCTGCGGAGATGAAGTCTCCAAACACAACCTAGAAGGAACATTCATACTGACACCAACCAAATACTGCGAAACCCAAATAGATGATATAACCATAAAGGCAACAAGCAATACTACAATAACCAGCTATACATTACCGTCTGTAATATTACCAGAACCACAGCTTCAGATCCAGAGGAACGAGAACGAGGTAGATCTTCGAGGCGTGGACTTCAGCGATGTAAAGGACATCCTCAACAGCGTCAAGTACAATAGTGATAGTGATGATAGTGAAAGCTATGTCATTAGCTATAGAGTCAGTGTGTGGACCATTGCGTTATACGTCGCAGCACTTATTATAGCATTAACATATATCTCCCATAAGCTACATTCTGTATTTTTCAGACGAAATTATCTGAAGCCAACTGTGTCACCTTCAGATAACTTCTCTCTTGAGGAGGGAGGAGTTAAGGGTGCTGCAACGCCCAAATCCTCTCGCGTCAGCGATAATTATCGCATATCAGCATCAACGCAGTAAACACCTTTCTGGGACATGCGTCAATGCTGAAGATGCAGAAATTAGCTATAAATAGTAATATTAATTAATTTTAAGATTAGAATACTTTTGATTGTAAAACTGTACTGTTACTCTGTTGGTTTAAATAAAGATTTTTTTTAACTTAAATCTCTGCCGTTCACTTAATTCGCGCGCATTACCGCGCTGTCATTTCCATTTCCTTTTTCCTTTCCACAAATCCTCAGTCGACCGTTGACGTTCGAGGTGATCACACGCGACGCGGTAGTTAACGAGACTCATTGTTAGAACATTTATTAGTAAAATAAAAAACAGTTGTTTGAAAATAATGCCTGTTTCTCCGATCACGGGAATCGACGATGATCAGCGCTTCGCTTTGATGAAGGTACGTTTGTTTTTATTTTCATCGACATTTATGTATTTATTTGGGCTATTATATTTAATGGGACTTGCGTTACCGAACATTTGGTTCTTACGTTATTATTATTTATGGCGTAATTGGCGTATCAATCGGCATTTGAAACTTAGTTTTTATATGTATTTTGTGTACCTTACATAAAAACACACATTATTTATTTGGTACAGTAGGGACTGTACCAAATAAATAATGGCCACCATTAATAATGTAAGTAGTTATCCCTATAGATAACTACTTACATTATTAATGGACACATTATTAACCTATTTTTTATCTGCATTTGAAACAGATTAATTGAAAGAGATATATTTTGTTTGTACCTTAAAATTACAAGTGATTAAAGATAAAGCGGTTTATTTAAACGAATTTTGACGATATTTTTTAATTCAACGATTATACGTACCTACTTACAACATGTCTCAAAGTAGACGTCTACCTACCTACTATACTCCGCGTGTAACCTATTGAGCGCCAAAGACGGCAACGACGGAAAATTGTGCCACTGACAAAATTTCAAAAATGTGTTTTCAAACCCCATTTCTTTTAGAGCGCTTTTTTATTTTTCTGCTGTGGCGTCCGAGGCACGGTGAATTGCTTTACCGTTTGACGTTCAAAAGGTTAAGTATTATTATTTTAACTTTTAATTTTTTCGCGGTAAAACGTTTCTTTGACCACACTAAACTTAAAAAGCAAATCAAAGAAATCACAATGTATATAAATTTTAATGATATGATGATAATTGATAACTGATTTGCCTACCTAAAGATAAGTCAATGTAATTACTTATTAACTACCAATTCTACTAGTGAATTACACGTCTTATACCTATACCTACCTAGTAGGTAGATAGGTACCTATAAGACGTGTAATTCACTGGCAATTGTCCCTCCGCGAGAAGGAAGAACGATTCCAGTGATCATCATGTCGTGATTGTTGCTACACTAACATGTCATTGTTCGATGTGAATAATTCACAACAATGAAATGCTAAGACGGAAATATTCTTCGCTGCAACCGGCATATTAGCATGACTGCTACCGGCATACCAAATCGTAAAGGCAGGATAAAATCAAAGTGACGTGGAAAGGAAAAAAAATAGGTACCTATAGAGGATTGCTTTTACTAAAAATAAATAAATACCTATTGTGTATATTTAAAATAAAGTGGTGACTTTGAAAACCAGTTTTTAAAATTGCCTGCCAAACATTCAGTTGAGTGTAGAGCACGGGTGTAGAGCATATGTATAAGTACTACTTATTAAGTAGTACCCACCTACCTATTAACTGTACTAAAACCCATAGAAGACCGCACTTCCATTTTAAATGCAACCCCTCTTTTTACTCCTATAAGTAGGGCCGCCATCGGTCCGGGTTTCCCCGGATTTGTCCTTTGTCCTAGTTCGGAGGCCGTCCGGGGGGGTTTTCAAAAAGTGTCCGGGGACAATCCGGACTCTTTTTATGCGAGGCACTAGCTTCATTCCTCTCATTTTTAGGGTTCCGTAGTCAACTAGGAACCCTTATAGTTTCGCCATGTCCGTCTGTCTGTCTGTCTGTCCGTCCGCGGCTTAGCTCCGTGATCATTAGTACTAGAATGCTGAAATTTGGTATGAGTATGTGTATGTATCACGCCGACAAAACGGTAAATTAAATATTTTTTTTTCCGGTAGGTACCTTTCGTACACCTGAAGTGGGGGTGATTTTTTTTTTCGTTCCTACACTAGTGTGTGGGGTGTCGTTGAATAGGTCTTTTAAAAATAATAGGGGTCTCCCAATATTATTTTTTGATAAAGTCAGCAGTTTTGTAAATATTTGCTCCGAAAAAAAAATAGTGTCCCCCCTTCTAACTTTTCAACCACGGGTCAAAAAATTATGGAAAAGTTCATGAAAATGAGGCCCTATAAGTTCTTTCAATGAAAACTATATTGAATAAAATCGGTCGAGCCGTTTTTGAGTTATCGCAAAAATTCGTAATTTTCTTTAAAATTACGTAAGTGCCACGCGGCGATGTCCTTACACTGTGAAGGTTATATACATATTCGTTAAGTGCCATACTGTATTAAAACATTTAGCTCAATCTGGTGCGTATAATCGATAACTTCCAGAAGGTAATCAGTAATTACTGTTACTTTGGCGTTTACGACCTTTTTATAGAGCGTGAAATCTTTCTCGTAATTTAAATGTTTCTCGTAATTTTCGTCTATTGTGAACTGATTGTGAAGGATGGGCAACTACGGAACCCTACACTGAGCGTGGGCCGACATGCTCTTGGCCGGTTTTTTCAATAATATTATTTTCAGACACGTCCCGGGAACAAATTCAATTTACGATAAAAGTCCGGGTTTTTTAAAGTTTTAGTCCGGGTTCAGCGAGTTTAGAGATGGCAGCCCTACCGTTACTATCGTTATCCTATATCCTTCCCCGGGACCGAAACTCTGTCGCGCTACAAATACTACCTGTCGCTTTCCTTTCAATACCGCGCGAGCAAGACGGGTGACGCTAACTCGCGCGACATACGATTCATACGAACCCGCGGCAACATATGCCAGCCTTGCAAGTATATATAGTACCTATGTTCCATGCAAATGCCTTTCAGGAAGTTGTTGAAATTCAGTCAAAACAAGAGAGTAGTCGTATGACGTCACTGCTTTCATATTTATGGAGGTAGGTAGACACATAAGTTTTGCACAAAAGATATTTACATGCACGTAGGGTACAAATGCACCCCGCGTGTCAACAAGTCGGGTTTCTAATGTTTCTTCTTATTTGTCTTAACGTGAGAAGGGAAAAT
This sequence comes from Apotomis capreana, assembly GCA_947623375.1. Taxonomy (NCBI): domain Eukaryota; kingdom Metazoa; phylum Arthropoda; class Insecta; order Lepidoptera; family Tortricidae; genus Apotomis; species Apotomis capreana. The sequence goes on from OX392506.1 coordinate 23,650,227, forward strand.
AACAGCCCAGAGGTGTAACAAATAGTAATAATAGCTATCTATTAAAATAGCTGTTATTTACTTGTTCACTATTCTAATGTAATATATCTCTCATGTTTTGTAACCCTCCATGGACCAGGCATTGGCGTATCTAAGATTATTTCTCAGACGGGGCCTAAGTAGGGGCCTGGCCAAGTCTTATAAGATGAAGCCAGAAATTCTATCGGAAACCCAACACCCCAAGGGGTGGGCATTGGACCATATTAGGATGGGCACGGCCCATCCGGACACCCCCTTAAGGGGCCTTATTCCTTTTAAAAAGATTTTTATTTTTCATTTTATAAATTTCAACCAACTTTTTGAAGTGAATAATGCTTTTTCCCGAGTTCTATGTACCTAGTAACATAGCTATTTCTTGCTTTTATTGCGTGTAGTCGAAAATTTTCCGCGTGAATTTTGTCAATTTCGAGTACTTAGTTTCGGAAACAAAAATTATCAATGAAAAATTCAAACTGTAGGTTTCAAATATCTAGCAATAAATTCCAATAGCCATGTTCTAGGTAGTAACATCAATAATATGTTAAGAAACGTGTGATCATAGAAAAAAATGTCTAAAACAATCAGCATTTTAAAAGGAATAAGGCCTCTTAAACACGCCTATGCGAGGCCATCACTCAAATATTTGCCCTTGCCGGGATTCGAACACGAACCCAGGCCTCCTAAGGCAGGCTACAGCTTAGGTTAGGGTCGCTTAGGCTGCTGTACTGCCAACGAGAAAATAAACATAAAGCAATCAACTCTATAAAACTCTACAGGCAAATACTTTGTTAAAGCAAGTCAACAGATTCTTGTTTATTTAGAGTCGCAACACTTAATGGAACGGTAGCTATCGAGGTTGGTGCATGTTGCAACCGCATCCTTGGCCCTCACAGATGCCCGAGTCACCTGTATATCATGTCATCCTCCTCTCTCATCTACCATACAAGATATGTATGAGAGGGACACCATGATTGGAAACTTTTTCGAACATGGGAGATTATCGGGTGTGACCGCCATAATGAATGGGTGAAAGTAATTTTATTGCTTCGTAGCCAAAATTCTCATCGTCTATAATTGGTCCGCCGTCATTAGCGTTATGGAGAAAAACAACTTTTACGATGTAGTAGTTTTCGTGAACATGCAATCTAAAGATTGCAATGTAGAATGCCGTAAGTAAGTAGGTACCGGTAATTATTTATTTTTGAAGCGAAACTAACTATGACACGATACTAAATTTATGAATAAACAGAACTAAACGTAGCTATGTACCTATAAATGTACTCTTCGTAAAAATCTAAATGTGCCCTAATTTAGATTTTCTCGATTTCAATAAATCCTGTTTTTTAGGGTTCCGTACCCAAAGGGTAAAAACGGGACCCTATTACTGAGACTTCGCTGTCCGTCCGTCCGTCCGTCCGTCCGTCCGTCCGTCCGTCTGTCACCAGGCTGTATCTCAAAAACGGTGATAGCTAGACAGTTGAAATTTTCACAGATGATGTATTTCTATTGCCGCTATAACAACAAATACTAAAAATAAAATAAAATAAATATTTAAGGGGGGCTCCGATACAAAAAAAGGGGCTGGTTGCGTTAACTTTGCACCTCGTTTGTATGGGGCGCTATACATACCAGGTGCAAACTTAACTTAACCACTTAATTGTAAGAATCAAACGTATGTTATACCTATTTTGACAACTCTAATAAGAGCACAAGAAATCCAAAAATGCGATACTTAATTAGCTATTTTTAACGAGGACTTGAAAACGTCCATTATAAGATTTAGCACACGCACTCAATGAGCTCTGATCTTTTTTTTTTCGCCGAGAAAAAACAGATTTCGCAGATAGTTGGCTAAATTATCATGATGACGATATCCAAGTGCCGTGGCATATAAAAGTTGATGGTGGACGATTGCAGTGCCGCAGACTCAACTTTCCAATGCATTTTCTCCTTCGTGTAAGTACCCATAATACTCGTAACAACATACAACTTATAGGTTAGCATGTACGCATGAAAAGTTATTCAATGCCTATAGTAAAATTTACAGATGACTAGTGACTTTACCTCCTTTGTGTAGCTTCTAAACGTAGGAAAATAAAGGTAAACATGTAAGGTGTACTCGGATAATTCCGAATGGCGGGTAATTCCGAAAATTACTGATATCTAATAAACGGGGTAACATTTTTTGCGCTAGCAACACTTCTTACTGTAGAAGTGTACAGTATCTGAGGAAGTGTTGCTAGCGCAAAAAATATTATAAGACTTGTCGTATACTGTTGTTTTTGACTAACGTTATTATCAACATCTATACTATTATAAATTTGTAATTATTCTACATTTGTACCATTTTGGCACAGGGATAGCTGATGGACATCCAAAGATGGTTAGGATAGGATACATTTCACCCATCTACGCTAAAAAAAAATAGGGACGAAGTTGCGGGCGCCACCTAGTATTAAATTAAAGTACTGTAGGTATTGAAATCTTAATAACGATTTCATATAAGTATGTATATCTATATATGTAAGTATCTTTAGCAAATTCTCTTTCTTTCAAGTCATTTATAAATAAAGTTGTTCCTTTAAAGTAAACCTAAATTAAAAACTACATTGTGTACTTACTAAATGCGAATTATTGAGTGATACGGCCAAAGCGAATCATCGCAAGTCATCTTAAGAAAATCATAATAGGTATTATGCATATCGTGACGTGCTTTAGGTACATACTTACTTTTTTAATGGTCTTCACCGCGACGCGAGCATTCGCCTGTGATGAAGTAACAAAATAAAATAATATGAAACTTTCGTTTATTTTTTAATTTTTTTGTTACATTAGGGCCGTGGTATAATAATATACTCATTAGGTCATTAGGGCCTTTCACACTTGCGATTTGCGAGCGAATTTTGTATGAAGGCGATCAAACAGCCAGTTCGCCGCATCGCTTATTTGTATAGAAAACTCGCAAATCGCAAGTGTGGCAGTCACCGTGCAACACCATGGGTTTCCTATTAGTAATTTTAATATGAACATAATTATAATCCCGCGATGTTGATTGAAAAAAAAAATACGTTGTATTGAGTGTGGGTATAATAATGTTAAATTTATATTTATTACAATAATTTTCGTATTTTTTTTGATCCGTCGTATCTATCGGCAGTGCAAGTGTTTTACAGTTCACAGCTCAAGGGACTGTAGACTTAAGTATGTACATATGGTTTTAATTTCAACTCGATACTTTCACGCGTTCCCGAGATACCTTCTTGACAGACGGACGGACGGACATCAAAATGATTTTATAAGGGTTCTATTTTTTCCTTTTGAGTTACGAAACCCTAAAAACGTGTCGCCTTAGATTGCGTCTTCTAAACATCATAGAAAATTAATATTCGTTCGTAAAATTAAGGGCAAACTTTCACCAAAAATCGAGGTGCATCAGTTTGATTACAAAACTGCATCTCATCAACATACCTACTTGAGTCAGTGGGCATCTACATAGTTTATGAGACCACCCAATGTCGTACCGTTGCATTACAAGTTTACAACACCGACAAGGTCAGGATCTTGATTGTTGCGCAAGGGACCGTCCATAAGCCTCGGTGACAGAAATAGCGTATCATTCATATTTAGTTTGAACAAATTTGCGAAAAGATAATAAAATAAATACTTATATATATACATGTGCCTTTTAATTTCTCAATCGCTTGCAAATACAATTAACATGCCATAATAAATAGTAATTCATTAAATAAATGTCATTATTTTTTATAAGTAACCTAGATCTACATATTTTTTAAGTGAATACAATACACAATGAGAACTTAGACCGTTTTCGTACCCTATTCGTATTTCACTTAATCAACCGGAGCTTACAATATGCTTTTTTTATTAGGCTGAAATTACCTACTGTTTTAGTATTCAATGGTGAAATCGGTGAAAGGCCTCGCGTATTAAAAAAAAATTCTACCTTTAAAAAAAAAAATATTTATTAAATATCTGGGGCACCTTTTTAGCATCACGAAATATGTATTTGTAGCACTTAGCGTGAAATTCACGCAAAATTAAATTACCTGATTTGGCTACGTAACAAAATTTTAACGAGTAGATTGGTCTGAATACCGACACGCGAAAGAGTTACCTACATTGTATTTTATTTCACTATACTAGATCTAAATCACTATTAAAAAATGAAGCTTTATTAATAATGAAGCTTTATTAATAATAAAGCTTTATTCTACTTAGATCAGATCAGAGGACACCCAGAGCCAAATGACGTTACAGATGTCACGACAGGGATCGTTTAAAAGATCGTTTTAAGTATTACGTAAGCGCCGAAAAGGGTCAGGCATGAGCGCGTGAACTTTCTTTATCAATACGACAAAGAAGTTCGCCAAACTGCATAAATGCCTTGTTGATTTATGCGAATGCGGATCTGTAAAGTCGGTGCAAGTTACCCCGGCTCTACACTACACGCGAAGTTGACCTAAGCTGAGCGAATGTAGTGGTAATAGTGTGGCGAGGCACTTCGCTGCACTGCAGACAGTCGTACTTCGCGATAGTATGTCTTGTTGGTACTTGAATTACCGAATTTAAGGCTCTAATTTCTAGAGGGCTATTCATTAATTACGTAAGGGTTCCTAGAGCTAGGTGATTCATAAAGAGCAGGCACCGCGCCTGCTCCTAACAGAATGTGAATGCTTTTACAGGGACTGGGTCAAAAATATCCTTACGGAATTAATGAAAGGCCCTTAAGGATAGGCTAGTTGACTCATGTCAAATTGTAATAAACTAATGTTTATTCCCATAACACAAGCCTTCTTGAGCTTAATTTGGGACTAGGTTGATTTGTGTGAGGTTGTCTGATATTTATTTATTTATTTATTCCGTATAGTATTTAGCAAAGGAAACCTAAATATATATTTTTTAATTCATAAAAGTGAAAGATGGCAGATGGCTGAAAAAATTTAATTTGAAAATATGGTTTTTATCTGTATTTTGAAATATTTAAAACGCTGTCCGCCATTTTCGCTTATGATACTGACGTCATCAGTCATGTAAACAAAACTGAAAGTCTACTTTGACGACTTCGAGTAGTGCGGTCCCTCTCGATATCCTGTCAAAGTATATTGGAGTGAGCGGAATGGCACTTTAAGACGGTCGAATTTCGAATATTTACAGGTAATTCTACGTCACGCCACAGTTTAGCAAAAGGGAAAAATAGCGGACGGCGTTTTTGACTGTTCATGAAATTTCTTATTTTCAATTGATACAATTTAGCTTTCTAGCTTTCACAAAAATAAAAGACATTTTTTCTAGAGCTAGTAAGATTAACCATTTCAAATCTATTTCATATCAAAACTGGGTCTACTAGCCTATTAAGTGTCAGAGATCATTTGAAAGAAAATAAAATAATAAAAAGATCGTTAATCTTTGTGGTACGTGTATTCAAATAAAGTTTTAATTGGTGGTTAATAATGTTTAAAAGTAATAAGTACAAGGTGTATGCAATTAGACCACTAATACCACTAATTAACGAAACTAAGTACATCACCGAAGGTCTCATGGAATCCGTCGATTAAAATTTAAATGATTGCACAGTTATCATTTCGATGTAATACTTATCATCAAATAACTAGCTTCAACTTGTTTTAATATACCTACCTAAATAAGTAAACAAAAAATATTGTTAACTAATTTTAATTATAAATAAACACCATCAATTAGTTACAAGTTTAAGAGTTGTTGACCTTGACAGCTCGCACGGATTTTTAACTACTTATCGTTCAGTAACCCATTTAGGTCTATCATTTAAAATAAACATTTGAGACTTCCCAGACACGTTTCCTTTGTGTTGTTTATAGAACCTTATTCAGAGCGTGTTTCCTAAAGAAAAATTAGAACATGTTCTGAGCAGACCTTGACTTAGTGTTAGTAAATAAATTGCACTCTTTTGTGTTTAGACGTTCGCTTTTGTAGATACCTACTAGGAAAATAGCGGAAGTAAGAAATGTTTAGATGTTTGTTATAAGCGTGTAGGTGTATACCCTTGAAACATTCATAGTGCTCGAAGGCAAAGTAGCAAAATATTTAGAATTGCATACATCAAGAAAAATACATTTGCAACACCTGTTCTGATATTTCATGCTTTCGTAATACTTAAGCGATCCCTACGGATATGGACCCACATTTTGGCTATGTTACTTAAACAAACTGAGTGTTGACTTCAGCAGACATCGCCTCTACAGATTAGAAAACAGAAAGGATGTGAAGATAAAACACAAACGAATTAGTTAAAAAATATAATCAACATAATTGTATCTACATATCACAATATTCATACACCAATCGATATAGATTAAGAATCGATTACTGTTTCAACTTTATCTTCTCTGTGGCCAACGCTAGCTTCCTGATGTTGCACAAACAGCCGGCAGACGCCTCTTGCAGTATGGGGTCCTTCGATGCGATGGTCTCAAGCAGGAAGTGGACAACGCCCGCCTAAAAAAAATGTTTTTTAATTTTTTTTTTATATAAATAAGGGGGGGCAAGGGGTTTGGCGCTATATTATACCACAAGAAATTGTGTTAAACAAAACACAATATGACATACATTGAAAACTTATTGAGCTAGTATAACTTTTAATTACTTCCCTTTGACCTTCCCTTTGACTTGTAAAAAATTATGAAGTTTTATTTATTTAAGACATGAGGTACACATAATAAATGTTACTGTGTAGTTACTACGAAATACAAAGAAAGGGGAGAGTGAGAATATTAAATAGAAAATCGATATTTTATCAAAGTCTCTCAGCAGTCAACAGACGCGGTTATGAAGTGACATTTTCATTCAGAAAATTCCAGAAATTGAACTTAATTGGTCATAAACAGATCGTAAAATGCGAACAAAAACTATTGAAATGACGTACGTGACAAATCTAGCACTTCAATTAATTTGCATTTTACGAATCGTGCTTTTAAACCTATGTCATTTAAATCGACCGAATTTTATATCGACCACTAGACAAGAAGAATGAAAACCGCAAATGATCCGCGTAATATTGTACCGTGTAGGTGGTATGGACTTAGCTTCAAATTGTATAAAACTTTTACTCTCCTCTGTAGTCTGTACCTACATTAGTAAATCTAGTACGAATCATTGGTGGTTAACAATATTGCAGGGAGCTCTTACAAAACACTTTGCGGCCCATAACCTAAGCCCGAGATGAATTTTAATGACGGAAGAACTCAGTAGACCTTCGCACACTCTTTAATAGTATGTTTTGCAACTGCTGCATGTTACGCATACGAAACAGGTAACATTGTACAATGGATCTAAAGTTACATAACATTCCTTACTTACTGAGATTTTTCCGGCTCAAAGAAAATGCGATTAAAATGACATTAGTTGGTAACAAATCGACCAAGTCCCACATCTAGCTTTAGTAGGCTAGTGTTAAGAAATCGTCGTGCAATGCCCATAACATAGATAAATATATACTATATAAACTTCCACGACCCAGGAGCAAATATTGGAGTTCATCACACAAATATTTACCCTCACCGGGATTGGAACCCGGGCCGTCAGTATGCACTACTAACAGCGTCGACAATTTATCATCGTTATATGAATACGAGTAGCAATAAATGCATTTATGCAACCGCTGATCATCAAATTGAGAACATTTCAAATAGTGTTCAGTTAAAAAAAAAAAAACATTTATTTCAGACCAATTTACGATCCATAATATCCATATTATGTTATAGTCCTACTCCCATTTTTTAAGCGAATCCCATTAGCTTTGTACCCGATGAACAATACACATTATCTGTATTGTTTGTTAGCTGTGGCCACAACTGCCACTTCAAAATGTAAGGCGTTATAAGTGCAAATTACTTTTACACTAAATTAATCTTTAAATCAAACAAAATAAGGTTTACTCTTAAACAAAGAGAACACAGATGTTGGTCACTTCGTAAGTGAAAGAGCAGTGAAGCTCGTTTCGATGCTGATAAAGACAATGAAGTGACCAACATCTCTGTTCTCTTTGTTTAAGAGTAAACCTTATTTCGTTTGACTTAAAGACTAATTTAGTGTAAAAGTAGTTTGCACTTATAACGCCTTACATTTTGAAGTGGCAGTTGTGGCCACAGCTAACAATAGAGATAATGTGTATTGTTCATCGGGTACAAAGCTAAGTGGATTCGCTCAACCAAAAGAATTATTTCTATAAACTAATTTCATTAATTTATCATCACAGGACCCAAATCGATTATTTGTATTTGATTATACAGACTAGTTTTGAAAATATAAAAGAAATGTGAGGAGAAAAAAACCAGCATCATCTAAGAATCTGCCCTCTACGTGATGTCAATGTCACCTTGTGGAGAATTTGTCAATCCGCCTTAGAATAGTCCGACTTTACGATTTTCTGCGCTTCTGACCAAATAACTGGTCGCTTTTACGCCTTTTTTTGGATTGAGGAGAAGTGAATTTTGCAATCTCAAATTGGGATATTTTCGAAAATGTTAAAATGTGTACATTTATTTTTTTTATCCTTTATTTGATAATATCGAAAAAAAAAAACAGTAAAAAAATGAAATGTAAGTAAATCAAAAGCTGTCAATTTTAGTATGCAATTTGAATTTTTTTTAATACTCCGATGGTGGCAAATAAGTGTGCGGTCCGCCTGATGTTAAGCAGTTACCGCCGCCTAATGGACGCTTGCGACGCCAGGAGTTGGAGAACCGCCTACTGAAGCCCCCGAGGACACCTCGGCAGGGAGCTCATTCCACATGCAAAGCGTTCGCGGTAGAAATTCCTCTATGCCAGTAGTAAATTTGTAAGCTAATTTTAATGCTGACCGTACGAGGATATCTGTCTATCAAATGATGAATTTCCACAAATTCCACTCCCTTCTATTTTGCGAAGTTTTGTTGCATGTAAAATGTTAACCTATTTTACATTATTATTATTTATTTAAGAGCCTATACTGTCCCACTGCTGGGCAAAGGCCCTCTCATTCTTCCACGCGTCCCTGTCCCGAGCAATCTCCCACGAGTCTCGGTGAAAGGCGTCAAGTTCGTCTCGCCATCTCCTTCGAGGTGTACCACGACGCCGGATGCTGTTTTGTGGGACCCACTCGGTGGTAACTTTAGCCCACAGGTCGTCCGGCATGCGAGATACGTGTCCGGCCCAGTCCCACAAATGTATATTTTACATAGTAAATATTTTTATTCCGAACGCAGAATAACCTTCAACAAGTTATGAATCAGTAAGTATTTGTCTGCTGTCAGTTGTCAGTTGTAAGATATTGAATGACGCGACGCGCGCGTCATGAAATTTGACATGCAAATTTTTACCTGCAGCCCGTAGGTGCAGGGCTATACCTATAGCATATCTTGCCTTCGCTCTGCTCTTAGCTTTGCTGCGTTTGTTGCTTTGTTTTCTCATTGGATGCGGTCTGCACAGGATCGCACGTTGTGGAGAGTCATGAGGGAGGCCTATGTTCAGCAGTAGACGTCTGTGGCTGATAGATAGATAGATAGCTTTGCTGGCGTCGTTTGGTGCGCGATTGTGCGTAACGCGCATGGTGCGCAAACATCTCTCCAAAGAATATCAGGATTGATTGTCTATATGATGTTTTACAGGGGTATATTGTATTTATTTGGGTATGTGTATTATAATATATAGTGTATGTATATTGTAATATATACATATAACTTATTGTCTTTGGTCTCGTTTTATGTTTTTAGCCACGGCTAGCGGCTTTTAATGATTCTGCAGCTGCACCAACTGCTAGTTTTATAGCATTAACGCTATTTGTACTTTTGTTTTTATTTTTATAGTATTTTGTCATAGTTTGCTAGACCTGCTGTTGCAGGTTCGCGTTCGATTTCATTAAATTTAGATAGTTTAACTTTCAAAGTTTAAATAAGTAAGACTTTTAACTTCTGCTCGAAAAGTACGTTATTTTTGCATTGCGAAGCGGGGCTAAAATGATCGTTTTAGTTCCTAGGGTTGAAAATACGTATACCTATACGTATACCCATACCTAATAATTTCTATGAGAATGAAAAAGAAAACTTATTAGTGGCCAGCTACATACTAGATATAATAATTTTATTAAAACTTTCGTGAGACATATTTAATTATAGTATTAAGCGGTTTACACTCACGTTCCTGACAATTTCTCGTGAGTGTAAACCGCTTAAAACAATACTAGATATAGATAGATAAAAACCTGATCAGATCGGCCAACATATATTTAACGTGGCCAAAAGCCATTATGACACGAAGTGATTATTTTTACGAGCGAACGAAGTGAGCCAGGACAAATATATTGAGTCCCATAATTGCTTTTTATTTTAGCCTCTTGTCTATCAATCTACTATTAACTAATCTAATCACCAATACAATAACTGTATGTAACTAATATATTTAAAGGCCAAGTACCTATTTGAACCACTGGACCGGCATAGCCAAATATATACGATTGAAAATAATCTCATATTTGATAATCGTAACAAAGACCTTGATACGCACGTTTAAAGCGTTTAGACGTACCTAACCATAACATTTTAACTACATACCTACGGCCACCAGTGTTAGCGAATACAAAAGAAGTCTATTATTTAGATTTGCGATGTATACTAAATACCAATTATTTTATACCTATAATTTAGAAACCATTTCTGGGAATAGGTCTCTTATACCGCAATAAACAATTAGATTTTGAGAATATGAAACATTTGAAAAGTAATTCATATTAAATTTTTCGACTTTCATTTGTCCTTGCCTTTTGCGGCACAAGTAGAGTCAATAGTGACGTCATCACAAAATATTAAACTGAAAAACAATTAAAGGAATCTAATTGGCACACGGATTCAACTATTATCTTAAATTCGCCTATATTTTGCGATTTTTTTAATAAAATTAGGTATATACATCGTTCTGCCTGTGACGGACTAATCATTGGAGTTGAACTCTTGGTGCGAGTATATTCCTGAAGTAGTCCTAGATTAGGATCGATTAGGTTAGGACTACTAGTATGTATACGTACAGCATGCATCGATACGCAGTTCACAGAGAAGAAGGACAAGTGATACAGAGCCAGTGCCGTCGCCCGATGGACCGCGGGGTCTCGTGACGTCATCCAGTTCACCAGTGGTGTGATGGCGCCTCTCTTGTTGAACTCTTGTCGGTTCTGGGCCCAGTCGCAGCAGAACGCGATGGCCACGCCCAGGTTCGCCCGGAGGTGGTCGTCTGTTGTTGTTACTGGAACAAACCAATCAATGGTTAGGCTGCCTTAGGTTAGTACCGCTACCGACCTTAGGTTAGTCAAGGCGCTGATTGCTAAACAATATCAGTTCTTCAGAATGAAAAAAAAAGTCTCCTCATTTGCCACTATCATTGGTCTTCTGGTGGGTAGATGGTAAAGTCATCTGCTCTGTACTTAAGTGTGATGGAAAGGCACTTACCCAATTTCGACAGTTTACCCACTACACCATGATCAGATATGACCGCCAAGTTCTCGTGATCCTTCGCTATAGTTGCGATAGCTGCACAGACGGCAGACAAAACGTTGTGATCATCAGAGTCTAGGAGATCCACCGTCAGTTCTAAGGCCCCCACAAACGACCTGACCATTTCTCCTGAATCAGCAGCATTCTGAACACAAGGACTCAGTGCTAGGGCGGCATTAGTTTGAACTTTTGTTGAGTCATTCTTGAGCAAGGACCACACCAGCCGTACACCGTCAAGATCATCTATTTCGAGCATACAACTAGGCTGCTTGGCGCATTCCATTATCACTAATGGAACGTTCTCCAAAAGAGGCTTGTGCGTGTTATTGAGGTGGTGTACTGAAACAGAACAACAACTATATACAAGCGTCTAATTTACATAGGCAATGCAAATTATATTACAAATGCGTGCTTTTAATCAAATCTAAAAGCTAGACTTGTTTTTTATTGGATATTTAAGGCCACAGATTTATTTTCAACTTTGTAAACTTCTTGTCTGTCGTGTTGTTCTTCCGTGTTCTAAAATTTCGACATAGATCAAAATGTCGAAAATCTGATGACAATCGAAACTGGCTCCCATTTTTATGGATATCGGTACTATTGTTTATTTTTTCTCTTCAATGAAAATGTTGATTTGAATCTTTAATACATACTTAGCATAGGCATGCCACCAGCAGCCCTAATCTTGTCCCTATTCGGTGGCGACTTGGCACACTCCGCCAGCGCTCCCGCCACGTTCGTCAACACTCCGTTATTCTCATCGTCCAACAACTTCACAAGTATAGGCACAGCACTGAGCCCATCCAGCCTTTTGACACTCTGTTCACTGTTGGCACACTTCCACAGGGCCCCCGTCACGGCCGCCATAAGAGGCTTGTTAGCTCTGTTCGAAGAGTCACTAGCAGCATCCACGAGCAACTCCAAACCTCCAGCCTCTCGTATCATATCTCTGGTGATAGGGTCGTTCGCGCATTTGTATATGGCCAGGCTGCAATACGTCTGGAATGTTTCATTAAAATTTAATTGCCTTTTATGGAAAAAAAATCAATATCTGCCGGAGTGTCTAGACATGTTGAGGTTGAACAAACGGTTTCCGTTATGTCTACTGTTCTGAATTATATTACACAAAGAAGCGACTACTCAACAAGTTGTAGCGGATGAACTTGATGAAGCTTGATGAACTTCTATTATATGTTGATTAAGTTCTATGAGAGGTCTACCTATTCTCATTACCTCATATCTAAGATCATCATGAAGCGATAGTACTGTTATACTATCGTATATATTTCATTGACTACGTGTAGGGACACCGTTCGAAGTGTATTAACTCTGACGCACTTTTGGATTATTGAATTTAGCAAATATGTATGACAACTCGATAATATATATAGGTATATACTCCATTTAACAAAACTTAGAACCTCGCAAAACGTATAGTATGCAGAAAAGTCTAACTTGCAACAATTGCGGTCAACCAAAAGTTAATGAATTCATATTTTTTATATGTATTCGACCACCGACGTTCACAATAAACAATAATTAAATAATGAACTTCATTCAGCAAGCAGTCCACAAGGGCACTTTTACATGTCTGAGTCTACCGGCATTTCCCAACAGGAGACCACTGTTGAGAAGAAACGCCGAAAGAAACTCAACGCGCGGTCAGTCATTTCTTTTTATGAAAAGATAAAAATAAACTTAAAAAAATGTACATGAATACATAATTAACCTTTAAATCTTTATCCTCATTGGCCAAATGTTTGATCAAATCGTCGACCATCTTCTCAGTCTGTATGGCGAGCTGGAAAGACGTCTCGTTCGCGCACATTTGCAGAAGACCTGTGGCAGGAATGGCCACGTCCAAGTGGATTGTAGTCAACAGCCTGGCGATGAGGGGGATCATTCCGTACTTCCTCATACCCTCTCGGTTCCTTTGGGAAGAAGACATTGACCAGAGGGCCTTGGCCCCCGCACGTGCGATATCTAGGTACTGCAATTCATCTTGGGTCAGTTCAGATCGCGCAGTCACAAGGTATCTGCCAATCATCAATATTATTAGTGCCGTGGCATGATATCTGTTGTTTAGACAATGGCTATAATCGCCAACGCTACATTGTGGTGTATTCAGTGTAGCTAATTCTTACTGTCATCATAAGTTCGCAGGCCAATAACCATCATCATCACCGTAAATGAGAGTCAAACGATTTACCAACAATGTAACAACACGTAGAAGCAACAAATGTACCTCCTGTTATGATTACGCAACAGAAGTTAATTACTAAGTGTGATAAAATATGCGAATTAAATCCTGATTGATTGTTAGATATTCTCGATAATGCATACCTATCTAATGTTGTTATTGTAACATAACAATATGTTTGTCGCTAAATTTAAATTGCGAATTAGCGGTCAAGGATCACAAATGTTACAAAACATCGATGATTTTTTAACTAACTAAAGAATTATATTATCAAGATTTTCTATTTCATAAGTGCTGAATTTGAATAGCACGTAAGTAATTATAATTAACCTTAACGCTGAACTTGGAAGTAAAAAATGAGCCTTATGGTAACCATAACCATTTGTATAGAAAATGTTGCGGCTATTTCAACTCACCGTTCTTTGATATCTAGTAAATCAATCAACTTTGGCAAGCCTCCAAATTTCCTGCAGAATTTTCTGCTTTTGCGGATCTTCCCTAAATTTGCGATCGTTTCTGCCGCAAGAATTTGCACATCCCTAGCAGGATCCGACAGCAGACCTACTAACAAGGGTATCGCTCCCAGATCAGTTACCTTCTTCCTTATCTCAATATTAGGCGTGATATCTTTGAGAACAGCTAATCCCCCTAAAACACAGCACAAATCACGAGTTTCAAGCAAATTCACTAGTAATTCTAATCCACCGATTTCTTGAATGGCTCTCTGGTTTACTTCTATAGTCAAATCATGGTCTTTTAAGCAGGATAGTGCAACCATTGTGGCCGTTTGGTTGCCAGCTTTCATGTATTTCACCAGTTTCTGTATATGCCAGTACTCTGGCGGTATTTCTGTGGATTTGATGAGGTTGGCCCAGTTGTCTTCAGAAGATGAGGTAGACGATGGAGACGAGGCTGAAGTGTCTGAGCCTTCGGTGACCATTACTATTCTTGGCAGTCCCACCGTGTCCTGCCCGCCTTCCGCGCTGAACGTTGAAATATTATCCGCGTTTTCTGCCATTTTCGATTTAATACGTGCTACAAATTAGAAAGATTATCAATAGTAAAATAAAAAAACTAGCGTAAAAACTGGAAATGATTATAAGTAGTCGTTTAGTCAATCAGGTTGCTTGGCAACACTGTTTATTCTGACGATGGGCGCGTCAGAGTTTCGTTCGTATGACGTTTGACGCAAGGAGGAATGGGTTGTCAGGTCAGGTAGCAATTAAACCATAATTAAACCCTGAACAAGTGGCGCTAAAAAGAACTTATTCATGCCAATAATGCAATAATGAAATGACTGATCTTATTTGACATGGCAACAACAAACATCTAAAAGATACTTAATCATTCCTATTTTTTTAGTTTTTCCTGTTAATTAAATGTAGCCTAATATTAGGCATAAGTTTCTTTCATATTCATGCAATTCTCTGCCATTGTATTACTGAAAAAAAAACACAACGTAGTAAAACGTAGTAACGTCCCTGCTGCTGCGCTGCGCTTTCCTGTACGTGGTCGCCAGAACCTTGCTGCCCCATCCGTTCTCCGGGCTATATGGCCCGCCCTTTGCCACTTCAACCAGTGCAATTCTGTGAACTATAGTTACTTTGGTTCTCCTGCGAATATCGAAATAACCTGTACTTAAATACTTGTCTTAATGGAAACTTCATCATTGTTACAGTTTCGCCGCAGCGTCAAAGATGTCACAAAACCTGAACACGACGACCACTTTCTCCTCAGGTGGCTGAGAGGTAAGTAGCATCCTGCGAGCAACTTGTTATATACTTGCTAAATTAATTAGTGAGACGCAAGCCAAAAAAGGCATCAATTTAGCCGCGCCACACAATGACATTGTATTAATAAGTTTAATAACTTGTTTAACCGATACAATATGAATTTCATGTTATCTCAGTGTTTCGTTTTGACGGTTTACAAAAAGTGGCTGGTTTGATCTGTCTAGCAACTAGCCTATTCAGTTTCATCGTAATTGTAGTCTAGTTTCATAGACACCCCATATACGTTGCCTAGGCTGAAATATTGTTTCTGTAAACCTCTAGTCAAGTAAAAAAAAATCAAATGAAAATATTTAAATAATTTAAGCAAAAATTATAAAAACAAATGCAGCCACATAAGATGTTCATCTTATGGTTAATAATTAGATATAATAACACAGGATATAGATTATAGTCCCCACACTAGGCACAAGCCAGATCGCAGGGGCCAACGCATTTAAAGTTTCGTGTTTTGTGAATTGTTTTTGTGTACAATAAAGTGTTTACATACATACAGTATACATGATTGGTCGGTTGCAGAGTTATTAGTTATTAAGAACGAACATGTTTGCAGAGCCGGCCTCAGCCAGCGTTGCCAGGCGTCCGGAAAAAGCCGGACATAGTTAGGCTATTTGATTGCGTGTCCGGCCAAAATAAACGGTGTCCGGCTTTTGTTAGGCTTTTTACATTTCGCAAACGAGCGAGCGCCGAGCGAGCGTGGCGTGATTTTACATTTAAAAAAATTGTCGTACCTATTAGGTTTGGCGACCGTGGCAACCCTAGCGATTATTTATTGTGTGTGACGCCTTAGACCTAGTTATAAAGCGCCCTTTTAAGAGCCAGCGCCCCAGGCCGCTCGGGTCGATCCATCCAAAAACCTCACCTTTCATGTTTTTAACGTTTTATCATATTGGTCACGTTTATTTGCATCTGACTGTAAATCTCTTGCGTGTCTAGTGAGGCACGCCACGTGATCGCTTATTCTGGTCAGTCATTTTTTGCTTTATTTTGATAATCTTAAAAGTTTTTAGTGTTATAAAACTAGTTTGTCCGCCTCTCAGCCTATGGGTGTTGCCTAATTTGCTTCCAAACATGTTATTTTTCAAGTTGATCCGGTTTCTGTGATATAACTCGTAAGTTGTTATTTTTCATTCGATAGGTACACAATCTAAAACATTTATAATGTTTTTTTTTTAATATTATTTGACGACAAAATTAAGTTTTTACTATAAGGTTAGTAAAAACTATTCTCAGATCTGAGCTTTAGAAATTTAGGCATCCTTAAAGTTATCATTAAATGAGTGATTGTTGGTTTTGTCTTTTTATTTCTTGGGCTGAACTCGAGACTAGAAGCGTTAATAGCATTCCCATTTCTTTCTGTACTAGACTCTGTATGGAAAAGCCACGTCTTATCCCGCTGCTAAATTGATGCGTTAAAGAAGGACAAATCAAGAAACACATAAGTGTTTATATCATGTTTCATTTCTCAACTTTTGCGTGCCTAATATGTATATCCGTGCCAAATTGCAGCTTTCTAGTACACACAGTCTCTGAGCAAAGCTGTGGACAGACAGACGGACAGACATGCCGAAACTATAAGGGCTCCTTGTTAACTATGGAACATTAAAAAACATCCGGAAAGTATTTAGTTTCGGAGAAAAAACTTACTTACTTGGGAATGAAAATAGTTGCGAAGTACACCAGTGTTTTTGTTAGTGTTTTTATAGTTCATTGACATTTTAGTATACTATTTTTTTTTCAGCGCGACAGTGGGACGCAGAAGCAGCAGAAAAAATGCTTAGAGACGTAAGTTAATTTACCTAGTCAATTTTACCTAGTGAAGAAACCTTGGCATAGAAATTACATTCAATTGATGGTTATCTGCTGATCTGAAAATAAGTATGAGCTATTATTGAAAATGAGCCACTTTTACCAATGCCTTATACTTGCTTCTGCCCGCGACTTGGTGTGTGTCATAACATAAATAAGAGATTCTTCTTCTTCCTCATCGTCTCCTTATCCCATTGATTGGGTTCGGTCCTCACTTTTCTGCGCCAAGTAATGTGATCTTGAGTTGTCCCTTCAGGCAATAGATCCTTTTTGAGGTCTCTATTTCCGTATAAAAACATTTTATCCTATGTCATCCCCCCGGGACTTAAACTATCTCCATTTCTATCCTATCCAAATTTCATCTAAATCGTATCAGCGGTTTAAGTGTGAAGAGGTAGCACAGACTGACTTTCGCATTTATTAAGTACGGGTTCGCACAAATATCAACGACGCGTCGAGACGAAGCAGGCAGGTTAAATTTGTCTCAAAACTATTTGTGAGTCAAATTTGACATTTGTCTGGTCAAATTTGACTCACAAATTGTTATTTGTGCAACAAGAAACCAAATTGGTTTTTTGTTGTGATTTAAGGATTCCGCAGCACGGCACGTAATGCAAAAAACTTGCTTCCGTGTAGCATTCATAACTTTTCACCTCAGCAACGAGAACATATATATTATATATATTGGACTTTTTTGTATTTGTTCTTTCAACCATTCAAGTGTAGTGTAGGTGGGTACGTTTATTGTCTTTGTTATGTTATTATCAAATTCAAATATATGCAGCTTGAGTTACGTTTATACTGCCAATAGTGCTAACCTCGTTTTATTTTACATTTGCTCTTAGTGTAAATTGCAAGTGTATACTGTAATGTCGTCTCTTTCTATTTAATCTATGAAAAAGGGACGCCACTTTTTAATTTCTACAATTTGCTGTCGCACTGTACTTATAATTAAAACAATTTGTGGAATGCATTCTTTTTACATTTACGATCTCATCTCATCGCGTTCACATCCTTAGTTTTTTTATAGGTCGGCGACGATGTAAATCGTGTTTCGATATTCAAATATCTTGATACGTAATAGGAATTACATACTTACTTACTGGATAAATATTGATTCCAAATTTAAAATATCGCTGTTTACTGGACACTTCTTAAAAGTCTTCGGTATGTTCCACTTACTGTAGTCTATCTAGCGATGGTAAGGCAACATTACATGCAATTTTTGAGAAAATTGTATTTATAATAAGAAGTTGACAAGCGTTGTCTTAGTTGAACGATTATTTATTTATTTTATACTGTAAAAGATGCAATTATTTAAAAATTCGGTCATTAAGAAATGTTTTTTTCAGGTGTTTTTTATTTTATTTTACGCGTTGTAATATTTCCCTTCGTAATTGGATTCGTAAATCGAATTGTTTTTATCGCTACCTTTTATATTTCTTATGGATATGAAAGAGACAGAATCACAGAGCACAGCGAATTTCGAATACGTCAAATTTAATTATCAACCTGTGAGTGAGATTACAATTCGTGGGAAATTGCATTGAAAAAAAAAAAGAAAAAAGTTACTTCGACCCACGCTCGAATCAAAATCGCATTTTGATCACTGTTTTCTTGCAGCAAAAGCCACACGTTTGAGCTAATGAGGTGAAAAGTTTACAGTGCAGAGAGGTAAAACTACATAAATAGACTCTTTTCATCACAGTAGACACATTTGTTTACAGTCGTTAGCGTGGCGCGAAAAATGGGGCATAGACACCACTCTTAAGGATTGGAAGGCTCCAGAAGTCCTGGAGAAGCACTTCCCGAGCGGGAGCACCGGCTTCGACAAAGAAGGATCACCAGGTAAGGAGTAGAGTCTAAATCATTGATTGGAATACTATTATTTAGGTTTCCCTACCTCAAGAAGAATAAACGGAACCCTTATAACATGACTTTGTTTGTCGGTCCGTCCGTCCGTCTGTCTGTCAAGGCGTGAAAAAATCAAACTTCTAAGTCACAAAAACAACGTATATTTCAACACTCAAGGGAATCAAAATTTATACGGTTACTATACTACTACCTGTAAATCATGAAAAATATAGCCTTTATTTAAAATACGTAAAACAGTTTTCCAACGGTAAAGTTGACTTTGTCGCTCAGTACAGTTTATCTTTTTGTTAGAGCAATATGCAGTGCTTTCATTTCATGGTTCGTACGGAACCCTCGGTGCGCCTCGACTCTGACTCTCACTTGGCTGGCTTGTGGTGTGGCTTGTTCTCCTACTGTGGCAAACAGTAGGAGAACAATATCAAAATTAATAAAAATGTGTCTTCCTAAATATGTTTAACACCTAATAAACTAATAAAATAAATGATAGCTGGCACAATATTTCCCTTCCATATCCTAGAAAACCGAACAAACATGGGCGAAAATAACCGTTAAAATTCTAATATTATATAAAAAAAAATACACCAAGTGCGAGTTAGACTCGCGCACGAAGCACGGTTCCGTACCATTATGTGTAAGTCTGTTGTATGGGAGCCCCCCTTAAATATTTATTTCATTTTATTTTTAGTATTTGTTGTTATAGCGGCATTAGAAATACATACATCATCTGTGAAAATTTCAACTGTCTAGCTATCACCGCTCTTGAGATACAGCCTGGTGACAGGCGGACGGACGGACGGACAGCGAAGTCTCAGTAATAGGGTCCCGTTTTTACCCTAACCCTAAAAACGAGGTTGATACCTTGGTACCGAAATGAACACATGCATGCCATGCCATAAAATCCTAGTACCAAATATATGTATGTATGTTGTTCACAGTAATTATAGTTCCATTCGTGGGGCTGGACGCATGGGGCCTGCTGCACGCCGTGACCAAGACTGACGTCATCAAGATGATCCTCCGGCACCTTGAGAACTACCTCGCGAGCGCACAGAAGCAGGCGCAGACTCACGGTCCTGAGGCTTTGAAGGTGAGGATTTAGCTAAATCCTTTATATCCGACCCCTGTAGACCCATTGTAGAACTATAAGCTGTATAATTTGGGGCCTAATTGGCGCTACAAGAGCTCTATATCTGGATATTGAACCACTACAGCGCTTATTTAACCAGCCTAAGGAGATCAAAATCCTTTATCCGGCTACTTTACGGCTTGTTATAGCGCTTGTATGCTTGTTGGGAGATTCATGAGCTCTCAGATTGGGATTCGGGCTTGGGTAAAACTGAAAGGTTCTTATCTGAATCGCGTAAGATAAGAGTGAGCGAGACAGGTATAAATGTGAATCACATACTGACAGCTCACGCACTTCAGTCTTTCACCTTAGGCAGCCATTGTTGTCACGGCTGGCCAAACCCCAACCAAACTCTAGGTGTCGGAAGGCGAAACCTCGCGTGCTTTTTACGTGAGCCCAAGGGATGCTATTCCGCATGAATGTCGGGCTTGAGACGCCATTATTTCCATACTTCTAACAGGTCTAACAAACCATTGAACAAAGAGTAAAGCTCAAAGAAAAATTTAAATGCGTAACCTGGTGGAAGAGACCGGGACTCGATCCCGGTACCTCTGAATTGCCGGTCCAGCGCGTTAACCTTTGCGCCACCCCAACGCCCAAGCAACCTGTCGAATTTTTCCTTATGCTTTGTGTGTCGATCTTTGCATTGTTTATTCGAAAGGCTTTACATCGTAACGACCTCTATGCAAATACCTTAATACATTTTACCGCACTACTTTACATCAGTGAACGAGCAAGCGAGAGAGGTTGCTGTTATTTATAAATTTATGAAACATGTAATGTCTAGTTTTTCATGTGGGTACACCACACTTTTTCATATTTAGTATTTGTTGTTATAGCGGCAATAGAAATACCATCATCTGTGAAAATTTCAACTGTCTAGCTATCACCGTTCTTGAGATAGGTACAGCCTGGTGACAGACGGACGGACGGACGAACAGCGAAGTCATATATTCTCAGTAATAGAGGGCCCCGTTTTTACCCTTTGGGTACGGAACACGGAACCCTAAAAAAGTATTGCTTGGGGCGGGGTTCGAACCCGTGGTTTCAACGGCTTTCCGGGCCATTACTATCTTATTTATTAGACTACCCGGCCTTAATGCTAGCATAAAACATTTTTTTAAAGGAGACGTCAGTTCGAATTCCACTCGAAGCGTACAGTTTTTCAACTTCTCGTTCTAGTGAAAACATAAATATAACAGAAGAATCTGCCACAGCCGGCGAGGCAGGCCCAGACGGAGATGGCGCGACGATCTAGATGCGTTCACTAATTGGCCAGAACCTAAAACAGCTAGGGCCGAGACGAGTGGAAATTCATGGGAGATTCCTTTGCCAGGGACACTACACAGAAAAAACCTACCGTTTACATCCCAGAAATGTCTACACAGAACAAAGTTTACGCAATTACCATAATTATCTTCAGTTGCAGCAACTTTTTTATAACAAAACTGCATCACGCGAGCTGATACTTTGAATGCACACTTTCACTACGCCTAATGATCGTTGAACCACATCCGCTGTTACGGTGACAAAAACTCCGAGCCATAACATTACACCATAAGCAAGTAACAAAAAGTATTCTCAAATTGAAAAATTTCGTCATTTCATTAACCCTTTATTTCATAAAGCAGTCCCGCAACTTCGTACGCGTAAATTTTTATATAAGTACCGTATAGTCGGGTAAAAAGTACCATGTAACCATCTTTGGATGTCCACAGCTATTCTTATACCTACAATATCCAGCCGTTTCGACGTGAATGAATGAATGAATGATGAATGAATGAATGATATGATATATTTATTTACATAAAATATGGGACGTGATGCGAGGACAAAGGAAATTATGCCCAACAAATGGCGCCAGACTTGCATGGCGGCGCGCGCGCATACAAAACAAATGACGATCCTGCACCACACTTTCACACTATTAAGATTTTTCCTGAAATCATGACCCATCTCCATAGAAAACATACCCGACTGTTAAAAAAATACGCGTACGAAGTTGGGGGCGCCCTCTAGTATGAAATGTAAAACTGTAAATAGAAATAGAACCATAAAAAGATGGTACCCTGATGACGTCATCTCGGATACCGAATCAGAGGGCGACCCCACAGTCAACCATGACGCGGACTATTACCTTGATAGAGACGAGAGAAGACGACAGCGACATGACAGGCACACTCTACAGAGACGTCGCCTTCGCCGGCGGGGGCGGCCGCCGCGTTAACACTCACACTTGCCTTCCACAAAATGTAAAGCCCAGCTAGATAATGTTTTACAAACTGACAGGACAAGAGACCAGTTGCCTCAGCTAGGTACTCATCCGCTGTTCCGAGCGCCCGCGCGCGACAGCTTCCCAGACGTGGTGCCGAGGTTTATGCTGCGGCTAACCTACCACCACAACACAGCGACTTACGATAACACCCTAAGGGCTTTTCGAATCAGCATAAAAAAAAAAAAAAAGTGATTTGGTCAGAACTACGGTAATAGTAACCATAGCCCAAATATTTTATGTTGCGTAAAAGTAGGTGTAACACTGTAATTTGATTACGTGCATCGACGCAGTGATCATTCCCTTTATTGCACCTCTTGGTGAAAGTACAAAAAGGTTTTCGTAAGTTACACAATAAAAATAAACGATTATCAAATCTTTTATGATTCTCAACACTTAAGCTAAAGCGTGGTTACGTCAATTCACATCGTTTGGTACCTCAGGTATCGTTACCGGTATTCATTCAAATATTTTTCTAATTTCAGGTCTTATTTCAAACACTACTAAATTGAATTTAGATATTGATGTAGAGCTTTGAAATTAGCTCACTAAAATATAGAAATATGTAATAATAGTTAAGCGAAATACCGAAATCGAATACCGGTATTTTGTATGGAGCCGAATACCGGAAACCGATTCCTGGTACGTTGCCTAGCTAGGTATTATTTATTTTATTTTTAAACTTTTTACATTACTAATAAGTACGAATGGCGCACTAATCCATGAGGCGCAATCTGTACCAGTCAACCAAGGCCAAACAGAGACATTTTTGTTTTAACTATACTTTATTTGATACCTTTGATGAATGTTATATTAATTCTTCTATATATTGTAATCTATTTACTCTCTGTATATATTAACCCAGGGCTTCCCAAACTTTTTTTTGCTGTGCCGCCCTTGGAGATGGGCCATTTTTTTGCGACGCCCCCAGTGATGAAAACTGCCTACCATGCCTAGTTGTAGTTCTAGCCTAGTAACAAGTTATCAGAAAAAACTCCGAATAAATTTTATATTTTTTTATTATTAGACAATAACAAAATAAAAACATAGCTGAAACTAATGGGACGGATGTGCTTGCTTTTCTGAGCATAGCTTTTCAAAACGGGGCTCAAGATTGGAAATAGCTACTCGCATTTCTTTCTCAACATTAATTTTCGATCTGTACTTATTTTTAATTACTGCAACTGCAGAAAAGCCTGTTTCGCACAAGTACGATGTCGCAAATGGTAGCAGAACCTTCAATGCCGCAGTGCTGATGGCACGATATTCATGAGAAACTGAGCTCCAAAATTCGAGCAGTTTGTCTTTTTCGTATTGGAGCTTAAGGCTGGAGTCACAGGACAGTTCAATCAGTTGTTCTTCCTCCGCTGTCGAAAGTGTTGATGGTGGGGTCGACTGAAAAGGGTTCCTAACCCAGTCGTATTGCTCCAGATTTTCAGGAAAATATTTGGCAAAATGTTCATTTAATGATGACAAGTGCTGTGTAAATATTATTTTTATGGAGGGATCGAGGGTCTCTATCGATTTTTCATGAAGAATGCCTTGTAAAGCAGGGAAACAGTCAGTATATACTTGACCTTCTTCTAATTTTCTCTTCCATAACAGCAACTTCTTTCGAAACCCAGTAATTTAAACTACCAAATGCGGTTCGCCTCGCGACGCCCCTGGGTTAGTGCCGCGACGCCCCAGGGCGTCGCGACGCACAGTTAGGGAAGCCCTGTATTAACCTAACGTCAAATGGTCAAACGCTCCCCGAGCCATATAACTTAATGGCGTAAATATGGTGTCCATGGTGCTCCCTGGCACCACCTTCTGCTGCTATTGTTGGCGCGCTTCGTTCGCGCGTTTGTAGCCACTGGCAGTGTCGTACACGGGTCAGTCAGCACATATTTTACACAAACAAATAATAAAATTCTCAAGCGACTTTTCAGAAGATCAACAGGGGGAGGCTTTGATCATGTTTTTATTCTATGGCCTCTTATGTACAACCAACTTAGCGAAACATGCTATTACATTGAAAGGTTACGGTGGTAGAGAGGTTAACACGTTAAAACGGTAATAAGAACCAGGTTACCAGGTTCCATTCCCGGTCTCTTCTGCGAAGTTACGCATTTCAATTTTGCATAATAAAGCCAAAACTATCCAGTGATGAAAGTCAAGTTTTTTTCAATAGCATTCAGTATTTATTTATCATTCCGATAAACAATTGAATTTGGTTATTACAAATCCTTGACAAATCGCTACTGACGTTTAATAATGCGATAATATGACCTATGCTCAATGTTGCCATATGAAAGCTGTGTGTAGCGCCACTATAGTCAAACCACACTAACTCTTCCAATCAAATGAACTGTCAAATCATACAAACTGACTTGTGTGGTTTGACAGTTGGAAGAGTCAGCGTGGTTTAACTCTATCCCTCAAAGCTCCTTAACCCTTTACCGCATATAGAAAAAAAATTGTTGTTTGAATTTGAACCTTGACCTATGCCAATAAGGTCCAAGTTCATATCTGCCATATATGGCTTCGTATGCGGTAAAGGTTTAATTAATAAATAAAAAAAAAAAACTATCCCTGGGCCGGACCGACACTTGTTACGCTAAGTATACATGTTTCCAAATGAAGCGAAAATTGAAAAATTTAATGATTCGGACAGGATTCGAACCTGCGTTTCCAACGGCTTTCCGGGCCAACCCTGGCGTCCTCCCAATTGGACCACCGAATCAGATGTCAGAGTCATTGAATTTTTCAACCAGTTTGCTTCGACATGCCTTAGGGTGGCATCGTAGCGCCATCTACCGTAAAGATTTAGACTTTATCGTCGGCACCATCGTCTCAAATTTGTTGAGAATCAATAGTAGGGTCGATTGCAAAAAAATTGTACATAGTTAAGAGCTTTAATTAAAACAATGTTAATTGATTCCTTTGTGTGACGAAAGTTACCCATACATTTTGTATGACTAACTTTCGTCACACAAAGGAAGCGATCGTATTTTATGTTAACTAAGCTTTTAACTATGTACAATTTTTTTGCAATCGACTGAGTAACGATGTGCTACACCCAAATTACGTAATTTGGGTGTAGCACATCGTTACTATTGATGGCGCTACGATGCCACCCTAAGGCATGTCGAAGCAACTGGTTGAAAATTCAATGACTCTGACATCTGATTCGGTGGTCCAATTGGGAGGACGCCAGTGTTGGCCCGGAAAGCCGTTGGAAACGCAGGTTCGAATCCTGTCCGAATCATTAAATTTTTCAATTTTCGCTTCATTTGTAAACATTTAGTTTACGTTAGCAGACGTTACTGCTTTAATAAAAAATATACATGTTTCACAAATGTATGTACATGTTTTTTAGGTAACGGTACTGTTCGACCTGGAAGGCTTCAATATCCGCCAGTACGCGTGGAAGCCGGCCGCGGAGATGGTGTTCACGCTGCTGCAGCTCTATGAGGCCAACTACCCTGAGATCCTGAAGTCCTGCCTCATTGTTAACGGTACTAACACAACTATAGACTGATATTATACTTAATAGTAAAATCACAAAAATAAAACGAAATCAGGGGAGAGGAAAAAATCGTCAAAATAAGCAACACCCTAATATATGTTACCTACCTACCTTATGGCGAGAGACCGGTGTACTGAACGACCGAGGAATGCTCTCTAGAACTTAAATGTCAATGCGAAAATGTCGCAAACAAGTGCTAGCTTTCGTTTGCCTGGCCCTAGAGTTAGCATTTCTATTAAGATCTCTCTATCTAATGTCACTAAATATCATTATAATTCTCCATTCCAGCACCCAAAGTATTCTCCCTAGCGTTCTCCGTGATCAAGAAATTCATGCACGAGTACACGATCTCCAAGATCAAGATCTACGGCTCCGACACGAAGAAGTGGCAGGCACAGATCCTCACGCTGGTCGACAAGGACCAGCTGCCAGTGCACTACGGGGGCACCGTGGTCGACGATAACGGCGACCCGAAGTGTGGACTTATTGTGAGTATGATTCGCATGTGGAATGAGCTCCATGCCGAGGTTTTCCCGGGGGCTACAGTATGCGGTTCTTCAAGAGGGGAGTAAATAGGTTCTTGAAGGGTCGGCAGCGCGCGTGTGATGCTCCTGGCGTTGCAAGCGTTCATAGGCGGCGGTAACTGCTTAACATGAGGCGGGCCGCATGCTAGTTTGCCACCGTCGTAGTATAAAAAAAATTGATTACTTGTCTAATCTTATCCTTGTACAATTTGCAGCGGGGAGAATATAGGGATGGGATAGGGCTACTTTTATCTGCAGTTAATAACTTGAGATAATAATATTTAGAATGAATCATCGCTACCAAGTTGTACAAGTACGAAATTGCATACTGCATGGTCTAGTTTGGCATAAGACATGGAGTGTAAAAGGGGAGGAGCATATTTCATAGGAGAATATTTGAAAAAGTGTCCAGCGGTAAGCAATCAATAATAGTTCCAAAAGGCTCCACAAGCGGCGCTGGAGTATATATGGAGTAAGTGAAACTGTCTACCGTCCTTAAACTGCAGGATATTAAACCTTAACTCCAACGTTTTATCTATTCTTTTTAAAAAGTACTTGATTTGATCTGTCAGGAAGAGGAAACTAGCCTAGCCCTTTAGCAACACTAGCGCCACCTATTTAACACCTTTCAGCGGATACTTTTGGATATATGAAGATGCTGGGTCCTTCCTTTTACGGTCCATGGTATAAGATGTATGACATGTTTAAAGGTCGGATTTGTTAGCAAATCCTTGACATAACACTGGGCATATCACTTGCACGATGACTAAGTATTATTTTCTATTGACCACTCACAGTGTGACGAAGAATTTTTATTTCGAATGACTATATTTTTTTTTTATCAAGAAGAATCTTGAGAGAACCGAGTCCAACCCCAACTTTTTTTTGTCTGTTATTAAGTTCTCAGCATTCGACCGGTCATCAAATCATAGCGATCCTTGGGGAAACCGTTTTCCAGCAACGGATGTTATTTGGCCTAAATAAATAAAACTAAGAAATTTACCCACCCACGTGTTATTTCAGGTGAAGCCAGGAGGCAAGGTCCCTAAGAGCTGCTACTCACGCAACACTTCGGGAGACGCGGAGCACGAGTACAAGAGAGTCACGATTAAGACCGGCGAGAAGCACGTCGTGGACATGCTATGCGGGGAGGGGGACAGCGTGCTGAAGTGAGTATTTAGCCTGTTACTTTAGTTGAAGCCAGGCAAGGTGCCTTAGAGCTACTGCTAGCGTAAATCGTCGGGAGAAGAGTACAAAAGAAGCACTATCAAGACCGGCGAGAAGCACGTCGTGGACATGCTATGCGGGGAGGGGGACAGCGTGCTGAAGTGAGTATTTAGCCTGTTACTTTAGTTGAAGCCAGGCAAGGTGCCTTAGAGCTACTGCTAGCGTAAATCGTCGGGAGAAGAGTACAAAAGAAGCACTATCAAGACCGGCGAGAAGCACGTCGTGGACATGCTATGCGGGGAGGGGGACAGCGTGCTGAAGTGAGTATTTAGCCTGTTACTTTAGTTGAAGCCAGGCAAGGTGCCTTAGAGCTACTGCTAGCGTAAATCGTCGGGAGAAGAGTACAAAAGAAGCACTATCAAGACCGGCGAGAAGCACGTCGTGGACATGCTATGCGGGGAGGGGGACAGCGTGCTGAAGTGAGTATTTAGCCTGTTACTTTAGTTGAAGCCAGGCAAGGTGCCTTAGAGCTACTGCTAGCGTAAATCGTCGGGAGAAGAGTACAAAAGAAGCACTATCAAGACCGGCGAGAAGCACGTCGTGGACATGCTATGCGGGGAGGGGGACAGCGTGCTGAAGTGAGTATTTAGCCTGTTACTTTAGTTGAAGCCAGGCAAGGTGCCTTAGAGCTACTGCTAGCGTAAATCGTCGGGAGAAGAGTACAAAAGAAGCACTATCAAGACCGGCGAGAAGCACGTCGTGGACATGCTATGCGGGGAGGGGGACAGCGTGCTGAAGTGAGTATTTAGCCTGTTACTTTAGTTGAAGCCAGGCAAGGTGCCTTAGAGCTACTGCTAGCGTAAATCGTCGGGAGAAGAGTACAAAAGAAGCACTATCAAGACCGGCGAGAAGCACGTCGTGGACATGCTATGCAGGGAGAGGGAAATTGTGTTAAAATGAGTACTAAGCTTTTAATATCAGGTGAAGCCACGCATCAAGGTGCCCAAAACCTAATTCACGCAACATGTATGTCGAGAGACGGCAAGTAAGAGTAAACTGTAGAAAGACTAAACTGGCTTGCCATTCACGATCTTCTCGGAAACTTGTATAACATAAATGCTTACATGTGCTCAATATTATTTTCCAGATGGGAAGCTGGCTTGGACCACCACGAGATTAAATTCCAGATCAAACGGAGGGACGAGGATGGTAACGAGAGCGTTGTCTACGGGCCCAAGAAAATCTGCGAGGGACCCGTTGACGTTGGCATCATGCCCATCACTGGACCTGCTACTTGTAAGTACCCATTGTTATTTTTAACGTGTTCATCGCCAAAGTAATAATTATGACAGCGCTCGAAATTACCTGTGCATTAACGATCGCATATGTATGATGATGATCGCATAATATGTATGATGATGACAAAAAATATATAAGTGTGTGTGCGGTGTCAGTACCTAAGTGTGCTGGAACTCCCTTGCCCATTATAATCATTGGTTATTTCTGGGCCTGTCTCTGAAAATGTTTAATTAGTATAACCAGTTGTATAACATAATCAACAGACTATTACTAATTAAACTTTTTATTTCAAAATGTACGGTTAACTTGCTGTTGTAGTGCCTGACGATCAATATCAAATGCAATATTAATGTATAATTCGTACTTCGTAGGTACCTAAAATAAATTACAGTTTAAACGTTATTTAAATATTACTTAAGTTTGGCTTAAACGTACATTTTGAATATAGGAATGCACATTAGCAACCAGCGCAAAAAAAAAAAATTACGTATAACAGAATCCTAACCAAATGTTTACCTACAATAAAGCGAAAAATAAAACGGGCCTGAACCATTAAATTTTTTCTTCATAGTAAACATTTGGTTTACGCTAACAGACGTTTACTGCATTAATAAAAATAATCAGAAACCTAAACATGAAGTTTTTGTTCAAATGTTTGCAGATTCTGTGATATTCGACAACAAAAGCTCGTTCCTGAGAAGCAAGAAGGTATTTTATCACGTCATTGTGTCGATACCCGAACGGGATCTCAACATGAACGTCGAACCAGATGATGATAAGTAAAAAAACCTAGAGACAATTGTTTTAGAATAGTTTTTAATGTGAATCCGGCTTTACACACTCGCCAAGACCAGACATGACAAATGTATCTTTAATCCTTGTTATAAATAAGGACAGATTCTATCAGCGAGTTTATACAGTTGGAACGAAAATTGTGATACTTTTTAAACTGATAATTTGCCACCTGAAATTTGCATGTTACTTCAAAACATCCACATTTAGTAAATTTAACCGTTTGGAATGAACAAAAAACAAAACTAAGCGCAATCCTTAATGATTGCTGAACTGAAATCTGATCTCTCATGTTAATATTCCATTATTGTTGATGCTAATAGTGTTTACTAAAGAGCATAAACTTGATGAACTCTGGTTACCTTTTGAGAATCTTCCCTTTGTTGAGATTGCATAAGTTACAACTTAAATGTAGATTTAAGAAATGTAGCAATCCTGATTTTCACTGGTTGACGGGCTGATGAATAGGTACGGTATTTGATGACAGCTCAAACCAGCTACTCTTTATGTTATGTCAAAAACGATTTGTTAGTATGAAGTTTCTTTGAAGATACTGGCTTGTGACGTCATAAATACCTGTAGACAAAACACGTCTTCTTTTTAGTTATATTTATTTTAAAAATTATATTATATCCAAAAGTTAAGTTGGTAAGTAGGTACTTAGTTTATTTGGTTCCATTTATTTTTGAATATGTGTTTAGTGGTTTCAAAGAAAGAATTAATATTCACTATATTCAAATACCGTATTCTAGATTTCAAAAAGTTCTCGAAGAACCTATAGATCCCTCGATCAACTACAAGTAAGACTAAATAAATTAAATAAATTTGTAAAATAAGTAAGTACCTATGCTTAAAATTGTTGACATGTAACTTGGTGTTACCAATAAAGAATTTGAATTTTGAATTAGAATTTTGACTGTGTTTACTTATTGCACTTTTGTGTCGTAAACACCATAGGGGGAAGTCCCTTAACGCCGGACGGCACCTAACGCCGGACACTCGAACTATCTCGGCAACTAGCAACGCGAGCGAATCAAGGACAAGTGGAAGGGGCGCGGGGGTGCCCCGCGCCCCTTCCACTTGCCGAGTTGCCGTTGCCGAGCTTCCAGTTGCCGAGATAGTTCGAGTGTCCGGCGTTAGGTGCCGTCCGGTGTTAGGGGACTTCCCCCCCTACATATACTTTATTATATGCCTAACAACTATGTATATTGAACTTGTTCGTTTCAAACGTAAGAATATCTGTGATAATTATAATGTATTTTTACTGCGGTGAACAGTAGGTAGGTAAAGCAAATTGTTTTCCCTGACTGCTCGGGATCGAAACTTGGATACTTACATATTAACCTTGACTTTAGCGGCGACATTACTCAGTATGTATGTATTGGTGGTGTTGTTTTAAAAATGAGCGAGATAGCAGGATTTTGCCAACTTTAGATTCAATATCTAATATCTATCTGAATTGTCGATCCCTGCTCACTGGACACATCAAACTACTATCCGTAGCACTTACATACTTATTACCTACCGTAGGTATAAATACTTAAGTAGGCATGCAAATGTTTTTGGATCTACTTTCAGAACCATAACGTTTAATTGTAACTTGATACTTTAATATGTTATTTTAGGGTGTTCTCGCGGTATACGTTTTTATACTTGGTTAAAATAAAGAAAACATTTTCATTTTTTTAATTGTATTATTTTACAACCGTCTCGAGTTCTAGTTTATTTTATGCATTTTAGTTTTAAGGTAGTTCTCAGAGCGTTTAAACCACTATCCCATTCGACCATAAAAAAAAATAAAAAAAAATGTTTTTTTTTTACCGAAAACATAGTATTAGGTATATATTTTTACCAAACTTTCATTAAGCGCATGTGGATTTTTTTATATAGGAACGCAACAACGAGTAGAAACTGAACGGCTGGTTGCAACGGTCTGAGCACTACCCATAGAGCGAATTGAATGTACCTATTACACGCACTAAATTCCTTTATTAGATTCAGCTATTGACTACAAGATAGTTGTTTAGTCCCCTTCAGACTAACAAACATTGAATGTAGGAAGACGACACTTTTCGTGGCTACGCTAAAACTATTAAATTGTCATACATAATCACGTTCAACCTACATTCAAAATTGTGGAAGCAATCAAAAGACGGGTTTTAACACTCGCGACCAACGAGTCCAACAACTTCGCGGGGGGTCAAGCGGCTGCCATAGGTGGGAGCGGAAGGTCCCACCGAGAGCGGTATACCGCTCACTCTAATGGTCGCCGCTTGCCACTCCGCTGGTAGTGCGAAGTCGTGGCCGGTACCTAAGCGTTCGTAATTTTTGCTCAAATGCCGGCCGGCTTGACGAACTGTAGCTATGAACAAACTCGCCTCTTAAGGGCTACTCCGATGTTCGAAATTTGACCGTCGAATAGTGCCGGCCCTCTCGATCTCCTGTCAAAGTATATTTGAGTGAGCGAGACAGCCACTATACGATGGTCGAATTTTTAACATCCGTTCTTTCGATTTCTAGGGAAGTGCTAAATTTTTTGCCTCGTTTACAACCAAGGCAGTTCGCAGTTAAATTCAATTCGCAGCAAAATCTAGGGGTATGTATAGGTATCTCAAAGTAGACGAAAATCTTAGGTATAAGTCGATTACTGAGCGTATATTTTATTTAGTTTACTTCTAAGCTTCAAATAGTTTCCTCAGGTTGTCCGTTTCGTTCAGTTCCGTTTCTTCCAGACGCTCCCCTCCCCATCTCAGCAGCGTGGGGATGCGCCTGATCTTCGAGCGAGGGTCTGTTCTGAACACGCACTGGGGGTCCCTGTAGCTGCAATGTAGATGTTGGTGTTTAGAAGTGCGGTGCGGGTACATACGGACTACCCGACATTAATAGCTTTGGCGAGCCCGCGTGTGCGTAGCTGTGATAACATTTGCCATACAAGTCTCATCTCGCCTCGCCAGTGTGTGTGTGGATGAGAGAGAGCGAGTTTGACGAAATGGCTAGACACACTACTCGCAAAGTTGACCGAAGTTCGCGACCCATACAGTGAAGAAGCTGCCGCGCCGCTGTACGGGTAGCATTTATAGCAGTCCCTGATGAAGAGCTCCATACGAGTTCGAAATATGTCGGGCTGTTCCTGACAATTTCACGTGATTGTAAACCGCTTAATACAATAATTAAACATGTATCATGAAACCTTTATTAAGATTATTTACCGAAGTTGGCCGTGGCGAAGCTGTGGCCGAATTGTGGGTTTCAGCGAAGTACCTACCTACCTACCTCTTCACACTATCATATTCGCCCAACTTTGGTCAACTTCGCAACAGAGATAGTTTGATGCATATGCATGGGCCAATTTTAATCTCGAAAAAAAGTAGGTACCTACTTAGGTATGATTCCCGTAGGTTAGTATATTTGTTTTAACGCGTTCGAAGCGCGAGCAATAGCTAAGTAACCAAATAAAGTTAGTACGAACTTACAAGTCTCTGCTACCACAATCCACGTGGACAAAGGTCAGCTCCTTCTTGACTTCGCGCAGGTATGCTCGTACTATAGGTTCCGCTGCGGATAATAACAATTTACTAATCATCAGCGAACTACCTAAGCAGGCACAGTAGAACGTGGTAAAACTTGGCGTCCGCGCCCTCCCAATGCTGCCATGCTTAAGCTAAAAGGTGACCTTTTTCAGTGGCCGCATTGAAGAAAAAAATGGCGATTCTAATAAACTATATAGTTAAGTTACTCTGCGTGTTTAATTCAATAAAACTTTCCATAAAATAGTGTCCCAACAGTGATGACCCCGACTTGATTTAACACGCAAAGGGAACTAACAGAGCTAAAATAGTTCGAACAAGTACCTACCTAGCCAGGCTCTCTGGGTTATTCCCATCTGTTACCACCAATTTGTTACCACTGGTAACAGCTGGGATTATTTTTCCCACCTTTTACCACTAGGAACTACTGGGAATACGAATTCTCAGCTGTTACCACTAAAATTAATTGGTGGTAACTACTGGGATTTTTTTTTCCCACCTGTTCCCAGTGGTAACAATTGGGAAAAAAAATCCCAGTAGTTACCACCAATTAATTTTAGTGGTAACAGCTGAGAATTCGTATTCCCAGTAGTTCCCGCTGGAAAAAGGTGGGAAAATAATCCCAGTAGTGACCACCATCACCTAACTTTTTATAATTTTTAATATTCCCAAAAATGTTTCATATTACTGAAATTAGCAAAAATACATACTTATCTAATATTATTGCGGTACATCTTAAAGTGGGACAAAAATCAGCTTTCATAGACATAGAAGTCGAAGTTTTTCGGATTTCGTTTTTTTCTGTTTGAAACGGATTTGACTAGCAGTTATTTTAGTATCCGAGTTATTCTAAATAAACGTTTTATTGGATATTATTTATTATTATTACGCTGTGCTTAGCTATTCTAAAGTGATTGGATGAATAGATAGACTGATATGCAAGGATCGGAAAACCTGTCTTAAGACTTAATTCATGTGGTAACCATAATAATCAACTGTTTAACCGTAATATGATAGGGCTTATCCAATGTTATATATGTATAATAGCAATGGGGTTACCGTACTGAAATGGTAACGGTAACCCTTACCTTTAATAGAGCTAAACTAATGCCCTATCAGGATAGGATATTTTTGTTTGTTTAATTGGAGTTAAGTAAATATACCCTATTCAATAGGGTATATTTACTTAACTCCAACACCATTCCAATAGGGCCTATTGGAATGGTGTTCTCATTATATAAAGTTGACATGGCTTAAAGGGACGGAGCGGAACGTTGCAGCCGTGCTGGGTTGGAATGATGTTCACGTTTTTTCTCACGCACCGAGGGATCCGTACAAAATATATATAGTTTTTAGTATTTGTTGTTATAGCGGCAACAAAAATACATCATCTTTGAAAAATTCGACTGTCTAGTTGTCACATCACGGTTCATGAGATATAGCCTGGTGACAGACAGACGGACGGACAGTGAAATCTTAGTAGGTAATAGGGTCCCGTTTTTACGCTTTGGCTATGGAACCCTAAAAACTCAAAAAAACTAGGAAAAAAAATGGGTATTATTATCATTTTTTCATATTATTTATTAGTCATAATGTTTATTAATTTTACAATTTAAGGGCGTGATTTTTAAAATACTAGCTTTTGCCCGCGACTACGTATGCGTGGAACTTGATAAAAGGGATTATTAAAAGCGCCTAAGCAAATGTAAGAGCAATTGTGCTTTTGGTCTAATAATTACTTTTCCTACAGGGTCACTGCACCCCAACAGAAATGTTCACTCACTTTTGAATCTTTTTAGGTATAATTTCCAGGATGAAAACTATCCTATGTCCTTCCTCGGATCTTAAACTATCTCTATGCCAAATTTCACCAAAATCGATTCAGCGGTTTAAGCGTGACGAGGTAACAGACAGACAGACACACTTTCGCATTTATAATATTAGTATGGATTAGTATGGATAAACAGCATTTAATTGACATGAACATAAAGGTAAAAAGTACTTATTCGGATTCATTCTTATTTTAGTTTTATAATTTTAAGGTTAATGTGTAAAATATAAACAGCATTTAATTGACAAATATGAAGGCAAAAAAGTACCTATTTGGATTCATTCTTATTTTATTTTTATCCGGGCAATGCTATACTTATTGCATGACAAGATGAAAGCATTTCATGAAACGTGGCATTAACCATTGTTTTAGGAATAATAATCAGAGATCGGACTTATGTGCGTCATTATACATTATACTTTTTAGCTGTTTTTTTTATATTCTTTCATTGTGGATCCTAACTAGGGTATATTAGAACTTTATAAAGAGTTTATTATAAATATATAATGAAACCCGTTCTTGTCTAAAATTATTAACAAGTTTAATTTCTTCTTCTTCGTTACATTCTTTACAGTGCTCGTGGCCATTATGTATTTCACCTTTTTATGAGTTCAACTTTTAATTTAATATTAATAGTTTATCTTAAAAAATGTGGGTTAGAAGGTTTGCCATTGAATACGGGACACCGTGTATAATGACGCACATTTGTCCGATCTCTGATAATAATTTATTGGCAGTTGTGGCAGCTAAACTGAATGCCGCATTTATTGTTATAATTGACAGGCGTTGTTTTCAAAGTAATCTATGCGACTTCTTATCTCTGTTATCGTAGAGCAAAAATGTAGTCAATAGCCTTTAGGCTTTTCCAATATGCTATCTCAGTGGTGGATGCACGGCAAGACGCGTCACGCGAGCAATTCATGAAGCGTGGTATTTACCATTGTTTAAGGATTAACTAAAATTCAATGGCAGTTGCGGCGGCAAAACTGAATACCGCATTCATTGTTAATATTTATCAGCATTGTTATCTATTTGACTAGTTATCTATGTTACGGGGTACGAGACCTAGGAGCGAAAATGTAGTTTCTTTTTATTTACCAGTATGCGATATCATATCAATGGCGGCAAATGTAAGCCTTTTATTGTTTATTGCTTCGAGTGTTCATCTAGCCGCATAGGTCAAATAGGCAATTGGCACAAATAAAAACACAAGCTTTTTAGCAACCGCGCTGGCCAACGCTCCCCACAGTAACATAACAAGTATGTATGTTCTACGCCAAAACTTAATGTTGTATAGGGCCTGTGTCGCGTAATTTATATTTTGATATTGCTAAGCAGGTAAGCCGAATATATTCTGTTATGCAATAGTAAGTTTAATAATACATTACGTAAGGATCACAATTGTTACAACGTTCAAAACCCTATTTAATTTGAGGTCAGTGGTAAGTTTACTCTACCGATACGGTTATCCTACCATTGAGGTTAGCATACTCGTATCATAAGATTACCAATACGTAAGGATTATAAAAAACCATTTCTAAAATAAGCCCTTGGGAAACCCTTTTAAGGGAAGCAGTCTTTTGTCTTATTTTTCCCAATTTATAATTATACGATATTTACTTTAAAAGCGTCCGTACTTATAAAAATAGTAGCCCGAGCAATCTCCCACCAGTCTCGGTGAAA
This sequence comes from Apotomis capreana, assembly GCA_947623375.1. Classification (NCBI taxonomy): domain Eukaryota; kingdom Metazoa; phylum Arthropoda; class Insecta; order Lepidoptera; family Tortricidae; genus Apotomis; species Apotomis capreana. Next base: position 23,687,170 of record OX392506.1, read on the forward strand.
GGCGTCAAGTTCGTCTCGCCATCTCCTTCGAGGTCTACCACGACGATAAAAATAAATGTATTAGTAAATGAATCTTCTAAAATTATATTGATTTGTTAATTCGTGTAACCATATTTGGGTTATCCCATTGCCATCAAGACGTTACCCTATCATATGGCAAACCAAAAAAAAACAAAAAAAAAACAGATTACTTAGACGTCTATGTTTATGAAAGTCGATTTTGTCCCACAGTATCGTGTCGTATTGCAGTAATATTAGATACGTATTTTTGCTAATTTCACTATTTTGAAAACATTTTATTCCCAAAATTAAAATTATAAATAATTTGGTGGTAACTAATGGGATTCTTTTCCCATCTTTTACTAGGGGGTAACAACTGGGAAGAAAAATCCCAATAGTTACCACCAATTAATTTTAGTGGTAACAGCTGAGAATTTGTATTCCCAGTAGTTTCCACTGGTAAAAGGTGGGAAAAAAAAATCCCAGCTGTTACCAGTGGTAAAAATTGGTGGTAACATGTGGGAATTTTATTCCCAGTAGTTACCCCCTGGTAAAAGGTGGGAAAAAAAATCCCAACAGTTACCAGTGGTAACAAATTGGTGGTAACAGGCGGGAATAACCCGGCTCTCTACATTTGATCTACATCAACTACCAAAAACATCTGAAAAATCTATGTATGACAAAGGAAACTGGTCGAATGAAAGCTATGTAGGTACGTTAATTTTAGGGCTTTTGCACTCGAACGTTTTTTATATGAGCTGACGATGCGCGTTTGCGATGCGCGTCTAGGAAACGTCCTCCCAGCATGGTATAATAATCCTCCCAGGCCCGTACAGGAGCGGGAAATTTATTTTATTTTTGGAGCCACAGAAAAAATCTTATACATTTTCTAGCAATGAGGACAGTTAAATTACTACCTATAAAAACATTTTTTTTTCAACGTAGTTATACTATTCTGTTTGTTATCTTACCAACAACACAATCAGGGCACCAACTCGTCCCATCAGGCAGCTTGGAGTCGAAATAGAAGAACACCGGTGGACCCTTCGGGTCTATACCGTCGGTAAACTTAACGAACTCTTCAAAACCCTTCACAAAAACGTTCGTCACCATTATGCTTCAGTACTAAGACCAGACTACAACACAATACACTGTCTACAATCAAGAGATAGTTTCGCACGACATGTGAGATATCGATGAACTTATCTTGTATGTTTAAAGATAGTATTCCTTTCATAATAAGCTCGTGGGTATACCTACGCAGAATTTAATTTTAATATTATAAAATTCTAAATATGTGTTGAAAATAATTTTTGTATGGAAAGGGCTCATGATTTCAGGAAAAATCTTAATATCGTGATGCTGATGGAGGATCGTCATTTGGTTTGTACGGGCGCGCGGCGCTGTGCCAACCTGGCGCCATCCGTTTTCATAATTTCCTTTGTCCTTGCATCACGTCAGAACGACTACAAATTTTAACCAATTTTGATACAGGGAAAGCTGGACATCCAAAGTTGGTTATAGGACACTTTTTATCCGTTTACAGTAAAGAAACTGTCTTCAAGTTAAAGTGCAACAAGAGATATGAAACCTAGTTGAATTGAAGGAAAGCAATAATGCAACCTCATACCATAAGTACATATCTACCCTTCACAAGAACCGTAAAGAAGCATCTCTCTGGCCAGCACGGCAGTGCCAACCTACGCTTACCAACCCGCGAAGTGGACCCACTATGTTGTGCCAATATAAATATGTAAAAAAAAATTACATTTTCTTATCGGGCACTTTGGGCGATGCTGTTGTGTTACCACAGAGACTTATTTTTACGATCTATCTCATCTCAAACCCATGCTTTATCAGACTACCAGAAGCCGTACCTATACTATACATATACAGGGTGGCCAAAAATAAAGTGCGTTCCTTTGGAGGGTAGCTTTTTAAGTCGATTATTGTATAATTAAAAAAAAACTCGAGACCATGGAAGTAACATCACGTTCGAAACGTCGAGGTAATTAAATAAACACTTTATGAACGCGATTAAGTTCCGTTTTCCCGTTCCTCGTGAAAAAAGTGTAAATTTAAATCAATATAGAATATGATTAGTACCTATCTTATACCTATAGATATTGATAATAAGAAATTGACGGAAAACCTTGACTTGCAAGGATGAACCGGCATCTTTGGTTAAGCACGCTCCTTAGAAGACTTTAACTTCACTTTTCATCCGGTAAGAATTATCAAATGAAAATGGTAAAAAAAACACAAATGAATGCAGTGTTCAAACGAATTTGTTAAGACTGATCCTACGTATGTACAACATTAAATTACCTATTGTTATCAGGCTTCGAGCGACATAGTATAAGTACTTAACACACAGCATTTAATCTCTACTTTGTGAACGTCGTATCTGAACGAATAAATGGATGGGAATATGTTCATTACTACCCGTGATAACATTTATACGATGAGATACGAGGTTAAGAAAGTAAAGAGGCGATTGATTTGTTACATTGATAGTAATGCTTGCATTGTTTATCTAAATCCGTTTGTATGTTTATTTTATTGTCCGTCCGTATCACATAAACATAGATAGATTCGTTTACTTGTACTGATCATACATCATCTACATACGTAAAATACGCAGCCGTAACATAGCGATATCCAAACAGTAGTCAATAATATTGAATAAATGTCAAAATAATTATAAAATAAAATATTTAAATGTAAATGTGCTTATCCATGAACTCACTTATGGAGTATGGTATTCATAGAGATAGATACTTACACCAGTTTGTTGAACAGCATAGGGCCAGTTCAAGCCCAGAATGTCACCTTGCAAACTTTACTTATACTTATCTCTCAAAACCTCACCTTTCTTTCACGTTTGTCATATCTTTTTGGCGTCTATAGCGACCGTGCTTTTTATATAAGGATGTTATTTTCCCCAACTATGGCAAAGAAAACACGAGAGTTACCACTTTTTACTCCTTTGTGAATGGTGTTAACCTATACATGATCTCACGTAAAAGGAGCGGTGTCAAACTCATTGGGCAATAGTCATTTATACTTATACCGCGTAAAGTATTTGACACCGCCCATTTTACCTGAGATTAGGTAGATGTATAATTCATTTAAAAATTATAATAATAGCCTTTTATTCCTAAACATAGGGTTATTTAAAAATTAATTAAACACAAAAAGATCTTAATGATTACTTATATTAACATACGAAAAGGTTATAAAACGCACCATAAACCTCAGATTACTTTTACAATGGACAAGATACATAAGCAGACACAAGTCTGGAGCCTAGACGAGAGTTCTTCAGTAATGCCAACTGTGTAAATGATTACAAACTACATCACAGACATGGCACATACTTTTAGCACTTTCACAACCAACAACCAGCCTGGTGGGTGCTCGTAACTTCTACTCAGATGCACAGCTTGCCAGGAAGATTGTACTATAAAAGGCGGGCCCTGTCACTGCCCAGGGTAGGGATGCGCCCACCTAGTGGGCTTTGTCGCGGTTTCTGGGGTACTTCTATTTTTCGTATGTGATCGTGAAAGTGTTAAAGCAGCACTCGACTGATGGCTACTGTAGTTAAATGTGTTTGATAGTATAGTTGCTTTATTCTTCATCCTCAAACATCATCTGCAGCAATTCCCGTTTGTTGCACTGGCTGCCCTCCAGCCTCTGGACACCCTTCCATCGGAGCAGCGTGGGGATGACCATCAGTTTTGTACGATTGTCGGTCCTGAATGGGCACATCTTGTCCTTCCAACTGGAACAATGAAATAGTTTTGTTTATACATAAATTATATAATGTATAAATCAAATGCAAATCAAAAGTATAGAATTTAAAGTAGCAAAAGACAGAAGGGAATGGAAAAGATTGTAAGAGGCTTTTGTGACTTTAACATTAAATTGATGAAAGGAAATCAGACACAATATTAAGAAATAATGGGCAATGTGGAGTTGATGCTTATTAAGTTTTGCAATATTAGATAACTTTTAGAATCAAGGGTCACTCACATTCAGTATCTAAATAGAGAAACTTCAGTATTACAGCATAGTACTTACTAATCGTGGTCTCCAACATCCACATAGGCAAAGATTATGTTTTTCTGTAATTCATTGAGGTAAGCTTGCACGACCGGTTCAGCTGAAATAAAATAAATATAAATAGATAATAAGTCAGGCTCATTATTAGGTTTACTATCCAAAAAATGTATAGCAACCTAGTTGGCAATAAATGCACCAGCCCCTGCCATTTTCTTTTTTACTGGATATAAAAAAGAAAAACACGGGTCGACCTTTTTCCGGTAGGCTATCGAGAAAATCAGTATATTCTTTGTAGTTACTCAAAGTCTGAAAGTCTATTTTAGGTTTCTTTTTCTTTACAAGCTTAGCCATGTTTACAAAAATAAATTTACTGTGTCAATGAAATGTCAAAACACTGGCAGGATCCAAAATAATAACAAAACTTTTCTTATTAGACCTACATTGTTGTATAAACTTTGAAAAACTTCGGCGCCGATAATGTCATACCTCACTACCAGAATGAATTCTGTAGAGTATTTATTAATACAATGGTGGTTAAAAATGCATCAACTTGCCTTCCACGCAATCGGGGCACCAACTTTTCCCATTGGCCGATTTGGATCCGCTAAAAAAAAAGAACACCGGCGGCCCCGTGCTATCAATGCTTTCCGTAAACTTGGAGAACGCGTCCATTCCCTTAATTTCCACGCGAGTCACCATGTTTAAGTCGTTTGACAATGAGTTATTCATATGTACCGCCTACTAAACATGAAAATGAAATGATATGATGTGCTTACGTTACGTTACGATTCAATAAAATAAAGTGTCGACAGGCGATGACGATATGATAATACGAGACCGGAGACCGGAAACTTGACAATGACATATCAATAGACAATAACATATATCACTGACAGTGACAGGTTACCAGCAATGTTGCCAACACTAGAAATATTTTTAGTGCTAATGCCTACACTGGCGAGACGACGAGCATTGTGCACGTTGGTTTCAGCAGTCATTCATCCCGTTGTACTCCAACCCTTGACTTTGGCCAATTCTAGCATCGCTTGATACGCGCGATCTTAAATTTTGAAAAGGTACTCGGCATATTTTTTTCGATAATTTATTTATATACAAAAATAAGATATTAAATTAAAACAATTTAAACGTAGGAAAACGATTACAGCGAGACCTTAAAATATAAATTAAATAAATAAATAAATATTAAGGGACAATCATACACAAATCGACCTAGTCCCAAACTAAGCAAAGCTTGTACTATGGGTACTAGACGACGATATACATAATATATAAATACATATATAGATAACATCCATGACCCAAGAACAAATATTTTGCACAAATATTTGCCCCGGCCGGGATTCGAACCCGGGACCGCTGACTCAGTAGGCAGGTGTCTACCAACCGAGCCAAACGCGTCGTCAAACCAAGACTTAAAAAAAAAGTATAAATAGGATATTTTATTCAGATTGCCGTTTATTAGCAGCATGCCCAGAAGGCTTTGCCACATCATATAGCAATGCTGAACCGCTGTGCGACATATGAAACGGCTCTCTAGTCACACGTCAACTCAACTAACCTGCGGCTACAGCTACACCCTTTAAAGACTCTGTGGGCGTTTTCACCCCAGTCCCGGTTTTTACCCCAAACGGCTCAAATATGCATTCGTTATTTATATTTGCGTATTTGCACCGCTTGAGGAGTTGATTGAGCCAAATAGCCTTTACTGTGGTGCCCGAAGATGGGACAGCTCCATACGTATCGGCACACGTCACGTCCCAGACCAGCGGCCGTCCTGCTCCTGCGCTGGCAAGGACCAACGGATCATGTCATAAAGGCTGGCATTACGAGGGGCACGCCCTTCTCTTCTGCCGCAGGATTGTCCATGATGACCCAGCGGGTCAACTGGGTCACCACAGCGACAGCGATGTTGGGCCACACAGGTCACTCTCAAGTAGAGAGCGACGGATAGGTTGCACGTGGAATTATCTAAAAGCATTCCCTTCGATATGGAAGGTAGAGCTTGGAGCCACTGTCCGGATTCCCATTCGACAGCGGCAAGCAGGCGAGCACGCTCCGGAAGGCTGGTCGCCGTTTGATACAGTTTATGCCGTACAGAGCGACTCGTCCCAAAAACGTTGTGAACTAGGGTGTCCGGGTAAGTGTATTTTTTTGTTATTTTTAGTGTTTAAATGTTCGGCTTGCGCAGGAAATACAACACAAAAACACTACTTACATAGAGAAGATAATGAGTGAATAATTAAGTAAAAATAAGTGACCATTATGATTGACATCCTAGCCAGAAAAATGAGAAAAAAAAAAGTTCATGGATATTTCTGAGCTCTGAAAAGTTTGTTATAATATATTGAAGGAAAAGTAAATGAAATATGCTAAATTTTGCTATAAAAGTTTAAGTTGGCAACACTTTGCTTTCTCAGATTGTTTAAGCCACTGTTAAACCTACTTTGATAAAAATTGGATACTATAACTTATAACAATTGTATTTGTGGAGTCATCAGGTATGTTTTATCAACCGAACATTAAAATTATTAACAATATTTTCCTTAAATAAAATCTTACCTCTCAAAAACAATATTTTCTCTTAATTTCAACATTTTCAACTATAACGTTAAATTAAACCAGACAATGCGTAAAATGGATCTATGTGCTTGTTTTTGAACTGATCGGGGATCGACAGTGACGACAGCGGCCATAACAGTTACATATTTGAAATTTATTATTTCATTTCAATTATTTCTATTTTATTTCTAATTTCTATTATTTCCGAGCTCCTTGAGATTGTGTTGTGACTGCGTGTATTATTTATGAGTGAAAATGGAGGATACGACACTACAGAACAAGTCCTATCAACCAAAAACGATGGCTGAGTTGCTCCCTGGTCTTGCTCTAAACGGTAATCTATAAAACAATGCATTACATTACAATAGCGTAGTATTGTGCATTATATCCATAAAATTTAATACATGTTGTAGGTTTAAAAGACTAATGAATATGTCTACCATTTCTAGAATTTTGAAGGCTTGACTGTTATTGTTCTTAGGTATATTATCAAAGGAATCAAAGGAAGCTATACTGACGCTTACGGGCAAGAAGAAACCCCGGAATACTATGGCGATAAATAGAACTGCTGAAAAAGCTGTGAGACCGCTTACAATGGCTGAAATGAGAGCTGAAATACAAGGTAACAACTTCATATGAACAATATAATCTATTGGTAAGTAAAGAGAAAGAAGAACAATGTAAAGTGCACACCTCACAAAGTAAACATGAAAATATGTATACAAAGGAAGATTACATTGGTCATTACTACTGAAATTAATATGCAACTACCAAACTGTAATTGTTTTGTTTTTTACTTACTTTTTTTGGATGAACTATAAATTGCTGTATAATTAAAATTGCATCATTGGGAGTTATTAATCAGATGTAGTTTTAATAATTGAGAAATACAGTCAGCTTGCACTATACACATTTTTCAATAAATTATGACATGAACCGTGATAATAATATTTGGTTAAATTATAGTGAGCTCCTCGAGCTAGCACATCGTTTCAGTTAGTTAGTAGCAAGTTAGTCATTAGTAGCAAGTTAGTCATAAGTAACAAGGGTAGGTCTGGCCTTAGCATTACACATACATACCTGGTTGAAGAAACACCTTTATGTATCCAGTGCCTGGGTCGCCCCCTCCCCCCCTCCCTAAAGCTGCCACTAAACTAGGCATGGATGGTCATTGTTGAATCAGCCATATCCCATCCCCTCATCTGTTGAAAGCCCCTGTAGGGCTGTGTAGTAAGGCCTGTCTTTTTGTACAGAAACTGTTTTTTACTCATTATGGCGCAAAGGAGACTGAACTTGCGATTTTTTTCGTAATCACACATATTTATTTATTTATTTAAACTTTATTGCACAAAAGAAAAACTTAACGTACAAAAGGCGAACTTAATGCCATGCGGCATTCTCTACCAGTCAACCTTAGGGCAAAGCAGAGAAATTGTAGGCGGTGCATCAAACAACATAATTACACATAATTAAAATACTCATACTATTATAGCTACATACATATAGATAATAAACATACATATATATATATAAATAGATACATACATAAATATATACGACGATGAAACAAACCAAACAGATATACTATGAGACTTCAGTTCTGCCAGCAAAGAAACTTCGCACGGCCCTTTTAAATGCCAACTTACTCGGAGCCTGTTTGATTGTGAGAGGAAGACCGAAGAGACATATGATAGGAGTCTAATTATATTTATTTATTGCAACACTTTCCAGCTTTCAATGGCCGCACACCAGCCAAGCCTCAGCCAGCCGCATCCACAAAGAAGAAGGGTTGGAACTCCTCCATCAAAGTAGACAAGAAGGTGAACCACACAGCAGGCGGGAAGCTGCACAACAATGTTGTTAGAAAGGTTCTCAATTTCCAACCACCTAAACCAGTAGCTCCAGTTCAGAACAAAGTATGACCATCATTTTATATTTTGCATGAGTCTTTTATAATTGGATGTATTTATGCAAAAAGAAACCAACACAAATTTAATTTTTGTACATTATGTTATGTATTACACAGTTTTAAATGTGGGTTGGTTCCCTGTTGCATAAATACGTCCAATAGAAAATTTGTTATGTATAGAATATTATCATAATTACTTGATTTACTCGTACAGATGTAATGAAAATATTTAACTATTTTGTATTCCTAGCTGGTTTAACATAGTTTCTTTATGAGCTTCAGTGGAAGGTTGAGATAAAAATAATAATTTGCCCTATATCCAACAAAATGCTATATTATTCACTACATCTGTAAATTACCAAAAAGGATCCTATCAATGCTAGACTAAATTTAAATAGATTTTAGTTGGTAAGATTTTTAGGGTGTCCTTTATTGGTATATCCTTTTCTCCGAACTTCTGATCGAGAAATACTTAATATGTATTTTGGCAAGAATATCGGTCGTTCGCGCAAGACTGACGCGCAGCATCGCACCCGCGTAGTGCCGTACTCTGCCGTCGCGCGGGTTTTTGACCATAGCTCCACCATTTAGTCTAAATAAGCATGTGTGTAAGTGTGTAATAGAGTAATCATGCTGGCTCTTGCTCATTTAAAGTTTCTATTCTCTTTTCAGACAATTTCAAACACAAGGGTGACAATGATGCCACCAGAATCTAACTCAAGGGTGACCATGGTGTCTGCCGTGTCTCACTCCAGAATGACGCTCATGCATCCCGAAACTCCCAAATTTCCTAAACCAGAAAATAGGGCAAAGAAGTCACTGTATATACAAGGTACAAAAAAAAAAATAGTGCGTGGAGGCCCTCCGCGCGGAAGAAGTGAAACTTCGTAATGTGGAAATGAAAATAGGAAGGGGTAGAAATTGTAATTTCAAAAGAGCAAACCTAACAATCAATTGATATTCACAAGAGACGTACCTTGACAAAACCTTAAATCCGTCGCATTGTCCGTGGGATTGTTGCGTTGAACGTTTAACGCCACAGTGCTTTCCTACCCCCTCCCCGTGGAGGGGAGCGTTAAACGTTTAACGCAACCTTGTTGGAAGTCCCATTAGAAGTTTCACTTCAAAAATAAACCTTAAATTTTTTTTAATTTTGTGTTTGTTCATTTTGTATAGAATATCTATTTATTTTTTATTTGTGGTGTCACTAACTGTTGTTCAATTATTTATTTTCAGCTAAGACTAATGTACGGATCAGTGGTATATGCAACATGCCTGAAACTCCAGTAGAAACCAAACCTGCAAAACCCAGAGTAACCATTGCTAACAAAGAAAACAGCTCATATCCAGCCAATATGTGCAGAAAATCCATTGCTCCAAAACTCACTGATCACAAGAGGCTGGCCCGACCCCCCGTGCCCGACACCCCTGTATCAAATGACTCCTGGAAATCTGGTAGTGACGCAAGTTTTATACAAAAAGAAAAAGAAATCCACGAAACTGAGGCTATGACAAATGCAATATTAGATGCCCAACAGACTCTGGAAAACATTGCTGAAGTCTCACCCCCCGTCGCAACACCATTCAGGGAGTACAGAAACAATATGGAATGCAACAACTCCAGTGTTATGGACACCTCTAATGCTGCCAATGACACTATCATGTGCTTTGACAACCGTACAGTAACAGAGAGAGTAAATAAAGAAGACGAAAAAGTAAATGAGAGAGAAGAAAGTGTCATTGTGTCACTGTGTGACATGCTCAACAAGGCTACAGTCACTAACTCTGAGAGTATATCCAAATTGGATGAGTTATTTGAAATCGAGAAGCAGACAGAACACAACATTAAAATGATAAATGATGGTATTCAAGTTCTTAAAAATATCAAAGAATCACAACAAAAAGCATTAATTCAAGTGAGAAAACTGATTAGAGAAAAGGGAATCAGTAGAAAAATATCTGACAGTGATAAAGATGCTACATTAGTAGAACAAAATCTTGTGACAGATCAACCCAAAAGTCCAGAAAGGAGTCCAATGCTTGGCCGTCCTTGTTCAGTTATCAGAGCGAGTCCAAAGTCTCCCTCATATAAGATACCTAAGAGAAGCCCTTGCTTACGGAAGAGGGTGTTTTATAAATCGATGCCAAATGTTGTGTCTGATATGAGCACTCCAATAAAATTGGATGGTGGGAAAGCTTTAAATATGTATATGAAAATGAAGGAGCAGTTGCATTTCTTGAACACTCCTCTGGTGAAGTCGCGGCCTTTGATGGTCACCGACACGCCGGCCGTCACCTCGCAGAATCTTAAAATGCAGTTAAATAAGTTATACAACGGAAGCTAAGACATAACTATTTTTAATTATGATTTATGACTAGTTTTATTTTGGATATTTAGCAAGCCTTTTTATTCTGAATGGATGTAGTTTAAATGATTTTTGCTGGAATGTAATACATAATATATTGTAGAATGTATAATAGAATAATGATAATAAAATTACATTATAATGCCATATTTTCTCATTAGTAACTGCCATTTCCTTGTTTAACCCTTAAATGCATGAATTAAAAAAATACAATAATATAAAATATTATTTTATTTCAAATAAATGTTTCTATTTTTTCATTTTTGTTTATGTAAGCTGCACCTTACACTATGCATTTAAGGGCTATGTATATTCTAAAGGTATGATTGTTTTGTAAAAATCTATTTGGTTTACCGGGTCCTGATTTCAAGAAACATGTTACCAGAACAATGTGCTATTTGTTTGAAATCATGCATTATGGTGTGAACAAAATGGCAAGTAATGCTACCATAACGCCATCTATCGGTCGGAATATCGTTGAATGATATGAACAATTTGTTATACAAGAGAAGTAGATACTAAGAATAGACGTAAGATATTTTATTCCCGACTACAATAAAGTAGAAAAGGGGCTTATGACTTTACGCGCGAACGAAATTCCTCTCTGAAGCCTTGTATCAAATTACGTGTATATGTCCGTTAGATGTCGCTGTTCAACTGCTGATGCTGAAGATGAGGAACGAAGTCTCAACTTCACAGACGGCCGGCCCCTAATTAATATCATCAGATACAGCACAGCTTTCAACTCGCAGTAGAGAGAATATTGTACTTACTGATGAATAAAAAACATACATACAACAACAGGCCTGATACTCCAGATTTTCTAATTTCATAGCTGCGTATAAAAACACACTCGATAAAGTTAACAAAAGAACCGGCATCCTGCATAAAAATTTGGATCATCCGTTTAGTTTAGAAGCTATGATCAAAGAATATATATACTAACTATGATGCCAAAGAACATGTAAAGCCACCACTTTTTTCTTTTTATCTATTTGTTAATAAATGGCTAAAGAAAGACCGTTCCAGTGATGATTTTTAGGGTTCCGTACCCAAAGGGTAAAAACGGGACCCTATTACTAAGACTTCGCTGTCCGTCCGTCCGTCTGTCACCAGGCTGTATCTCAAGAACGGTGATAGCTAGACAGTTGAAATCTTCACAGATGATGTATTTCTATTGCCGCTATACTAACAACAAATACTAAAAATAAAATAAAATAAATATTTAAGGGGGGCTCCCATACAACAAACGGGTTGGTTGCGTTAACTTTGCACCTCATTTGTATGGGGCGCTATACATACCAGGTGCACTTAACTTAACCACTTAAGGATGAAAAGTGTTTGTACGGAACCCTCGGTGCGCGAGTCCGACTCACACTTGCCCAATTTTTATATTCGAAAACTAATGGCCCTATTGCACGCTCGAACTTTAGAAACGATTGTATGCAAGGCCGATTCGATAATCGATCTGGACTATCGATTTGTGTTATTGTTATGAACTTTAACGTGGGCGTTCGGTAGTACCGGTAGTAGGGCAATAAACTATCTGTGGACCGGCCTTTGAACCACAGAAAAGGAAAGGAAATTCACTGTCACTTTACTTTGTTGATAAGTGCTGATAACTTTATCAGTTATCAACTCTGAAATAACTCTGCACGTCATAATAATATATAGTATAGTAATATAAACCTGATTAGTGCCAACTGAACGCTTGATCGCGGTTGTTGCGTGTAATAAAAAAAAAATAACTAATAAATTCCGAAAAAATGGCCTTATCGAAACCTATTATGAATTTGGTGGCCACATACTTGCAAAACCTGTATTTGAATCCTATCAGAACAAAAGCAATTACAAGGTAAGTAAAGGAATGTAAAGAAAGTGACTATACAAATGGAAGTACCTAAGTATTTGCGACTTAGAATGCAAAGTAAGTCTTCACTTGATTAACAGGTAAACGATCTAACTGTTAACCTATCGTTAATTAATTTATGATTTAAATGATTATTGAGGTACTAAAATTTTACTGTTCATTATAAATTTACAAAAAAGCGAACTTGAAAAGGGAAAGCGTACTCGTATTCGTCCTCATACCTTATTAATCATGCTTAACACATGTGAAAATGATTTCAGCTGTGTGGTTGGATCAGCAGCCAGCATAGTGTCTCAAGTCGTAGCTGGTGATTCAGTGAGAACCGACCCAGTTTTGGCTTTCGGATTATACGGGTAAGATAACGACATACAAACAAAACCTATATATATAAGCATAAGACCTGCTAAATGTACGACTTCATGGAAGCAATAAAGTTTCTATTCTATTCTATACCTTAGTGCTATCTTGATCATAAAATCTCTCATTGCTATCAGGCGTGGTCGCAGCCTGAATATTTTGAATGGCTCACAATTTCTTTTTTTTGTTTTCTTTTTTAAGGTAATTTATTTGACATGTATGACTGGGTCGAGGTCATGACCAATGTGACCTCCCCGTTCGGACTGCGCCTCATATCTATGACTGTTCATTATTCAAGTAACATTAGTTTATTTTTTTTACCAGGTTATTATTTGGAGGTACAATCCCCCACTACTTCTACAACATTGCCGAGAGGCTGTTCCCAGAAGAAGTGGTAGCCTTCCCGCTGGCTAAAAAGCTGCTATTTGAAAGGCTAATATTTGCACCGCTCATGCAAGCCTTCTCACTGTACACATTGGCCAGGTTCGAGGGCAAGAACCACTCGGCTGCCACTAAACAGTTGTTTGCGTTGTACACAACAGTTTTAGAAGCTAACTGGAAATGGCTGACACTGTTCCAGATCATTAATTTGGCATTTGTGCCCCCAATAGTAAGTAAAAACTTGTATTTGTTTATTTCGTTTTTAAATGTAAAAATTAGCTGTAGGTAAAACAATCCCTAATTTTGGTGTGGTGGTAATTTTCATCCATATTTTTCCTGCAGACATAATGTAGGTATAATTATAGTCATCTCAACTTTTCCTCCTCCTTGCCATACACTTTTTACGTATTATTATTTCATATATTTTATGTTATGCTGGTCTGTTATGAAACAAAATCTCTGGGAAAACTGAGACGGATTTAGTTTCTTACTTTTTATTTTTTCTAATATGGGCAAGCCAGTCGGAATTTGGTTCTAATGTAACGAGGCTGCTTCACGACCTGTCATTCCAGGCTATTTCTGCACCAATCTGTACAAATTCTAAATTCAAATTTATTGAAATGCATTATGCATATTGCACAGATTCTTAATAAAAGTGCATTATCTTGTGTATTTCTAAAGTGCAATTTTATATGATTTTAATTTTATATTCTGCGCTGACAATAAGTTCCCACTTCCCAGTCCCGATATCAATAATATATTCGGTCAGGAACAATATAATTTCTAGGCACATACAATTTGAAGTATATTCGATAGTACATGCACTTATTAAGTTATTAAAGACAATGCGGTTGGCTCAGTTTGTAATCACCTGCCTACAGAGCCGGCGGTCCCGGATTCGAATCCTGGCCACGGCCAGGGCAAATATTTGTGTGATGAACTCGAATATTTGTGCTTGGGTCATGGTTGTTCTATGTATTTCAGTATATATCTATCTATAATAATAATAATAATAGCCTTTATTTCAGATATAACTACAAGTTCATTATAATTTCACTATCTCCCATCTTTTATATGTTGTTTTATCTGTTTGCCCTTCGGCATAGGCCTCCTCCAGCCTCCTCCACTCATTACGATCTTGTGCGACTCTGCTCCATGTGTGCCCGGCGACTTGTCGAATGTCATCGTCCCATCTTTTATGTGGCCTGCCTCTGCTTCTTTTGCCGTCTCTGGGGTACCACTGTGTGACCCTTTTGCTCCACTTTTCCTTGCCTCTGATGATATGGCCTGCCTACTTCCATTTGAGCCTTTTTATTTTTGTTGTGATATCCTGGGCTTTCGTCTTGAGCCTAATTGATGAACTGGTCATCCTGTCAGCTTTCCTCACACCTAACATGCTCCTTTCCATGGCTCGTTGGACGCATGCTAGTTGGGACTCGGTTATCTTTGTCAGGGACCAGGTTTGGCTTCCGTACATTAGAACAGGCAAGATACTTGTATTGAATAGTTTTCCTTTCGTCCTTGGATGCAGATTGTTGTCTTTGAAGACTTCTTTTAGAGACCAATATCTTTTCCATCCATTTGCTGTTCTCCTTTCTAATTCCTTTTTTATTGTATCTTTAGGTGAAATAATCTGTCCGAGGTAAATGTATTCGTCTACATATTCAAGTTCGTGTTCGCCTGCTTTTATACAGTTCAACTTGTCATTTGTCATCACCTTTGTTTTTTCGAAATTCATTTTCAGGCCCACTATCCCACTTTTCTCTACCAGATCGTTTATCATTTTGTTTAGCTCCTCAGGAGCTAAATATCTATCTATATAAGTATGTAAGTATATCTTCGTCTGGTACCCAGCCAAATTAAAATGGGGGATTTGGCAAACGATGTACCAAACACCCTGTATGCACCTAACTTCAGCTCGAAAATCTGAGAAAGATCAACAGTAAGCTCAAGCATGCTAATCCTAGTAGAGGTATTTTTTTTTATATGACCCATATATTTTATTGAGTGTGCACTGTGCACTATCAAGTGTAAGTGTGTTACACAGACCACATCCTTGTAAAGTTATCAATATCCTCTTAATAACTTTGAACTTACAGTCAACGTGACCTCACTGTTTACTATGTTTTATAAGTACCTTATAACCACACATCAAACGAAAAGTAAGAGGCCTTGTTCCTTTTTTTTATATATTTCATATTATGACAAATATATTGATAATTTCAACCAACTTTTTGAAGTGAATAATACTTTTTCCTGAGTTCTAGGTAGTAACATAGCTATTTCATGCTTTCATTGCGTGCAGTCGAAAATAAGTTGAAAAACCCAATTTTCAGCGTGAATTTTGATAATTTAGAGTAGTTTTGAAAGAAACACGTTTGATCATAATGATCATACAGAAAAATGTCTAAAACAATCAGCATTTTTAAAAGAAATAAGGAGTTGTAACATATTTTTTCCATATTTTCAGCTGCGAGTACTCTTCATGAACCTGGTTGGATTCTGCTGGGCCATGTTCTTGGCCACAAAGAGACGCCAAATGAGTCAAAAGAAGGAAGAAAAACGGGAGTAATGAGCTGAGTAACTTTACTGCTATTGGTGGGGGCTTTAATCTATGTAATGTGACATCAAATGTCCAATACCTTGTTTATATCTTTATAGCTGTTATGGATTTAGGTGAAATTGTAGGTCCATATTAAGATAAGTGCACGATACGGGTTCATCTTCGAATCTTTAAAGCGTTTTTTTAATTCATGTACATTTTAGAAGTGGATGAATGCATTGGACTATTTTATACATAACTTAAGGACTTATCTATCAGTTGATTAGTTACTCTGGCGAAAATAATATCGTGCCTTTATCAATATCCTAATCTTCGTAATCATGTTAGAGCATAATTTAAAAGTTTTATAACGATATTTTTATAATAAATGAAAGATATGATTGAATGTATGTACATATAGATACATATACATACAGGGATTGTTATCTACTTATGTAAGGGCACAATTAAGTATATGCCTACTTAATATTAGACATATATGTGACATTTTCAATCAAAAGGGTCCTTTGTAGCTTGTTAATAGAGTCGAAATTTGTTGACATCCTTTATCAATAGCTAAGCGAAAGAATGGTATTCTTTAATATATTTTTTAAATGTTGAACATTAATTATTAATTATTCCTGGCTTAAAAATTACTATTAAGTTGTTAATTTAATTACATGTTAAATCCCATTTATATCCGATGTCATCATATTATTAACAGTTGCACAGTTTTGATATTATAATCTTATTTGTAGCTTAAGAAAATGGTGCCACATTAAAGATACTTATATGATTGAAATTGCGTATCAGGCTCAAAACACAAATACAAGACACGACATCGCATCGTCGTACGACGCGACATCGTGGCACGATGCGACGTCGTGAAATTGTAAAATGAATTTAAATTTTGCATCTTGTCACATGAAGATAAAGTTCATTTTGGATTTATGCATTTCTACGACACGACGTCGCATCGTGGCACGATGTCGTGTCTTGTTATTTCGTTTTGGCCCATAAGTGTGGGCATCCGCCAAACATGATTTTGAAATAGTTTATTTTTCTGATTGAAATTGACATTCTATCATATATCTTGGATTAACAATTTTCGGACCAACGACCAATTAGTTTCATGTTATTATTGCTATGATATATCTTTAGCTAGGCTAGACCTTTGTTTTTGAATATGTTATTTTTTACCGGTTATATGAGGGCCACAATTTAGTGCTAGTTCACGTTATTGTACGACCTAACTCCACAAGAAATAGGGTTCGTAAAGCTTTTTGAAAACAATGGAATTGTATTTTTTCCGGTAGTCCTTGCTATAAGGATCTACAAACTCTATTCTTCGGTCTTTAATTTTTCCTCATAGCAATCCTTATAGCAAAGACTATTGGAAAAAAACAAAGTTTCCTTATCTATTGTACAGTCGCCGTCAGATATATCGCAGCATATAAGACGTTCATAAATATGTGAACATGTACTGTAACGCCCAGTCAATAAGAGTCGTGTTCAGATATTTATGAATACCTTACATGCTACGATATGTCTGATGGCGACTGTACCATAACGTTGGGTCGGTTTTATTTTAAAGGTGCGTCGTGTTTTTGGGAATAATAAAACGAACAGGTCAATGGTATGTATTTATTTGACAACAGCAATTAGATTCATTATATTTTTTACGAGTTTGTCTGCCGCATGTCTGCGAAGATTCCTTCGTTATATGGCTGGAAATACAGACTATTTATTCATAGTGCATTTATCAAGATTCGTTATGTTGAAAGACTTATATTTTATTATTATTGTGTATATACAATCTATTTTGTTATAGTCTGAGTATCATTTTTTAATATCCCAAATAGAAATTATTGCTCACATATTCAACCTTTTTTCACATGTTTTGCAATTCTTTAAAAATTGTTACTAGGTATACTTAAATTTATTACTACAAGTAAATTAAACCATGTCAATGGTGGCTATTATACGTATAAATATAACAGCGTTTTTCTAATGAATTGTACTAAATTATAGTGAGTGACTAATTAAATTAGGTTTCAAAATTGTAAATATCATAATATTTTGTCAATAAATATATTGCACTTACCATTAAAATATAAAGACTAGAGTATTTTTGGTACTGTTAGAGCTTAATTCTAAAAATAATATTATCAACAAATCAAAAAACGTGTAAAAAGTTTTTTCAATAACATTAAAAACAAAAAAATATGCAATTTGACTGGAATGTTTACTTTCGGACTAGAAAATTAAAATATTGTTTAAATTAATAAAAATATTAATAAAAACAGATTTGTATCCTCTTATCCAGGCTCGGTTGAGCTTACAAATAAAATTCAATTATAAATTATGCCAAGACTTAATCACTAGAATTCCTCGATGTCCATGTAGGTAGCCACAACTGTAAGCGTGTCCGTTCCGTGTCTAAACTATCGTGAACAATTGAATAATGTAGATTACTACATACAATTCTCGCTTGCGAGTCCAGTCCCGCACCTCCGACGAGTCGGGCTAAATCAACTGAGGAGTATCTTTTCAAAAGGGTTTATTTTGTATGGCTTGCATAGAGAAATAAGCCCTTTTGAAAGGTACTCCTCAACTTGTCTTATTTAGTGAGCATCAATATTTCGTAAATAAAGCGAGCCCAGAAAAATAGGTAAAATTACATACAAGTTTGAATCAGGCTGCCGACGAAACGAAAAAAAATTAGTTTCATGCAAGAAAGTCAAACGTTATTAAACGTTAACTTCTTCACTAAATAACGCTAATAAAGATGAATGTTAGTTCCCGTTCTGCTAATAATTTACATGATTTTGGCCCGTATGTAGGTAGGTACATAAGAACACTTAAATATATTTACGAGTATTACATACAGTACAATAAATAGTGTAGAGACAAATATAAACAAGTATTTTTATAAGTACATGCGCTAATAATTTCAGTTATCCTTCGGCTGACGGACTTTGTAATTATTAACCAATCTAAGGATTTCTGTTTTAATATCAATCGTTAATATTATAGGCATTAGGCGCCAGGACTCGTGCAATAATTATCATTATCACATTTAGTCACTTACACTAGGTATAAAACAAAATTAAATAAAAAAATCGAATCAAATGAATAAATAAAAATAAATTAAGACAATCAAATTATTAAATCAGCATAATTATAAAGTCAGGTCCTGACGCCTACATATTCTTTCTTGGTAAGCCAGCGTGCTATGCCAATTTAATGTCATTATTATCAATTTTATCAAATAATTTAACTTCGTCAGCGATGTATCTTTTCTTAGATATTTTGTTTGAAGCTCTACTTGCTTCGATCTTAGTTTCAGTTTAGAAGCATCCAAGGGTAACACGAGGACTTAATATCAAGTAAAGAAAGTTAAATAAAAATGTGACTAGTGGCCATACCAGTATAAATCATAGGAAGGTATATGAAGCTTGCAAGAGCAAAAAGATGAAAGAATAAAAAAATAAACTGGTTAGAGACGTCTAAATGAAGTTCAGAGTTCAAGTAAATGCTTGCCAACTTTAAATAATATTCGTTATTGGGTGGCAGAAAAATATCTAAATGATTTCATCTTCAGCTCATATCAAGAAATCTCCAGTGTGTCACAAGGTAGGTATGTCTTGTCAGCGACATAGTAAGTAAGGATCTTGGTGAAAAAAAAAATAGGGACCAAGTCAACCCGCACCCAATAGAAATATGGGCAAATTTTTATTTTGTTGTAGTTTTTTTTTTCTCAGATTTCAATAAAATTTGGTGAGTTGGTAAAGTTGCTTATTCTGAACAAGGTAAGCCCAATTTCACGATATGTCCTACAAAATTTTCCATTGAGTTACAAAAAATCCATACATTTACATCTGAGAAAAAAAAAACTACAACAAAATAAAAATTTGCCCATATAGTGACCTAATGTAATATTTTTGGATGTTGGAATTGTTGAACTTATAATCATAAAAAAAATCTATAACTCCGACCGTTTACCAAAACTACTGTCAGCTACACAACCCTTGCCATGAATTTACAGTGACCGTAATACTCGATGGCGATCGAATTGTATGGAGAATTAGTTCTACAAAGTAATCACTAGGGGGCGCTGTAATATTCTCCATACAAATCGTTTACGCTGTCGCTACCGAGTACGGTACGTTTACTCATGCTTAGTGTACAGTTCTTGAATGGGAGTATTTCACTTCCCCGAATTTCATTTGTCATATAAATGTATCACTTGTCATATTTTTCATTTACCATAAACTTTTTATTTCATAAATCATACTCTTCGGGATTTCTTTAATACATTAATGGAGAAATCATTAGGTTAGGTTTGTTTTATGGGTGAATCAACTTTTTGTGTTGTTTACTCTGTCCCCGTTGTCCAAGTGACATCTTCATACTGTTTAATAGAAAAATGCTTAGGTTGTCCGAGGGACAAATTTTGCGTAACCATAGAAACAAGGTGCACTTAAAAGTTGATTCACCCTTATTGACAGTCCCGAAAAATTTCAGCTTACAGAGAATAACAAATTTATGACAAGTGAATAATTATGGCAAGTGCTATATTATGGCACACGAAATTTGGGCAAACGATAGAGAACCTTCTTGAATCAGCTCACGTCGACTCATTGTCGCTCAGCTCGTCGACTCACTCGCCCAGCTCGTCGACTCACTCGCCCAGCTCGTCGACTCACTCGCCCAGCTCGTCGACTCACTCGCCCAGCTCGTCGACTCACTCGCTCAGCTCATGTTGACTCACTCTCGCTCAGCGGGCTTCGGCGAGCGCGACCAGCTGCGCTCGCTGGAGCTGCAGTAGCTGCCGCTGGACTGCGACGGACTCGGCCTGTGGTACGGGATCGGCCGCTTGCGCGCGCTGTGCGGTTAGTGCGAGTTAGTACGATGCAATGGAGTTAGTAGGGTTATAATGCAGTTAGGTTAGTGAGGAGTTCTGATTAAGATTCAAGTCCGTTGCACAACTCTTCAAGATTGCTCAAATAATACACGCCTTGTAACAGTGTAAGGCTAAACCGCAGTTTTTTGACGTCTAGATAATTGATCTTCAAAAAATAATCAGATTTAGCAAATCAGCGTTTCTTAGACTCACTGAATAAATAGAGTAGGGTTGCACTGTTCGATTCAAATTCGCAATAAAATTGGAAAGTGGTAGCGGTCTAATTTTGGCATAAACAACACGCACGAGTATAATTTTATTGCAATGCGTGTGGCGAATCACTATGGTCAAGCCAAAATGAAAGTGCCGACGGAGCCATAAACATTAGGCCAGACGTCTCACTCGCTCTATAGAAGAAGCAACGAGTGCGAGCGAGAGGGCCGTGCAAATGATTTATGACACTATCGGCACGCTGATCTTCGTCACTGAATATATCAGCAGAAATTATGCAACGTTGAATATATAGTTCATTTGCTCCATTGTCTAACCTATGACCGCCAGTCTGATATCTCATGTAACAACTCGGTTTCAAAACAACCGTCATCAAATTTACTATCAGTTCATGCACTATTAGTCCATTGAATAAAAAGTTCTAGAGTGCGTGAGTTAGTAACGTAAGATGTTTCTTCGGAAACATGTCAAGAGGCCCTAGGTAATAAACATACTAAAACCCCGGGACACTAGGAGGAGCCCCGGAGTGGGGGGAGGGGGGGAAAGGGTCCATTTTTTCATTTTTCGCTTAAATCTCAAAAACGGTACATGTTAGAGAAAAACTTTCAAGGAAAAGTTGAAAGGCCATAAAATTATCTACAAGTTGTACCTAAATAATTTTTTCCTATATCCTACCGTTTCTGAGTTACACGCAGTAAAAAATGATTTTGGCTCAAACAATTTCCCCATACTACATACCCATGTTTATCACATCAATCGATCAAAAAATATTTCTTTCTTCCAAAAAACTCAAATGTGCAACTTGTGACCGGTACTGATAGATTGCTCTTAATTAGGTCTATAATTGGTAAAGTAAACACATTCCTCCATGGAAGCCTTTAGGAGGAATCGATTGTCAAAATATTATATTAGGGTAGTTTGAGTTACTGAACTTGATCTTTTTATTTGTTCTTCCAAAAAAACTCAAAAGTGCAACTTGTGACCGGTACAGATAGATTGCTCATAATTAGGTCTATCATTGATAAAAATACCAGATTCCACCACGGAGGCGTTTACGGGGAATTGAATTTTATTAGGGTAGTTACGATACTTGAACTTTTTATTTTTTTTTCTTCCAAAAAGCTCAAAAGTGCAACTTGTGACCGGTACTGATAGATTTCTCTTAATTAGGTCAATCATTGGTAAAAAAACACATTCCTCCATGGAAGCCTTTAGGAGGAATTGATTGTCAAAATATTATATTAGGGTAGTTACGCAACTTGACCTTTTTATTTTTTTTCTTCCAAAAAGCTCAAAAGTGCAACTTGTGACCGGTACTGATAGATTGCTCTTAATTAGGTCTATAATTGGTAAAAAAAACACATTCCTCCATGGAAGCCTTTAGGAGGAATCGATTGTCAAAATATTATATAAGGGTAGTTTTCGAATTTTTCACCTTTCATGGGATGTAGCTCGAAAACGGCTGCGAATAGAAAAAAAATATTTAGGTACAACTTGTAGATAATTTTATGGCCTTTCAACTTTTCCTTGAAAGTTTTTCTCTAACATGTACCGTTTTTGAGATTTAAGCGAAAAATTAAAAAATGGACCCTTTCCCCCCCTCCCCCCACTCCGGGGCTCCTCCTAGTGTCCCGGGGTTTTAGTATGTTTATTACCTAGGGACTCTTGACATGTTTCCGAAGAAACATCTTACGTTACTAACTCACGCACTCTAGACCCCCCTTGGAGGGACTCATTCAATGGACTATATGTGATAAATGAAAACGACTTCATAATCTGTAAAATCATGCACTATCAGAAAAAAAAAGTTGAACACTATTAATAAATTTCTTACCTTTAATTCTGGCCAAATCAAAGTAGCAATATAATCATAAAAACACTCAGTGGTCTTAAATGTACATTGTTCTAAAAGTTTCAAAGTTACAAAATAGCGCTACCATGCAGCGATAACGAAACAAAATAAAAACTCAAAATTATAGGATAAATTTTAATGAGATAACACAAATTGTTGAACAAAACACACTCAAAATAAATGTCCTTCGATAAAATAGCACGTCACGAACTACTGGAGTCGTCTCGGGGTCCACATACAAGGCATCGGGCATTATCTTCTTCTATATTTGTATTTATTTGACGTTAGATCTACAACGGGTGCGCTACGGAGGAAAATATTCCCATTAGTTCATCTATTCGACCTTACATGGCACCAAAACAGACGAATCGACAATGGACTTCAGCATTGTCAGACTGCAGTATAAAATATAATTTATTTCCTAATTTCAAATTAATTTAACTACTTATTTACGTATTTAATTTCTTAAAACTATATTAGTAGTAGCACACCCATGTTAAATAGTAAATTTGAAAATTATTAACCCAATTTCATTCACGCGACACTCAACTTTATGAATACAAATTCAACTACAAATAAATACTGTATGTTAGTTAAATTACATCTAGAAATCTGTGGCCCAAGTTTATCAATTATTGGTTAGATGCACACACACAATATATATGTATAGTATTTACAATCTGTGTCAATATGAATCATGTTTACATTATGAACAGACTCACTAAATATTCAGAAGTTCGTATAAAATAATTACAACATACATAATGTGAACACAAAACCATATGCATTCTCACAGCCTATTGTCTAGATCTAGTCCAAGCAAATTACTGATAATAATAAAAACAACGTCCGATTTATCAATGTATTGGAAATATTTCGTAAGGATAGGTAATTACAATGCACATAACTTAAAACTACACTACACTAGCACACAGTGACGCCACTAGTCGGAGCTACTCGTGGACTCTGAACTCGTGCTATGCTTTCGTGACTTTTTTCTATAAAAGATGAAAGAAAAAATACATATATATGTGAAAAAATATGTTGCCATAGTATGGAAATGGGTGGGTTGGATGCTATTAAACACATACATTATTGTCATCATCATTAATATAATGGTACGAAGTTTTGCATCCGTGATAAGAAATATTTCTTAATCTGCTCCATAGAGCATTTATCAGTGTTCGTTAAACATTAGTATGATTACAAATAGGTATTAATATCACACTAAGGCTCAGGGAACAACGTTGATAACACTTTTCCATATTAAGGCAAACGGCAAAAAATAAATTAGAAGCCCAAATATTAAAAATTAGCATAAGAAAAGCGACACACGAACAACGTTAAAACTGAAAATAAAAAATGCAAACAACGACGGCCATCTAAATGACGGTATAGAAAACGTATTAAATTTTCAATAACCGCCATTTTTGTAGATGTTCCTACGGCAGCCCAAAAAGAAAAGAGTGCTTTAAAAACAGAAAACGTTGTAATATTGATTCACTGTTATTTAATATTTGTTTTGAAATGGAGCGTTTTTATTTAAAAATCTGCATTAGTAACTAAGAAATCTGTCAATGAATCAATAGCACTTGGGTTTTATCAGAATATGTTTCACTCGAAGCATTTCCGAATAAAATCCTTTACTTTTAGCACTACAAATGGTCAACTAATAAATTTCTCTCACGTCCTCTGTCAACAGATATTGGCTCGAAAAATATCGTGATTTCGTGGGAGGTAGGGCGAAAATACCCAGGCTGAGGAGTATCGAGAAGTATTAGATGACCAGTACCCATGTTAAGTCCAATTTACAGATCCAGGCGCCAGCCAGTCCACAACGTTCCCTTAATTTTACACGAGGTTTAGTGGATTTCGATCGACTCCGAAATATCACAATCGGGACCCGATTTTCTAAATGTAGTAGGTCAGCATCTCTACCATAACTATGAAAGGCGACTCTTCTCGCGCGACTCAAGTTATCTGCCTCCTTCCATTTAATACAGTGTGATAAAGGCGGGTGAAGCTGTCTCGCGCGACAAGTGAAGTCGCAGCCATGGTATAAGAAAATAAGGTCCGGAAAACTCCGGCTAGTGAGATTTTCTAAGTCACCGATTGGTTGCCGCTTTATGGTAACTAAATAATAGTAAGTAGAAATTTGAATGCCGCCATTCGTACCAAAATAATAAAATTATGCATTTATGCATTACAGTTGGCTTTTTCATTAACTAAATTAATTTTGTTGTAATACTTAATTGATTTAAATCACTCACGATTATATGAGATTCATACAGAAAACAAGGGAATCGGGGAGTATTATGATACACCACTGGCAACACAGAAACGGATCTACAGTACCAACCAATCAATCATGACGCCAAAAGTCTCGTCCGTCATTACGGAGTGCCATACCTTATTTTCTTATACCACGGTCGCAGTTAGTTGTGCTAGAGGGGCAGACGCGATGTTTTTTTTTTTTTTTTTTTTATATAGTGTCTGGGAGTGGGTGGGTGGACTAGCGTTGCCCGGAGCCGGTAGTGGGTGGGGTGGGGTGGGGTGGGTGGTGGGAGGTCAGCCAGGCTCTCGCGTCGGGCTTCACCTGGTGATGCGGCGGCGGTCGAGGAAGCTGGGCGAGCCGGCGCGCCGCGGGATGGAGGGCGAGCGCGAGCGCGGCGCGCGCGGCCGCGGCGACCGCCCGACCGATCTACGGTAATCGGCGTACACGCCCGTCATACTTCTGTATCGGTATGAGCATGCATATACGGAAACAAAATGTACGTGTTAATGCCGTCGGAGGGGCCTTTTTTTTTTTTTTTTTACGTCATAGGGGGCAAACGAGCATACGTATCGCCTGATGGAAAGCGATAACCGTCGCCCATAAACACCTGCAACACCAGAGGAGTCACAAGTGCTTGCCTACCCGGAGGACGAAGATAGAATGCCTCTATGCTAGTAATTTCACCGGCTATCTTACCCCCACACCGGAACACAACATTGCTGTTTGGCGGTGGGTTAGCAGGCAAGACGGTAGTAACAATCCGGACGGACCCTGCACGAGGCCCTACTACTCCAAAAGGGCCTAGAGTCTGTCAAATTCTATAACCCGTGCCGGGTTCGGATAGGGTTGTAGTGCCGACTGTTACTCGCGATAATTTGAGACAAACTTGACAGGCTCTATTCGCATTTACTTACAATTTATCGAGAGCTTTCCGGAAGATTGTTCGATCCCTTTTAAACGTCACGATCCAATATGTGGGTGGATCAACTTTTTCTTGTTGTTCTTCTGTCCCGTCACCCAGGAGACAATGGCGATTAAACTTCTTAGAAAAATGTTGATAATTTAGAATATTGGTATTTTCAAGAGACATTCTAAATAAGAATTAGCTTATAACTGCTGCAATTGCAACATTTTTGTTGAATATTGCAACCGAAAATCGTAGTTTTAAAGAGTAACCCAGGGGACATGACCATGGTAACAAGCAACAGAGAAAAGTTGACTGACCCATAACTAATTCAATTTAAATTTCAATTCAATTCTACATTTTTTAAAATGAACTTACCCATCCGTGTGACATCGAACAAACTTTTACAAACTTCATTTTGAAAACACTTCAGAAATTTTACTGTATAATACTCCCAATATGAATGAAATGAAAATATTAAAACTTGCACATTCTAATACACTTCAAACTCGTGGCATTATTTATCTTATCTTTCTTTCATATACTTTAAGTAAATACAGTACAATTTCTTAACTCATATAGATAATCTCTCCGCTTCAGTCGGCCACATATAGTCCGTGTTTGCAATTATATAACCGACAAATAAATGATCCTAAATTAGTCCTTAACAGTTAATCATATAATTCTCACCCCCAGGGAAAACTTGCGAATTTGAGTGTGTTTTATCTTCCTACCCATCCGTATTATTACACATTACGTCGGGTATACATTTGGTCTCCATCCATCCATCTCCAGTAACTCGCTGTTTCACCAGTAAGTCTGAGACCACCGCACGTGAAACCGTGTCGAAACGTCAGGCAATTAAGTTCAATAGTGCGATAGACCCGGTTCAATAAGTTTTAATTATGTGTACAAACCGCGAGTAAAGTGTTATGTTGCGTGTGTAAAGCAGATTCGCAAGTTTTCTATGGGGAGGAATCTTGTGCGGATAATTACCTGGAGGATCGCGTGGACGAGGAGCGCGAGGAACGAGAGGAACTGCGGCTGCTGTACGAGCTGGAGCGAGACGAGCGGGAACCTCTGCGTGTGAAACATTCCTATGTAAAATCAGTATGACAGACAGAGATGGAGTCACTTTCTGACGTCACTCCGTTCTGAATCCGGATCTGAATTCAGACTGTGTGGCCGGCCTAAGAGGCAACACTAAGTGCCAGATACACACAGTTGGACGCAAACGCTGGACAGAATTTGTTCCCTATGCGATGAGCTTAGGATTAAGTTTGATATTTTCCATGGTTCTGTGGTCTCAGCAAATAATAATGTATTTATTTCACGATTGATATTGTTTATTATATTAATGTTACTGTTTAAGCTTGCGTGTGGAACGTTCAGTTTTGTGATCCTAATAAAAAAACAGAACCTGAATCAGATGAGAACAGATTTGAACCAGTGAGCTCTAAGATCAGATCAGCATCATCTTGGTCATTCTGTTTATTTGAGTGACTTTGATCTTAAAGGTGTTTGGGTCACTTTTTTGCAAATTATTTCCTACTTGAAAGTTATTACTTATCATCGCAACTTGACAAGTAAATGTATCCTTTAGTTATTTATACGTAAACATACCTTGAAGACGAGTACGATCTGGACCTCGAGCGCGAAGACCTCGACCTCGACCTGGACCTGGACCTCGAGCGCGATGACTTGCCGCGCGACCGGGACTTGCCGCGCGACCGGGACTTGCCGCGCGACCGGGACTTCTCCCGCGACCGCGATTTGGACCGCGACGACCGCGACCGCCATCCAGACGAGCGTGACCAACTTCTTCTAGACCCGCTTCGACGCCGCTTCCGAACCTCCGGCGAACTTTCAACGTTCAAGGGAGTTTCCTTAGCTTCAGGCTCCTTCGGTTTCGGTTCCTCCGGTTTCTCGGGGGATTTTTCCGGAGTAGGAGTCTTTTTGACTTCGACCGGCTCGGAACGGGACGTGGTAGCGTCCTCGTCGCGTCGCCGTTCCATGGACGCTTTCGCTTTCTGCGCCAACCGCTGTTTTAAATCGTGAAACTCTTGCAAGTCTAGTTCGTTTTGCCGCGCGCGTTCGTCGGGCGGGAGCGTGTCCCCTTCGGACGCGTTGCCGCTTTCGCTAGAAGAGCTTCTCAGACAGGCCGCGGTGGGTTTGACGTCGGTCGTTTTCTTCTTCTTGTCGGGTACTCTGATGTATTTGCGTTTGTCTTTCTCTGGTAGCTGGTCTATAATGTCCCGGTAGCGTTCGGGGCTCCGTCGGGCGGGCGAGTAGCTGAGGCTGGAGGTGCTTCCGCTGCGATGGCGCGACCTGGACTTCCGGTGGCGCTCGTGGTTCTCCTTCTCTTTATCTCTATTTACAGTCTTCGGGGGAGACGGTTTCCGGCCGACGGACTTCCGGAATTCCTGACGGCGGTCGCGTGGAGGCGAGGCGCGTCGCCACGACCGGTCCGCGCTCGGCGACGATCTGCGCGCGCGCTCCGGAGTCGGCGACCTTCTACGGGAGCGGTCCGGTGTTGGAGATTTGCGGCGCGATCTGTCCGGTGTCGGGGATTTGCGGCGTGATCTGTCCGGTGTCGGAGATTTGCGGCGCGGTCTGTCCGGTGTCGGAGATTTGCGGCGCGGTCTGTCCGGTGTCGGAGATTTGCGGCGCGATCTGTCCGGGGTTGGCGATTTACGTCGCGATCTGTCCGGTGTGGGAGACTCGCGCCGCGCTCTGTCCGGGGAGGGCGAGCGTCGCCTCGAGCGGCTTCCGTCTCGCCTGTTTTCGACGGGTCTCACTACGCTCTTATACTTCTCCGCCTTCTTCGGTGACGGCGATCTTTTCCTTCTGTAGTCCGGCGACGGGCTCCTTCTCCGCGCCCTCTGCGGCGTCGGACTCCGGTCTTTAAGGAACCTCGATTTATCTTTAGCTTTGTCTTTGTTTTTGTGCGTCTCGCCCTCCGATTCCGACGACGAGTGCCTTTCGGGTCGCGAGTTTTTGTAGGATTTCACCTCTTTCCGGGAATCTCTGTCGCGATTTTTCGCTGGCGAACGGTCGCGTCGCTCCGGGGACGGCGAGCGTCTTTCTCGCGAAGGCGATCTCTTTTTCCTCTGAGGTTGATCATCATAGCTCTCTCTATTTCTCCGCGACGGCTCGTCGGTACTTTCTCTATTCCGCCGCTCGTCGTAACTCTCCCTATTCTTCCACCTCGGCGCGTCGTCTTCTGAACGGTCACGATTGTTTCTTCTTTTATCATTTCTGTCGTCCTTTTCCTTCCTTCCATAGGAGTCCTCCCGCTCGTCCCTTTTCTTCCTGAAATCTGTTGATTCGCTTCGCCGCCTTCTGTCCCTATCGTCCCGTTGCGGGCTGTTTCTACGATTTCTGTTGGCAGGCGCTTTCTCCTTCCTATTGTAATAGCTGTCCTCTCTGTTTCGGTCCGCAGACCCGGACTTCCGCCGGCGCTTGTCTGCGGGGGAGCCGCTGTGCTGGCGAGACTTGTCCGGGTCGGGGCGAGGCTCGCGCGCCTCGCGGGACGAGGAGCGGTCGAGGCGGTTCCGTTTGGGGGCCCGTTTCTCTGAGGGTTCTGCGGAGGGCTCGCGCCGCCTGTTGTCTATCTTGGTGACGTGAGACTTCTGTCGGTACTGCGGCGAAGGCTCGCGTGACGCGCTGCGATGCCTCGGGCTGTTTTCCCTCCTTCTGGACTCGTTTTGCCTCCTTTGCGGCGCTTCGTCTCTCTTGTCGTACTTCCTGTTCCTGTCCTCGAGGTCTCTGTTCCTGTGCTGACTGTCGTCTCTGTCGTTTGTTTCCTCCCGGTGCTTATCTTTCGACGCTTTCTTGTTTTTCACCGGCGAGCTGAAATGCAAGTGACGTAATTATTTCTCGGTTCCAGGACTGTCTGTTATTACTTGAACAGACTTTAAGGTGACAAAAGAACGACGCCTATATTTGTTTAGGTGTATGGCGCTTCTATTGCACTTCCATTGAAGTTGTCAGCGCGATACATTACGGTGATAAAGCAGGCCAATTACTTACAGGTGGCTCGGTGGGACAGGACTATTAATCATGACGTACGTTTATTGAAATACAATCATTATTGTTACACGGAAATAGTGTTGCGTGTTTGATTTATCGTGCAATATTTCGTTTTAACGTCACATTTACGTATAGCTACATAACAAAAATTTAACAGTTTTGCTTTGTTAAGGTAAATAATGAAAATTTAGTTTACACATATTAAGAACATTAATTACTTCCTCGCTTTAGGGTGCGTCTCCACTGAACCAGAGCGGAGCGGTGACGTGCGGGATCGACCAATCACAAAAGTGCAGCTGAGATACAGATTTCAACTCCGGTGATTGGTATACTCAGCACGCAAAACGGACCAATCAAATTCATCAGATATAAATGCACTTATTTTCGGCTTCACAAACACGCAGCCTGATTGGTTTTCTCCGCTTCGCTTCAGTGGGCAAGCAGCCTTAGAACCAGCGCACACTACTTCTTGTGGCCGCGACGGTAACATCTCTCTTTTTCTCACTTCGACCGTAGAAGAGACATATGTGCTGTCGCAGTCACAAGAAGCCGTACCTAAGTACCTACAGTAGATAATACCCTACCTATAGTAGTTAAAAAGCAACAAAATGACGACATATTCACCTTTCTCTGGTCGACGGCTGGCTGCTGCCGCGGCGTCTCGAGCTCGACTTTTTCTGTTTAAAATTCAACAAGAGAACATGAATAAAACAACGTCGTAGAAGATCGCCATCCAACACCAGTGCCAATACAAGAAGACTATAGTGGTAGGTAATGGCAAATCATATCAGTTCCGCTAAAATACGAGAAATTCTTCTCTTCAGACTCACAAATGAAAAAGCGAATCACAAAATCGTCTATACGAAGAATTTCCAGAATTAAAATAATATACCACTGTTACACATGCACTCTAATAACCATTTAGAAATTAATAGACGAAACATAATATTTAATACTAAAATAAAAATGTAAGCTATCATGTAAGCAAGTATAAATGAAATGTACAAGTATAATTAAAGTGTTGTAGAATGTTTCAGTTCATTTTTATCCATAACATTCTCATATAACAAAAAACTAAATAATATATATGTATATATATAAATGGTATAGTTCGATTCTTGGCACCAGTGCGAGTGAGATAGATATAATATTAGTAACACAATTACAATGTCAACATTGAGTATATAAGTAATTAAAATACATAAATACATAGACACAAAATCAAATCGTAATAACACTTCGGAAACGTACCTTATTTAACAAACGGTGGTGGTATTGTATACCATTTAAACATGTGGAGCATCCTTAATTAGTTTTGGGTAAATGAGAAGAGGGAGAATGTTATGGATTAGTTACATTTTCACATTCAATCACAGGACATTATACTGGCCGTGTCACGCAGAAACGTGCGGGTCCGGCTCGAAGGACCAGACGGGTACAGAAAGGGAACTGGCTACATCGCTAAGCACGGTATTCGTGGTGCTGTACCGCCGACAGCAAGCCGGGCGCACGTTTCTGCACAACACGCTTCGCGCACGGACAATATATAACCACCATCTGTTTAAAGGACTACGAACACCATGCATGTCAATAACTTCAATAACTGTGCACTCTAGGACCCGCGCAAGCGCCCGCTGATCGCTCGTTAGTCACAGATGTTAACTGAATGCGTTACCGATTGTCACGGAACAGGTACAATTTTAGTATTCACCTAACATAGTGTTTACTGAGTGTTATTGTTTTGTGATATACTTACAGTATACGTTATTTCTTCAGATAAAGATGGCTATCCTATGAAATGATGCACAGTTAAACAGATAATTTTTACTGTCTATTTCTTGTATTTACAGAAAAATAAACTAAAAAATGAAGTATGTAAGAAGACAGAAAACATTCACAAAATTGGATCTTCCCCCATTACAGACAGAGTTCAGTTCGAACGTGTGGGTACTTAGCTAAGATAGAAGCCGGGGGAGACGTTGCAACTGAACGTGATAGCTACGATTAGTTCGTCGTCTATTGCAAAAGTAAGAAGAAAACGGGGCGGTGTAAGGGAAGTTTAAGAAAAACAAAATAGTGGCGCCCATGTTCAGATGCAGAGGGCGGTGCGAAGTATTTAAGATCCCTTCAAGCCAATGTCGACTGGAAAGTAAGGAGATACTACATCAGCTATTCGGGGCCCTCGAAGCTATGGGATGAGGTGTGTGTGTGTGGAGGGAGCCCAGGTGAACTCTAGATAGGACACGTGTAAAAAGTAATCTCAAAATTCAAACAGTTTCCCAAGTCCCAAAGTATATGAAATTATAACCATCATTGTTAGAACATTTGTGTTCGAAGATTACATTTTCTCCTTTTAATTATAACAAAACGAACTTCTATTTCTCTTGATAATTGCGCTTTAAAACTTTGTAATGGTGAGTTATTCAAAAACGTCCCACTCCAAAGTCTATTTATACCTTATTCTAAAGATTTCTAATGTTTTGACGGATGTTTTCAAATTAATTTTTCAATGTTTAAAACAAAATTTCTGTGGCCAGGCCAAAATGAAAAACATACATTTTGGCAGAAATGGACAATACTTGATAAGGATATTTGATCAATCAAACAAAGCAAATATGACTGGTGATCGCGTGAAACGTTTTTAAATAACCATCATATCATAGTAGCATTTATTGTTGTAGAAATAGCATTCGTCACCGACTTATCAGCAAGAGGCGAGCACAATCTTCGACATCAAACGCAACTATGATCCAGCAAGTCTCGTTAAAAACATAATCTTCGTGTCCTACTCGGAGGCGGGCAGTGGACGACTTCAAGTAACAATTTTTTTTTTTTTTTTTTATGTCATAGGGGGCAAACGAGCAAACGTATCGCCTGATGGAAAGCGATTACCGTCGCCCATAAACACCTGCAACACCAGAGGAGTCACACGTGTTTGCCTACCCGGAGGACGAAGATAGAATGCCTCTATGCTAGTAATTACCTTCTTTTTCCTCCTGTCTTCGTCCGAGCTGTCCGAGCGGTCGCTGCCGGAGCCCTCGGAGTCGCTCGAGCTGTCCGTGTCCCGGGACTTGGACCGCTTTTTCTTCTTCTTGCTGGAGTCTTGCCTGTGCGGGAAACGGTGGTTAGTGTTGCGGTTCACAAGGAGATGATGCGCATTAGCGTGGAAGTTTATGTTTTAAGTAAGGGATTTTGTTAAGAAACCATAATTCGATGGACTAATTTGACAGCTGAAAGTATTCAAATATTCTATACGTCTGTATTTCACAATCGTGAAAAATTACAGACAAGAGATGTGCGGAAATTGTGACGTATGCCATCAAATTCCCTATGTCAGCAGTGTTACTTAACCTTTAAATGCATGATGATGTATATTTACACGTAACTGTAATGAAACAAGTCAACATCGGAATATTGTCAATAAAGACTGTCAAGATTGTCCCGAAACCTCAGACTGACGTGGATTTCGTCGCTAATTAGGTACATTTCAGAAATAAAACGAGTGTAATTGTATGCATTTAAGGGTTAACTATTTCCACGATTGTGAAATAAGCACCTGTCAGGACATATGACTGTCAGTTTAGTTTTTCAAATTATGGATTCCAGCTAGTACTTCGGATATTTACTTATTTATTTTTAAGTAATAGAGACCCTAACCTTCCGAACGAGACATGCCACTTTCGTACTATGGGCTGCACAACTGCATGGCCTATTCATGAATGAATTCATTCATAAAGAGGCCATTCAATTATGTAGCTCATGATACACCAAACTCTTTGGTTCAAGAATACAAGTAGGCACATAACATAATTATGTAGGGGCAAGTGCTGTACCTGTGGACGGTTTTACCTGTGGACACTACTCATACCAAGAAAACGAATAACCATAGACCAATAGCAATCACTTATTTGAAAAGCATTTTTTTCATATGGCAACACTAGCTAATCGCCATCTTTAAGGATGGCAGAAACTGAGTGTTTTGTGGCTGCCGAAAGTTTCTGTGACAAAAAGTAAGATTTTTTTCCTTCTTTTTAAGTATTTTTATGCAAAATCTGCAAATGTTAAGGGTGTCTTTGCAGTGGCATATTAATTTATGTGGTGTAAACGTTATTTCTACAAGATTTCGTTAGTCGTAGGTAGCATTAATAGTGACCGGTATGAATTCAAAATAAAAACCGCCAAAATTGTACCTGTGGACACCTCCGTAAATGTACCTGTGGACTGTCCATAGGTACAATTATACTGAATGTACCAGTGGACAGTAAAATTCATATTTTTGTTTTATTTAGTGCCTCGTAGTAAAACTGGGAAAAAAGAAACAAGATATGCCTGGACATTCTGACTTCAGTAAGGAAAGCCATAGAGACGTTTAAAATCCCAAATTCGATAATCTTTAAATACAAAAAATAAATTACTGTCGAAATACTGGTGAAGAAGGCTTAGAACTCCTTAAAAATGATATCAGGAGGATCTTTTGCAATACTGAGGAGCAACAGCTGTATGATTACTTAAAATTATATTGTTATTGATTGTTGAATATTTTTCATAAAGAAAATGAGGTTTTTCCTTAAGAATGTAAAGTGTCAAACGATAATTATGATACTCTGCTGACTATGGAGGCTTTTGAAAGTCCCATAATTATACTTGAGATTCTGCTAAGAATATATTACATTTCAAGAAGAAAAAAAAGTAATTATGATATGCAGAACAACTTATAATTACACGTTGATTAATTGTATGTTGTTAATTACGTTATTTTAAAAGTTTATTCTGTTTCAAGGAATGTTGTTGATTATTGTCCATAGGTACGTTACCGTCCACAGGTACGTTGTTAGTGTCCATAGGTACAAACAGTAGATGTACCTATGGACAAAATGAGTATTTTTAAACAAAATCTTTTATCCGCTATCTCCGGATAGCTAGCGTAGAAAACATATGTGAACTTTAAAGATTGTTTAACTGTGATTAAAACAAAATAAATAATTTATTAGTAATACGCGTAGTTTTTGTCTAACAACTGGTTAAAGGTCAAATTCTGGAAAGTGTCCACAGGTACAGCACTTGCCCCTACACTGTACAATGTAATGCAAAACTATTGTCGACGAAAGTGCTCACTGGCAGTCTATAAACACAACAACTCTTAACTTACAACACACGTCGTATTCAAAAGGTTAGAGAATAATACGGTGCATTCAGGGCTTTCAATTCCGGTATTGCCTTGTATGAAAATAACAGAATTTTCGATACTGGCCACACTAACCAATTCCGGAATTGAAAACCCGGCGCATTATTAAAATAAACAGCACTAGGTACTATATCTGTACCTGAGAGCCAACATGTCGTCCAGTTTGTTTTCCATGCGATTAAACTGCTAAATGCGAGTGTACTTAAATATAATACCGTAAAAATCAATGTGAACTTTGGATTCATTTGAATTTTAGGCACCGCATTAATTTATAGAATGATTTTTCCAATCAATGCTCCTTACCTTAATGCAAAGGAAATAGAAAATCTGGTAAACTATGAGATGTTATCACTATGAGTTACGAAAGGCCCGTCAATAAGATTTTGAGGTTGTATTTCAAATCCTGTAAGTTCACGTATGTTCTTGTGTGTTACAGATTTCATCTTTAAACATATATCATTTTGACTTGGCAACTCATGTTATTAAAGGAAAGTAATTAGATGTTTATACCTTTTACCTTCAAAGTAAAAATGAGAAACCCAAAATGAATGTACATTTCATAAATAAGATATCCTTATTCCAATCTAAATAATAGTACTAAAAATCTATTGCAGTTACCATACCTACGTATGAAATCCCATAACAATTTTCTCTCGCTGAAATTAGCAAAAAATATCGGCTAAGTTTATATTCAAAAGATTGGATAGTAATAAATGTCCATAAAAGAAAATAAGCTATAGTACTTGCCTCTTCGACAACGGAAGCATCACCTGCCTGGGTTTAAAAATCTATGAGAATATAGCCAACATTACAATTATAAACATGCAATCCAACATAACAATAATAAAACATACATATTTAGTAACAATACCCACTTCTCTTTTTTGTTTTTCTTCGATTTTTTCTTCTTTAACTTCTTTGTTTCAGGTGACGCACTGGAAGTAAATAAAAACAATTGTAAACAACTGTGTATAATAAACATAATGATCGTAAACTGTCAACTTCCATTGTTATGATTATGATATAAAGTAGCAATCTCATACTGCTAGTACCACTACTATTGCTGGTAAAAAAATGGATTGCTTTAGACCAATTTATTAATGCTACTAAAAGACAGCGAAAAGTTTTGATAAACAATGGGATTGACAATCGTATAGTATAAAACAAAGTCGCTTCCTTCTGTAAGTCCCTATGTATGCTCAGATCTTTAAAACTGCGCAACGGATTTTAAGGCTTTTTTTTAATAGAAAGTGATTAAAGAGGAAGGTTTATATGTACCTATAGCACATGCATAATACAACATTACACCCGTGCAAAGCAGGGGCGGGTCACTAGTTATGAATTTAGTTAAAAAGTGAAATTCAATCTAAGATGTTATTAGTAAAAGATTCTAAGAAATTATCATTAGACCAATTTAGAGAAAGGTCTATATAGTTTCCAGGAAAAAACCCTAATTCCCTTCCCTTTACACGAGGTTTGAGCTACTCTAGGGAGCTGGGGATGATCGCTAGGTATCGTCAGCAGACTCGGTTCTTAGCATTGAGGGACTGATTGAGGACGTGTGTCCCTGCCCTATTGTCCGAGGCCTGCACTACACCTCGAGATGAGCACACTGGCAAGCCGCGGACGCGGTACCGTTGCGCCTGCTGCCACAGACAGTATAAACAGATACCTCAGCTCCGGCTCATAACTGGAGCGATAACTGGACATGCTTTACTAAACAAGCACTTATTCACTTTAAGCCTACGTGGAGGCCGAACATGAATGTCCTGGTGTTGCCAAATACCGGACCCAACACCTCGGTTCTCTAAGGTCACTCCCAGAAGTCATCGGCAACATCAAGAGACTGCTAGGCTTTCTGGTAGGTTTGGCAAGAGTAGTGCCAGCAACACTTCGCGGCGCATCGTATAAGACGTCCAGTTGCGGAAAACCAGCCCGCGCTAACCTACAACCTACCTAGCAATGTTCGTATTGTTGTGTTCCGGTGTGGGGGTAAGATAGCCGGTGAAATTACTAGCATAGAGGCATTCTATCTTCGTCCTCCGGGTAGGCAAACACTTGTGGCTCCTCTGGTGTTGCAGGTGTTTATGGGCGACGGTAATCGCTTTCCATCAGGCGATACGTTTGCTCGTTTGCCCCCTATGACATTAAAAAAAAAAAAAAAAAAAAATACCTCCGCTTCTTTTTCTTCTTGGCGGTGGGCGGGCGCTCGCGCTCCTGGCTGGGCGTGCGCACGAGCGGGTAGCGCTGCGCCTGCTCGCGCGCGCGCCGCTCGGGGTCCAGGCTGGAGCCCTCCACGAAGCGCGGCGAGATGCCGAACGCGTCGCGCAGTCTGGCGTTCTTCTCTTGCTGCGCCTCGGCGACCGCGTGCGTTTCGCGCACGCTGCAAACGGAATTAAATCAATATGGCGGCGTAAACACAGCTGGTTTCTTCGGAAGTTATGAGATGCGGAATATTGTTAACAAACATTGGGTAGTTGTATATCGTCGCTACTTTGAAAACCTTGTATTTCATTTGGTTTTAAATACGAATGTAGTACCTCTACGAAGCACACGCACTCGCAGTACTCGCGTTAAGTTATTCACATTATCAGCCTTTCTCAAAGTAGTGTCGATATTCTATAAATAATCTAATGTAATATAATTTAGTGTTACAAATTTCATCTTCATAATGGCGATGGCATACAGCTTTGTTTGCATAGAAACAAATTCCAATAATGTTGATTAAATTATGTCAAAAGTGAGATACAAATAACAACAGCACATTTACACAAAGTTAACGGAACCTACAACTGACGCATTTGTCTGAAGTGAAGCGTTTCCTAATAAAACTTCAAAGAAGACTAACGAATATTTACCTGACGAGCACTTAAGTGCGCTAGAAGTGGGGAAACATTAAAATAATTTAACATACTTAATCCACACCGATTAATTTCCTAATAACAAGCACATCAGTAACCGGCGTTCTACGACCGGGTATGAAATCGTTTAATTTCCAATCAACTCGATAGCGCGACTAGGATTCAATTAACGATCGGCCTACATGCACGTATAGTAATCGATAAATGTATGCACACCTTATCACGGACCGCATGGACTTCCTCTCCTCGTCATTGGAGAGACAGACCTGCAAATTGTCGTTAAAATTGCGTTCGGCCGCAGCACAACCGCAGCGGCAACAGCAGGAACCTCGTAATCCAGCGAGAAGGGTCCGGAGCGCCGGTTCTAACGCGTCGGCGACATGCGAAGGTCCTTGCTGCTGGGGAGCTGGTAACGCTAGAGGTTCCGGAGTCGGTTCTGGATCGTGCGAGCTGGCACGCGGCCGCCCGCCTCGCCCCGGCCCGGCAACGACCGCCTGGAACGTTCCGCGCCATAGCCGTTCGAAAACTACTCTATTATTGGAGTCGCGCCGCGACCCCCTGCCACGTTGCATCTTAAAACTAGTGGAAGACTTGGTTTCTTAATCTAAATGACTAATACTAATGGAAGACCGTCGTGATTGTGGGGGCGGGGGTACTCTAGCGGCCGGCGGCGGGCCGGCGGCGCTACTGAGCGCGGCGGGCCGGCGGGAAGCGCAACGCGCGCAGCCTGCGCAAACAACGGATGCGAGACGCACAAAGGGAGCGCTCCCCTTAACCCCCACGGGAAAACACTGATTATTTTCCCCGCTCTGGGAATTCCACAAACGTTTCGCGACGTTTAAGCGTACTTAAATGCTTAAAGGAAAAGTAATGAGGAACATGGTTAACGAAGTATACTCTGCAGGTTTACAATATGAAGTGAATAAAATTAAAGGTATGAATGTCAATTAAATGCATCATATCCATACCATTTCGCATTTACTGTCTTTCTTGAGCCAAACTAGTATGAGGACTCGGCGATGGTATACATAATAGAATTGCAAAAATTCATGACAAGAAATATTTGAGCTTATCAAGTTATCAGTATCACTCAAATATTTGTCCTCGTCGAGATTCGAACATAGGACGCCTAGCTTCGTTTATAGCTGCTACGGTTAGGCCTTGTAATTCCGGAATTAGTATCAGAAATTCCGGAATTTTCGATACTGCCCATACAAGCCAATTCCGGAATTGCAAGCCCTAGCTGCACTCCACGCTACAAGAAGCTGCATGAACGTATCGTAAAATATACTGCATAATCAAAATATTAGCTTCATCCGATGCAATCGATTGCATTTTAGACTTCACGACTATTAGGCTGAACAAAATCTTACATTCACTTTTATACTTATGCTGTATTGTTATCAAGATTAAACCAATTATCTATAAAATTCAGTATTACTCTACCCTATTCGTTCGAGCAAAGCACGAACTGAATTCCTACGAGAGCAAACATAAAATTCAATTCGCGAATCGAATTAAACAAATCTTATTTCGCTTCATGTAGGATGAGAAGACAACAATCATTCAAATGTTACTTAACATAATTTATGCAGCGCGCTGGCTGATATAACGCTCAGTGCAATTTTGTTTACTTCAAGATGTGTTTAAGAAATTAGTTTATAATGTATTATTGCGGAATGTAGCATCGAGACAAACCAAAATGGTTTAACGATGCCGTTATAATAAAATGTAATTTTGTTTGTACTTACTTATGAAATAAAAAAAAAATAGCACAACTATGCCTCCTGTCGCAACCCGTCACTCTCATACTGTACTGTACAGAAAGAGATAGGTAGTATATCTCGCGCGAGAAGGAGTCGCATGCCACAGTTGTGCTAGAGCTGCAGGGATCGTAAAATACAAGCAAAATCTATTGAAATGACGTATGACGTACGTGACAACTTCAATGATTTTTTCTCGCATTTTACGAACCCTGTTTATGATTATGACAATATGAAATGGACGTGTAACCAATGTAAATGCGTTTATGATTCCAAATCGATCGTACATACATATACTAGTTATATTCATCTATTCATTTAACTGCCAACCAATTTGAAGTAGTATGGACAACATTTCATATTTCTAACAGGTGGAAATTAATATAAAGATCGAGAGACTTTGCGTTATGTAGGTACTTACATCCCAAAAAAATATTTGATTTAATTTATCGGTATGTACAGTATCTTATATTTCTAGAAAATGCATAAAATAACCGAAATCTACGACAACTGTGGCTGTAAAGAGTTGTGGTCTTCGGCCTAACCGCGAAAACAAAAGAAGCTGTCAAGCTCAACGTCATTCCTTTTTTTATTTTAATTAGACACGTCTAACGTAACCTTACCATTGTGTCATAGTCATAGTTTTGAAGATGAGCAAATTTTAATAAATAAATAATAAAATAATTGCCTCTTGTTTGCCTCTGTTGTAATGTTGAGTGTCATCTGTATTTGTATTTCTTTCTTATTCTTGAGGTGTGCAATAAAGAGTATTCTATTCTATTCTATAATTAGTAATCTCAGGAAAAATATAAAATCAGTGATTATGTTTTCTTTCTAAGCGGAATATAGAAAAGTGATAAAATTGTAGTCTTAAAGATATGAAATGTTTTCAATTATATGGTCCTTTCCAACTGCTGCAAATAAAGGCGGAAAGTGAATGAGGGCATCACAGTCCGCGCTGGTGTGCATGTGCACTTGTGCAGGTTATTTAGTGCGGTTTAAGGCGTGTAGTGAGCCTATACCTATACTGATATTCATAATCACCCATTTATTTTCAGAAATTATGTTTTATATTCAAATTATCCATGTAAAAATCGTATTAGTTGTCGAAGTGTGATGTTTAGCACGCCGCGGCTAGTCACAGTAATTACTAGCATGCAGCTGTCGCGTCAGTTTGGTCGCGTGATTATATTACTTAACGTTAAATAACATTCATGGGCAAAAATCGCTGCCTTAATTAGCCTTTACACGTGGGTGTGGTTCTGACTGTGATTATCAATCTGAAAGCAGGCCTATTTTAAGTGAGATTTAGGCAGAAATGCCATTAGGTTAATTAGTTAGACGCTGATTGTGTTATGCAGCTATTATTTTATTACACTTTCCTAAATTAGTCACTGGCGAGAAGGATGCATCATTATGTGAGACAAGTATGGAGATAATTCGATCTCACTCCTTCGTATTGCTGTATCCCTCTCGTCAGTAACTAATTTAGGAAAGTGTAATAGCCGCATTAGACCAAATCAGCTTTTAGCGAACTCTTCAAGGAAAACTGTTTTTTTTTTTAATGTTTATATACCTATATAAAGTAAAAAAAAACTGACATTGACAACGTATTTTCCCGGAAGCAATCACGAATTTAAAATTTGGAGACGTTCGTGCGTGAATACGACTCGCACTTGACTGGTTTTTAAATGTTAGATGTTGGTATTTGGTACTAGTTAGCCTTTTGGACACTTTACGTCAAATACAGAAGTGTCACTCACACGCCAAACGCTATGCCACAACAGAGTGAAAACAAACCTTAGTTGAAAGGACAGTATTCCATTTTATATTACACCTGTTAACACTCTTCCTGCTATGGGATCCGCTGGCGACCCCAGCTAACCTTGTACAGCACGCCAGGCCAATATTCAACGTTTTCCATCAGGAGGCCAATGGGGTACACCCGCGACCCCAACCTTCTTATTTTGATAGGCCGTGGCGTGGAGTTACAGAAAGCTTGGGATACGCCAGCGAATCCCTTGGCCTGCTGAAGTAGAACCGCTTTAAATATGGCTGGCAGGGAGAGTGTTAACGCTTATATGTGCCGTTGGAGTGGTTGGCATAACAGCACACGATACCCTTACGTGTTCTTGGCGTTCAAAGATTTAAGAAAGAACATCAAACGCCGCTTAAAAAAAAACATATTTTAGCAAGACAAAATCAAACTTAAACTGTCATTGCCCCAGTGAAAAACGAATATTATCGACCAGTTTTCTAGGACAATTGTCTTACGGCATGACACACTTACGTGTTTGCCCTGTCAGATGAGTTATATATTGCACTAAACTATCGGAAACGACGCAGCAGAATAGACACAACAACCTATTTTGAGTTTTATGTGGAATTCTGTAATTTATTTGAGCTGGAGGTAAACTAGTTTCGGTTTAGACAGCTGTCCGTTAGAATACAGCTCGGACTTTAAGGATACCTAATAAACATATCGTTAACTATCGTATAATTTCTAGAATTGTTATTTTAATTCAAACGATTGTCCAGTATTTCTGTACTTCTGAGAACAATTTTAAACACTGACCATTACATTGACAATACCTAACTATGTAGGTACATTTTTTACATGGTCAATTAATGCTTATTTATTATGTTATAAATTAGAGTCGATATTTAAATAGTAGGTACAACTACAGTAAAATATCTATTAAATTAAAAGCAATGAGTTTAGAGCATCAATTTGAGTTTTTCACACTAATATTATAAAGGCGAAAGTGTGAATGTCTTTATGTGTATGTTGGTTACTTCTTCACGCTCCAACGGCTGCTGCTGATAGCCTGGATTAACACATAGCATAGGCTACTTTTTATCCCGAAAAATGTAGTGTTCCCGTGGGATAAGCGGGTAACAACCCGTGGCGCGGATAGTAATAAATAATTCGCTAAATATTGCGATAGTGAACTTTTTCCAAATTATCTGTAAAATAAAAATCCTAACACTGCCTTGTCATTTTGTTGTCTAAGCTTTAGGTAGTTAACAGTTCTAACCAGCCTAGATTAATTTTAGCGTGTTTCAGCCGTATTATAGAACGGACTAGGCGTAAAAAGCCAACACTATCTAAACGACCACCTGGTTTTTATGTCATGTCGCATGTCCGCGAACCCTCGGTAAATGTAATCTCGTGACATAAATTTCGAAAACCGCACGCAACCTGCTTTCAGGGGCACGGCATATTAATTGAATAAATTATATTATTTACTTTCATTCGTTTTTTTTCTAGTTTTATGCTTAGATATTGTTAGCGCGAAGGCATTAAGTTTACTTGAAATAATTACCCGAGTAACTGTTCCTCGACTAGAATAAAGGAAGTCGCGTCATATTCTAAAATTGTTTTCTTTTTTCCCCAATGCTAAAGTTGCCAAT
Organism: Apotomis capreana; assembly: GCA_947623375.1. Lineage (NCBI taxonomy): Eukaryota > Metazoa > Arthropoda > Insecta > Lepidoptera > Tortricidae > Apotomis > Apotomis capreana. Next base: position 23,730,663 of record OX392506.1, read on the forward strand.
GCAATAATGCAATAAACATATATCTCGCATTCCCTATTTAATATCGTCTACATAATATATCTATATTTAAAAACAAGGAACTATTTCTAGGCATTGGCTGGAACACTAATGACATCCGTAGTCTACCGAAAACCGAACATCCCCATCTTTGAAAGCTACGACATTTCTCTCGGCTCAGCGCCAAGACTTATGTCCGTATTATACAACCGAAAGTGCTGAAACAGTGGCACAAAAATATAACCAACCCATTTTATTTTCTGCATTGCATCTGTTATTGCCCAGTTTCATTGTATTGCCCTAACATATTTAGCTGGGGTGTTCGCGGAGCCATATTAAAATCCCTCCCTTCGGGGTGTGAGGCGCTGACGTCATTCCCCGATCAATATCCAACCCCATTCACCATACCCGACCGATGGAATAGTAGATTGTTAACCAAGGGTAGAAAGTGACCCATTGCACCAGAGATATTTCTGGCGCTCGAACGAAGTGAGAGCGCCAATAGTTCGAGGGTGAAATGCGTAATTTCACCCGAGTTAAACACTCTACTTTTCATTTCGACTGCGAGGAAAATAAAATACTACACGCACATGTCATGAGTGTGTTAAATTAATGTCCATGTCATTTTTAACCAGTAATTAATAAAAGACACGGTATTTATATTTAATCTCGTGTTCCCGCTTTTCTATTGCAAACTTTCATTATTATTGTTTTTAATAGAAAGAAATATATATATACGTACCGACAACATTAAAAAAAAAAAAACAAATCCAATGATTTCTATTTTGTTTTTTTATCTAAATGTACGATGCTATCAATAAATCAGGGACAGAATTATATGTATATATTATGAATATAATCAAATATAATGCATATTTATATTTAATAATTAGATTTAAATAAATGAAGCTTGCATATATCTAACTTTTGGAGACATTTTTTCAATGGCCACTTACCACGGCCGACCAGATTGTACCTAATTGAGTTGGGTCACGACGTGCATCTAGATGGCACTTACCTTTGACTCCGTGGCAATTAAAAAAAAATTACTTTCCACCCTAGGGATGGAAAAGCTATTTTCCACCCGGCTATCTACTCATGAAAATGACACTTTCTGAACAGGAGAGATGAAAAGTATTAATCCTCTCTCCATTGCCACTTCCACGTACATTTGTAAGCTGATCTCTGTTGTGGTAACAGTCAATGGATTGCATGTAATGCTATATAGCGGTCAGAGGTCGTGTTTCGGACAACAAAGCTATTTTAAGGGATTTCGTGACATTACGTAAATGTTTTCCTTTATTTATAAAATCTGAGCGAAAAGGTCAAAAGCTTCCGATTGTAGTTTCGGCGACGTTATTTGGTTGCTTGGGAACTTTTTCTTTCACTTATTTGGCGAATTTCATTTATTTAATAAAGTAAAAAGTATAATATGGGGATAAAGTTCAGGGACGGCATTATGAAATTAATATAGTGTATGTTTCGTATCTAATCTTTTAATTTTTTTTGATGTTCCCTCCCAGGCCCATACTACACCGGTCCTTATGATGAAAATCGACTTTTTCAGTGAACTACACAAGGATTATAACATTTATTACGCGACGACGCGGTTGGCGCAGTTTATTGTCTACCTGCCTACTGAGCCGGCGGTCCCGGGTTCGAATCCCGGCCAGGGCAAATATTTGTGTGATGAACTGAAATATTTGTGCTTTGGTCATGGCTCTATGTATTTAAGTGTATATTTAAGTATGTATATCGTCGTCTAGTACCCATAACACTAGCCTTCTTACTTAAGCTTAATTATCTAGATCGATTTGTGTGAGGTTGTCTGATATTTATTTATAACACGCAGAAGAAAAAATTACTATAGCAATTTCAACTATCTTAATAATCCGCCATGCAATGCAACCAACGATACGATATCCGATGATTGTCTGTGGAATATTCGCACAAACTACAAAATGCTGACATATTGGTAAGTATGACATACCCGTCGCGTGATTCCAAGAGATCGTGAAGACACGTCTGAACATTTGTCATCTTAATTATACACGGGGTAATTATACGGAGTGTTTTTAAATTAAATGTTTCCATGGCTCCAAGGTACAAGTAATTAAAAGTGCTTAACTACGTACAAAACGTAGATATCGTAAGTGTGCCTAATAGTTTCATAAATAACGCCGAGAAATAAAAACGGAGCCATAAAAATAAAATAAACATGACCTTTTAAATCCGATTTTACCGTACCGATTTTAGGCCTGACGCTCTGAAATTTCCAAACGGTGCCGAGATAAATGCCAAAATTTGGCTCTCTGCACTGAATTCGAGCCAAGTTAACCGCAAATGTTGGGCTACAGCCGCGCCTGGTTGGATATGTTTGCTCATGTATTACACTTTACAAGCTTGGTTAATATTGGATGTACATAAATCAAAAGCTACTTCCAGGCTGATATAAATATAAAGGATGCCCTTTGGATTTAAAAACGGTCTATAGATGTTTCATCAATTCATCATAGGCTTTTGGCAATGACTTTTTTCAAGTTGAGTTTCAGGTTGATATAAATATAGAGGATGCCGTTTGGATTTAAAATGGTCTATAGGCGTTTCGTCAAAGGCTTTTGAGAGAGAATGCCTTTTGTACAGGATACAGTCTCATTAAAACTAGGGACGGCATGTAACGTAATGAGTTTTATGACTCTAATGAAATGTTTCACGTTTCAGAAAAGATCGTTCTTCAAACGAAACAGTTTAAAAAGAATCTTGTCGCGCGGGTTTAAGTAGTATCTTTTAAAACAGCTTGTATGCGGCATCTCATTACATAAATGTAGACAAGCGCAAGCCGTGATAATTGGCGGTTACAATAATTAGGCCGGGCCGGCGAACTGACTATACGTTGGGTTCGGTATGAGCGTTTCATTGATTACCTACGCATTTATAACCCAGCAGGGCCTATTTACAACTGCCATGTTATTCTTGATAACAACATTAAGGTGGACACAGGCGCGTACGCGCATCGTACGTCACTCACTACCTTTATAAAAGAGATGTAGGAGCTGTTATTAATGTTGTGTTTGAGAATTAAACCGGCAGTGCGTGTGAAAACATCCACTATGAATGTCAGTTGTTCAGATATTCTAATGCCTGAATTTATCGCCAATTGCTGGGCAAAGGCCTTCCAGGAAGTATGGGTATGACATTGACAGGCGTATGGCGGGAATGAAGGGAGGTATTTGTATACGAAATATTATTCAACAATATATCCCTAGTAAGTCAGCATATATAAGCAAACATATCGAAATGCTCAATATGTTTACGTTACGCTTATTTATAAAACCGATTAGATTGTGTAATAAAAATGGTTTCAAATTCAATTGGTTTTATAGGATTAACAATCTAGGCGTTGTGTTGTATTTTACGGTATGCGCCGACGCAACGCCGCTCAATGTTCTGGCATGCCTGTGAAACTAATTATTTGCTCATCTTGCTCAACAATTAGCTGTCGTTGCACATCCGAGATGACCACTCGGATTCGCAACGTGTCGTTTTAGTTTAAGAAAACAATAACAGAGATTCCAAGTGTTACGCGACACTCATGTTGCAACGCTGCCAACTGGCCCTACAACTAACCGTATGCAAACACACGAAGTCGAACTGTTTGCTATATTAAAAGCCCTCAAATAGACAACACGGTACCGCACTCACCTTTCGCGCAAATGAAAACGGGTTTCGCACATGAATCTAAACACGGGATAAAAGAGGTTGAATAAATAAGAGGGTACTCACGCTACCCTGCCGAATTCGTCCCTGGGCACGTCCTTGTCGCTGGTCTCCGATATCTTGGCTCTGAACGCGGCAACACGCGCCGCGATCTCCTCCCTCGGCAGCCTGCGCAACCACACCAGAGACACACTCATTATTAAAAAAAAACACACTTCAAATTTCGAATTACACAAAACAAAAGACGGTGTTAATAGAGGACCGCTCTGAGTGAACAAGTGGCGCGTTATGATTTTTTCTCTTCATAAATTCGCAATGAGCGTAAGAACACCTGTACCCACCAATGCATAGCTGTCGCGCAGTGGCAATCGAGTCAAATTACTTTAGAAAAACAATAAAAGCGATAAGACGCGCACTACGCGCGATCGAGGACTGAGCGTACGGGAGTAAAGTTGAATAATATATGGTAAGGAGGGTGTACTTTATTGATTGGACTCCGGCGCAACAGGGGCATCGCCCCTAAACGAGGGTGTGAATCGATCGATGCAGCAGCAACCCTAAGGAACTTTTTCTATGAATGTAGAGCCAATTTATTATGGTGATAAATAGATAACGAATACATTTCACAGCATGTGTAATACACATTGTGTATAAACTATATGGTGGTAGTAACAGGTTGCACATAAATTGTAGCGGATTTTATAGCGATTACTTTTGCGATAAAAATAACAGCAGCCCAATCGAGCTTGTTTACCTACTGCTCCTGCGCTTTATCGAGTATTTAGGTCACGTGATATTATTTCATATACTAAATGTTAGTACATACTCGTATATCCCTGAATGGGAAAATTTTGAATTTGCATGGTTTCAGGGTATACCTATATCGGCTGGTGAGAACAAAAAGTCACTAAAATATCTGTCACTGCTCTTCAAAACCTGGTATCTACTAGTAAGTAGATTGACACTGAGATAAGAGCTTCGTTTTTTAAGTAGGTATTTGTTACGTAGTGAGTTTTTGTTTTCAACAGACGATATAGCTATTATGTTATTTAAATAAAGAGAGGTCTAACATACCTAATACTATGTATGTACTAATGGTGTCTATTAATATGGATAGGCAATAGGGGTTAATATTTTTCTGTAAAAAAAAAAAAAGCATTTTTGTGACAAGCTTTTATAGCTTGTCACAAAAATATTCTTTGAACATCTATCAATTGCTCACTGAGACGATTCTAAAGACCCAAAACTCGGTCGAATTGCTTTATCTAGTACAGAGTTTCTAGCCCCATGGTATGGTAGAACAAAAATATCTGAACACGACCCTATTGTCAGGAGCATAAAATCGTGTTCAGATATTTTTGTTCTCGTAAGTGTGTAGATGTAAATTAACTCGGCTGTACTATATTATTGTAATTATAATAGGTTAAGGTATGCAAAATTTCATCTCAATTGGTTCAAGATGTCTGCTTCAAAATTGAGTTGCAAGATTCCACCCGAACAAACATATTAGTTACTTATATACAGTATCGCAAGTTACATAAAAGCTTGTAAAAAGTAGAGCTATCAATTTTCATCAGTTTCATAACATATTTATACCCAAAGATAATGTAATGATTAAAAAAATTATAAAAAACTTCAAAAGACCGTCTCACAAAGTTTCAAAGTTTTCTCAGACTTTGAAATTGGAAACTTCTGAATGAATTAGGATTATGGACTGAAGACAATAAATCATGTGGAACAAATAGACCTGTGGACAATATATCGTCTTCAGTCTGTGGAACACCGACTTTAATAAATAAAAAAAGATTTACAACTATATCTCTAGAAGCATGTTACCACGCTCAATTGTCTACGGAGCGAATCGCTCAAGACGGAAACCTAGTATTTATGGGTCATAAATTACTTGAAGTACATCTAGTTATTGCTATAATCACAAATATTTGTTTTGGAGCGTGCCCAAAAACATTTTCTACTAGATTTGGCCGGTCGCCAGCACACGCTGGTCAAGGGATCGTTTCTTTTTATTGGAAATGAAATTGATTTACGTCAATCGGGACATTTCACGTCGTTTGTCCTCGATAAGTCTTTATTTCTTGGTAACTGCGCGGATTAACAGTGAGCCTCAAAGCACAGATTAATATAATCTCAAAGTATTGGTGATTTGTATTGCAGCGACGAATGAGTATGGCTATGCCAGCTTGAATGTCACAAACCATACAAATAAAGTTAAATATTATAAATACAAAAGTTGAAGATTTTACAAGCAATGTAACCAATTTCATTATTTGCCTTACGGCACAGAAAGAGGTGCTCACTTTTGATGTTTAAAAGCCGGGAACTGTATTTTAAAATTGACGAAAAAAGAGGGGGGGGGGGGGGGGGGAGTTTAACACGTGTGTCTGTGTGTCTGTCTGCGGCATAGTAGCTTCCAAACGCATTGGGGGTTATTTTAATCAAAATTTAAAAGATTTGCCCGTCGAGATGGTTCTTAGCTACGTTTGGTGGACATAAGAGTAGTAGTTTCCAAGAAATTCAAGCTTGAATTGGAACAAGTGACAAGAACTCTGTCAATATTAAAGCTAGGAATTACAAATTTTGTAGTTACGTTCAGTTTAGTAGCATTTTCTATATCACTCATTGAAGAGGGGCTCATTATGACCATCTACTTTATTAGATCCTTGTTGGCCAAGTGAGCGAAGCGTCTCTGTTTCAGCTTGGCTTAAAATTATTTCTCGGGTGTCTGTTTGTCCGGATTTCCGGCTTTTTTGCAGCCAAAAAAATATTCCAAAGGAGCTACACTACTCGCGAAGTTGAGTCGGCCAACTTTGCCTCCGTCAAATTCGCGATAGTGTTAACCACGTTCGACTGGGATATGAAAATAGGCTATAAGGCATAATATTTTTTTCAGTAAATATTTTTGAAGGTGACATTAAAAACCGGAAAAATATCTGTCATAGCAACTCGATTACGCTAAAACGGCTAATTACAATTACAGGATACTTTTTAGACGATCCATCATAGCTATGATGATTGTGATATTTTTTCTTTCCATCGCGTACGAAGTTTCGGTGGTCCGTTATAGACATGAAGTTCATGGTAGTAACAAATCACACTTTTCATAAATAATCGCACAAGTTCCAACTGTTCCACTATAATGCAAATTTCAGATTATTGTGCAACAGTTACTGCACAAAGTACCACTTCCTTTATTAAATTTGCTAGGGAACTCTTACAATAGATGCATAGTCTAATTTATAAGCAATTCGCGAGTTTCCATTTCTCCGTTCGCAAAATGTGGGTCACCGTATAATATGGGCATTCGGCTTGGCGGGGGTTTATCGCAATTACTCTTGGAATTAGGTCTGGGTCCCTCGATAGACGAAGCATTTTAAATAAGACTCGTTCAACCTTAATATCGATCGATCGATATTCAAGGGACGATAGATGGGGATTTCAAATCTGCATAGTAATATTTGAAATGAGAAAAGATTTGCACATAGCTTCATATCGACGTAATAATCTACAGCATTTTTTATTACACCGTGATAAACCAGAGAAAATTTGCCTTTTTATCTTCAAGTGAAGTGTAGTCAAGTGCAACTTTAATGTCCTAAAATAAGTCTCGCACTCTACAAGTTTCATCATTAGGTGTCTTAGAACACCCACGGTGGGCCACGACATCGGCGACAAACGCCAGCGGTTTGAGCGGCGGCTATAGGTGTGAAAACAGGTACGGCAGGTAAGAGACATACAAAGGAAGTTAGCTAGCTAAGGCATAAACTGCAGTTTCATAGGCAACTGCATTATCAATATTATCATGGAGCTAACTGTGTTTTCACTTTAGGTACCTACTACTACTACCCTTGCGAGAACGTAAATGGAACTTTTAACAAATACCTTTTTCCAATTTAGATAATTGATCATGCATGTCAAATGGAGAATGCTAATTGTAAATCAAAGATTAATTAAAAAGGAACATGTTGCTTTATCAGTTCAATTTTAAGGCTATGTTTGAATTACTGATAACATTAACAAGTAACTCAATTTTAAAATCAGTATGAGATTTGACACACCCCATGAAAGTAATTGCCAATTCACAATTGATTTCAAAAGGCATTACTATGGTTTACTTAATTAATTTTTCAATTAGATTATCTATGGTTTATGGACTTTATGATACATGATCATAAAGTTCATAAAGAGGTTGCTATATCTTATTTAATTTGTACAGTATAATTTAAATATAAATAATTATAATAAATGTATAATTATAAAAATAAATTACTAAATGATTTCAGCTGTACAATGTCATGACGTTCATAATTTTGAGTTAAATACAGAATCCAGCCCAATTAAAAAAATGTATAAAATTTGTACTGTAAACTTCTATGATTTTTACCATAACAGAAGTTTATGTTGGGCATCCTGCATAATAATTAGAATATACACTACTGAAAAAAGGGAACCTTTTGACACCTTGAAACTTACTTTGATGAAAGTTTCATATATCCAAAAAATCATTTTGCAGAATTTTATTTCCTCTGTAGTCATACATTTTTCATAATTCTTGCAAACAGCATCCTATTGATTAGGGGTTAGGTTTGTTTTATAGCAATCTCAAATAGTTGACGGTTGCAGAGAAAAATTCTTCCTACAAAATGATTGTTTGGTGAAATGATACATTAAATGAAAAAGAATTCTAGGAGTCAATTAAGACCTGTGAAAAACAGCTACTTCTTCATTAACACCTTGTAAGATGTAAATGTAGTGAGACATAGATTCCACAATAGCAAGGTTAGTTACAATGTTTCAACAGGTGTTAATGGTTTAATTAAATGTTGTTTACTAAATAAATATTACTCAGGTTTCCAACTAATAATGGGTAAGTTCTTTGGCAGAATAAAATTTAGTATGGGAGAATATTAAAGGTCTTCGCACATTATAACAACTCAACGGCGACTCGATTCTAAGCCAAATATTGAAATTTAAGCCCTATGTCATATTAACTAGGTTTAATTTCAAAAAATTTACGACGCGTCGTCCAATACTAATATCATTTTTTGAAATTAAACCTAGTAAATATGACATAGGGCTTAAATTTCAATATTTGGCATAGAATCGTGTCGCCGTTGAGTTGTTATAATGTGCGAAGACCTTAAGGGCACAGAATTATAATTTAACAATTTATAAGCTAAATCTAAGCCCAGAAAGTGACCAGAGGTTTTTTTAGTTATGCAAAAAAACTCATTCAAAGATTAAGACACAAGACCCAAGTCTCTTTGAAAAAAAAAAAAAAAACTGGTCGCCTGCTGCATACCTATAAACTTAAGACTGTACTGCATCATATTAAGCAAACATACAGTTGATTTCAAGATGAAGGTGTTGAGTGATAGTCCCCAATACTAAGTTGGGTTACAAATTAAATAAATCACTGCAGTGATGGGTAAAGACTGATGTAACTAAATAGATTAAGATAAGGATTGACTATCTGTTAATGTCGGCTATCTCAAAGAAACTGATCAATGGCAAATAATGTTACAGTATAATTTATTAAACATGGCATCAGAGTTAAGCACTGGGACAAGAGTAAAAGAGAGAACAAATACTGATTGAAAATAACTTAACATACAACATAGTTGTCATTTAATGCCAAAACTAGCCAATTTTTAGGAAGTAAATTAATTTCATTTATAAAATTGGCAGTCTCATATCTAATACATGACAGGTAACTTCATTTATGAGAAAATTACCGTTTTCATCAATAAATTCTGTCCTATAAGGTTATCTTGTACACTAAATTAGAGAAGTAGGAAGAATGGACTTTAGTAAGTTTTAACACTACTACTAATTGTCATAAGGTTTCTTGGAGATGTGTGGATATAGAATGATTAATCCTACAAATCAAACCACAAATGGAAAAGTCATAGTAGCCATCCTTAGAAGTCCTGACATCACTCCTGTGGTATGGATACATAGGATGTGGTGGGAGCAAGGTCTAAGTTCCAGTATAAATCATACCAAAAAAAAAGGTTCACCCATTATTAATTCACATTCTCATGGTTTCTTGGAGGGATAAATGGTAATCTATCCTATTTACTAATGGATACATCCAACTTCAAAGCGTAGTCGACAGAAATCAAGTTAAAATTTAAATAACCCTTAATACCTAGTATAGATACTGCTTAATTTATCAAATTGATATCCACTCACCCTTGCTCCTCCAAGCTGTCTTCAAGCTCTGCACACTTGACTTCAATTTTCCTCTTCCTCTCATGGTCGAGGATCTCACGGTTCGGCTGCTTATTGGAAGCTGAATCCAATTTGGCGATCTCTTCTTCAGTCCGATAGTTCACTGAATCTTTCGTTTTTCGAGCTGATGCCCAATTTCTTTGCACATATCCATTAGTACCGGAGCCTCTCGGTGTCGTCAAGCCGATGCCGTTGTACATTTTGCCGATTTGTCAAGCTAAAATACGATTATAAGTGTATATTCGCAAGAGTTTGACAGGTACCGAAGCGTAGTTTCTTACGTGGGCAATAAAGCCGGCGGTATGATTTTACGTCATATTCGTGAGATACAATGGAAAATTCAAAACTAGATCAAGGAAATGGCCTTACCAATACAAATTATCAGCATTTCAATATTATTAGGCACGTTTAGAACTTCGACACGACCATCTTGGTGAAATGGTTTTTTTTATATATTTTTTTAAGCAGAAGCAGATTGTCTATGGATATGGTCACAGTATTGCCAGAAAAATAAATTAATTTTCCTATGCTCTGAAAACTTTAACTGCTCTTTATTTTTATTAAAATTTACAAAGTAGACCACCCTTATAAAAAATACTATCCATAATAGGGCGCATATTTCGTCAAGGCACTTAATTGGTCATATCACAACCTCGGCCAATTTCGCGAGTAGTGTGGAGCTAGGATAGTAAGCAAAAAAAGTATATAGGCTGTCACTGTCATAGTAATATGCATAAGTCAATGCGTCAATGAATGTCACATCACATCACTTTGTTTCTGTTAGTGAGTGAGGTTATGTTTGTTGTTATACAAACTAAATTTAAGGTTTATTAACATTGAGGTATTATTATAATAGAGCCACAGACCCGAACAAAAATTACAAAAAAAGTGGCATCGTCGTCATGTTCAAGTTGATGCCAATAACGCTTATTTATAATTTATAACAACATAATTACTTCGTACAAAAGAACTCATTGTTCAAACGTTTAAGTGTCAGATTGACTTACGTACTTATTACCACAAATATTTTTAGTGTAAATTAACTTTTTTAGCGTATTCTGACTCATGTCTCTTGTCAAACTTGGAACATGGCATGAATGGAGCAGATTTTAATATTTTTACATACTAAAACTATTTTCATTATTATTTTATTTAGGTATTAAAATATATTTGTTGTTTGAACAAAATAAACTCGTAAATTGTTAATAAGAAACCCATCAAAAACATAAATGTAAAATGAGAGCCAAGTTCAATATCGCGTGCACTTCGCCGACAAAAGAATTGAGATCTGCAAGGGCGCCAAGTTCTTTGCCCTAAAATTTTAAGATACAAGGACATGCGACATACTCGATGCATTTATTTTACTTGGGGAGTAATTCAATATCAAGATTTGACTTGGCTAGTTTTCACAAACTAACTAAATTTTATAAAAGTAACATAGTCATAGTTCATTATCAAGCTAACAGTAGGTATAAGTAACAAGACGTACACTAACTTGCGTACTTACCTTTACGAAAATAGGTTAATGATTTGATTGATTTTGATTTATAATATAAATTTATATTTTAAAACTAGCCAAGTCAAGTCTTGATATTGAATTACACCCCAAGTAAAATAAATGCATCGAGTATGTCGCATGTCCTTGTATCTTAAAATTTTAGGGCAAAGAACTTGGCGCCCTTGCAGATCTCAATTCTTTTGTCGGCGAAGTGCACGCGATATTGAACTTGGCTCTCATTTTACATTTATGTTTTTGATGGGATATCATTACTTTTTGTACAGAAATTATTATGATGTGTAAATTACTTAATTATTATTTGTTAATTAGTTCTGTGTGCTATTCTAGTACATCTTTTGAAAGTTTTGAATAAACAAAGAATTTTCCAAAACGGTTAGTACGAATTGGATTTTTATGTGCATGTATGTGTAAGTGTGTGCGTGTGAGTGTATAGGTATGCTATTCTAGTATATCTTTCAAACAAAAAAAGAATTTTCCAAATCGGTTTATAAATGACAGAGTTCTGAGACAACAACCATCAATAATAATAATAATAAAAAAACATAAAAAAATCACTGTTTTCGATTTTTATATGTATACACACACAATTACTAAGCTGGATGACAAATTTCACCTTTCTAGGTCACCTGGAAGTGGGTTAGGTTTTTGATTACTAGTGAGTCAGTCAGTCAGTGATAAAAATACCGTTTTTTGGACTTTAATATCTCAATAACTATTTAACCTATATTAATGAAATTTGGGGTTCTACTTGTTCTAAAGGATCTTAATACATAAGCCAAATTTCATTTTTTTATGTTAAATAGATTTGGAGTTATTGGGGGGTCAAAAGTGGCTCCAAACGGTTCGTGTAATATAACACACGGCTGCTGCTCGCCAGTTCCTGCGGTGAACTTGGCTGGACACGCTGCCGCGTGTCTAGATTAAGTAACGTTTTTATTTAACAACCGCATAAAAGGGTCCCGACACTGCATAGAAGGGATCAGTAATAATTACATTATTTCTCAACTCATCTTGTTCTAGTATGTGAAATGAGAGTAAGGCAAGTGCAAAATATCAACATTATTTGCCTTTTAAAGTTTGATGGCGTGGCGTGAAAGTCGGTGGCGTGGTATGCACGGCAGCACAGGTTGCCTTTAGGTGTTCTTGGCGTTCAATGGTTTAAACTGACAGTGTCTAGACTGAGACAAAATAAAACAATGACAACAGAGCAATTAATTTATTAATGTAACCATTTTACGCTTCTTTCTATTAAGCATACAAAAAAACATATAGGTATGATTATGCAGAACACACGAGAGACGAATTATTTACCTAGCTGAAATTATTCTTGACTCTAAACGTGATTCTCTAAACCTGTGCTAAACGTGACCTAAATTTTTCACGTTTAGGATCGCGTGGGAATCTTTAATAAAAAAAATAGGATAATTATTTATTGCACTCCTTTATTTATTAATAAAATATAAAACTATAGCGACTCCTTAGATTTTTGTTCTGTGATGAGGTGCATTTTGTAGGGACAAAGTTAATAATTCTTATTTAAAATATGCTATGATTTTTACATAGGATTCGTTAATTAATCAATAGAACCTACGTAAAATAGAATATTCCGACCTTTTTCTTTATTTTATAGCTGTTATTTTTGCAATTTTTCACTGAACATTTAGTCATTTTTGAGACCCGTCACGTGTCATGGTCTAAACGAGACTGAGAGCCCAACTAATGCGATTTGTGATTTTGCATTAGTTGGGAGGGCGCCATTTTTTCCGCCTGATTGTGTGTCCATGTAATTATACGTCAATGTTTATTAATAAAAAAGGAATTATCTTCGAAGTCAGAAACGAGCAGGCAAAGCACTGAATAACATCTAGCTGTTAATAAAACATTACAATGCTTGATAAAATAGTTTATAACACTGTTTTGTGTCAAACCTTTTCGCCGTGCGGTAAATATTTAGTGGCCGGTAATATTTACGGGCAAATAGCTGTATTTGAGTAAGTTACAATTATTTTGAACAATTAAAAATGATTAACGATTTCTTTATCCGTGATGAGGTGGTGCCGGTCCATAAGAACCGCAACATCCCAGCATCAATATTTTTTATTATATGCTACCGACCAAAAGTGTTTGCCTTCCATTTTTGTATGACTTACGCGCGACGGGATGAAACAATATGTGCTTAATTTTTAAATTGTGATTTATTCTTGTTTCAGTCTGGACAGAATTCTAAATCCTATCGTAGAGCTCCTTACTTCTGACTACAACAAGCCTAAGCAAATCCTTGAGATCGATTCAGGCAAACAAATATGCAGTTTAGCCAGCACAGATAACTTTCTCATCATTGGAACAGTGAATGAAATCTCAGGTTTGTTTGTCAAGTTATTTTTACATCCAAATTTATAATAATTATGTTTAATGTTGAAGTAGTCTGGCCATTATTCCAATTATTAAATAAAGTATCAAAAGGTTGCTTAAAATAAATTGAGATAGGTGTTTTTGGCATGCATCAACATATACTTCAAAATCAGAGCCTGGAATAAGTAATGCATATTTATTTAAAGTTTTATACTATGTGGGAGGGTGTGATTAAGTGCTTATAACCACTATCATTGAAATTGGTTATTACTGATTATAAATTTATGAAACATGTAATGTCTCATTTTTTTAAATGTGGGTAGGTACACACATAGAGGTCGCTAAGGTGTAAAAACTTTTCAAATAAACAATGCAAAGATCGACACACAAAGCATAAGGAAAAATTCGTCAGGTCTACGTGGAGCGAGGGTAGCGAAGTGGCTAACGCGCTGGACCGGTAATCCAGAGGTACCGGGTTCGATTCCCGGTCCCTTCCACCAGGTAGTTCCTTTTTCAATTTTTCTTTAAGCTTTGATCTTTGTATTCATAGTTTAAATAAAAATTGTGGTGTACCTATCCACATTAAAAAAAATGAGACATTACATGTTTCATAAATTTATAAAACTAACAGCGCCCTCTCTCGCTTGCTCGTTCACCGCTGTAAAGTGGTGCAGTAAGATGTGAATATTAACGTATTCACATAGAGGTCGCTAAGATGTAAAAACCTTTCAAATAAACAATGCAAAGATCGACACACAAAGCATAAGGAAAAATTCGTCAGGTCTAAATGGAGCGAGGGTAGCGAAGTGGCTAACGTGCTGGACCGGTAATCCAGAGGTACCGGGTTCGATTCCCGGTCCCTTCCACCAGGTAGCTCCTTTTTCAATTTTTCTTTAAGCTTTGATCTTTGTATTCATAGTTTATTACTGATTAGTTTTAACACTTTATGCATATAAATTCTCTTTGGGAATGAAACTATTAATTAAAATATGTTGAAAACTCAATGTGGACTTTCATATACATATAATTATAAATTCTGATCATAGATAAAACCTTATGAGGGAACATATAATAAAATTGATTATTTATTTGTAAATAGTCTTAATTATCCACCCTTGCAAATCTTTAGTAAATTCTCATGCACAAACCTACTCCGGGCTCAGTTCATAATGCATTATATTTTATGTTTCAGGATGGGAATGGAAAACAATAATATCGGGAAAATTGACAAAACCTACATGGACCATAACCATTCCAATGAAGTCTTCCATGGAGCAATCTGATATAAATAGTCTATGGCTCTCTGAGGACCAAACTAAGCTGTTTGCAGGGTGTGGGGACAGCAATATTTACACCTTCAATCTAGAGGATGGCAGATTGGTGACTACCTATGGAGGACATAGTGACTATATTCATTGTATACATGGCAAGTGAGTAATTTGAAAAACCTGTCAGGCATCATTTTACGGAAAAATTAGTGGTAAAAATTATCAGAGTATGGTAGATATGGACTTACTTAATAAAGTAGATTGTCTGGCCTAGTGATGTACATTTTCCAGAATTTCCGGATATGGAGAATTTCACGAGGAGGTTCTCACTCCATACAAAACATATTCGAGAATGGCACATCTCTAGGCATGCCTCACACTGTATGTATAGTTTATGACCCACATACGTAGAAGCTATATGTGTTTGTAATTCATAGCAATGATGAAACAAGAAAGACGAAGAAGTAGGATCAAAATTAGACTTCTTTCGTCATATGCCTGCATAGCTTATCCTCCTAAGGCCCCTAAGTTTTACTATATTAAACGGAATCTATGTTGATCCTATTTTTGTTGTGAACACACAACCTCTGTTTATTATATATATATATTAATGGGGTCTTTTTTTATTAAAACCATAGAATATAAGATTTTGTGATGACGACACTGTTGACTTATTTCGAAAAATTATTAATTAATAACTTTGTACAAGTGCGTTAAAAGAGCCCTATTCCGAGAAATGGTTTCTGAATAAACATAGGTCGTAAAAAGAATTGGTATATTGAGTTGTCCTCATTTATCATAAAACCCATCACAAAATTTTAGCTTAGCAAGTGTCCGTCTTGCCCAGGGATAGTGGCGCTACAAACAGCTTTCATATGGCAATAATGTCACATATTTGCATTATTAAGCATCAGTAGCGATTTGCCAAGGATTTGGCATTAACAAAATTCAAAATATTGTTTACGGGAAAGTTGCTCAACGCTTCGTTCTTCTTTCGAAATAAATACTGAATTCTATAAAAAAAAACTACTTTCATCACTGTGGATAGTTTTGGCTTTATTATGCAAAAATTACTTTAAATTTGCAGAATATTTAGTTCTCTTTCCTCTTTGTTTACATCAGTGACATTCACTGACTTTCACTGGCAGTTGCTTTTTTTTTATTTATTCATGACCATGGTTACAAGACCTTCAGTGACACGGCAGTTACTAAAAAAAAGGACGTTGCCAGTAAAATAACTTAGTACCACTAAAATCCGCAATATGGCTCGGTGTATACACACCCTGTTGGGTTATAAGACACTTATTTTTATTAAAGCAGTAACGTCTGCTAACGTAATCCAAAGTAAACATTTGGGTTACGTTAGCAGACGTTACTGCATTAATGAAGCGAAAAATTGAAAAAAGTTAGGGTTCGAACATGCGTCTAATTTTTCGCTTCTTTGTAAATATCACTACATAGTATAAAACAAAGTCGCTTCTTGCTGTCTGTCTGTCTGTCCCTATGTATGCTTAGATCTTTAAAACTACGCAACGGATGTTGATGTGGTGTTTTTAATAGATAGAGGAAGGTTTATATGTATAATACATGCATAATATAACATTGCACCTGTGCGAAGCCGGGGCGGGTCGCTAGTTTACTATACTATAAGACACTATTTTATTTACTAGGTCTCAACAACTAATATCAGCAGGAGAAGATGGGCTGGTGATGCTGTGGGACGAGAGGACAGGGAAGTCCCACAACAAGCTGGAGCCCCACGCCAACAGTAAAGTGAGCCGCCCCGATGTGGGCAAGTGGGTCGGGGCTGTTGCCATAGGAGATGACTGGATTGTAAGTTTTAATGATTTTATATGATTAAAATTAATTATTATGAAGTTATATGAATAAAATTGCTCAATATGTCATGAAGCAAAGAAAAAATATCCAAAGGGAATAATATATTTTTTAAGTACGTGACTCCAAACGTATGCAGATTTAATGTTTTTCTTTATAAACCCAAAAGAAATTGTATTCAGAATCCTTATAATTTAACAAAACAACCATGATCTTAAACGTACGTTTTCACGGTGAAATTGCAAATTACTTATTGTCTCCACTACATACCTACATTGTCTACATACCTTATGGTATCCATAAGTCCCATTACATATGATGACTTCACGATTAGGTTGCTATTTGTATGAAGCATTTTTAGCGCTCCGTAGGAATGTTGAACTTTGATAGTCATTTCTGACGTTTAGAGCGCTCTAAGTGTAGTTATACTTCTGTTGCGGACAGCTTTGCGAAGCTGTTTAGTTTTAAGTAAAAATAATAAATAAATAATGTGATTATATTAGATATAAGATTTTCGCCCGTAGAAGTGGCAAACTTATTTCCTTATGCGTATAATCATTTATTTGTTAGAGCTCCCGTCATGTCTTAGTAAAAAGACCACGGCAAAACAAAGATGACTCATCGTGGTAATTTCCACTCGCAGCGCGAGACAAAGGAGTCATGTTTGTTTACGTTGGATGCAAAATTTAGGGAAAAATTTGAGATTAATTTAAAACCTTTGTAGAATCATTTATTATGTTTAAATGAAGTAAATTCATTTATTTTGCCCCAGCCACAACCGTCTGAGAGCACCACAACGCCGAAAATAAGCGGACGCGCAGCGCGCAGCGCCATAAGAGAGATAAGGCAGGTGTATATCTCGGACGGTGCGAGCGAGACGGCCTCTGGCCGGGGACAAAGAAACGATAGGTATTTTTGCATCTCACAGTCTGACGGGAGCTCCCACGACGTAAACATTTATTTAATTTTGTGTATCTAAACAGCGTCAATCCATAACATAAGTTATTTTTAAGCTGAATCATATGTAACTATAGTAATTTGATGTAGAAATACAGGGCGGGCGTCCCCCTGGCCTCAAGGCGATTTGTATAAAAGGACGGCCATTTTTCCATGTAAGGAGAGTCATTCCTCAGTCTACGTAGAGTACCACTCCGTAGTGCGTTGATCATCGATCCGCCTTGCTTCACTTCTCCACTTTGCTTCCGAGTGATAACCATCTTAGTTTCAGTAGCGTAGTACCATCGGTCCGCGAATTTAGTTTATCAGTGTTTTAAAGCGTAGTACCATCGGTCCGCGATTAGTATTTAAATTCAGTAGACAGAGACTATATTAGTTAAGTGTTAATTTAAGTGTTTCCGATCCTTGTTGTTTTGTTTGTTAATTCGTGTAATATATTTCGTTGATTTTACTTTTGCGTTTTCGTTTCGTACGTTTCGTTTACCTTAGCCTACAGTCCACTTCGCTCCATAACTCATCCCTGAGTTTCGGAGTGCCCTTGTAGCGGATAGCCGACGGACGCGGTTGTCCTCTACATTGTTTGGTCCTTCGAGCCGGATCGGAATTAGATTAGTTTAGGTTCGTTTTGTGTAGTTGGAAAGTGCGGTTTCCAAACGTCGTCAAAAGATGGTTATAACGCGAGGAAACAAGAGTGAGGAGAGTGCGCGCTCGCAGCGTGAGCGCAATCAAGCTGCAGTCGACCTACAACGGTTCGCGGTGACAAACGTTGCAGTCACGCACTCACCGCCCGCTGCCCAGGCCCGGCCGGGCCCTTCGGGACTGCAATTTCAAACCGACTCACCAGAGTCCCCCGCCGAAGAAGCTCCAATTTCGCCGCCAACCGACACTATGGCTTGGCGCAGCGAACTGGAGCAACGGCTGTCGAAGAACGCCGAGCGCTTCGGCCAATCACAGAGCGCCGTGCCGGCCGCGCCGGCCGGCCAATCACAGCACTCCGCGCCGGCCGACCAATCGGAGGCCCGCGCGCAGCGACGCGAGTTCGGCGTAACTTTCGCTGATAAAGCCCACGCGCCGTGCCGACCAGCATCACTTCACTCTCGAGCGTCGAACACGACGGACATGCGGCGCCAAGAAGCAGAACTCGCCGCAATGGAACAACTCAAGCAACTCCGACTTGAAGAAATTCGGCTGGAACGCGACCTCGTCGAGAAGAGGCTCGCCGTCGAAATGGAGCGCATCGATGAACAATCCCGAGCCGGCGGTTCTCAAGCTGACTCTCATCGTCGAGTCGACGACTGGCTGACAGGCGTACAAGATGCTGACGCGGACAATGCGAAGCATGCTCGAGCACGGACGCCGCAACGCGAGACACGCGGGCGGCCACAGCACGAGCCACAGACGCCACATAGCCAGCGGGAGCGATCGACGAGCAGAGGACGAGCTATCGACCGCCTGACGGACACAATCGAAACAATGATGCGGCCACCTCCACGCCAAGTCTACGAGTTGCCGCCATTCTCCGGGGAGCCGAGCGAGTGGCTCACATTTTACAACGGCTACACCGAGAGCACTGCGCGCTACAAATTCTCGCCATTTGAGAACGTCGCGCGCCTGCGCCACAGCCTGAAGGAAGAAGCGAGGCAATGCGTACAACACATGCTTGCCTCGTCGACCCGCCCCGAGCTCATCATACGAGTACTGAAGAAAAACTTCGGGCGGACTGACCTTCTCATCGACCGAGCCATAGAAGAGCTGAAGAGGATGCCGCCATTGGGACCGAGCGCCATCGATCTCAACAACTTTGCCATCAAGGTCATGAACATTGTCTCGACGCTGGTGGACCTCGATCGCCGTAGCTACGGCGCCAACCCGCTGCTAATCAGAGAAGTGACGGAGCGCCTAAGCCCGCACTTACGCAGCCGATGGTGCTCCTACGCCAAGGAGCGCCTACATTCCGCCGAGAGCGAACTCATGCTCATGGCGGAATTCCTGCTGGAGGAGAGCGATGCGGAAATGGAATTTTCCCACGCCAAGGCGCCGCCACGAAGACCGACGCCCGCCGCCGAGCTACGGGGATCGCAGCGCGTCCCAGACTACCGAGCAACAAGCAGCGGCGCCGAGAGAGGAGACGTACGACGCCCTCATGCAGATCGTGCGCACATATACACAACGAAGCACGCCGACGGCTGCTTGTACTGCGGCGACACTCACTCCACTACAAACTACCGCAAGCTACGCGAGATCACAATCGGAGCCCGATGGGATTGGGTTCGCAACAACAAGCTCTGCGTCACGTGCCTGGACCGCCGGCATCGCCGCGACCAGTGCCGCGCCCGCGGCTGTGATGTCCCCGGGTGCACTTACCCGCATCACCGCTTGCTACATGCCGATGCAAGCCCAACGCCGAGCAACGCGCCAGACAGGGCGCAACCAGCACCGCCACGCACTTGGACGCCGAACGCGCCGTACACGTTGATCGCCACAGCGCCGTGTACCACCGAGCCGTTCGCCTACCGCCAGTACGTGCCGGCGCCCCACGCGGCTGAGCAATTCGCCGCAACACCGAACGCACCGCAGTATACGTTGAACGCCCCAGCGCCGTATACACCGATGCAACAAGCCGTCCCGTACGTGCCCTATCCGTACGCGACGGCCCCCTTCGCGACTGAGCAAGTCGTCGCGACGCCGAGTGCTACGCCAGCCGCTCTGCCACAACCAATCACTGCGCAACACAGAGCAGCGCCGCGACGGCGCCCTGCTACGCGCACAACAGACAATGCACCCGAGACGATGGCGTGCATTTCCGAATTCACCTCCAACACGGCGGAGTTCGGACGCACCACTTCAGTGCTCCTCAAGATCATCCCGATCATCATTGGCGGACCACGCGGCGAAACACAAGCCTACGCTCTGATGGACCAGGGCTCAACAATCTCGCTCATGGAAGAGAGCCTTGCAGACGAGATCGGCGCCGACGGCGCCACCACGCGCCTACACATACAAGGCGTGGGATCCATGGCCGCCAGTGAAAAGAGTCGTCGAGTGCGAGCTCACGTGCGCAGCCAGACAGGCGGCCCGGCACATCCGATCGAGCTACGCACCGTGGATGACCTGGGCCTACGCGCACAACGGGCCGAGAGAAGCGATGTCACGCAGTTCCCGCATCTCACCGACATGGGCGCAGCCTGCTACAGCCGAGCCCGCCCACGCATCCTCATCGGTGCCGACCATTGGCACCTGATGCTGCCTTACGCTCTCCGCGTGGGCAGACACAACGAGCCCGCCGCCCAACTATCTCCCTTGGGTTGGGTGATCTTCGGGACGGCGCCACAGCAGCACTCGAGCAGACAGCATGCAGTGCTGCACTGCCACGCCGTAGACGACCCGACGCCTCTACGTGAGCCCCAGCCCGTGACGGCGTCACTCAAGTCCTCACGGAACGCGCCGACCGAAGACAAGCGATGGCAGCCTACAGCAGAGGAAGACGATCCCTGCAACCACACAGCGACATTGCAAAGAAGCGTGCAAGAGACGCCAGCGGCGTCACCCCAACCACACGCTACATCAGTGGCGTCGCCTGCCGCGACGCCGCGCAAACAACGCCGACGGCGTTGCCCCCGTTCCGACGCTACTAGTCGACGGGGGGAGGAAGGCGTCGTAACGCGCACGACGACGCCACGCGCGCAGACACCACGTCAACGCGCAAAGAAGAGGAAGCGGCCAAGCAGTCTACGCCGACGGCGTCACCCCGAACACGACTACGACCAGGAGCAATGGAGATGGGTGCCTACAAGGAAAAATCCCGCCGACGACGCTACGAGGGCAGACAGCACGCGTCGCCTGGACATAGGCGTCGCGACACCACCCGCGTCGCCAGCCGCCACTGCCGCCGCTACTCCGGCTGCGACGCCACCCGCGTCGCCTGCCGCCACAACCACCGCGACGCCTCACGCGTCGCCTGCCGCGGCGCCCGCCGCGGCTGTGTCGAGCTACAGCCGACACGAAGCGCAGCCACCACGCAGCGCACACACTCAGCGCTGCCAGGCGTTGCCCCCGCTTCAACGCTGTCACACAACGGGGGGAGAAGAGCGTCGCGTCACACGCTACGACGCCGCGCGCCACCTGACGCCAACGTCGCGGCGCGCTGCCACAGCGCGCGCCCAGACACCATCACGCGCCGGGACGGCGCACCCAACCGAGGCGCCAAGAAGAGGAGCCGTCGACGCTGCTCGCCGACGCCGAGGCGATGTCAACGCCCAGCCACTCACATACGTCTCCGTGGATCCGAGGAACGAGGCAACGCATCCGGGTCCCGAAGGCGAGGTGCGGAGCGCGAACGTGCGCACCAAGGGCGGCGTATTTCGACGCCCGTACGGAAGCTGTCCTCCCCATGCAACCCGAGTCTACGCGGCAGCTCGACGAGGGGAGTCTGTTGCGGACAGCTTTGCGAAGCTGTTTAGTTTTAAGTAAAAATAATAAATAAATAATGTGATTATATTAGATATAAGATTTTCGCCCGTAGAAGTGGCAAACTTATTTCCTTATGCGTATAATCATTTATTTGTTAGAGCTCCCGTCATGTCTTAGTAAAAAGACCACGGCAAAACAAAGATGACTCATCGTGGTAATTTCCACTCGCAGCGCGAGACAAAGGAGTCATGTTTGTTTACGTTGGATGCAAAATTTAGGGAAAAATTTGAGATTAATTTAAAACCTTTGTAGAATCATTTATTATGTTTAAATGAAGTAAATTCATTTATTTTGCCCCAGCCACAACCGTCTGAGAGCACCACAACGCCAAAAATAAGCGGACGCGCAGCGCGCAGCGCCATAAGAGAGATAAGGCAGGTGTATATCTCGGACGGTGCGAGCGAGACGGCCTCTGGCCGGGGACAAAGAAACGATAGGTATTTTTGCATCTCACAGTCTGACGGGAGCTCCCACGACGTAAACATTTATTAAATTTTGTGTATCTAAACAGCGTCAATCCATAACATAAGTTATTTTTAAGCTGAATCATATGTAACTATAGTAATTTGATGTAGAAATACAGGGCGGGCGTCCCCCTGGCCTCAAGGCGATTTGTATAAAAGGACGGCCATTTTTCCATGTAAGGAGAGTCATTCCTCAGTCTACGTAGAGTACCACTCCGTAGTGCGTTGATCATCGATCCGCCTTGCTTCACTTCTCCACTTTGCTTCCGAGTGATAACCATCTTAGTTTCAGTAGCGTAGTACCATCGGTCCGCGAATTTAGTTTATCAGTGTTTTAAAGCGTAGTACCATCGGTCCGCGATTAGTATTTAAATTCAGTAGACAGAGACTATATTAGTTAAGTGTTAATTTAAGTGTTTCCGATCCTTGTTGTTTTGTTTGTTAATTCGTGTAATATATTTCGTTGATTTTACTTTTGCGCTTTCGTTTCGTCCGTTTCGTTTACCTTAGCCTACAGTCCACTTCGCTCCATAACTCATCCCTGAGTTTCGGAGTGCCCTTGTAGCGGATAGCCGACGGACGCGGTTGTCCTCTACAACTTCCATATAGAAATTAGATCCCAATAAAAAATAGAATCGGTAGAAATCCTCAAAAATAGTAGATTGTACAACAAGTGCATAAAACGCACCATTTTATACGAGACGTTTATCCATCCGAGCGAGCTTACGAGCGAGGATGAATATAAAGTCGAGTGTAAAATGCGTTTTATGGACGAGTTGCACACTCTACTTGTCACTTCGATTGCGAGAAAATTAAACATAATCATGTAAATATTATACTCAAAAACAAATTTAATTAAAATAAAAAAAAAAAAGTTTTTATATCTAGGTACGATAAATTATTGTTGTAGTTTAAATATATAGTAGTTACCTATATTGATTTACTAAAATAAAAATAAATATCATCATCATATCAGCCTATAGACGTCCACTGCTGGACAAAGGCCTCCCCCAAAGTTCTCCACGTCGATAAATGATAGTAAATAAAAATTACAAGTTTATTTCAAGAAGTTTTATTGTGTACTTTGGCTGTTGGTATTTTTGCCTTGGTCTTAGAATACTAACGAAACGAAAAAAAATAAGTTTATTCTATAAAGTTTTATGTTGTTCGTGTGGCTGTTGGACCGATCGCCTTGGTCTTCGACGACGATTTTACTTTATGCTCTAGAGCATAAAAAGCGACTTTATGTCGCCTACGCACAGCATAAAGTCGAACTTTTAGAGCATGAGAAGTGAAATAGTAGATTGTTAACCAAGGGTAGAAAGTGACCCATTGCACCCGAGATATTTCTGGCGCTCGAACGAAGTGAGAGCGCCAATAGTTCGAGGGTGAAATGGGCAATTTCACCCGAGTTAAACACTCTACTTTTCATTTCGACTGCGAGGAAAATAAAATACTACACGCACATAAATGTCAAGAGTGAGTTACTTATATTAATGTCCATGTCATTTTTAACAAATAATCAATTAAAGACACGGTATTTATATTTAATCTCGTGTTCCCGCTTTTTCTACTGCAAACTTTCATTCTTCTTACTTTTAAATTCAAATTCAAATTATTATTTATTTCGGATCAGTGATCCATAGATTGTTAGTAAAAACAAAAAACAAATTAAGGATAGTAACAGTCATACATACATTGAACATAATAATAATTATTAATAAATAAATAAAAAATAATAGATAAAAAAAAGTTAAGGTATAGTACCGCCAATATTTAAAAAGTAAAAAAAAAACAATCCAATGGTTTCAATTTTATTTTTTAAATAAATGTGGGACGGAATTATATGTAATTAATAATTAGAGATAAATAAATCAAGCTTGCCTATATCTAACCTTTGGATACCTTTTTTCAATGCCACTTACCACGGCCGACTAGATTGTACCTAATTTAGTTGGTCACGACGTGCATCTAGAAGGGAATTACCTTTGACTCCGTGACAATAAAAAAAAAATTACTTTCCACCCTAGGGATGGAAAAGCTATTTTCCACCCGGCTGTCTACTCATGAAAATGACACTTTCCGAACAGGAGAGATGAAAAAATATTTACGTCATGTGTATTGTTAAGGTGTGCGGCGGAGGCCCCCGCCTGTCACTCTGGCACGTGCGCTCGCTGGACTGTGTGACCGCCTTCGACCTCCCCGACCGCGGCGTCCACGTGGCGCAGTTCCACGAGGACTGCGTGCTGGCGGCCGGCGCCGCGCGGCACCTCTACCGGCTCGGGTACAACGGGGACGTCAGGGTAGAGCTCCCGGTCTCCGCCACTACGGTCTATTCTGCGCTCGTGAAGACCGGTCCGAACGTGCTGGCTATAGCCGGGTCGAGTCCGGAGATTGATCTGTGCACTACGTTCAATTATAGGGACCAGGTGCTGCATTTTCGGTAAGTTTTGCGGTATGTTTGATAGATCAATGTAGAAAGAGTTGCGTACCATTGATGCTATCAGTCGATGACTTACTAGTATAAGTTATTTGGTTTTCATTATTATCTAAGTTGACAAGGAATGCCAGTTATTGTAGATACGACGAAAGGTGAAGCCAGGCGAGCGTAATTTCGGTCGCGCCATACTTAGTGTGACGTGATCACATGACATGATGTATGGCACGACCGAAATTACGCGACTCAAATTACGCTCATTCGGCTTCACCCTAACATTACGTTTTAACCTTTCTACCGCTCAGCTCGTCAACGGAAAACTGTGTCCCTAACGCCAAGCTGACAGGAGATAGCATGACATTGTATAGCGGCAAATGACGTCGTGGCGTCTGGGGCGCAGCTTTCCGTCGACATGATTTGCCGTCTTTGGCGCTCAAAAGGTTAAGGAATTAGATAGAAAATAAAATTGTAAAACACATCAAATATCTTTTATTAACAATAACTTAATAAATGCAAAACGTAATCTTAACGATCACTAATTTCAAAGTTCGTCGTCTTAAATAATATTGACTTTAACATGTATTGTCAAAGATTAGTCGACACATGCCCAAGTATTGATCTAGATGCCACATTCATCTTAATTTAGCTAGCAGCAACAATACAACTCCAGCCCAGGAAAACAATAAAACTAAATTAAATATACCCATGACCAGCTATCGCGGCTGGTATAAAACCCTGACTTCCATCTCTTTTCCTCACATAGAACCAATCCGCGTCTACATCAGTCTCTCCCCCTCCCTCCACTAAAACCACCACATCCCCTTCACGCACTGACAAAGTTTTATTCAAAGCACTTCCTTTATAGTCACTATTCACTACCAGTAAAGTTTGTCTCTTAGGTTTTCTGACTTTATCATTTATTTTGTCTATATTGGAGCAGACAGACTTGGTCCTCAAATATAACGAGTCGAAGTCTTTTTCGGCGCAGCGCTGCTTACGCGGTTTGTAGCGGGTTTCTGAACGGGTCCTGGTCCGAAGTTGCTCCTTCTCGTTATCGGTGAGGTTGCCGCAGGGGCGCGGGTATATGTCTGTGCTGCTCTCCCAGCATGGAGTCTTCTTTTGAGATGATGTCCTAAAACGGAAACTTACATTAATCCATATCGCTTTGAATTTATGAAGAATCAAAGATGCTTGGCCAGCGGGTTTTGTGATGTACTTATATTAAAAGAAAACTGTGATATATTTGTCAGTATCTATATAAACAAATACCTTGAGTATAAGTCCCCACTGCGACATCATACATGAGTAATCATCAAGAGAGTATAAGAATATAAATATATTTTTTTAATGGGTGCCGTGACCAGGGGCTCGCGTTACTGAACGATCGACTAGGTATTAATAGGTATAATCTGAATTATACATTATAATCGTGGTTTCGACGGGAGATCCCTGATATGACTTCATTATTATTATAGAGTAGGATTAGAGATTTTTAAACCATTAGTAATAAAAATAAATGACTAGCTCTTCTCAGCGCTCTTCTACTGAGCTCAGATGGAGTGAAGCGTTGATGACAGATGCGCATTTTTCACATAACGATTGATTTTCATAACGTATTGTTTGTCAAATCGTTAACCATAACTCTAAAATTATTAAAATTTTACTAATGAGAACTATGACTAATGACAATTATGAATAAGAATTTTATGTTAGCCAATATGGACCCGTGGATGACTCACCGATTAGGTAGGATCCCAAGCGGTAGACATGCGCTATACATGACATAGCCCTCATCACCATGCGGCGTCTGCACGTACAGCCACTGCTGATTCTTGAACACCGCGTTCACAACCGTACCCAGCGGCAGAGTGAGTTCTCTCTGTAGCTCCTTCTGCGTCTGATACAGCGTGGTCGGGTATGCGATCACCACTGGGATGTTGCCGGGACGGTCTATAGTTGCCTGAAATTGAGAAGGTAGTTTTATCAGACAGTTTAGTATTGAAGGAAAGGCTTTTCCCTATTGATATGGCGAATTCAGCATTACCCTTCAAGGGAATCCCTTGCAATTTAACACGCCTTTCATAGGTGTCACGTGCAGAAAACTTAACAATGTGATATATGTACTTATATAATTATGGAACTCGTAGAACATAACATAGATACATGCGGAAATGTGTTGGTTGGTTAATTGCCGTGTTGGTTTGCCCTTCTACGGATCCTGCGGATGAACGTGTATTTTTGCACACGTAGGTAATATTATAATTTATAATAAAGATAAATTATGTTTTGTCTACGCTTTGATAACCCAAAAATAATTACAGTTAGGGTAAACAAAATTCCTTACCAACTGGAAAAAACTAGGACGCAAAATACGTGTTGGTTAAACACATCTTTGATGCCTGGGAAAAGGCTCAAGATGTTGTTGGCATTTTTTGCGACCTATCTAAGGCATTTGATTGCGTTGATCATAATAATTTAATACGTAAATTGAAACACTACGGAGTAAGGAACGATGCACTTGACCTTGTCACATCATATCTTTCAGGCAGAACGCAACGCGTAGTCATCAACGGAATGCAATCAACTGGATCAGCTGTTGCTATGGGTGTACCTCAGGGCTCAATTCTAGGCCCCTTTCTATTTCTAGTGTATATTAATGATCTACCAAACCTTGTCCAAGATAAACATGAGATTGTCTTATTTGCAGACGACACTTCTCTCCTTTTCAAAGTAAAAAGACAAGAAAATAACCTCGTTATTATTAACGACGCGCTGTGTACTATAGTGGATTGGTTTACTGCAAATAACCTACTTTTAAATGCCAAGAAAACCAAGTGCATTAAATTCACATTACCGAATGTGAAACAAGTAGATTGTGCCAAGGTGACATTGAAAGGTGATGTACTAGAATTTGAAGACAAAACAGTATTTCTGGGTGTTACTTTGGACTCAAAACTGCAATGGAATGCGCATATAGCCACTCTTGCAGGTAAGCTTAGCTCCGCAGCCTATGCAGTGAGGCGAATCAGACAGTTAACAAACGTTGAGACGGCAAGGCTTGTGTATTTCAGTTATTTTCATAGTGTAATGTCATATGGAATTCTGTTGTGGGGGAAAGCAGCGGACATTCAAACCATCTTCGTGCTACAAAAACGAGCCGTACGATCTATTTATGAACTAGGAGCCCGTGCATCGCTAAGAGAAAAATTCAAGGAAGCCAACATTCTCACCGTAGCGTCTCAATATATCCTTGAGAATATAATGTATGTCCGGAAAAATCTACATGCATTCAAGCTCAACAGTGACATTCACCAGTATAATACAAGAAGGAAGAATAAGCTTGTTATGCCTGCTCATCGTCTCCGTAAAGTTAGCTCTTCGTTCGTGGGGAACTGTGTACGTTTCTATAACAAAATACCTACCGAGGTAGTGAGTTTACCTTCCAGCAAATTCAAGTCTCACATAAAACGTCACCTAATAAACAAGGCGTATTATACTGTAAATGACTTTTTAGATGATAGGGATGTCTTTAAGCCAGTGGTTTAGTCATGTGAATGTAAAGTAAGCATATTTTAATCGGTAATATTAGTTTATTTGTAATGTAACATGAGAGCACATTATGTTGTTTCTCACCGGGCATTTGCTTTAGTGATGAATGCCCGGCAGTGTGAGCATGTCATGCTCGCTTAAAGGTCTTTGCTTACGGTGGCGTCGTTGATCGGGTCGCAACCTTCCCTATAATATGGTTGAGGGAGGCGATGGCTGAGATATGCGTCATGCTCGTGAACGGGTGCCGTTTGTGGGGTCCGGTCTGTTCACACTAGCAAGGGCCAAATTAGTTGTGTAGTAACTGCTTACCAGCGTTTAGTGAATTGACGTGAGAGACTTCATCCTGTACTCGATTGAAGTTATTATTTTTTTATTTTTTTTTATTTAGAGACTGTATACATCTCTAATAAACTTAGTGTACTGAACTGAATAATGACGCTCAGAGACCTTATACATCTCTGAGGAATGAAATTTAACTATAAGCATATTATTATTATCATTATTTATTTTTTCTTTTTTGTATATTGTGACGCCTAGAGACCTTATACATCTCTAAGAAATTTAGGTTTAATAATTATTGTCTATTGTAAATTATTCACATTGACGCCGAGAGACCTTATACATCTCTGTGGAATTAAATTAATTAAGTAATTATATTTTATTGCATGTTGTGACACCTAGAGACTTTATACATCTCTGGGTATATTTAATATTTTAAATTGATCGTTAAAAATTTATTTTAATATTCCTACCTAACATTGATTTGGAGTATCTATATATCTCCTATACGTGTACGCATGTAATAATTAGTTATAGTTATAACACTAATGTAATGTAATTAATTGTTCTAAGTATTGTTTACGAAAAAATGACTTACTGTTGAGTTTCTTTCGGCTTTCTTCTCAACAGCGGTCTCCTCTTGCGAAATGCCGGTAGATTCACAATCTGACTTGTAAAAGTGCCCTTGTGGCCTACTTACTGAATAAATTATTTCATTTCATTTCATTTCAATAAATTACCACTCAAGATTAACCCCATCGACAATTTAAGTGCGAAATAAAACCGGCTGATAATTTTAATCTCAATCATTTAAAAACCTCATCAACCGGGGTCAGACTAATGAACTGCGTCTCGTAAACATTTTTCAGTCGCCATGACATATGGCATCAGCCTGGAACGCAATTAACACCGTGACATTTAACCCCGCGAGATATATTGTTATTTTAAATAAACCGCATTGATGAATGGCCCTTTCTACTGGAGATAATCGCAGTCCATGCGCAGGTAAAAAGTTACAGACAGTAATTTAACTTACGGGATTTGGGATTACGCGCGGAGAGCGCCGTTAATCGGTTGAAGCAAAAACGATATGTTTGCTCTACTGTATTCAACACGCATGCACCTTATAACTTTTAATACTTTTTCATAGACATATGAATTAGGTACCTACTACTTCTAAACTTTTTAAATATATACGAAGCATTATAGCAAAACAATTTAGAAAGAAAAATTGAATGCGATCTACTACAATCGAAGCGGGGTATGAACCCGCGACCTCTGCGTTACCGGCGCATTGCTCTCCCAACTGAGCTATCCGACCGCTACGTCAGTCACACCAAATCTTTCATCCCTTAATCCTTTACGCTACTGGAGCGCCCTCTGCGTCATATATGTTTTTTGAAAATGCTTATTGCGCATTAGCCATACCCTAGGATGTGCGTTTTACACGTACGATCCCCAATCCCCATTGCTTTACAGCAAGTGTGAAGACTGCGAGAGAGATGGCGCTGTTCTAAATGTTTGTATAGAATCTTTTTATCGATTCTATAATTTTTTTTTTTTATGTGGTAATACCACATTTTTATTTTTATAAATAATGACACAAAGGTAAATTAAGAAAGAAAAATTGAATGCGATCTACTACCCCGCTTCGATTGTAGTAGATCGCATTCAATTTTTCTTTCTTAATTTACCTTTGTGTCATTATTTATAAAAATAAAAATGTGGTATTACCACATAAAAAAAAAAAATTATAGAATCGATAAAAAGATTCTATACAAACATTTAAAACAATTTAGCTTTGCTAGTTAATCAGTAATCACGACTGAAATATAATGAAAATGACAAACAGTTTGTATGACCTACTAATTCTTTCGGGGCCGAGTAGTGAGATTGATCATACATAACATTTTAACTACTGACACTCATAGGACACTGTATTATTTAGGGATTAAAGACAAAAACACTCGTTATCGGAATTCCTAATTTTCACGCTCAAACAATATAGAAAAATTACGCTTTGTATAAAATTTTTCTGTTTGAAATCGGAGTGCGCTTTTCACCATGTTCCCAAATTTAGGCAGGTTAGCTTTTCGACGTAGGGAGGGATATTCACTTATGATACTGCGTCAACTATTTGACTGCGTAATAACAACATGCGAGCGGCGAAACAACACGAAACCCACTGTCGTAAGGATTATTATCCACAGATTTAATATCGTAAGCAAAATTGTGAGAGGATAAACGGTCGGCTCGAAACTCTTCATTAAACCTCCGGAAAGTATCTCGAATGTTGTAAATGACGTGCAATTTATGCCTTGTCCAATTTTGCGCCAATTTCGAGATTCGAGAACGCCGATCGGGTTTATGTTATACTCGGACCGTAAGGCACAAAAACCTACTCTAACCCTCAGACCCAAAAGGGCCTATATATTCATTAACCCAACTATCATATGTCTCTCTGTATTTGCTACACACGGACATACCTACTATTATGTCATAATATAACAGATATGAGTAATGATCGAGATTGCAGAGTTTAAAATTCTTTTGTGAGGATCGATGCGAGTGTCGAAACCGAAAGATGAATTGCTTTTTTCGTAAATTGAAACTTCTTTTATTATCATGTCCTTTAAATGTCGACATTGGAATGGTTTCATTGGCCTGGGACGAAATATCTTGGCCGATATAATTTAAAGCGATATTAAACAGATACCCTTATTTGGTAATTTTCGCATTTGTTATTGGCATAAAACTGTACATCGTAATTTATTTACGATTACGACTTTAAAACCGTGAAATTGCTCTACATGACTTTATTCGGTTAAACAAAAACATTAACGCAATCGCAGTTTTTGCATAATTTATGCGTTCAGTGTCTCAAAATGTTGGTATTGATAAAAATAATTTGTTAGTGCGTGAAAACTTTTTTGATAATTGGTATAAAAGGTTTTATGGTAGGTATGTTATATATCATACTTTATTTATTATGACTCGAAGAACGATACAAAGTAATGTGCAAATGGTGGACTTAATCTATGGACAAAAAAGAAGCATATTATTGTTATTATTATTAAAAAATTAAGACGCTAAATCTTTAAAGAAACCCAAGTCTATGTGCTGTGTGAGAAGAATCTTCATCAAAATCCGAAAGCAAGCAAGTCAAATTCTAGGGGGAATAAAAATTATTGACTACTATGATATGTATGAATAATACCTATGTTCGACAGTTTAAAAGCCAACTTTGCCTATTATAATTTAAATAGTGGACACGTACCTCGCTCAAGAAGCTGTCCAAATCTCTAATATCATATCCAAACCGCTCCTGATTCCTCTTCTTCCTCCGATGCCTGTGCTTATGCTTCTTCCTCACGTACTCCTCCGTCGCACTCGTCTCATCCGACAGCGTCTCCTGACTCACGAACTCTTCACACGCACTCCTGAACCTCAAATTATGGTAGTACTCATTCCGACCAACGACCCTGGTCTCCCTCATTTTGGTTTTGAAACGATCGTCGAACTGACGCTGGTATCTAACTTCATTCTGAGGTTTTGTGTTCTCTAAGTTCTCCTTCAAGACCCAGGTTAGGGATATTTTGGATTTGTGCCGGTGGGATAGAGGTGTGGAGTGCCACAGCCCCATGTCTTGGATTTCTGCGTATTCGACGTCCGATTCGGGGTCATCTGTCTTGGTGATCGTGCAGTTGGCTAGTAGGTCTAGGACCTCGCATGGTGGGATTGGATTCTGTAAAAAAAACATAACTTTAATCCTGTTTTAGTGCCTTCAGTTAAATATGCGGAAATGATTCATGTGAAGTCAAGCTTTTCATTAAGTTAGAAAGAAAGAATTAAATAATATTAAAGAAAATTAAAATAATAATATTGCTCTGCTAATCCGCGATGTAATAACGTACCAGTTATTTCATGCAAACATGCATTTAATGGTTCTACAATCCCACCGCGATAAGAAAAATAAATATAACAAACGACCACCAAAATAGCAAAACGTACTCGACACGTGTTTCGCCCCTCTACGTGGCATCATCAGGAGATAGATGTTGACGGTCTGGAGTCCGAAAGCCGAAACTTTCTTTCGAAAGGTTTCCCTGCGTACTTATTTGTCTTATTGCGGTGGGAGGGTGGTACCATTCAATGCATGATGTAACTTGTAAGCATGAAAAAAAAACGCAAATAAGTATAACGGGTTAGCATTCATTAAATATTACGTACGTTATTATATCGCGTATTAGCGAAGCAATATTATTATTTTAATTAAGTAATATGGATTTCCGCAAAGTAACGCCTGATTCAATCAATTATTACAGTAAATTCCAAAAATGAGATTATACGCGGAAACTTCAGAATATGACACTAGTACTCGTAGATAAAAAGCAACATACCGGATCATATATTTCCGGTGGCTCAACGTGCACCTGCACGTGGACGTCTTCATTCTCCCGATACGGCGGGGGCAGCTCTTTGAATAGAATCTCTGAAACAACAATTTAGTATCAAATTATACTAAAGAAAGTTCTAAAAAAACCAGGAGCTAAAAATGATTTGTAAGGATATGCTTCTCAAGGGACTATTCGAGACTGCGCAACGAGTTTAAACAGTCTGAGCATTTCCTTAGAGTAATAAATTAATTAGTTCAAAATAATACAGGAGGCTTTTATATAGTAGTTGGACAATAATTGATAGAACCGTGCTTAATAAAAAAATATGTATTTTACCCTAATAGACGTTACCTACGTATTGTCATTAAATTTGTTAAAGAATCTATAATTATGTTTACGAATACATAATCTCCATCAAACACAAGTACATAGTTAATCAGTTTATTCGCATATACTTTTAATACGAGATTCCATCCCAACCCGGTTTATGTAAACCAATAAACATTTTCATTTCATTTTCAATCATTCAAATTATTAGGTCAAAATTAACAGTATTTAAACGTACCAAAATTAAACGCTTTAAACTTAAGGCTTTTAGATCTCTTAGATACGGTAGCATATAAGGCTAGGTACACATCAACGCGCAAAAGTGCTTATTGTGTCTGTCGATTCTTTGGGTTAATAGGCCTCCCATGCTCTCCAGAAAGTACGATCCTATGCAGACTGCATCCAACGACTCCCCGCGGTCCTCAAAATCCTTGTTGAGGGCCGTCCTGCCCTGCGCTTTCCTATACGTGGTCGGCACTCTAGGACTAGGGCCCGCCCATTTGGTACTTCAACCATCCAATTCTGCGAAGTGCGAGCAATGTCGAGTACTTTGGTTCCTTTGCAGATATCTCCCTTATCGTCACTGATTTGATCACACAAAGAAACTTCGAGCCCTTTTCATTGCACGTTGTGTGACTCTTAAGCCGTCTTGTGAGTTTATTGTGTACATTGCAGTAATGTGCATCAACACGCGGTGAATTAGGTACACTATAATGGTGTTCTGTCTTTTCTTAACGCAGAATAATTTTTCGCCGAATGTCTCAATTCGTCGAATTTTCACTTCGCACAATTTTTACATTTTTCGTGTTTTTTTGCAAATATCATCTATTGCATTTGTTAGGTTAGGTTTGTTTTATAACAATCCCAAATAGTTTACGTTTTCAGAGAAAAATGCTTAGTACGAAATGTCACTTGCGAAATGAAACATTCGACGAAAAGTAATTCGATGAAAAGCCAGAGAACTGAGAATATGCGCGTTGTTGCACGTTTGTGTGCACCTAGCCTAACACTACCTTGTTACAGGAAATTCAGAACAGAGGAAGAAAGCTTTGATGGCCTTCTACTCGTGAAACTTCGCGCACATGCATGCTAGTATAATTTTAGTACTTATTTCTTGATTTTAATGACTTTAACTGAACTACGATTATGCGATATTGTTTTGTTCATTTGTTTCCTTTATTTAATTTTCAACATCTTACTTATTCGTCAATCATCAACGACCGATCATCGATCGTCAATCATCGATGACGTCTCCTTTTTGTAAGTCATCTAAAAAATAGGATTTATTAATACTGCGGATATGATGTTTTATCTAGGTTCCATTCCAAGTCTTCGGTTTCCCAGCCCTTAACAGTATGACCCTTTGTATGCAATATTTGAAGATGACGGTTACAAGATGAAATATTTTTACCCATTTGATTTAATCAGCAGAGAATAATTTAAAATAATTTTCATGAATTTTCCACCTTATATTACTTTTTGGCCAAATGTTTTTCGTTTGAATACTTACCTAGGTATTATTATTTTTAGTACCCACCTAGTAAGCTTGTATGGGTATAAAAATCCAGCGCACTTACATTTTAACACAGCGCGGTCACTCCTCAATCAAACAAATACATACACGAAACGCAATCAAGAATGGCGCGAAATGCGGATTAAACCGGCGCGGGCGCACCGATCCGCTGCCCTCTGCGGCGTGCGCGCGACTGATACCGATACCTTCCTCGAGGAGGGTCTGATATTCTGACATGGACAGGGCATACGGAAAATAAGGCTTCTTCCACTTTCTTCACTAATCAGTAGGGATCGTAAAATGCGAGCAAAATCTATTGAAATGAAATGACGTATGACGTACGTGACGAGTTGACGACTGACGACCCTAGAGGACTTCAATGATTTTTGCTAAAATTTTAGGAACCCTGCTAATCACTGTGCAATTGTCAATATGGGGTAATACTCGTAGTAGTCCATATGATACGATATTACGATACCATCCTCTAGAGTCTGAATAAGGTATGATAAACTAACATCGTCAGGGGTTACGGAAAATAAGGCTTTCTCTTCATCTGTGTAATTGTCAATAAGTATGGCGTAATAGGTCTAGGGCCCAATACACTGACACCGTCGATAGGGCATTTGGAAAATATGGCTTCTTTTGTGCAATTGTCAATATGGTGTGACAGTAGTCCTAATGGTATGATATGATACCCTTCTCTAGAGTCTGAATAAGGTATGATAAACTAACATCTAAGTTAACATCGACAGGGCTTCCGGAAAATGAGGCTTCCTATTCATCTGTGCAGTTGTCAATATCACGGATTTGGACTTATATCCTACCTATCAATAGGGACTAATCAGGAAGGATAAATTAATGAAAGATCACGCTATAACGCATAGATCTTTTGAAATCATAACTTCTAACGAGTTCATTTATTAATTATTACTATAATTTAAAATATATTGCACAAACCAAAATCGAACCCAAATGGCGAACTTAATACGAAATGGCATTCTCTACCAGTGAAACATATGGCCCAACATACAACTCTAAATTACTTCAATCTTCCATGTAAATTTTCTTCTAGTAATCGCTATTAGTCAAATAAAAGTAAAAACAAGCATTAGTGCAAGCGTCTCCTCAAAACGTCGTCGCTATCAAAAGGGTCAAAGCAATAATATATAATTTTTAGTTTCGCGCCGGCGATCGCGCTAGCTCGGCGCCCCGGGCCAGGGCTCGCCAACCTCGGTCAGACCCATTAATTCATTACTCATTACCATGCCTGTGTAATTTACGACGCGTAAGGGTGCGTCTCCATTGTAGCGAGACGGAGCAGAGTACGGAATAGACCAATCACCTGAGTTGAAATCTGTATCTCAACTCCGTTCCGCTTCAGTGGGGACCCACCCTAAAACACTCCACAATCCACATTCACCGCAACACTTTACTTTTGACATTCGATAGAATAAAGTATAGGGGTTAAATTCCACGATACTAATGAGTCATTAGTAATAACATATATTAGAGATATAAATAGTGGCGAATTAGCGGCATTGGTCTATTTACCAATATACATGTAGGTAATCGTCTATAGAAGTGGGAGGAGCGAGGAAAAACACGGCATGAATAACGGAGATGCCTTTAAATCTATAGTAAGACTTATACGTACTCGTATTGTGTTGCGTTTTGCGGCAGGCCTAAGGTACAGGTAAAGTAAATAAATACTTTCTTAATAACGGTTATGGTACCTACCTATTTCGTCCTTACTCTTTAATCAACATCAGAAAAAAATACGCACTTCTCGTGGGACTATTGAACAAGCCTACGAAACCAGTCAATGCCATTTAAAAGGGAGCAAGCAAATGGACAGGCAGTCAAATTTATGTACATTTTCACGGTACTTGATTCCACAGAGTCCCTAATCAAGACATCGTCTTATGCAATTTTCGCATCAACCTCCCATTTAAGACCCATTGTAGGACTACATCGTGTGAAATCGTAGGAAATGAACAGTCACGAAGTGAGTAATTGCCAGGTGTTAATGTCCAAGCTAAGAGGTAGACAATAGCTCTAAACGGACTGCTTGAACACTCTCACGCTTTAAATTGGTTAAGTAGCACCGGTTTGTTTTTCGTTAGTCTGTTATTAGTTTGTCAGACCCCCAATTTGTAGAAAAACACTGGCACACCTTGCTTATTAAATTAATTCGTTTTACGGTAGTGCATTTAATTGATGCACCTTTGAAATAAGAACCTAATTTTTAAAAGCTGTCGATGCACGATCGTCCATTTTAAATTTACAAAATAAGAAAGTGAAAGTTTAATTTAAGCGGCGTGCATAGCTAGAAAACAACAAGGGACGTATGCCGGATAAAGTACCGCATTGAGAAACCTAAAATCAGCCTTATTCAAAACCTGGCTATTGTGAATCTTTTCGAGCGGAAAATAGAAGCCTCGCGATGTACCACATCATCTCCCGTTGCAGATCCATCTCGATATATCCGAGAATTCGCTTGCTGTTGGCAACTGTGTAAAATAAGTGTTCTCACCGCAGAATAAATACTTAAGGGTCTTGAGACACATTTAGATAAACCGCAACACTTGCGCACTTGCGGTGAATATGAAGATTATTGCATTTACACGCCCGTAGCTGCTTTCATCGTAATGATGCAAACCACTGCAAAGTCAGCTGTGATAACGGTAACTGGCGTATTAATCCTCAAAATTGGAAAGTGAGACGTGTGATGTGACGCTAATCCCCGCTACATTGTTTTTTTTATTTATTTAGAATATTATGTAACATCGCATTATCTACACAGTCTACGCACTGGCATTTTTTAAGTCTTTGATTTTGTAGGTACCTACCGAAGATGGACGGACCCGAAATTGGTCCCTACATCAGGCATCTACATACAACCCTTCGTGTGTACCTTTAAAATATTATATGTACCTTTAAAATATGAAATAACGATTATCGAGCTTGGCCAAAAATGATTTCGTATTGTCCGAATTCCGGATGTCCGGCTGTTCTCGCCTACAGGTCGCAGTTCTCAACCGACTTTCGTATATTCTGTGAGCAGGATCGATAATAATATTGTTTTTTTTTTGTCTATTCACTTTTTAATTTTTTTTATGGCAGAGACATTGTGTGTTGAAAACGTAAAAAAATACACATTTGAACCATTTCAAAAAATGTTTTCGAGGTCTAACGGCTCACAGAGTCACTAAAAAGTAGATGCACAGAAACTTGATCATCGACGACATTCACGTATCGTATCCCTTCAATCGAGAATTTTATGATTTTATCCTCGCTTTTTGTGCTCGTATCGCATCATGACTTATGGACCGTGAAAACGGAAGACAATGCGTTTAGGGAACGCACGAGCATATCGCTATGACGAGAATGTGACCAATCCACAATGGGACGACGGGAATGCCGAACGGCACGACCAAAACGACGCAATCCAAAAAGGCGTATAAACCTTCGCGTCCATAACTTCCGTACGCTATTTTCGAATGAAAAACGCGGTCGACACGACCGTAACAGTCCAAGCGAAAAAGACTTAGAAGCGTTCGATTTTTGAGTGCACTTAAGTCTTTCTTGATTGGGAAGCTTCAAACGTGCGTGCACGCATCGGGGCACCGTGACACCCCTACAGCCGAAATGTTTAGTGTTAATAGACGATCGGACGTGGTATGCTGACGATTGGGAAGCGGCTCGAATCTTTACCACAACACAATCGAATACACGTGCGATTTTATATCTCAAATCTTTAGGTACTGTTTGCAAAGGCGACTTCATCTTGTTTTTCAGTCAACTTCAGCACTCAATATTTATGAACCGTTTCTGAAAATTATTTTATACTGCTGCGCCGTGCGGTGTTTCGCTCATTTCACGGGAAGACGACATTTTTTCGGGATAAAAAGTAGTCTATGTGTTATTCCAGTGTTAGCTACCTTCATATTAAAATTTATCAAAATTGGTCCAGCCGTTGGAGCGTGAAGAAGTAACAAACAAACACACTCACAAACTTTCGCTTTTATTTAGTGTGATATGGAAAGGAGGGGCTATGTTATGACAATTCATCCGCTAGGTAACGAAGTCAATAGGGACTTAAAGAAGCAAAGCCTATTGTTGAGGATAATCACTCAACACTGCCTCTTCGGTAGCTCACGAGTGAGCACAGTGGACTGTATTATCGGCTCTCGGAATTCGTGGCTCCAGTTCGGTCGCCGTGGCTATCCCAGTCGTAGGCACGGCGGTTCAGACGCGGCACGTAGTTGCCACGTAGATGCTGCGTAACACGTAGCAAGATCGTACGTTCGTAGCTCGTAGTACAGGTTCGGTTTCGTAGCTCCGGATCCGATGCGTAGCTGCACGACGTGAATGTCACGTAGATATCACGTAGGGCACGTAGACCGAAGTTCGGAGATCAACCAAACGAATGGGACCTCAGACGAACTTGGTTACGGCAGCAGGTCGACGCAGGTTCGATGCAGGTTCGAGTACGAGTTATAAAAACACTGGTTGACTTGTTCGTTCTTTAATTTTCTTCGGCAGTATGGTAAATAATCGAAAACAATAATTCCTTATAAGCTATTTCCTTAAGATCTAACAAGACTCAGGACTCGTAAGCAAACTACTGGCTCGCAGGCCAATAGGAGGCGTCGAACCGTACATTCTACGGCCGGCACGCCCCTTTCGTCAAGTGCGTTCTTTTCTAAGAGTCGTTGTATGGAAAAGTGAACTGGCTACGTGATTGGCCGTTCATTTTCCCATTTTTCAGCCCTAACGGCTTTTCTGGTCTACGGGATGAGCGGTTCGGGGAGGGTCGTGTCTACGTTTACGGTTCGATATCTACGTGAGATGTCTCATTCTGTAGCTTTCATTGCACCGCATTAAATGGCCTTACGTTTTATAAGATAAGAGTTACGGTTCGTTAGCTATTAAGTCGGATCGATCGATAAAGTTAAATTTACGTTGTGCTGGCAAGTCGCGGAAGGCTATAAAAGGTAAGTGCAATGAGTCCAGACGCATTTCTAAGTGTATTCTAAGCGATTAGGTCATAGTGAAGTTAATTTGAATTGTTAAAACGAAATTCCGATACGATTTCGTACTGAAAATGGGCTCTAATTGGACGGTTCATAATTCACGTTAATTTTACGTTAACGTGAATTGCGGCTGACCTAATTACTTTAGAAACATAATAAAAACGGATTCCTGATGGGATTATCCGTTGCTATCGCTTGGCACTATTGCGGAAGCGATAACAGGTGATGTAATATTATCATAACATTGCCACGTGGTTCGGCACCACGTGAATATCTTATGCAATATTCATCGCTATCGAATTGTGGTTTTTGGATCGGGATTGGTTTGGGATTAGACCAGTTACATACATATGTCTCTTTTACGGACTGTTATATACATTTGGTACATAATAACTCGACTTATAGCGTCTTTTATGCGCAATAAAATAAATTAAATAAATTAACGTTATGTACATTAAATTTCGCTTACAACTAACAGTTTTCGGCTTGTGTCCGTAACAATTCTCCCCCCGATCGCAGAGTCGATCCCTCGGTGATGGGCAGGACCACAAGCCGGCTCGTAGCTCGCCTGAAGACTCCTCCTCTTGTCCTGACGTCCACGTTCCGTACTGCGCCGTCAGGGCCGGGGTAGGTCGCCTCCACGATGCCGCGCGGCCACACGTTGCGGGGCGCGCTGGAGTCCGTGATGAGCACGTAGTCACCAACGGCGACCGTAGGCTCCCGTGACATTGAGGATTGTCGTGGGGCTAAGGTCGGCAGGTATTCTCGGATCCACCGGTTCCACCAGTGGTCGGCGAGAGCTTGACTTGCTTTCCATGATTTGCGATCTGCCTCGTCGCAGGGGCCGGTTAGTGGGACCCCCGCCGGGCCGCCCAATAAAAAGTGATTGGGCGTTATCGCTTCGCTCTCGTTCGGATCAACGCTCACGTGTGTTAGGGGACGTGAGTTGACCGAATATTCAACTTCGGCTAGAAGTGTAATCAGGATTTCTTCTTTCGGGCTTCGTGTGTTTAGTGTAGCGGCGAGTGCAGTCTTGACGCTTCGTATGAGGCGCTCCCAGGCGCCGCCCATGTTCGGTGCGCCGGGTGCGATGAAACGCCAACTCATTCGGTGTTGCACGCCGTGTTCTTGTAGCGCCGGTATCCAGTCGTGGTAGGCGGTGCGTAGCTCAGCATCCGTGCCCCTCAGATTTGTACCGTTATCACTCCACATAACGGCGGGCCATCCTCTGCGGGCGGCAAGGCGGCGTAGCGACATGACGGCGCTGCTCGTAGACAGGGAGTACACGAGCTCCATGTGTACAGCTCGGGTCGTGAGGCACGTGTAAAGCGCTACCCAGCGCTTCTCGTGCCGGCGGCCCACAGTGACTGTGAGCGGGCCGAACAGGTCCACCGCACAGTAAGTGAAGGGCCGTGCGTGCGGCTGCAAGCGATCAGAGGGCAGATCGCCTAAGGGCGGCACGCGTGGGCGCGTGCGGCGGAGCACGCAATGCATGCACGCTCGAGCCACACTGCGAACGGTTGGTCGCAGGTGCAGGATCCACAGTTGTTGCCTTAAATCATTCACAACTGTTTCGTTAGAACAATGATGCGCTCGCTTATGAGCGCGCAAAATTAAAAGTTTCGTAAATGGATTCCGCCCGTCCAATATGACGGGTTGCTTGTTTGTAGTCGTGGGCGCGGCGTCGATACGCCCGCGCATATGTATGAGGCCGTCGTCTTGCAGCTGCGGGTCTAGCTTGTACAGCCGACTGCTACGGGCAATGGCCTCCCCCCGTGAGAGAGCTCGGAGTTCCTCGGGAAAATCCCGCCGCTGGGCCCACTGCATCCACAGGTTTTCAGCTATTAAATAGTGACGTGTTTCTAACGGTACCTGTGTTTTCTTTTTCAGTCGCTCTATGAAAAGAAGTGCTCGGGCCGTCGCGCCGATCAAGCGATCGTAGTTGCTGAAACGCTCGATTTTCGGCAGCGGCGGGTCTACGTGATTCGTCACGTAACATCGTTCTGTCGGTACCTGCTCGGTTATTTCGATCGATGGCTCTGCTTGCGGTGCTCGAGTTTCTTGCGGCCATTCGGGTTCGGGTTGTCGCAGGAAATCAGGACCCACGTACCATCTATCGGTGCTCCTTACCACGCGATAGGGGTCCGGTCGAGTACCGTCGTCGGCCGGGTTCAGTTTTGTAGGGACCCAACGCCATTGTTCGGGTTCGGTGAGCTCCGCTATCTCGCCTAAGCGGTGGCTCACGAACGCGCTGTATCGGCGCGCGTTCTCGCGTACCCAGTGCAGTACGGTTCGGCTGTCGGTCCAGTAGACGATCTGCACGGGTTTCACGCGATGCTCGTTCTGTAATGTCTGCGCTAATCGGGCTCCTATTAAAGCGGCTTGAAGTTCGGCTCGCGGTATGGACAAGCGACGAACGGGAGTTACCTTAGATTTCGCTGCAGCTAAGTGTACTCGCGGCTCGTTTTCGCCCGTCTCCCCTTCCGTCCTCCAGTACGCGGTAGCGGCGAACGCTTGCTCTGACGCGTCCACAAACACGTGCAGTTGATGCCGCACGCCTGTACCTAGCTGGATACAGCGTCGCGGTAATCGCAGCTCGGCTACGTGTTTTATGTGCTCCAACCACGTAACGAAAGCGTTGTTTAACTCGCCTGGCAGCGGCGAGTCCCAGCTCGTTCTCAGGGCCCACACGTTCTGTAGCAGGACCTTTCCCGTCACGGTGTACTGCGCTAAGTACCCGAGCGGGTCGAACAGGCTCATCAAAGCGCTGAGGGCTTCGCGCTTCGTGGGGCCCCGCTGTAGTTCTCGTACCTCGGGCGGCACGCGAATCAGCGATGTATTGAAGCTCAACTCGTCGGTCCGAGCGTTCCAATATAATCCCAATACCTTTTGCTCTTTGTTGCCTAAGCTTGTGAGATCGTCGGCGGCTCGTTGCTCGGGCGGGATCTGCTCCATTAACCTCGTCGAATTCGAGGCCCAGCTTCGCAGGACGAAACCTCCCATAGCGTGTGAGGCTGCTACTTGCTTAGCGGCGTCGATCGCCTGCTGCTCCGTCTCGTATCCCGCCAAGAAATCATCCATATAATGATTCGTCTGGATATCGTAAACGGCGTCCGGATACAGCTCGGCGTTGT
This sequence comes from Apotomis capreana, assembly GCA_947623375.1. Taxonomy (NCBI): domain Eukaryota; kingdom Metazoa; phylum Arthropoda; class Insecta; order Lepidoptera; family Tortricidae; genus Apotomis; species Apotomis capreana. The sequence continues at coordinate 23,774,164 of OX392506.1, forward strand.
CCTGGGCGTTCCTGTTTCGCACGCTATGTGCTAAATATGGAGAAGACGTATTCCCGAATATCATCGATTTCATACGATATACTTGCGGCGGTCGCTCCCGGTTCATTCCCCTCCACAGGAATAGCTGCGCCATTTGATCGTCGGGTCTCATCTGGATCCGTAAAAACATCTCCTGTATGTCGGCGCTAACTGCAAACTCACCTTCGCGGAATCTGCACAGGATACCCGGGAGTGACTGCAGTAAATCCGGGCCCTCCAGCAGCTTGTCGTTCAGACTGACGTTCTGCGAGGTCGCCCTGGAATCGAATACTAACCTGATTTTATTGCCCTTGTTTATGTTGCGTACAGCAAAGTGCGGCAAAAACCAGGTTTTATGACCGTCGTAATCGCCTATGTGTCGCACGGCGTACTCCTTGGTCAGCAAGTTATCTATTTGCGCGGTGTATTCCGCTGCAAATGTCGGATCCTTATCCATGCGTCGTTCGATGCCGCGCAACCTATTATACGCCATTGTATAACTGGGCGGCAAGCAGGGTTCGTCGTCGCGCCACAGTTGTCCAACCTCGTAGCGCGGGCCGTCGATGCGTTTAACTGTCGCGTTAAATATGTCGATAGCGCGTTGATCCTGCGGGCTCCTTTTGTCGATCAACTTCACGCCTAGCGCTTCGACGTCGAAGTACCTTTTCAACGCCATGTTTATTTCTCGGTCTTCATCCGAGAAAGCGTGCATGACCACCTCTCGATCGCTCTGGTTTCGTAAGTAGCGTGGGGCCATACCGTAAATTGTCCATCCGATTTTCGAACGGATCGCCACCGGGTCGCACTGCCTTCCTGTCCTCGTCTCTAGCGGCAGCGTCAGGTGCCAGTGGTCCGCGCCCAATAGTATTTTAGGCGCGGCATGCTCGTAGCAGGCTTCGTTCAAGTCGGCTAAATGTTCGAAGTTGAGTACCGCCCTACGCGGCATGTACTGCTCGCGTAGTCCAAGTTGCGGTACAGTGCGCAGCGTAAGCGAGTGTGACGGGCCTCCATTCGTAGCTCGGACGCTTACCTCTACGCGCTGACTCGGTTGCGTTAGGCATATCGAGCCTACGCCTTGTATGACGAGAGGTTTTTCAGGTCCCGTTGCTCCTAGTTGATCCGCCAGTCCCTGATCGATGAGAGATATCGTGCTCCCCTCATCGATCATACAGAATGTTTCGATGCTTCCGCATGGTCCGCTAACGACGATAGGCATTATCTTAAGCATTACCTTCGTGTTTGCGTCGACGGTATTGGCGGTTAGCTCCGCCGTAGTGTGCGCGTGCTCGCTCTGCACGGGCGTCTCGTCTCTACGCGCGGGGCCGGGCGCCGCTTGCGCCGTGCTACGCGTCGGGCGGGCTGGGCGGTCGAGTGCTACATCGGGTGCTACGTGGGGCGCTACGTGGGGCGGCGCCTTACTCGTAGGCGGCGTCGTATCGTGTAGCAATTTGTGGTGCGAGTGTGGGCAGTTGGGCACGCCGCAACCTTTCGCCGTGCAGTTCTCGCGGCGGTGTCTTTTGTCGAGACACTTATAGCAGATGCGTGCGTCTCGAGCCCACTCCCATCTCGCTCCTATCGTCATACCTAATAACTTGCGGCAGTCCGTGGTTCGGTGTGTGTTGCCGCAACACAGACAGGCGTCCACTCGTTCTGTGGCGTATGTCTGGGCTCTTACGGGTGCGGGGCGTCGTATCGCAGCTCCGCTGTTCACGGGGTTCGGGCGTCGGGACGGCAGCGGCTGGTGATTCACGTTCGTAGCGGCTGGGCGTCGCGACGCCGGGGCTCGTGCGTGCGAGAATTGTAATTCGGCGTCGGATTCGTCGAGTAGGAATTCCGCTAGCATTACGATCTCGCACTCACCTGTTCGCATGTGTTCACGTGCGTGTGTGCACCATCTCGATCTCAGGTGCGGGCTCAGGCGGTCGGTAATCTCTCGGATCAATAATGGATTACCTGCGTAGTGTGACTTATCTAAGTCCATGAGCGTCGCGACGATGTTCATTACTTTTATGGAAAAAGTGTTGAGGTCAGTCGCGCTCGGTCCTAGGGCGGGCAATCGTTTCAAGTCCTCCAGCGCCCTGTCGACGAGAATGTCGGTCCTACCGAAATTCTTTTTTAATATTCGGATGATTAAGTCCGGACTCGATCCCGACGCCAGCATGTGTTGGACACATTCTCGCGCCTCACCTTTCAGCGCTGCGCGGAGTCGAGCCATGTTCTCGAAATTTGAGAACTTATACCGCTGCGTGCTCTCGGTGTACGAGTGGTAAAATGTTAACCACTCGTTCGGCAGTCCGGTATAGATCGGGAGTTCGTATACCTGTTTCGGCGGCGGACGAGTTATACTCTCGATGCGATCGGCAAGTCGGTCGATGTCCTCGTTGCGGCTCGCGGTTCGGCTTCGGCTCGGACGTAAGAGTTCGCCTCGTTCAGGCGTGACCGTGCGCTGCCTCATCGGCGTCGGTTTAGCAGGCGCGATCTTGGCTCCGTCACTCACCTCGGTTCGTTGAAACCACGCATCGATACGCTGCGTGGTTTCTTGGTCGGTCGGCGTCCGTCGACCCGCCTGTGAGCCGCCAGCCTGGGACCCCTCAGCCTCGATCTGTTGCAGCTCGGACTCGAGTCGCTTCCTGACGAGGTCCTCTTCGACGCGGAGTTGTTGGCGGCGCAGCTCTGCGATGCTTTCGGCTGCGGCGAGTTCGGCTTGCTTCCTGCGGGCCTCGGTGGTGCTGCTCGTCGCGGACGTGACCGTAGGCGCGCGGGTGTTGCCGATGTTGAAGCGTACTTGGTCGAAAGCACGTTCGCGATCGGCTCGTTCTCGGGAACGATCGGCGGTGCGGGTCGCGGCTTGAGTCGCAGGCGCGCGGGCCGCGGGTGATTCGATTTGCGCATGCGCGGCGAGGGGCGCATTAAACGCGTGGTGCGCGGAAAACGCGAAAGCCTCGGGGCCCTCGCGGTCGCGGTTGTGGCCGGGCGCTCGTGCTTCGGGGCGCGCCGGCAGGTGAGTCGTCGGTGTCGAAAAGCCGGCTGCGGGGTCGTCGCGTTGCCCCCGTAGGCTGGCTCGTCGCAGGTGCTCCTCCAGTTTCTGCCGCCATTGGGTCGTGTCCGTGGGCGGCGATTCCGGGTTCGATCTGCGGCTCGGTTCGTCCAGGGCGGCGTGTTGTGGCTCCCTGGTGTCCGACAGTCGTCGATGCGCTTCGTGCATCTTCGCAGACGTGGATTCCCCTCGGTTCGGTTCGCTGGGGGCTCGGCCGTCTCGTGATGCCTGGCGTCTCGTGTGGACCATCGTTGTCGGTTGGTTCGGCGGTTCTTCTGATCCGGCTCTCGAATGACCAAAATGTTGAGGATAATCACTCAACACTGCCTCTTCGGTAGCTCACGAGTGAGCACAGTGGACTGTATTATCGGCTCTCGGAATTCGTGGCTCCAGTTCGGTCGCCGTGGCTATCCCAGTCGTAGGCACGGCGGTTCAGACGCGGCACGTAGTTGCCACGTAGATGCTGCGTAACACGTAGCAAGATCGTACGTTCGTAGCTCGTAGTACAGGTTCGGTTTCGTAGCTCCGGATCCGATGCGTAGCTGCACGACGTGAATGTCACGTAGATATCACGTAGGGCACGTAGACCGAAGTTCGGAGATCAACCAAACGAATGGGACCTCAGACGAACTTGGTTACGGCAGCAGGTCGACGCAGGTTCGATGCAGGTTCGAGTACGAGTTATAAAAACACTGGTTGACTTGTTCGTTCTTTAATTTTCTTCGGCAGTATGGTAAATAATCGAAAACAATAATTCCTTATAAGCTATTTCCTTAAGATCTAACAAGACTCAGGACTCGTAAGCAAACTACTGGCTCGCAGGCCAATAGGAGGCGTCGAACCGTACATTCTACGGCCGGCACGCCCCTTTCGTCAAGTGCGTTCTTTTCTAAGAGTCGTTGTATGGAAAAGTGAACTGGCTACGTGATTGGCCGTTCATTTTCCCATTTTTCAGCCCTAACGGCTTTTCTGGTCTACGGGATGAGCGGTTCGGGGAGGGTCGTGTCTACGTTTACGGTTCGATATCTACGTGAGATGTCTCATTCTGTAGCTTTCATTGCACCGCATTAAATGGCCTTACGTTTTATAAGATAAGAGTTACGGTTCGTTAGCTATTAAGTCGGATCGATCGATAAAGTTAAATTTACGTTGTGCTGGCAAGTCGCGGAAGGCTATAAAAGGTAAGTGCAATGAGTCCAGACGCATTTCTAAGTGTATTCTAAGCGATTAGGTCATAGTGAAGTTAATTTGAATTGTTAAAACGAAATTCCGATACGATTTCGTACTGAAAATGGGCTCTAATTGGACGGTTCATAATTCACGTTAATTTTACGTTAACGTGAATTGCGGCTGACCTAATTACTTTAGAAACATAATAAAAACGGATTCCTGATGGGATTATCCGTTGCTATCGCTTGGCACTATTGCGGAAGCGATAACAGGTGATGTAATATTATCATAACATTGCCACGTGGTTCGGCACCACGTGAATATCTTATGCAATATTCATCGCTATCGAATTGTGGTTTTTGGATCGGGATTGGTTTGGGATTAGACCAGTTACATACATATGTCTCTTTTACGGACTGTTATATACATTTGGTACATAATAACTCGACTTATAGCGTCTTTTATGCGCAATAAAATAAATTAAATAAATTAACGTTATGTACATTAAATTTCGCTTACAACTAACAGTTTTCGGCTTGTGTCCGTAACACCTATATAAATTTGAAGATTATATAGCAACATTCTTCCGGGTTTTATAATTTAATATTGACATAACATACCTACACATCTTTTCCTTGTTTACCTACTGAAATTCGACATATAATATAATTTTATTCTTAAAAATTTACTAAGATCGATTGGGCCTTTGAACATCAATTAGTTTAAGCGTATTATTAGGAAGATCATTATCAAATAGCTATTACGTTGATCCACCTACTATTGGAGAAGACACGCCTCCACGAATTGGAAACACATAGCATTAAGTTTTATGTGGGAAGGTTTATCGTGAGTTACGAGTACTAATTATGAATATTTTTTGACTAATCGTAATTATATAACTCTTGTTTGTATAGGTCACATAAACGTATGAGACCTTTCGATAAATTATTAGGTTAGTTGCTCTCGCGAAAGTCGCAAATGTTTTGTCTTTCTCAATTTAGTCCCATATCCATTTATTTATTTATTTAATCTTTATTGCACAAATGAAAACAAATCGTACAAAAGGCGGACTTAATGCCATTGGGCATTCTCTACCAGTCAACCATCGGGCAAAGCAGATAAGTTGTGGGCGGTGCAACTAACTTAAATAGGTTTTAATAGATAAATACATATATTTATTATATATATGTACATATATAAATAAATACTGACTAAAAAGCAAAACAGATATGCTAAGATTTCTCCATTCTGCTAATGAAGAGGTCACGCAAGGATTTTTTAAAATTTACCTTGTTGGAGCTTGCTTGATCTTGAGGGGAAGGCGGTTCCAGAGGCGGGCAACTTGGACGGTAAAAGAGTTGGACATAAAACCTGTACGGTGAGGAGAGATGGAAAGAGATAGATTGCCAGAAGAGCGAAATTGGCGGTTAAGAGTTAAACCATAATAGTGGAAGAAGTCTTTGAGGTATTCAGGAGAATTCGAGTTTTTAAGAATTGAGAAGAGAGTGCAAAGCATTCGCATTTCACGTCGTTGACGGATAGGAATCCAGCCGAGCTGAGTGCGGAAAGAAGACACGTGGTCATACTTACGGAGACAGAAAATGAAACGAATGCAGTTGTTGAGAAGTCTTTCCAGTTTGTTCAGAAGCTCTTCGGTTAGGTCCGGATAGCACACATCACCGTAGTCAATGATAGGTGAAATTAACGTTTGAACTAGCAGGATCTTGGTTTTAATGGGTAAAAAGTGCTTAAGTTTGTTAAGAGCATGCAAAGAACCCATAACCTTCCTGCTAACGTCGGCAACATGCGTTCTCCAACTTAGAGTGCAGTCCAGGTGAACACCTAAATTTTTGACTGTCGAACTGTAAGGAATAGGTATGCCGTTGAAACTTAGTGGCGTAAGAGTATCGAGGTCAATTTTGGCGAGCTGGCGGGAGCTACCTACGATGATAGCCTGACACTTTGACGGATTAACAAATAGTCCGAATTTCTCGGACCATTTTTGAATGTGCAGGAGGTCTTCATTTAACTTATCAATGGCAATCTTAAGATCGATCACTTTACTCTGCTTGTAGAGTTGCAAGTCGTCTGCGTAGAGATGGTACGAAGAGCGAATGTCGGCGGTAATGAAATTAATGAATATAGAAAACAGGAGTGGAGAGAGGATTCCTCCTTGAGGTACGCCAGTGGCAAGGTCACACCCATCCATCATAGTTATGTATCATTACTCATTAGGTTAACGAGTAAGTAGTGTTTACTCGTGTCAAAATACAAATTACGTCTACTTATCTGCGTAACAATGTAAACGGTTTTAGCAGGCTAAGTAAAGACATGTGGCTCCTGTGATAAATAGTTGAATTGGTTAATTGTTTGACGCCCCATAACTAGTAATAACTCCAACTTTCAGCTCACCATCATAGAGAGATGACGTAAAAAATGCATTTTTTTATTTATTTTCTTATAACTCGTTTTTATCCTACTCCATATTAGCTAAAGCATCGAAAAAAATCACAGCTATGTACGTAAGTACGTAGTTTGAGCGGGGGTGCCTATACCCTACAATTTAATAATTATATGTGAAAAAGAAAAGTAATCAATTTATTTTTTGAGAGTTCCTTTGCAACAAGTATTTGTGAAAGTGGGTAGGTACATCTATGAAAAATCTTATAAATTGCAAATAATATTCGCTACCTACTACCATACGTACATCAATAAGATTATAAATTATAATTGGTGCAACATACTGAAAATACAAAAAAATGTAATAAAAAAAGTAAAAAGACTACCGCAAGTATTCAAATATCCACTTTTAAGTTTCATGTTCGTTTTATGGTGGAGGTTTGTTGTTCTAGGTACACGGGAACTATCATCTATATATATATTACGCGAGGCCGATTTTTGTACATCCCATCAGATCTACAGTTATGGTCCGATTTTGATAAATGATATGTCATTAGATTCGTCCCATGCTGGAGATGTGCATAAAACTCTTGGATTTTTAATTTTTTCCCGAAAAAGTACTGAAAAATGGATTTGAAAAAACTACTGTGCGCTAACCACGTGACATTGACCACGTGACCTGTGATCCCTATTTTGACTTAAGATGACCAAATAATAATAAGCATGATTTGCTCACAAACCTGTAGTAAGTTGTTCAGTATGATGAAATATTATTTTTGAGTCGGCAACATAATATCCGCAACACTTAAAACATGTACGAATATGCAAAAATAATTTTACAGTTTGTTGACAATGAATGACAGTAATCATATTCTGACAACTTTTAATGTATTTTTTATTGGGGGCTATAATGTCAATGATCTAAATTGCCAGGTTGTTTTTCTTTTTAAAATGTTGATATGGAAACTTTTTTCGCATGTTAAAAATGTGGAGGAAAAAGCCGGTTAAGTGCGAGTTGGACTGGTGCTCGCAAGACCAGAAAAACTGACCGTCATTCAAGAATAGATTATTTTTATAAGCGAGTTTTACAATAAATCAAAGCAGAAAAAATGTAGTAAGTACAACTAAACGTCATTCAAATAAGTAAATTTATGATAGATTATTTTAAATATGATTATATAAGTCCATCAAAAAAGAAACCAAAGCAAATAGCATGAGTTATGGTAAATTAAATAGTATTTTACTAGAAAAAACTAAGTCCTTCCGCTTGAATGTCGACGGGATGGGAAATGTGGTCGAGTTGAGAATATGGACGAGTTGACAATGTAGCTAAGTTGGGAATTTATCTACATTGGTAATATGGATGAGTTGGTAAAATGGACGAGTTGGAAATGAGGTCGAGTTGAGAATATGGACGACTTGACAAAGTAGCTTAGTTGGGAATGTATCTACATTGGCAATATGGATGAGTTGGTAAAATGGACGAGTTGGAAATGTGGTCGAGTTGAGAATATGGACGAGTTGGCAATGAAGACGACTTGGTAATACGGACAAGTTGGTGATATGGAAGATTTGGCAATAAAGACGAGCTGATAATAAGGACAAGTTGGTATTGTAGACGAGTTGGGTGTATCGTCGAGTTGGGAATATGGACGAGTTGGAAATGTGGATGAGTTGGCAATGTGGATGAGTTGGTAAAATTGACAAGTTGGGAACATGGAAAAGTGGGCAGTTTTTTTTTATGTCATAGGGTGAAAACGAGCAAACGAATCGCCTGATGGAAACCGATTACCGTCGCCCATAGACACCTGCACACCTGTGGACGAGTTCGCATTATGGACGAGTTGGCAATGAAGACGAGTTGGTAATACGGACAAGTTGGTAATATGGACGAGTTGTCAATGTGAATGAGTTGGGAATATGGAAGAGTTGGGAATGTGGATGAGTTGGCAAAATGAACAAGTTGGGAACACGGACGAGTGGGCAATGAAGACGACTTGGTAATACGGACGAGTTGAGAATATGGACGAGTTGGGAATGTGGATGAGTTGGCAAAATGAACAAGTTGGGAATATGGACGAGTTGGCAATAAAGACGGGCTGATAATAAGGACGAGTTTCTATAGACGAGTTGGGTGTATCGTCGAGTTGGGAATATGGACGAGTTGGAAATGTGGACGACTTGGAATTGTGGACGAGTTGGGCCTATGGACAAGTTGGAAATGTGGACCAGTTGTATTTGTGGACGAGTTAGCAATATGGACGAGTTGGCATTGTTGATGAGTTGGAAATGAATGCGAGTTGGCAATGTAGATGAGTTGGGTGTATGGACGAGTTGGTAATGTGGACGACTTGGCATTGTGGACGAGGTGGGAATACGGATGAGTTGGAAATGTGGACGAGTTGGCATTGTGGACGAGCTATTATAAATGAATACATAAACAGTTACGCACTACATGATTTCCTTTTTAAAACCTGCGTAGTGAGTGCCCAAATCTGTCGTTTCGATTCATGTGCTTTTTCTGGAAATTGATAGAAATCGATCAAATCGATAAATTCTTCTTTCCTGAAGAAAGAACAACAAATTAAAATTCTACCAATCTTCGGTCCTATGAAAATATGTCAATATTTTTTTCAAGATATGGGATTATTTTTATGAATTAAATTTTTCCATAAAAAATAATATACATTTTATTTGTGGAACAGATCAGCAGATCACATGTCATTAATGCACAAGTTATTTTTACAAAAGAGTTGAAAAAGTTGTCACGATGAAACTGGCAGTTGGCTATCAGGCCTAGCTCTAGCCTGGCATGTTTCAACGTTTTTAAAACATTATTTTAACGTGTTTTTTTACAGTATTTATTCTTCGTTCGCCAAAAACTTCTTTTCGATAAAGTAGTTATTTTCTGTAACACTACCGGATTTCCATATTCTAGCGGCGGTTCGACGCCGCAACGGGCCTCTAGTTATATTATAAACTCGGAATGCAAGACTCTTTTGATACTGAATACACCAATAATAATCTATTGATTTTTCGTATTGGTAGTACAATACTATTTGCAATTTAAATATTTTCTCTATAACTTGGTGGAAAGAGCTGACAATAAACAAATTAAATTGTGATTTATTTCCTTTATTTTTCACGTATATAATATTAATAAAATTGTAGGGTATACTCCCATTCAATGTAAAATATGTGATTTTGTTTCAATGTTTTTATAGCTCCTATGGATTAGGATTAGGAGAAAAACAAGTTTTAAAAAGTTGGAAAGAAAATACATGGTTTATCTCTATAACAGTTCAAGACAGAAGAGAAGGCTGATAGTTGGAGTGAATATAATCGATACAGTTTTTCGAAATTTTCCAAACCAAAATGGCGGAGATAGGGGATTTGAAATGTGTAAAAAATCAATATGCGGGAAGCTCACAGCACAGAGCCGATATTTATAATGTTAAACGCGGGCTCCACACTATCGCGAAGTTGGCTGAACTATGATATGAGTTCTGTGTCTGCAGCGTCCTCGTACCTCTCCAATCCTATCATATTCGCCAACCTAGGTCAACTTCGCCAGTAAGTGTAAAGCTAAAATATCCTCAGATCGTGCATGGGTTGCGGAAACAATTCACAATTACAAAGTTCTAAGTTACGCTGCAATTACACAAAATAGAACCTTTTATAATAGCCAGCGAATGTTTACAACTAAAGGCAGCTTAAATAAGCAACTCGCACTGAAATTAAGGGTAGTTCAGGCAACCGATAATTGCGTGGGAAGCGCGGGCGTGGGCCGATAGCACACAACTGGCGAATCTGGAAATGAGCATATGGAGTTGTGGAGTATTAAGGATTCTGCAAAATCGAAGAAGAAAAGATCAAACATACTGAGAGATGTTTTATTCTAACAAAACAGGTAATTTTACGTCCATGGTTTCGAAGGGACTCTGATCAAGGTTATTAAATAAACACCTTTATTTTAATTATTGTTGCGACTATTGGTCCTTCGAACCGGATATGAATGACGCAATGAGACCTCACCAGCCCAAGCAGCTGTGTAGGATGCATTTAAGCGCTTGTAGAGCAAATTTAAACTATTGTTTGCTACATGGGAATGGTATAGAATTAATACCAAATATCTCAACCCCATCACGCACTCGTTTTGGGACCCTATACAAAGTATTTGGACCGGAGAAAGTTAGAAACCAAAGTACTCGTTTGTTAACGCTCTCCTTGAGATTTTTCGCACGCGCAAACTGTTGAGATGTGGCGATAGCCGCTGAATGATACAAAATTACATGCGTGGAGCATTGTAGCACTTATATTCTTTGATTGTAGCCATAGCAGGTAGGTAAAAGGTAAGCTAAGTGGCAGATCTATAGTGGGTAGCATAATGTTCGCCGCCATTGTTTTTAGGGCACCGTAGGATGGGCACTACGGAACCTAACACTGAGCGTGGTCCGACATGCTCTTGGCCAGTTTTTTTGTTTGACGCAAACCAGAAAAACGATCTGAGTAACAAAAAATGTCCAATAATTAGTTTTGCGGACAAGTTTCATATATTTATTTGTAAAATAAATTATTCTTATATGTACCTTTAGGTTCTAAGAAACCACAAGACTAAACATTTAGATGAAATTGTGTATATAGAAGGTTTCATCTTTGAATTAATCATGTGTTTATAGCAACTACTCCGGTTCGATTCGATTAGGAATTTACCGAATTATTTCTATTCTACCCATACTAGTCATAATGAGCACAAAATACCATGACATGATATTTTGTGCATAACATAACATAAGATTATTTCATAAGTGTGAGGGATCGTTTTTGTTGCCGACGCTACACCGGCACGGCACGCAGCAATCGGCGAAAAGGCGAAATTGCGGCATTACGGCGCATCCACTCCACACGGCACGAATAACACATTCCCTGCGGGTCGCTCCCGACTCGACCGCCAGGCAGACGAGAGATCGTTGAAAACGCGAAATTACGGCATTTCGGTTCCGAGCGGCGCATCCATCACTCTACACGCTGCACGTTCCCGACACATTCCCTAAGGGTCATTCCCTTAGCGCCTACCATCAACAGCCTTAGCTAGCCTGGATCGGGACACATCTGGCGTCTTACATTAGTGCCATTTAAAAGCGCCCACCAATGAAGACCAGTCGGACGCAGCACCCTTGCTTATTTTTGCAACTGCAATATTCGAATCGGTAGGAATAATCGAGTTTCATGTACCTAACTGTCACTGTCACATAATATTTGATTATGATCACAATTTACACAACTCACACCTTTCATATTTCTAAAAAAAATATACTCGTATAGTGATCGAGTTTATTTATTCGATCGCGATATTTTATTAATTACTCTAACGTTTAATGGCAGTCGGCAACGGCATATACCTATAGCTTTTAGAACTGCGAAACTGTGACGACTTCATGCGTGAAAACCAGGTAATCTGAAGTGATAGTAGCTTCTGGTACATTCTGACCAAAAAGAGTAGATATTAAAAAGTGGCAACACTGTAGTGTCGTCCCTTTCAAATCAATCTAAGAAAACGGGGACGACACTACAGTATTACCACTTTTTAATTTCTACTCTTTTTGGTCAGACTGTAATTGATATTATAATTTTCATTTGTTTTTTTTTATTTGTTTCAATAGAATATGGAGTATATTTAAATAACTCATATGGACGAGATGAGAGTGACCCAATGCCATAAGTGCTTTGAGTATGTCTACAGATAGAGACACGGAATGTGCATCACATCAACCCGTGGTGATAGATGACTAACCGTGATTATGCTTAATTATAATACAACCCAAATATCAACTTTATTTGCTATATATATTGGGTTGGGTTAGGCTTGCCTGTTAGATTTCAAACAAATGTTCCTTGCGCTATGATCATTATTAGAATATGCCCTTCCACGTGTCCCCTTTAGATGAGGAAAAAATTAAAATCTGCAGTTTATAGATCCTTGTAGCAGGACTATGGCAAAAATAAAATTTAATAGTCTTCCAAAAACTTTACGTAGGTACCCTATTGTCGTACTGTGCCCGCAATTTGCTTTTAACGGGCATGCCTAATATAACGATACGATATCAAACTCCAAAATACAGTTAAACACGCTTAAGATGTTGAAAGGACTAGGCAAAAAGCAAAAAGGCGGGAATACAACTTTTTTTTTTTTTAATATCATAGGGGGCAAACGAGCAAACGTATCGCCTGATGGAAAGCGATTACCGTCGCCCATAAACACCTGCAACACCAGAGGAGTCACAAGTGCTTGCCTACCCGGAGGACGAAGATAGAATGCCTCTATGCTAGTAATTTCACCGGCTATCTTACCCCCACACCGGAACACAACAATGCGAACTTACTTCCAAACTGGCGAAAAATTGTGTGTTAATACGCTTACGTGGGAAATAGTATGAAATGGGTTCTACTGTAGTCCTTCAGCAGGTGGACAAGTTGGCAATAATAAATGCACACCCAGAAATAGTGGACACCACAATAGAATAATTCCCGAAATAAGTATGCCGTCACAAATCGCAGTCTCAACACATCGTTAAGTCCGTTCATACTCGTACTACATACCTACTATTGGTTCCGGTGAATACAAAGATGACCAGAATAATTTAACCAAATGAAAGGGAAATTCGATGTCAGTGGAGCGTCTGTCGTAGCGAATAGGTAATGATGGGCATCGGTTAGGGTTGCCATCTCGAAAACCTGGCTACCAGGACAAGACACGCGAAAACCCCGGATGTTGGAGATCAGAACCCGGACGGTCAGATATATCCATAATTTTTTGTACTTCATCATTATCATCAGCCCGTATCTCCGTAATCCACTGCTGGATTAAATGGAGAACATGTGATTTTTTATTGTACGTACTAATTTAAATTAGAAATCAACCTTCGTACAAGGAAGGAAGGAAGGAAAGATCTTAAAATCTTGTTCGCCTGTAGACGGATTGATAGTTTCATGAACATAAAAGTCGCCGTCCATAAACGTGGTCTCGATCACGAGCTACCTAATTTAGGTCTCTCGACGTACAGTGCCTGGCAATGTTAAACCCGGACTGCAAATAAACGCTCCCCGGACGCCCTCTAAACTAGGACAAATCCGGCGAGACCCGGACGTATGGCAACCCTAGCATCAGTCGATTCGTCGCGGACTGTACTTAACGATGGTCGTATACGCAAACGAAAGTGAGGCCTAATGTATTTAAGGGCGTAATGCTGTAGAAGAGGCGCAAATTGAGTTATAATGTCAATAAGTATTCGCGTATAAGACTAAATAGACTGCTTTCTTAAGGCGTTTTTGAGTCATGCTTCCGCAATACAAACTTTAAAAAAAAACAGGATCAAGTTTCATTTAGAGAGTTTAAGGATATGTTAAACTTCATGAAATCATTGTCAGATTGAGTATTATTGATATCGAAAATATCTGTGGATCATGGTGCTCTAAATCAGAGAATCAATGAAGCAGATCATTAAGTACAGACTGTACCTATTGCGTTGGCTATAGAACCCCAACTTTGGCAAACAGATATACTTAATTTATGTAACAAATACTGGCAGAAAAGGCTGGTATTTTGTATGTTTCACTTCAAAGTGTTCTGTGACGTACCCAGTTCTATGCCTTTCGACGCATAAGACCACAAACGCGAAATACCAACTCTACGCAAAAAACCACTTTAGCAAAATACCAACTACGCAAAACACCAACTACGCATAACGCTAACATGAATTTAAGCAAAATACCAATCACGCTAAATACCATATATGTATATGAAAAATAATACTATAACAATAATAAGCCCGCAGGGCAGCTTGTGGCGAGCTGTTGAGGAGTGACGATCCCACGGACCCGAGATCTCCAGAGAGTCGGTCAGGGTCCCCGTCTCCGGTGTGCCTTCATCGGCCGGAGTGGAAACCCAAGAGAACCCGTAGGACTCTCAGCTCTGGCTTGCCTTCATTGGCCGCCCAGAGAGAAGCGTTAGAGCTATATGCTCCAGGGGTGGAAGTGTTAAAGAGCATCGTAACTTCGGAGAAAGCGCAGCACACCTCTCGACACCCCCTCACCCTCACGCTCGTGTTGCTTCCGGCCATCGGCACGATGGCATTACGGGGCCCACCTACTGAAGGGCGAGTCACCACCCACCATAGGTAATAGTCGCACTGATGGTTACGGCGGGTGACATTTTACTATTGCAATAGCCCAAATAAAGAGTCTACCCATACGCCATTTTAATAACCCGGTTTTTTCTTTTCCATATCAACGCAATAGTTCAATCACCTGCTGGGACCCGTTCATGGATGTATCATCTTATTGATATGATCAGGAATGGGTCCCAGCAGGGCTACAGCCACAGCCAACTTCTCCAAGGGGCCTCTACGTGTTGGATCCATATCCCCAAGCAAGCCTTTCAAAAGACCGGGACGTATGAGCCCGAGACTCTATGAGACAAGAAACAAAAAGAATAATAATACCATATCTATACTTTTTGAATAAATACGAAATAAATAATAATACCTAGGTGTGTATCCACACCAAAAAGTTAATAAGGCCTCAAAACACCACAAAACGTCCGGTTGGTGTTTTGCGTTTGTGGCATTTTACGTAGTTGGTATTTAGCGTTATCATTTTTATAAATCCGCAAAACGCCAAAAAACCTCGGGTTGGTATTTCGCGTTTGTGGTCTTATGCGTCGAAAGGGTCTATGAGTCTTTTGCTAAATTCCCAAAGATGCTCTTTTCGTCTGCGCCGCTTGGTATGAGTACATTTAATTGATCAGCTCTCTTTAACCCCGCCTTATTTATTCCTCTGCATTATGGAATTCAAAGAATTCATCTGACCTTCCATTATCTACAAGGAACCTCGCTTGCCTCCATCTTATTTTACCTACTTATTAAAAATATTAAAACGCAGCATGTTTCGTGTAAATTAATCTCCCAACAAAAGGATCAAAACCCAACACTATCTTATACTAGAGTCGACCCATGCGCCCCTCCTTGCCATAGACAAACCAAATAGATGGACAAGCTGTAGACTAGACCTGCACAGCCTTCACTGATTGGATTAAACAACGGAATATCATTGTTCCTACATAGGTTCGTGTGCATGCACCAATCAAACTGTTTTTTGTAATTTTGATTGAGATATTTGAAGTTTAATGTAACACACTATTATAAAATTGTAATAATTATATCTTTGTCTTCTCATCACGCCTAAACTGGTGGACCGATTTCAATTTTTTTGGCACACGAGTAGGTAGTTGGACATCTCCAGATTATTGGATACTTTTTAGGGTTCCGTAGTCAACTAGGAACCCTTATAGTTTCGCCATGTCCGTCTGTCCGTCCGCGGCTTAGCTCCGTGATTATAAGTGCTAGAAAGCTGAAATTTAGTATGACTATGTGTATGTATCACGCTGATACTAGGTCCATTTTAATTTCTGGTCTATATCAATGACCTACCACGGGCCATTAACTACCCGATGGTACTTTTTGCCTATGATAGTACGGTAATAATAACGGGAGAAAATCCATATGCATGCGAAAATAATATAAATACTGCATTAAAATTTATTATTGACTGGCTTAACTACAACGATCTGCACATACATTTAAGCAAACCTTTAATAATGAACTTCTATCAGAGAATTACCCACATGCCTAATTAAGAGACTAATTAAGACACATGACTAAAAAGTGACATATAATAATTATAACATTGAATTCTTAGGATTAAATCTAGATAATAAGTTAACATGGAAAGACCAAATTGACATTATTTGTAAAAAATTAAATAGTTTTTCATATGCCCTTTATAACCTTGGCAAAATAGTAAATCGACCAGCAGTGCTCACCGCCTATCACGCCTATGTTACTTCTACACTTCGAGACGGCATTATATTCTGGGGCAATTCTAATGACAGAGATTTATTATTTAAGGCCCAAAAGAAATGCCTGAAGATCTGTTTATGGGTTACGACCAACAGAAACGTGCAAGACAATTTTTATTGAATTGAAAATATTACTACGCCTTGTTTATATATTTTTGAAATTGTAATGTATGTAAAGAACAATATTAATCAGTTTGCTGTACCTATTTAAAATTATCCGCCAGAGACATAGACTTAATACTATCCCATTGAAAACGGCATTACTAGCTAAAAGTGCATTCAGCATGACACCGAAATTATATAATAAGTTACCTGTATCTATACGAGAATCCAACATGCCACAATTTAAAATTTTATTATTTATTTTTTTCGCAGATAACGCATTTTATTCAATAAAGGAATACTTAGATTATAATGATAAAAAATATTAGTACATATATTGTGTGACTGCCATAAGTAACGCATGCTGCATGCTTACATAACTATTTTGTATGCCACCAAATGACTAAACATAGTGAGACTATTTTGTACTTCTGTACCATCCTGTGTTATGTTACCTATGTTTTACAAATAAATAATTACTTACTTACTGACAAAACGGTAAAATAATAACTAAACATTTTTTTTTTCGGGTACCTCCCGTACACCTGAAGTGGGGGTGTTTTTTTTTCGTTTCAGCACTAGCGTGTGGGTTGTTGTTGAATAGGTCTTTTAAAAATAATAGTGGTCTTCAAACATCTTTTTTTGATAAAGTCAGCAGTTTTGTAAATATTCGCTCGAGAAATCCAAAAAATAGTCCCCCCCCTCTAACTTCTCAACCACGGGTCAAAAAATTATGGAAAAATTTATGAAAATGAGGCCTTATTAGCACTTCCAATGAAAACTATATTGAATAAAATCGGTCGAGCCGTTTTTTAGCTATCGCAAAACTTCATAATTTTCTTTAAAATAACGTAAGTGCCGCGCGGTGTTCTTATAAAGATAATAAAAAAATAATACTTCGAAAGTTACACATATTAGTTAAGTGCCATACTGCATTAAAACATTTTGCTCAATCTGGCGCGTATAATGGATAACTTCCAGAAGGTAATAAGTAATTACAGTTACTTTGGCGTTTACGACCTTTATATAGAGCTTGAATTCTTTCTCGTAATTTAAAAATTTAAACGCGACGTCCCACGGGCAAAGGTACCTTATGGCGGGTATGGAGTTAAGCATACCCTGATAAACTACAGCTTGTAAGCTATCTATAGCAGAAAAAATCATCTTTCTAGATTGCGTACTTACTGAGATATAATTTTTTGAAATATTTATTGCTAATTCAGCGATTTTGAGAAATTGGCAATTGAAGTTTAACTGTTTCAAAAACCATGTTCCTGTTGTAAGTTACATAGTGGGCTACGGAAAATGATTCTTTGGGCTTCTGTTTGTCAGAGAATATTGCAACAACTCATAATATTATACGTCCAAACATTTAAATTTATCAATGAATATGCCTACTACCCTATTTCTAAGAAATCGTGTTTAGCTTAACTTTTCCTTTTCTTGACAATAAGAATGTTAGATTTGTATGTCTAAGTATTCTATAACGACTCCAAAAGAAAATAAATAACAAATAAAACGAGAATTGAAGGAAAATAAACACTTTTAATGTTTTCATGCAAAATCACAGATAATGACAGTTTTTACTTTTAAAGTAACAAACAATATAATTTTTCTACATATTTCAACAATAGTCTTTAATTAACATCATATAAAACTTTTAACAACGTTATCAGACACTAATTTTTACTTTTTGAGTCACTTAAAGTTACATAACTATAACACGGTCTTTGTTCCATACATTTATAAAAAGGTACCTTATGGAGGTCAACAACTAGTACATCAGTACAATCAATCAATTTCTATGATTTACATTTTGAAAAATGCTTTCATTAATCTCTATTATGATTTTAATACTTAATAATTACGAAAATAATCAATTCTCTCTTGTAATCTTATTTAAAAACAACAAATACAATATAAGCAAAGAAAAGGTACCTTATGGCTCAGTTACATGACTTTACTGATTTGTCTGTTCTGAACGCCTTTTCTTACAAAAAAAGACACCGCCACGTACCTACTTGGTTTCTGTGACCTGACTCACCACAGTATGAGCATGTAGGCTTTTACGTCTCGGAACAGACTGCAGACCACTGGAACTGGGCTGAGACTGAGGAGGAAGCACTTCGGGAAAGGCTTGCAAAGGAAGCACTTCGGGAAGAACTCCCAAAGGATCTTCATCGCGAGATACTGTCAGTTGAGGTGTAGAGCAACAAGTTACGACAAGTATTTCTAACATTTTTTAATTACACCGCCATAAAGTACCTTTTGTACTAAACTTTAGAAGCATATTATTCAGCCTTTCATTCGCCTATAACAATAATAAAGATAGGCAAAGACGTGTCATAACGTATATTTTACTAAATAGGAATAATAAAAAAACGCCATTTTTACCAATTTTTACACAACATTGGATATCTCCGTAACTAGAAACCTCCATAAGGTACCTTTTCCCGTGGAACGTCACATTTTATTTTATTGTCTATTGTGATGGGCAACTACGGAACCCTACACTGAGCGTGGCCCGACATGCCGTTGGCCGGTTTTTACCCATGTACAGCGAAGCACAAAAATTTCAACTCTCTTTCTGGGCGGGCGAAGATACTTTATACAATTTTAACATAGTTAGTACTAGAGACAAGACTGAGTTTTGAAAAGTGAATACAATAAAGAACTTGTAAAAAGTTCCTTAAAGACAATGGATACACAAAACTTCAGCGTTAGTACAGTCGCCAGATATTTATGAACGCCTTATATGCTGCGATATATCTGATGGCGACTGTACTAAGCTTGCAATGAGATTTTATGGTTCATCAGGTTGCATAGTTTTTATATACTGAATTGATTAGCTACGCTATTGATATTTAGGTACTTTATTTTGAATCTCATCCAAAATAAAAGTTCAAAAATGTTGTATCTAATTATTGTATTAAGCGGTTTACACTAACGTGAAATTGTCAGGAACGGCCCAATTTCACGTGAGTGTAAACCGCTTAATACAATAATTAAATATGTCTCACGAAAGTTTTAATAAAATTAAGGTTGTATCTACTTAGCACATCATATCTTATAATTACATATATATTAAATGTACACATTTTTTGTAGCACGCAATTGTAGTCCATACGGTGGACGTCGTTGGCCCCGCCCACTGTCGGCGCTGCCTGCGCGTGCGCATGTATCGTAATTGCATCTTACGTTAAAATGAAGCGTGTGACCGCTGTCCGGCAGATTGTTTCTCAAAACTTACTAGTCTAGTATACCTACACGTCGATGCTTATCGGATAGCCTTTGCACTGGGAAAATTCAGCACAACGATGTATTGAATTTTGAGAAATAACACACGAGCGTGACGATCCTCAGCAATGAGTAACCAAGGGGCCTATGATGGTTGCGTTTATCACGTGATAACTAAGTGACAAAGCTTCTGTCACTCACACACGCATTTTGTCAAAGCGTGATGGATGCTTTGTCACTTAATTATCATGTGATAAAAGCAACAATTGTACAGAGATATGTCTGCACAACCTTAATTAAAAATACCCCCAACACAAGTACCTGGTCATCATGAGACCCTCATTTAATGAGTGATATAGAAAATGCTACTGAACATAACAAAATTAGGAATAGTTTAATATTGGCTGAGATCCTGTCACTTGTTTCATTAAAAGCTGGATATCTTAGAGACCACTGCTCTTATTGCCCTCAACTCAAACCACCTCGACAGACAAGACTTTCGATAAAAAAATACCGTACTCAATTCAGTCCATCTGTTTGGGAGCTAGGTACATACCTACAATGCCCCAGACAGACATGCACATCACATACACATGTTAAACCTATAACACCCCTCGTTCTTCGTTGGGATTTCGAAATGAAGTATGTTACAGAATATTATTACTTGTGCATAATAATTACTTACATACCTCCTTACTAGTGCATAAAACCGTTTACTTTTTCAAATACGTATGCTAGAGTCGTCTAAGGAGCCTAATGCATTTTGTTTCACTTGTGAACTCGTACCTTATAAATTTATTTAACCAACGGCATTATTTCGAAAATATCACCTTTCATATCTGTTTAAATGATACTGATCCTTTTATATTATCTAACATTGTATTGCCAAAACTAACCGATTCCCAAGCCCACATCAAAGCCTCAAATTTCAACATAACACTTGACTGTGAAAGTTAAAATCGTGCTTGAATTAAAGGAGATGCATTTTCTAAAGTCATCTCGTCACCTTGACAGCGCGGGTCGGGGGGGTCACGCCCCGCCCCCCTAATTGCCAGGCGAAATGGCCGCAAATAAATAATTTTTATCCACCTCTTGACCTTAAATTACGGTTTTTTTGCGAGTTTTATCGGTTTCCCGAACGAGGAGGAGAGGCGATACGATCGGTGTCGGTACGACGAATTGTTAATGATATGCTTGGCCATTTAAATGTTGAGAGGTTTATGAAATTCTTTTGAATGTGAGTTAACTGAGATCTAATCTGTGTTGTGTACAACTTTAGTATTTTCGAAGCGGTTGGCCCAGCCGGCGGACCTGGGTTCGAATCCCGGCAAGGGCAATTATTTGTTTAATGAACTCGAATATTTTTTGTGTATATATATATTTTATTATTTATCTATATAAGTATATATCCTAGTCTAGTGCCCATAACACAAGCCCACTAGAACTTATTTACCAAGGGTCTAGGTCGATTTTTGTGAGGTTGTCTGATATTTTATTTATTTATTTTCAAATCCAAGCAAATACAGAAATAGCCCAGACATCTGATCCAACCCAATAAAAAAAAAAACAAAAAATATGAACACTAAATTATGTTCATATGGTATTTATTCAGAATCAGAAGCATCCCCTAAAATGCTCATACGAGCGCATTATACGGAGCTCCATGGCACTGGCACTGGTCAGTACCTACAATGTTTAACCAGACGAATATATCAGGTGGAGCTTACCTTTGATGTAAAAAAAAACCGGCCAAGTGCGAGTCTGACTCGCGCACCGAGGTTTCCGTAAAAACACTTATTCCATCTTAACTGGCCGGGTTAAGTTTACACTGGGTATGTCTGGCGCCGGATACAAACGGAGGTGCAAAGTTATCGCAACGAATCATGTATGGGAGCCTCACTTAATAGTCCATTGAATGAGTCCCTCCAAGGGGGGTCTAGAGTGCGTGAGTTAGTAACGTAAGATGTTTCTTCGGAAACATGTCAAGAGTCCCTAGGTAATAAACATACTAAAACCCCGGGACACTAGGAGGAGCCCCGGAGTGGGGGGAGGGGGGGAAAGGGTCAATTTTTTCACTTTTCGCTTAAATCTCAAAAACGGTACATGTTAGAGAAAAACTTTCAAGGAAAAGTTGAAAGGCCATAAAATTATCTACAAATTGTACCTAAATATTTTTTTTCTATTCGCAGCCGTTTTCGAGCTACATCCCATGGAAGAAAAAAATAAAAAGGTCAAGTTGCGTAACTACTCTAATATAATATTTTGACAATCAATTCCTCCTAAAGGCTTCCATGGAGGAATGTGTTTTTTTTACCAATGATAGACCTAATTAAGAGCAATCTATCAGTACCGGTCACAAGTTGCACTTTTGAGCTTTTTGGAAGAAAAAAAATAAAAAGTTCAAGTATCGTAACTACCCTAATAAAATTCAATTCCCCGTAAACGCCTCCGTGGTGGAATCTGGTATTTTTATCAATGATAGACCTAATTATGAGCAATCTATCTGTACCGGTCACAAGTTGCACTTTTGAGTTTTTTTGGAAGGAAAAATAAAAAGATCAAGTTCAGTGACTCAAACTACCCTAATATAATATTTTGACAATCGATTCCTCCTAAAGGCTTCCATGGAGGAATGTGTTTACTTTACCAATTATAGACCTAATTAAGAGCAATCTTTCAGTACCGGTCACAAGTTGCACATTTGAGTTTTTTGGGAGAAAGAAATATTTTTTGATCGATTGATGTGATAAACATGGGTATGTAGTATGGGGAAATTGTTTGAGCCAAAATCATTTTTTACTGCGTGTAACTCAGAAACGGTAGGATATAGGAAAAAAATATTTAGGTACAACTTGTAGATAATTTTATGGCCTTTCAACTTTTCCTTGAAAGTTTTTCTCTAACATGTACCGTTTTTGAGATTTAAGCGAAAAATGAAAAAATTGACCCTTTCCCCCTCTCCCCCCACTCCGGGGCTCCTCCTAGTGTCCCGGGGTTTTAGTATGTTTATTACCTAGGGACTCTTGACATGTTTCCGAAGAAACATCTTACGTTACTAACTCACGCACTCTAGAACTTTTTATTCAATGGACTATAAATATTTTATTTATTCTGTTTTTAGTATTCGTTGCTAAATCGGCAACTGATATACGAGTACATCGAGCATTTTAAGAAGCTTAAAATTATAGAACAGGCTTTTATATTGCGACTTCCAAGTTTAAATTAAGTATCACACGTAAATTATGAAAGTAAAAAAAATGGAATTGTATTTTTTTATGTCAGCCTGTAAACACAACAACGTATTGATAGGTTATGGGCCAGAAACACAGTGACACAGAGGTCATAATCATAAGTAACCTTATAACTCTTATAAGCCGGAAAAATACTCCAACATACACTCTTGAGACACATATAAGGTAAAATATGCTCCTATATAGTTATAAAATTGACGTAAGATTGTGAGTTACATATAGGTATGTATACCTGTCCATTTGTATATCCACGTATACCTACCTATGTTTTATGTGCGGCGCGGTGCGGATGCATGGACGGTGAACCCTAATTATCAAAACAAGTGTGATGTGAGTCATACCTACTTAGAATTAACTGCAGCCTGACTCAGACCATTTTTATAAGGACATTTAAAAAGCACACACTTAAAAAGCATTAACCAAAGTGAACAAAGACTGACGAATAAACTTGTTGGCCAAAAGGGACACTTTAATCTTTAGAAGCTTAAAATCTTTTCTGTAAATAAGTACCTAATTAGTTAAATTGTTTTATTTTTATTTGACGCGCCATAAAGGCCTTACCACACTTACGATTTACAAGCGAATTTTGTATGTGAAGGCGATCACGCAGCGAGTTCGCCGCGACGCTTATTTGTATAGAAAACTCGCTCGCAAATCGCAAGTGTGATCAGGCCTTTAAGAATTTGCCAACGGCTTCTTTACTTCTTCATACAACATACAAGTAATATATCACAAATTTAAAGTGAAAGAGTTGAATTGAACGGATTCATTATTTTATGAATTCGTGATGGTTTAAGTCTGTGCTCTCCCGCTCTTCATGTGTCCAGAGAAACATCTACCCGCTCGACAGTTAGTTATTTAAAATAACCTAAGCGGATAGTAATCAACAGTTAACAAATTACTTAACTATGCTATGTTGAAATTAATAATACTTATTGTGAAGTTAAAACTCGCTTAAGAATTTGACGCGAGCGTAGCGCTCAGGCAGTTCGGTACAGTTTAACAAACTTATTTCTATCACTCACTGTGCCTTAGATTCCTGAATATCCTCTTCATGGCGCAGCTGGCGTTGGCGGCACGCGCGGCGCAAATGCAACGCGCCGAGGAGTCACGCTCCGGTGCACGGTAGCGGGGGCTCGCCAAATTTAAGGGCATCATAGGCCACAAGTCTGTAGGGTCGATATCCTTATATATGTGGAGTAAGGAGTTATTATAGTCTTAGTTCCTGGGGCCTATGATGGTCGCTTTTATCACGCGATAAGTAAGTGACAAAAAGCATCTGTCACGTTTTGACAAGATGCGTGTGTGAGTGGATTTGGTGAGCCCCCGCCAAATTTGAGGGATATCATAGGCCACAAGTCTGTAAGGTCGATATCCTCATATATATGGAGCTACGGTCTTCGTACTTATGGGGGCCTAATGGTGGTTGCTTTTATCACGCGATAAGTTAGTGACAAAGAGTCTGTCGCGTTTTGACAAGATGCGCGTGCGAGTGACAGATGCTTTGTCACTTATTTTGATTTATCACGTGATAAACGCAACCATCATAGGACCCCATGCGGTCACCCCTTTGGATGTGTTTTGAAAAAAAGAAGCGTTTAGCGGTCCTGATGTTTGGTAAGGAAAGGAAGCAAACTAAAGGAATGAATAAAAACCTGCGATATCATCCTAAGAGTTGTCACATTGTTGATATCGTTCGAGAATTTTGCAATATTTATAGGGGCAACGAGAACCTATGATTGTAGGGTTCATATCCTCAGTGTGGGGACTTATAGAACATATAGGGTTGCGGGAAGTGAAATAAAGAAATAAAGAAACAGCACGCGTTTCCTTTACCGGATAGTTGGTTTGCATATTCATAATGACACTTACGCGGAAAGAATAAATTGTTGGACTGCATATAAGTTGTCACGGAAATACTTACAAATTTAAGGGCTATCATAGTTATAAATCACACGAAAAACTTCCATTTAAGGTCCGTATTCCGCATGTACGGATTTATAGTTATGGGAAGCGTAAGAGTACTTGGTAAGAGTTGCAACTATGTATACTTAGTCGTGTGATGAGTTGTATTGGGATCAGGCTATCATACGCCGCATATAAGCTATCTATAATATATACCTACGCCGCATAGGTATAAGATGGAATATTTAAGGTCGATATCCTCCACCTCGATCTTAGGGCTGACCATATACCTACCTACTGTGGAAATATTTTGAAACGAACTAAAAAACTTTTACGTATATCGGGAAATTTTCCCAACTTTATACAAAAATTTTGACTGGGATTAAAACACGTAGGTACGAGTATATTTATTAATACAATAAGAGCTAAGTTTGTACCGCCAATTCGCCATACCATACAAAGATCTAACACCAGTGGCGGATTAAGGGTCGACAGCGCCCTAGGCAAAAACCTCATTGGCGCGCCTTTGCGGCTCTTTGCGCTTCTTTACGGCCCGTTGCGCCCCTTTGCGGCCCGTTGCGCCCCTTTGCGGCCTTGCGCCCCTAGGCACGTGCCTACTTTGCCTTAGGGATAATCCGCCACTGTCTAACACTATACAATGATAACTATTTTAAACATAATGCTCAGTCGCAACAATGAAGTAATAATGCGATGGAAAAAGCTTCTGTTCTGTTTTTATGAAGCCATTGCCATTAGTGGGTTTGTTACAGTTTTATCGCTTACGAGTTATGTCGGAGATCGCGTGCGCGTGATAGGCCGGTGCTGCTGTAATTAGTTGGTAACTCCTCAGTTTGATGAATTTTATTGTTTTTAGAAACATTACTAAATCTGTAATTCGATCGAATAAGAGCAATGGTCTTGAAAGCATTTGTTTTCATATCTGGTAATGACTTAATTGCTTATGCAGTTTGGTGTTTTTTTATTTTTATTTGATAGGTACTTGAGATTAATTGTTAGCCAAAGAAACTGTGTTCTTATAGCCAAACATTTAGAATTTGACAAAATACTTAAATTCACAAGAGAGTTGCTCGCTCTTTGCAAAAAAACCTCACCAAATATCACCAGGGGTGAGGGGGGGTCAAAAAGTAGCCGAAAAAACCTCACGTGATTTGTGCCTAAGCCCTAATAACATGTCGTAGTGTACCTAACATTATTTTACAGCGGTTTTGACCAGGTTATGTACAAGATTCATAAAATGCAGTTTTTATTCATTCTAAAATCGACGCCATGGTTCCTAACAACAGATTTCCCTATCTCTTATAGTTTCTGACTTCTCCCTACTGAACCATTTGGATTCATCACCCGGTATAGGTATTTCCTGATGCTACATATCCGCCTCATATCCGCCTTACCATTCGCCTTGTCACTCGCTATTAGTGCGGGTGCGTAATTATACAGTCTGAAGATAATGATTACGTATTTTAACTTAGGTATCTTCTGGGTTTGCGTGAAACGCTACTAAACCAGCGATCTGCGTTGTTTGTCACGCAGTCCTTTACGATAAAAGATCTTTAATTTCTGTCGTCCATTAAATATACTATCACACGTCCATTGACCGTGTAGGTACAAATCTTTAATTTTTTTTTTTTTAGATTTGCTGTTACCGTTCTTTTCATTTTTTCATTTAGGTATAATGCATATGATTACAAAAATGTTTTAATATTGCGCAAGTTTCTTGAGGTTATTATTTAAGATTTGGGTAAAGGTATATTTTTTACAATATAAAAATATCTAAGTACACTTTGTTCTTACGGCATTAAATTGAGCATGTTATCAAAGGTAAGTGATTTCACCTAGTAATTAAGAGCCCGTCCACAAAGAAATTGTCCAGAGAGCCGCGAAAGACAGCTGAGAAGCCATGCGTGGCCGGAAGCGTGCTCGGCGGAGCGGTGCGATATGGTCCGTGGCTCGGGTCGTAGACACATGTCCACCATCGAGTCCCTATACTTAGTATAGACCGACATCCTTTATGGCTCAGTTTCATTGGTCGATAACACGGTCGATATACCGCATGCGGGGACTCCCCGCATGCGGTATAACGACCAGTGATAACTCATAATGGTATGCGTTATGGAAATCTACCGCACCCCGCATGCGGGCCCTATCGACCAATGAAACTGAGCCATTAATACTACGTAGGTACCCTCGCCGGTCACACACGGAGCTGTACAGTCGGGCAAAAAAGAGTAGAATTTAAAAAGTGGCAATACTGTAGTGTCGTCCCTTTCTAATCAATCTATGAAAACGGGGACTTTTTTGTCAGACTGTAATTAACCGAGCGAGCGAGCGTCTATTTAAGCTTCGTCAAAATTTCTTTCGTTAGTCCGGTCCGGATGTTCGAATTTCCGGCTGTTCTCTCCTACAGACCACATTTCTCAAGCGTTTCTTATAAAATTTTGTAAGTAGTTTCGATAAGTACCTATATATTTCGAAATTACTGAAATTTTGATTTTTTTACTGTTTCAACCCACTATCATCATCTATTTCCACCATTTTGAAAATTTTGATTAGGTAGACATATAATATAATATAAACATAAATGATGTCCACAGTGTCCCGTCCCGAACGAGAAAATGTTAATAACATCAATATTACGACCTCATCGCTGTGGACAGTTGACAACGTCAGTAAATTTGTCAAAAATCACTCATTTTTATCATTGACGTAATGATTTTTATATTTCCATGTTTGCGAGTAGTTGAAATTTTCACACGTCTAATTAACTCATACAATTTCTTAAGATGAGTCGTTATTCCATTGAAGCATCCCAAGACGTAGTAACATTCAACCTTCCGCCCGAAAGCCTTGATGATGACAATGATGAAGACAGTCCTGAAGATTCCACCACCAAAATTAGTAAGGCTTTCTCCTTCATGGAGAAAAGGCTAGCATTTCACATAATCCTCACCGGAGAGGACCTCACCCCTGATGATATTGTGGAGAGCAGCTTCCCAACTATGATGGACACGTTTTCTCACGCAGCGTTCGAAGTTCGCGCGCGTCCGGACACGGCTAAAGTCGAAAAGGCCGTAACGGCGACGTCCGATGGGGGCGGTCCGAAAGTATTCGCCACTACCATCTCCCTTGACGACATAAAAATCGATCACACGCTCAATACAGAAGAGGGCGGCGGCGTCGACGAAATCGACCTGGACAAGGCACCTTCCGCGTTCTATTTACCAAAAGTTAACCCCATCATGTCGTACCCACCAAATATTTTTGTCGTTTTCAAAGAAACTGAAACTCATTTCCTTTTCGAGTTACCGTCGTTCTCCTATGACAAGGGAACGGCGGATGGAAATGCGGTCGAGGAAGCGAACGAGTTCTATCAGTACATAACCGTCGGGAAGGGCAGGAATCGAAAGATGGTGGTCGAAGAAACCCAAACGGAGCCCGTGGTGATCCAGTCTCGACACACGCTGGCGGTGCGGCCGCAGAAGAAAAACGCCGCCTCTTTTGCTTCCCTGTGGGACATGCACGACACTTACGACAAGCTCGCGCGACAGCGCGCCAAGGAGGAGCCGGACGAGATGGTCATGTACCAGTCGGCGGACGTTAAACTACTTCGCAAGAAGAAGGTAGAAGACGATAGTGCAGACCGCACACGAGGTAAAACGTTCGCAGAGATAGGCAAAACACATAATTTCTTCGACGCAGTGATGTTGGTGGAACGTGTATTGGCCGCCAAAGCTTTTGATACCGCGCAGAAGAAATACAGAGGTCTCGTTCCTATGAATCCGTTGTCCCTCGACTTGGTGTACTGCTACACGATGAAGCCCCTGTGGACGTTGGAATGCGAGGAGGTGGTCGGTCGCCCGATCGTGATCATGATGTTTAATTCTAAAAACCAGAATATATTGGCCGTCTGTCACGGGAAATGTGGCTTCGCCGAGAGTTTCGACGGTATCGTAACTGTCTGGAGCACGAAGAACCCTATCAAGCCCGAGCGGTTGTATCAATTCGACGACCCGGTAACTTCAATCGACTTCTCGTTAAAGAACCCCAACTGGCTCGCAGTCGGCTTCGCGAATGGGGACGTGCTGATATTGGACATCACCTCTTACAGCAAAAAGATCATCGCTCAAAGCACGCGTGACACCAACCCGTGCTTCGAACCGATATGGAAGGTGACCTGGCACGCGTTAGACAAAGACAGCGAATACGTGATGACCACGTGCCAGGACGGGAGGGTGAACCGGTTCACGAGCACGAAGACTCACGATTTCATCTGTACGCCCATGATGCGTCTGTCTACCGTAGAAGGGAGCATGAAAGGCTTGCAAATAGCTAAAGCGTGTTTAAAGGTCGACGTCCCGATCACGAGGCATCCCGCCGCGCACTGCATGATGTGGCATCCGCGGATCAGCCACATCTACTACGTGGGCACCGACGAAGGTTGCATACACAAGTGCTCGAAGAATTACCTCAATCAGCACATGGACGTGTTCCGAGCGCACGCCGGCCCAATTTACGCGTTGCAATGTTCTCCGTTCATGGATAACCTGATGGTGACTTGCGGAGCGGACGGCGCGATCAGACTATGGATCGAAGGTATAGACGACGTGATAATGACGTTGAACTGTCAGGGGGCGGTGTACGACGTGGCATTTTGTCCCATAAACGCGACCATCGTTCTGACCGTCAGCACGAACATACTTTCCATTTGGGACTTGCGGAGGAAAACGCACATTCCTTGCGCGGAGTACACGTTTCCTAAAGAGGGTATTTTGACGTCGATCCTGTTCGGTCCGTCGGGTCAGAACGTGTTCGTGTCGGACAGCGCGGGGCGCGTGCACACGTTCCAGCTGGAGGACACGCCGATCCCGCCCTTCTACCAGAGGAAGATGCTGGACGACGCGATCAAGAAGGCGCTGTGCACGAGACCGCAGCTCTTGAAGCAGCTGGAGAAGATGACCATGTACCAGGAGAAAAGGACTGTGTAGGGATATAATAATGCTGTGATGGGACATGTTCGAGCCAGATTTGTATTCTCTCTACTTCTATTTCGCTGTGCACGAGACCGCAGCTCTTGAAGCAGCTGGAGAAGATGACCATGTACCAGGAGAAAAGGACTGTGTAGGGATATAATAATGCTGTGATGGGACATGTTCGAGCCAGATTTGTATTCTCTCTACTTCTATTTCGCTGTGCACGAGACCGCAGCTCTTGAAGCAGCTGGAGAAGATGACCATGTACCAGGAGAAAAGGACTGTGTAGGGATATAATAATGCTGTGATGGGACATGTTCGAGACAGATTTGTATTCTCTCTACTTCTATTTCGCTGTGCACGAGACCGCAAGACTTGAAGCAGCTCGAGAAGATGACCATGTACCAGGAGAAAAGGACTGTGTAGGGATATAATAATGCTGTGATGGGACATGTTCGAGCCAGATTTGTATTCTCTCTACTTCTATTTCGCTGTGCACGAGACCGCAGCTCTTGAAGCAGCTCGAGAAGATGACCATGTACCAGGAGAAAAGGACTGTGTAGGGATATAATAAGGCTGTGATGGGACATGTTCGAGCCAGATTTGTATTCTCTCTACTTCTATTTCGCTGTGCACGAGACCGCAAGACTTGAAGCAGCTCGAGAAGATGACCATGTACCAGGAGAAAAGGACTGTGTAGGGATATAATAATGCTGTGATGGGACATGTTCGAGCCAGATTTGTATTCTCTCTACTTCTATTTCGCTGTGCACGAGACCGCAAGACTTGAAGCAGCTCGAGAAGATGACCATGTACCAGGAGAAAAGGACTGTGTAGGGATATAATAATGCTGTGATGGGACATGTTCGAGCCAGATTTGTATTCTCTCTACTTCTATTTCGCTGTGCACGAGACCGCAAGACTTGAAGCAGCTCGAGAAGATGACCATGTACCAGGAGAAAAGGACTGTGTAGGGATATAATAAGGCTGTGATGGGACATGTTCGAGCCAGATTTGTATTCTCTCTACTTCTATTTCGCTGTGCACGAGACCGCAAGACTTGAAGCAGCTCGAGAAGATGACCATGTACCAGGAGAAAAGGACTGTGTAGGGATATAATAATGCTGTGATGGGACATGTTCGAGCCAGATTTGTATTCTCTCTACTTCTATTTCGCTGTGCACGAGACCGCAGCTCTTGAAGCAGCTGGAGAAGATGACCATGTACCAGGAGAAAAGGACTGTGTAGGGATATAATAATGCTGTGATGGGACATGTTCGAGCCAGATTTGTATTCTCTCTACTTCTATTTCGCTGTGCACGAGACCGCAGCTCTTGAAGCAGCTGGAGAAGATGACCATGTACCAGGAGAAAAGGACTGTGTAGGGATATAATAATGCTGTGATGGGACATGTTCGAGCCAGATTTGTATTCTCTCTATTTCTATTCTATGCTCTGGCCCTGGGGATTATTAATAGAGTTAAACCGAGAAAGGGTTAGGAAGAAAAAGTTACCTCGAGAAAGCGGTGGGCGGGAGTCGTACCCTAATTTGATAAGTGGCGTACCGACATCACTAGTCTTTATTTAAGTTGAGTATCATCATCTTAGGCATAAATAATATCGAAGCTTGAATAATTTTGACACAAAAACCACATTTGGCTATAGTCCAATTTTTTCTTTTACGTTTGTAGGTTTTTTTATCCTAGATGTAATCATGTTACCTATTTGTAATTTGTAATTAATAATCATATACTAACGTTACTATTCTACATAGTTATAGAAATAAAAATCTTAATAATTTTTCACTTGTATAATATCAGCTTTATTATTTTTAATCTTACCTAAGAATACGAATTATGTATAAATTTAAATATATTAACACAGTATAGAGTTTATGAAACATAAATAATCTAGTAAACAAAACGTAGTCGGTAGTGAAGCTCTTGACTAGAATTTGTTAGAGAGCATTTGCAACTGGTATTCCTTCTTCAGTTCTTTCAGGTTCGCTTCCAGCATCGCCACCTGGGGAACAATAACAATTAAAAATAACTTCGACCGTTAACCAATATTATCATATATTCATTAGAGAATGCAAACGGTTAACTGATTTGTATAAAAAACCGCGGTTTCGGTTACAAAACGATTTTATTTGATGCTAAAAATCGACTGATAGTTAGCTTTTTTTAATGATAACCGTAGCAAAACTATGCATGCAAACGATGTCGTTTCTAATAATCTAACTTAAAAGACGCACTAACATGAAAAAAAAAGAACAAACCAAAAATGTTTGACTTGAAAATAGCATATTACAACAATTTATATCAAAATATCTTTAAAGTCCAGATCAGCAAATTTTTTAAATTTTATAAAAAGTCTGATTTGCCGATTCATCCTATCATATTCATAACAACGCCGTAAGAGAGCAACGGATCGTCATATAATTTTCATGGATAGCATAGACAACGGTGTTTAGGGGTTGCAATTCCGATATTGGCTTGTATAGCGAGTATCGAAAATACCGGAATTTCCGATGCTGTCTATACTAAGCAATTCCGGAATTAAAAGCTACGTATTTTCATAATCAAAACCGGTCCAGTGCGAGTCGACTCGCGCACCGAGGGTTCCGTACAAATACTTTTCATCCTTAAGTAGTTAAGTTTGCACCTGGTATGTATAGCGCCCCATACAAATGAGGTGCAAAGTTAACGCAACCAACCCGTTTGTTGTATGGGAGCCCCCGTTAAATATCTATTTTATTTTTTTAGTATTTGTTGTTATAGCGGCAATAGACATCCATCATCTGTGAAAATTTCAACTGTCTAGCTATCACCGTTCTTGAGATACAGCCTGGTGACAGACGGACAGCGAAATCTCAGTAATGGGGTCCCGTTTTTACCCTTGGGTTACAGAACCCTAAAAAGCAGCACATGCACCGAAGGTTGAAGTCGATTAGAATAGTACATTACTGCAGACGCCGGGATATAAGGGCTTGCCGGCTGAGTAGGTCTAGTGATACGAGGCCGGCAAGCCCTTTTTACAGCTAAGGCATGTATAGTGCTTCTCTCAAACAAATGCAATGAAATAAAAAAATACACTACACAAAAAATATGAACTGTTTAGTCTGTCCATGAAATCAGACGCCTAGTTTAAATAAAATGACTTCCCGGCCTAGGCCTTCAATTTTGTGTGAAATTCCTTTACATTTGTTCCGCCCGAAACGTGATACTTCGAAGCGAAGATATATGTAACTCGCGTCATGACGACATTTAATTGCACGTTTGAGGAAAAATATATAAAATCCAACATCCGTCTAACTCACCTCTTCAAACCTCAACTCCCGCCTCGCCTCCTTAATATACCCTCGGATGATATTCATCTGCTCCAGCAGCGGGTTGTTCTCGTCGTGTAGCGCGCTGGGGCCGGCGGCCTCGCGGGCCTGGCGGGGGCCGGCCTCCCCGTCCCCGGCCTCGCGCGCCTCCCGCTCGCAGCGCTCGCGCTCGCGCTGGATCTGGCGCTCGGCGCGCTCGTAGCGCTGGCGCCGCACCTCCTCGATCTGGGCCTCCGTCGGCAACTTCCTGAGGGACAGGAGCTCCTCCTGAAAATTATAATTATTTCCATATCATCATCCTCCTAGCCTTTGTCTCATTTTTTTGAGGATAAATTCTCAATCGGGGTCGGCTACCTAAATCCCAAGATGTGGCGTAGGCACTAGTTTTTACGCAAGCGACTGCCATCTGACCTTCCAACCCAGGGGGGAAACTAGGCCTTGTTGGGCTTAGGTGGTTTCCTCACGATGTTTTCCTTCACCGAAAACCGAGTGGTAAATATCAAATGACATTCCGTACATAAGTTCCGAAAAACTCATTGCTACGGGCCGGGTTCGAACCCGCGACCTCCGGATTGAAAGTCGCATGCCCTAACCACTAGGCTACCACCACTTCCTTTTATTAAAGCAGTAACGTCCGCTAACGTAAACCAAATGGCGCTACGATGCCAGCCTGAGGCATGCAGATGCAAAATTCAATGGCTCTCGCATCAGGGTCAGTGGTCCAATAGGTAGGACGCTCGTGTTGGCCCGGTAAACCGTTGGAGACGCAGATTCAAACCCTGCCTGAGCAATTCAATTTTTCAATTTTTCGCTTCATTCTAAACATTTGTTCTCAGCGGTTAACCGGTATTTAGTGTGTCTGTGGCATCGTCGTTGCAACACGCATAAATCGATTTTGATTTTCAGAACGTATCTGGGGGCACGGTAGTGCCCCCGCCAAGACGAACAAAACAGAGGCGAGGCACTACCTACCTATTCTCGAACCGTTTCGTCTCATTTTCAAACCCTCATAGTTTCGTCTCAGTTAACACCAGAGCGCCCAAATTCACAGGTTAAGATGCAGTTAGGGAACATATAAAATGTACTAAATTTCACTGATCTAGGTTTTATACTTTAGGTTTTATTGGTACCTAAAATACGCCGATTTTGCCACTCACTTATACACTGACGTATCAAAACCTCTGGGGTACTTCCCGATGACCTACAAAGCTGAAATTCGGTATGTAAGCTAGTATTAGTACACAAACAACAAAATAATTCTTAAACTTGGAACTTTTACCCCCCAACCCCTTAACCTAGGGGATGGAAGTTTGTATGAGACTTCTGCAAATTTTGATACTAGAGGTCTGAAAATTGATATAGGGACTCCTAGTTATAAATAAAATACATAATGTTCTGGGATTTTTAGAAAATCACCCTCCCACCCTTTAAATAAGGGGATGGAAGTTTGTATGGGGTTCCCATAATAGGGGATAAAAGTGTATATTATATATGGGGCTAAACGTAAGTATTTCTTAAATACACAATTATTACTACTTCTGTATCTATACTTTGACTTCGTATTTTAAATCTGGGGGCACGGTAGTGCCCCCACCAAGACGAACAAAAAAGAGGCGGGGCTCTACCTACCTTTTCTCGAACCGTTTCGTCTCATTTTCAAACCCACCTACAGCCCAAAAAAAAAACTAGCGCACCTTACAAAAAGAAATGAGATCCCACCAAAACATTTCATGTAAAATTGGCGGCCAAGACTCACATGCTCATAACGCTTTCGCTGTAAAAAGTTATCAGATCCCAGGAAAAGCCAAGCCCCTAAGCCCTGACTTTACTAACCCTACACCTTGGTTTCAAAAGTATGGCTTGGCCGTTTCATAGTACCGTAAATAAGTCCAACGGACCATCTGGCGCATTACGGTTTATATTTACGGTAACCTATGAAACAGCCGTGCCATACTTTTGAAACCAAGGTGTAGGGTTAGTAAAGTCAGGGCTTAGGGGCTTGGCTTTTCCTGGGATCTGATAACTTTTTACAGCGAAAGCGTTATGAGCATGTGAGTCTTGGCCGCCAATTTTACATGAAATGTTTTGGTGGGTACAATTATTGCGATTAGTTGACGTTCCCCGTGTCTGACTACTGATTAAGTGATTACACAAGATGTACGTGCCCTCGCTGTCAACAGTTATGTGACGCTAACAAATACACTAAATTACCTTAATATAGTGCGTGGCAGCCTGCCTAATAGATGGTTCCAGCTTAGCATGTCTAGTGCCCGGCTCTACTGGGAAAACCGCGATGTGCTTGCTGAGAGCGTCGCCGCCCTCAGCAAGTTTGCCGATTCACCCGCACATGGTGTTGGCATAAGACAGGTTGTAAGTGCTAATGAAGTAGTTACCTTAATGTAATGAGCCGCTGCTTGTCTAATAGACGCGTACAGCTTGGCACGTCTAGTGCCCGGCTCCACTGGGAAGGCCGCGATGCGATTGCTGAGAGCGTCGACGCCCTCGGCAAGTTTTCCGATCCGTCCGTGCATGGCGTTGACATCAGGTTTTAAGTGCTTATTAGTTACCTTAATGTAATGAGCCGCTGCTTGTCTAATAGATGCGTACAGCTTGGCATGTCTAGTGCCCGGCTCCGCTGGGAAGGCCGCGATGTGCTTGCTGAGAGCGTCGACGCCCTCGGCAAGTTTGCCGATCCGTCCGTGCATGGCGTTGACATCAGGTTTTAAGTGCTAATTAGTTACCTTAATGTAATGAGCCGCTGCTTGTCTAATAGACGCGTACAGCTTGGCATGTCTAGTGCCCGACTCCGCTGGGAAGGCCGCGATGTGCTTGCTGAGAGCGTCGACGCCCTCGGCCAGTTTGCCGATCCGTCCGCGCATGGCGTTGACGTCAGACAGGTTGTACGTGCTCTCGCCGTCGAACAGGCTCTGGCACATCTGAGAGGAGAATAGACGATACGTTAGATTAGATGATGGTGGTAGTAAAATAAAAATAATATCTAATTCATTATTAAGATCAAGAGCAGAAGATCAGCGCTGGCTCTTGAGCTAGCATCATGCTGAGGTGCTGTCTTTCCTCTATTCTGGTAAGAACAAAAAAGTACTTTGTGCAGCAAGCCCATAATTTGCGGTGCTGGGGCCCTGGCACTCCATAATTTAGGGGCCCCATTGGACAGTAAAAACAAGTCAGATAGGTGGCGGCCCTAGGCACTTGCCCAAAACGCCCCATGGAGATGGCCCTGTCTGTTTGTAATCCACATCTACTATCATACCTTAGCATTATTATATGTACTAAGAAAACTATCTATGCTATGAACTATGATATCAATTATATAATGAATTTTGATGGTTTAACAAACCTTCTCATACATAGCGACAGCAGGCTTGGCCTGATCCATCAGCCCCCGCATCTGCTCATAAGCTGTGACCAGCGCAGTCTTAGCATTCCTGCTCTCTTGGACTTGTTTCCGGAGCTCAATGAGATTGTAGCAGTGCTCACATAGCCGGAGACCCGTCTTCTCAGTCACCTCGTGGTCTGAGGGGACCAGGGGCACTGACGGGTCTATAATTGATCCTGGAAGAAAAAAGAATGAATTCACTAAAATTAACTTTATTCGGTAAGTAGAGCTTAGTTTACATTAACATATCGGAGTTTACCAGTATTATTTGCTAGTATAATATATTCTGAAATTGGATTGAAAATCAGTTTTCTATGGAGGGTGTATGTCACATGAGGACAGGAAAATTTTTAATAGCGCGTCAAACAGCTGGATGGATATTAACCAATTTTGCTACAGGGATAGCTAGATATATAAGATGCTTTTTACATGACTACTGTACACAACAGTAAAGAAAAGTAAATTGCACAGAAAATATTTTGGGCACCTTCGAGCAGCATTGATACAGTTGTAGGCGTAGCCCTGAGGGACATAAAAAAGTAATGTACTCACTAGCTACATTAATATCTAGGAATGTGGAGCAGTCGTGGCACAGGATGGAGCCACAGAGCCTGCAGTGGTGCTTACGCCGCGTCAGGTTGAACGCCTTCGCACAGTTGGGGCACAGCTTCACAGAGGAACCGTCCAGCCATGGGACCACCTGAAGTGAATTTGTGTTTCAGATAAATCATAACACAAAATATTCAACAATTGCAGCCAAGCACTTTAGCTCTTTGCTCTTTAGATTACTTATTGACTGAATGATAGAAAAAAAAGATTGTTTACTAAATTGTACTGACCTCTTGCTCGTGTTGCCTTCTCTGGTTGGGTTCACTGGGCATATTGCCCACCAATTTGTCAAGTCTAATTAGCAATTTGTTAGTCTCGGTCGCATACCTCTCCAGCCTAGCCGACCTGACACCTTTGAAGTAGTCAGTCGAGCTCCGCGACACCCCGACTGTCTGCTCTTCGTTGGAGTCATAATAGTCATGATAATTAAACTTTAACGCACGATCAAATGTCTCCTGAATATCCGCGTCATCGTTATTAAGTATAATCTTCTTCGCTTTCCCGAATATCTCCTTTAGAGATCTCAAAACATCCTGCTCTTCCTGGTGCAAACTCTCGAAGTGATTCGTAAGTTGCGAAGCGGTTTTCAAGTCAGCTTTGCAAATAGGACAAAGGAAACCTTCGAGGATTTCCTCGTCGTTTGCCGTCGCCATCGTTACGCACTGATTCCTACATGCACATGATAAATAAACATTCAAAGTTAATTTCTAGCGCAAAAAAGAAATCCTCCCATTCTAATTCACTGCTGATTGTATACATATATTCATCTATGATTAGAAACGTTTTGTTCTTGCATTATTGGTGACTAATGTGTAGGATCTATATTGTCTAAAGGAACAATTTACCTTATACAAGTTTATTATAATAAATGGATTATTAATTATATTTTCCTTATATGTTTAGTTCATTAAATGTATAATTTACAGCAGTTTAACATTTATTTTACTTGAAATGTGTGATGGATTAATATATGAATCTAAAAATGCACTATCAAAACGCTTTAAATGTCAGTAAAACTGTTTAAGGTACAATTAAAAACGCTCTAATTTTGCTGCTCTTTTATAGCGGCAGTACACTGCTCGCGAAGTTGACCGAGGTTGGGCGAATACGTCAGTGTATGGTCAGTGTAGACAGTCACTTCGTCTTACTTCGGCCAACTTTACCTCGCCTCGGCCGACTTCCGATTGTTGTCGGTCTTTGTACCCGAGTCAAAGGACCCGAAGTTGCCCGAAGTGCGCACACGAAGTGCCCCTCTTCACTACTCGGCTGACTTCGGTTCGCGTTGGTCGCAATTTTCTAATAAAATAATAAATTTGCTGAAGCATGCTTTATCCACAATGTTTAAACAAGCTGTGGTAATTAATTAAACTGCGGTAATTGTATTTTCTGTGATTCTAATTCTAATTTTAAAATATGGCTTCCATCATAGTTAATGATGATTTCGCCAATTTCGAGTTTGCTCGTAGAGCATGCCGTTGTTCGGTGAGGTTTTGCTTTTTGTAAAGTGATAGCGATTTACAAAAAACCACGCGGACTATCGGGCCTTGACCCAGGAAGGGCTATGAACGCTTCAAGTTGAATTCTTCATTAGCTATTCACTCCTACGTTAGATCACTGCACAATACGCTATCAATACTACACATTGAACAACGAAAATGAATAAATAATGAACAACCAAACTTAAACGCATGCGGCCATCTTAAGTCACGAACCGGAAGCCCTATTTTCTGTGTGAATCTGATAAAATGTCGCTCTTCTGACAGCTCATGACAGCTGTCAAATACTTCGAACTTCGCGAGTAATGTAGTGTCGCACTTCGGACATCTGTCAAGTACTTTGACAAGGCACTTCGCGAGTAATGTAGTGGAGGACCTCGGCTCGGGCAGCTGTCAAGTACTTCGCCGAGGAACTTCGCGAGCAGTGTACTGCCGCTATTAGGCTGAATAATTTTATCAAAGATCAATCTGCTAGAAATGTATTAAAAACAATTCGAAATGTACGGTAGGCAACAAAGCAAGGTTTCATCCTGTGGTTTCATCAATGTTTCATCATATATTGTGATTTGTGTATGATTGTCCCGTAATATTTATTTATTTATTATTATTATTTATTTTTCCTTTCGCTAAGGTTTTCATGTATTGATATTTTTTTAACTGTGGTGTAATGTACGCAGACTATAATATGTAAAGGGAAACTAAAACACGATGGAAACACGTTTTAACTCTTATTATTGTCATGGTTATATTTGACGGCAAAATAAAACGCATCATTTACATAATAGATTTCATATATTCTGTTACATTATTAAACAATTCCTTCAATTGCTCAAGAGCGTCAGCTGTTTCTGGCCAGTTCTGCTTCTCTGCCGCCCGTACTACCGCCTGTCCGGTCAGCCGCGCAGAAGATAGCTGCTGGTCCGCCTGCGCTTTTTCTTTATCTTCAGCCTCTTGTCTGGCTTGAAGACTGTAGTCCAGAAGATTTTGCGCGAGTTCAATGACCTTTTGACAGGTTTCTGGACTGTTGGGCCAATTTCCGCTCTGCAATGAAATATGCAAAATCAATTGGGATAATTGTGAGTTAGACTAAAAGGATACATTTTAAAAATTAATTAGAAAGCAGTCTTAGGTCATTCTAAACTACGGTGCATTTACTCAACAGTATTTCATAGCAATGTTTTTTTTTTGTTTGCAATTTAAAAAGTATGCAAAAGAACTTTATATACTCGACTACTGTAATCTGTAAGTTATTATTTCAGACACAAAATCACAACAACGCACGTTTTAAACCTGTACCAAAATCCCATACTTTAGTAATAGTAACCACTACAGCATTTTAAAATTCATAAGACATCTCTCTATTCAACTCCAACTTAATTTCAAAAAGAGAACATCAGCATATTTGATAACAAAAGAAAAACACGCTACTGTTCTCTGATTTATTAAAATTACTTGTCAAAAAATTAACCAATCACGAGGCACCCGCCATGGCCATCGCGATCACGTTTTTTTAATACGTCAGTTTGACTTGAACAAAAAATACTATGAAAATAAGATAACATATTTTTTCTCAAACATGATCTGGCTTCGAAGTATCACGTTTCGAGCGGAACAACTGTAAAGGAATTCAATTTCATACAAAATTGAAGGCCTAGGGGCCGGGAAGTACTTTTTTTGGTCTATACCAGTATAATATAATGTACTATTAATTTCCTTAGTATTGGGATGATACACAAAACATCACCTGCGTGTATCCCCTATAGGCCTTCAACAGGCGCTGAGCCTGCGGCAGCCGCGAGGGGCTGAGGTCGGCGTACAGCTGCCAGAGCTCCGGCCGGTTCTGGTGCACGGCCGTGACGCGCCCGAACAGCTCCAGTATCCGCTTCCGTAACCTGGGCATTAAAACTATGGTTGAAAAAAAAACCAGCCAAGTGCGAGTCTGACTCGCGCACCGAGGGTTCCGCACTAATAGTTGTCTCATCTTAACAGGCTGGGTTAAGTTTGCACCTAGTGTGTATGGGGCCGGATACATTTTGAAAAGGACTATAATTATGTTACTTCAGTAACAATATTCATTTTATATTTATACATTTAATTTATTCTGTTTTTAGTATTTGTTGTAGCGGCAACAGGGATACATCCATTTGTGAATAGTTTAACTGTCTAGCTATCACAGACGGACGACGGACGGACAGGAAGTCTTAGTATAGAAGTAATTCTTTTGGTTGAGCGAATCCACTTAGCTTTGTACCCTTAGCTGTGGCCACAACTGCCACTTCAAAATGTAAGGCGTTATAAGTGCAAATTACTTTTACACTTAATTAGTCTTTAAGTCAAACGAAATAAGGTTTACTCTTAAACAAAGAGAACGGAGATGTTGGTCACTTCATTGTCATTATAAGCATCGAAACGAGCTTCACTGCTCTTTCACTTTCACGAAGTGACCAACATCTGTGTTCTCTTTGTTTAAGAGTAAACCTTATTTGGTTTGATTTAAAGACTAATTTAGTGTAAAAGTAATTTGCACTTATAACCCCTTACATTTCGAAGTGGCAGCTGTGGCCACCGTTAACAATACAGATAATAAGTATTGTTCATCGGGTACAAAGCTAATGGGATTCGCTTAGCAAATGGGATTCGAACTATAATAGGGTCCCGTTTTTACCCTTTGGGTAAGGAACCCTATAAAACGTCACTTTATGTCGATACCCATTACTTCTCCATGCGCCAACTGTACTGTGAGCAACACCATAGCAACACACTCACACACTCCGCACACTTGCCTGGCGCTACTGTTGCCGTCGGCGTCCTCCTTGTCCTGTACAACCGCCCGCACAAGTAGCGCCAGCACCTCGTGTCCTCGAACTTGTGCTGCCGGAGCAGCATACGGTGGGCAACACACTCACACACTCCGCACACTTGCCTGGCGCTACTGTTGCCGTCGGCGTCCTCCTTGTCCTGTACAACCGCCCGCACAAGTAGCGCCAGCACCTCCGTGTCCTCGAACTTGTGCTGCCGGAGCAGCATACGGTGGGCAACACACTCACACACTCCGCACACTTGCCTGGCGCTACTGTTGCCGTCGGCGTCCTCCTTGTCCTGTACAACCGCCCGCACAAGTAGCGCCAGCACCTCGTGTCCTCGAACTTGTGCTGCCGGCCCAGCATACGGTGGGCAACACACTCACACACTCCGCACACTTGCCTGGCGCTACTGTTGCCGTCGGCGTCCTCCTCGTCCTGTACAACCGCCCGCACAAGTAGCGCCAGCACCTCGTGTCCTCGAACTTGTGCTGCCGGAGCAGCATACGGTGGGCAACACACTCACACACTCCGCACACTTGCCTGGCGCTACTGTTGCCGTCGGCGTCCTCCTTGTCCTGTACAACCGCCCGCACAAGTAGCGCCAGCACCTCGTGTCCTCGAACTTGTGCTGCCGGAGCAGCATACGGTGGGCAACACACTCACACACTCCGCACACTTGCCTGGCGCTACTGTTGCCGTCGGCGTCCTCCTTGTCCTGTACAACCGCCCGCACAAGTAGCGCCAGCACCTCCGTGTCCTCGAACTTGTGCTGCCGGAGCAGCATACGGTGGGCAACACACTCACACACTCCGCACACTTGCCTGGCGCTACTGTTGCCGTCGGCGTCCTCCTCGTCCTGTACAACCGCCCGCACAAGTAGCGCCAGCACCTCGTGTCCTCGAACTTGTGCTGCCGGCCCAGCATACGGTGGGCAACACACTCACACACTCCGCACACTTGCCTGGCGCTACTGTTGCCGTCGGCGTCCTCCTCGTCCTGTACAACCGCCCGCACAAGTAGCGCCAGCACCTCGTGTCCTCGAACTTGTGCTGCCGGACCAGCATACGGTGGGCAACACACTCACACACTCCGCACACTTGCCTGGCGCTACTGTTGCCGTCGGCGTCCTCCTTGTCCTGTACAACCGCCCGCACAAGTAGCGCCAGCACCTCGTGTCCTCGAACTTGTGCTGCCGGCCCAGCATACGGTGGGCAACACACTCACACACTCCGCACACTTGCCTGGCGCTACTGTTGCCGTCGGCGTCCTCCTTGTCCTGTACAACCGCCCGCACAAGTAGCGCCAGCACCTCGTGTCCTCGAACTTGTGCTGCCGGCCCAGCATACGGTGGGCAACACACTCACACACTCCGCACACTTGCCTGGCGCTACTGTTGCCGTCGGCGTCCTCCTCGTCCTGTACAACCGCCCGCACAAGTAGCGCCAGCACCTCGTGTCCTCGAACTTGTGCTGCCGGTCCAGCATACGGTGGGCAACACACTCACACACTCCGCACACTTGCCTGGCGCTACTGTTGCCGTCGGCGTCCTCCTCGTCCTGTACAACCGCCCGCACAAGTAGCGCCAGCACCTCG
Source organism: Apotomis capreana (assembly GCA_947623375.1). Lineage (NCBI taxonomy): Eukaryota > Metazoa > Arthropoda > Insecta > Lepidoptera > Tortricidae > Apotomis > Apotomis capreana. The sequence continues at coordinate 23,817,414 of OX392506.1, forward strand.
TGTCCTCGAACTTGTGCTGCCGGACCAGCATACGGTGGGCAACACACTCACACACTCCGCACACTTGCCTGGCGCTACTGTTGCCGTCGGCGTCCTCCTCGTCCTGTACAACCGCCCGCACAAGTAGCGCCAGCACCTCGTGTCCTCGAACTTGTGCTGCCGGACCAGCATACGGTGGGCAACACACTCACACACTCCGCACACTTGCCTGGCGCTACTGTTGCCGTCGGCGTCCTCCTCGTCCTGTACAACCGCCCGCACAAGTAGCGCCAGCACCTCGTGTCCTCGAACTTGTGCTGCCGGCCCAGCATACGGTGGGCAACACACTCACACACTCCGCACACTTGCCTGGCGCTACTGTTGCCGTCGGCGTCCTCCTTGTCCTGTACAACCGCCCGCACAAGTAGCGCCAGCACCTCGTGTCCTCGAACTTGTGCTGCCGGCCCAGCATACGGTGGGCAACACACTCACACACTCCGCACACTTGCCTGGCGCTACTGTTGCCGTCGGCGTCCTCCTCGTCCTGTACAACCGCCCGCACAAGTAGCGCCAGCACCTCGTGTCCTCGAACTTGTGCTGCCGGTCCAGCATACGGTGGGCAACACACTCACACACTCCGCACACTTGCCTGGCGCTACTGTTGCCGTCGGCGTCCTCCTCGTCCTGTACAACCGCCCGCACAAGTAGCGCCAGCACCTCGTGTCCTCGAACTTGTGCTGCCGGACCAGCATACGGTGGGCAACACACTCACACACTCCGCACACTTGCCTGGCGCTACTGTTGCCGTCGGCGTCCTCCTCGTCCTGTACAACCGCCCGCACAAGTAGCGCCAGCACCTCGTGTCCTCGAACTTGTGCTGCCGGCCCAGCATACGGTGGGCAACACACTCACACACTCCGCACACTTGCCTGGCGCTACTGTTGCCGTCGGCGTCCTCCTTGTCCTGTACAACCGCCCGCACAAGTAGCGCCAGCACCTCGTGTCCTCGAACTTGTGCTGCCGGCCCAGCATACGGTGGGCAACACACTCACACACTCCGCACACTTGCCTGGCGCTACTGTTGCCGTCGGCGTCCTCCTCGTCCTGTACAACCGCCCGCACAAGTAGCGCCAGCACCTCGTGTCCTCGAACTTGTGCTGCCGGCCCAGCATACGGTGGGCAACACACTCACACACTCCGCACACTTGCCTGGCGCTACTGTTGCCGTCGGCGTCCTCCTTGTCCTGTACAACCGCCCGCACAAGTAGCGCCAGCACCTCGTGTCCTCGAACTTGTGCTGCCGGCCCAGCATACGGTGGGCAACACACTCACACACTCCGCACACTTGCCTGGCGCTACTGTTGCCGTCGGCGTCCTCCTCGTCCTGTACAACCGCCCGCACAAGTAGCGCCAGCACCTCGTGTCCTCGAACTTGTGCTGCCGGACCAGCATACGGTGGGCAACACACTCACACACTCCGCACACTTGCCTGGCGCTACTGTTGCCGTCGGCGTCCTCCTCGTCCTGTACAACCGCCCGCACAAGTAGCGCCAGCACCTCGTGTCCTCGAACTTGTGCTGCCGGTCCAGCATACGGTGGGCAACACACTCACACACTCCGCACACTTGCCTGGCGCTACTGTTGCCGTCGGCGTCCTCCTCGTCCTGTACAACCGCCCGCACAAGTAGCGCCAGCACCTCGTGTCCTCGAACTTGTGCTGCCGGTCCAGCATACGGTGGGCAACACACTCACACACTCCGCACACTTGCCTGGCGCTACTGTTGCCGTCGGCGTCCTCCTCGTCCTGTACAACCGCCCGCACAAGTAGCGCCAGCACCTCGTGTCCTCGAACTTGTGCTGCCGGACCAGCATACGGTGGGCAACACACTCACACACTCCGCACACTTGCCTGGCGCTACTGTTGCCGTCGGCGTCCTCCTCGTCCTGTACAACCGCCCGCACAAGTAGCGCCAGCACCTCGTGTCCTCGAACTTGTGCTGCCGGACCAGCATACGGTGGGCAACACACTCACACACTCCGCACACTTGCCTGGCGCTACTGTTGCCGTCGGCGTCCTCCTCGTCCTGTACAACCGCCCGCACAAGTAGCGCCAGCACCTCGTGTCCTCGAACTTGTGCTGCCGGACCAGCATACGGTGGGCAACACACTCACACACTCCGCACACTTGCCTGGCGCTACTGTTGCCGTCGGCGTCCTCCTCGTCCTGTACAACCGCCCGCACAAGTAGCGCCAGCACCTCGTGTCCTCGAACTTGTGCTGCCGGACCAGCATACGGTGGGCAACACACTCACACACTCCGCACACTTGCCTGGCGCTACTGTTGCCGTCGGCGTCCTCCTCGTCCTGTACAACCGCCCGCACAAGTAGCGCCAGCACCTCGTGTCCTCGAACTTGTGCTGCCGGACCAGCATACGGTGGGCAACACACTCACACACTCCGCACACTTGCCTGGCGCTACTGTTGCCGTCGGCGTCCTCCTCGTCCTGTACAACCGCCCGCACAAGTAGCGCCAGCACCTCGTGTCCTCGAACTTGTGCTGCCGGACCAGCATACGGTGGGCAACACACTCACACACTCCGCACACTTGCCTGGCGCTACTGTTGCCGTCGGCGTCCTCCTCGTCCTGTACAACCGCCCGCACAAGTAGCGCCAGCACCTCGTGTCCTCGAACTTGTGCTGCCGGACCAGCATACGGTGGGCAACACACTCACACACTCCGCACACTTGCCTGGCGCTACTGTTGCCGTCGGCGTCCTCCTCGTCCTGTACAACCGCCCGCACAAGTAGCGCCAGCACCTCGTGTCCTCGAACTTGTGCTGCCGGACCAGCATACGGTGGGCAACACACTCACACACTCCGCACACTTGCCTGGCGCTACTGTTGCCGTCGGCGTCCTCCTCGTCCTGTACAACCGCCCGCACAAGTAGCGCCAGCACCTCGTGTCCTCGAACTTGTGCTGCCGGACCAGCATACGGTGGGCAACACACTCACACACTCCGCACACTTGCCTGGCGCTACTGTTGCCGTCGGCGTCCTCCTCGTCCTGTACAACCGCCCGCACAAGTAGCGCCAGCACCTCGTGTCCTCGAACTTGTGCTGCCGGACCAGCATACGGTGGGCAACACACTCACACACTCCGCACACTTGCCTGGCGCTACTGTTGCCGTCGGCGTCCTCCTCGTCCTGTACAACCGCCCGCACAAGTAGCGCCAGCACCTCGTGTCCTCGAACTTGTGCTGCCGGACCAGCATACGGTGGGCAACACACTCACACACTCCGCACACTTGCCTGGCGCTACTGTTGCCGTCGGCGTCCTCCTCGTCCTGTACAACCGCCCGCACAAGTAGCGCCAGCACCTCGTGTCCTCGAACTTGTGCTGCCGGACCAGCATACGGTGGGCAACACACTCACACACTCCGCACACTTGCCTGGCGCTACTGTTGCCGTCGGCGTCCTCCTCGTCCTGTACAACCGCCCGCACAAGTAGCGCCAGCACCTCGTGTCCTCGAACTTGTGCTGCCGGACCAGCATACGGTGGGCAACACACTCACACACTCCGCACACTTGCCTGGCGCTACTGTTGCCGTCGGCGTCCTCCTCGTCCTGTACAACCGCCCGCACAAGTAGCGCCAGCACCTCGTGTCCTCGAACTTGTGCTGCCGGACCAGCATACGGTGGGCAACACACTCACACACTCCGCACACTTGCCTGGCGCTACTGTTGCCGTCGGCGTCCTCCTCGTCCTGTACAACCGCCCGCACAAGTAGCGCCAGCACCTCGTGTCCTCGAACTTGTGCTGCCGGACCAGCATACGGTGGGCAACACACTCACACACTCCGCACACTTGCCTGGCGCTACTGTTGCCGTCGGCGTCCTCCTCGTCCTGTACAACCGCCCGCACAAGTAGCGCCAGCACCTCGTGTCCTCGAACTTGTGCTGCCGGCCCAGCATACGGTGGGCAACACACTCACACACTCCGCACACTTGCCTGGCGCTACTGTTGCCGTCGGCGTCCTCCTTGTCCTGTACAACCGCCCGCACAAGTAGCGCCAGCACCTCGTGTCCTCGAACTTGTGCTGCCGGCCCAGCATACGGTGGGCAACACACTCACACACTCCGCACACTTGCCTGGCGCTACTGTTGCCGTCGGCGTCCTCCTTGTCCTGTACAACCGCCCGCACAAGTAGCGCCAGCACCTCGTGTCCTCGAACTTGTGCTGCCGGCCCAGCATACGGTGGGCAACACACTCACACACTCCGCACACTTGCCTGGCGCTACTGTTGCCGTCGGCGTCCTCCTTGTCCTGTACAACCGCCCGCACAAGTAGCGCCAGCACCTCCGTGTCCTCGAACTTGTGCTGCAAGTCCAGCATACGGTGGATGCCGCGGATCGCGTCTTCAAAGTGACCCGTGTCCATGGACACTATTACGACGTTCTCCCATAACTGGAACCAAGATATAATTTAACTTTATATATTAAGGGACAATATATCTTACACAAATCAACCTAGTACCAAACTAAGCAAAGCTTCTACTATACGACGTCTACTAGATGACGATATATATATACCCAGGAACAAATATTCACTGTGCAGTTACTCGCTATTAATTATAACTTTTCTCATTCTTAGTCTGAACTAAGAAGGTAAAAACTATAAAAATCAATCATTGTACTCTTTTGAGAGACTGCCTCCAAAACTATGGAGTATACAGAAAGTATTTGCCCCACCTTCCAGTTGTCGTAGTTGAACCTCAGCGCTTCCATGAGCGCCCTGTAGGCCCTGTGCTTGTCCCCCTGCTTCACGTACACGTGGGCGAGGTTGTTCCACGCCTCGAAGGTGCTGGGCTGCAGGTACGTGTAGCGCCGGTACGCGCGCGCCGACAGCTCCCACTCCTCCGTCATCAGAGCCGCGTATCTGTTGAAAAAAAAAACAACAACGAATTGTACAAATACAAATACATTTATTGATAAAACATAATATATTCACAATTTGCATAACCTGAACTAGGGTTCCCCCCTGTGTTTCAGGCAATGGGAAAGCCTTTACATTATTTAATTTAAGTACATATTCATCTATATTACAGTAATCTTATTGTAGCTTAAATACTAAAATTTACACTAAAGTACTGTTCTCTGTATCTTCGTACGTCATAGTTTGTAGTGACTCACGAAGCGTTTTCTTACATTGAGCGAAGCTAAGTGGATATAGGTCCAATTCCGCATTTAATCTATTGTAAAGAAATGGTCCCAAATTGTAAATGAAGGTTGCATTGCATCGTACACGGTTAAAATGATGCTGACAGCTGATTAACCATAGGGTACGGATTTTACGACACCCTAGGCCATAAGTGAGATTTTCAGCCCGCTACACGGGAAGAAAATCTTTAGACTAACCACGGGCGGTAATTCGTAAAGTAATTTATTTTGGCCCTCACCTTCGGTTCGGGCACCTGCGTTCTGGAATATTCACGAATTTATCGCCCTTGGTACATACCAAGAACCAAAGACCGCCTATTATCTACCATCGTTTAAGATTTCCTGTGTAGTATTTTTCTTGTTGGTGGGTAATAAAATATTGTTGTATTGTATTGTATGTAATGTACTATTAAAATACGAAACTTGTGATTACAATAGATTTTAAAAAACTGGTACCAAACTATACATATTTTTATCAGTTACTGAAGATATAGAGGATATTGAAATCACAGCATTTTTGTTTCAAAATATGCCAAAACTATTGTTTGAGGAATCTGCATTATTGTTTCGCTTGTATTGTAGCTCTATAGTAGAATGTTATTTAAAGTGAAGATAGGCACAGTATTATCTACGTACAACTAACAGAACTTAGTTTGACACTTGATCAATTTCCACAACGCTGTCCCCTAATCGTTAACCAGCACTTACCCCAGCCGCAGCCAGATCCGCTCCTGGATGCTGTTGATCTCCACCGACTTCTCCAAGTGCGGGATACACTCCGCGTACTTCTTGTGGTCGAAGAGGTAGTTGCCCCAGTGCCGCTGCGCGCGGCTGCTCTTGTGGCCGGAGAACTGCCACGCCTTCTCGAACCAGGACACGTCGTCTGAAATGAAATAATTTATTCAGTAAGTAGGCCACAGGGGCACTTTTACAAGTCAGATTGTGAATCTACCGGCATTTCACAAGAGACCGCTGTTGGGAAGAAAGTCGAAAGAAACTCAACAGTAAGTAATTTTTTCGTAAATGATACTTAAAACAATTACAATGATTACATTTGTGTTATAACTAATTACACTGGTACACGTAAAGGAGATGTATACTGGTACACGTAAAGAAGATATACCCAGACATGTATAAAGTCTCTGGGTGTCACAACATGCAATAAAATAAAATTACTTAATTAATTTAATTCCACAGAGATGTATAAGGTCTCTAGGCGTCAACGTGAATAATTAATCAAACTGTCTGAACAACAGGGGGTAGTTCACATCCGGGTAGTTCAGTGGGGTGGCGTCAAATAAAACACCAGGTCGGTCGAAGCAAAACTGGCTTACTTCTTATCAAAATTAATAGAGAATAGTGACACTCTAAAACAGGCAAGCCGATAGGAATTCGGTATTTGATGACCGCTCAAATCAGCAATTCTTCATGAAATGTCAAAAACGATCTGCTTCTAAGAAGATGATACTAGCTTGTAACGTCATACAAATCAGTAATCAAAACACGTCTTCTTTTTAGTTTTTGTCCTATTCAAAATAGTATAATGTCCAAAAATTTGTGGTAGTTTATTTCATTATGTGTATTTTTGAATGCGTGTATTACCTAATGGTTTCAATGTTTTTTTTAACTATTCAAATACCGTATTGAGTTACCGATGGACGCTTCATGATTACAATGCATTTGATTTATTTAACTGATTTTTGCTAGTAGCTATCTTTAATATTGAGACAAAGATCTAAACAACAAAAGAAGTTGGAGCCTTCATGACAAAAAAGCCGTTTGAAAATTTAAAAAGAATCAGAAAAGACAGCGTTGACAAAATTTTAAGTCTAGCGGACTTAATCTTGTAGCTATGTTTGGTTCGAGTGTCGCGCTGGCATAGGACAAGTTTAGACCTGGACCCCACACCACCTATTAATTCAAGTTCTGACATTATTTTATCTAAGAACATACCCGTGGCATCACCAAGCAAGCAGTACAACTCCACAGTGGGCTGGATGTCGATCTGTTGCTGAATAACCTCGGCCGCCTGTAACAACATTATCAATAATGTTATTAAAACTATCGTGAGACATCTTTAATATTGTCAGGAACGGCCCGAAATGTTTCGAACTCATTTGGAGCTCTTCATCAGGGGTAGCTATCCGTGCTGCTACGCGACTCGCGACCCACTGCACTTTTAACAAACATGTCGGGCATTTCGAAACATGTCGGGCCGTTCCTGACAATTTTTACGTGAGTTTAAACCGTTTTTTTATAATTATTAACATTATTATCCTTCTAGACTCTACAACTCACGATAAAATGACTCATAATTTTACAGTTCATCATAAGACATCTGCACGTCAAGCCAACTATGCTTCGCGACTCTTGTCACGCGACATAGCGCTACCCGTCACTTTCTCACATTATTGCACAGAAAGAGACGGATAATTATCTCGCGCAAGAAATCGTCTCGTATGACAGTTATGCTTGAGGTGCGGATCTGCAGAGCTAGTATATCTTGCCGCAACTTCCCTTGCCATGCGACTCAGCATGACCTGTCTTACTCGCACAATATTGATATGAAAGAAAATTGACGTTGCGCGACAAAGAGTAGCGTATCACAGTTATATCAGACCTACTGATATTCGACACAAAGATGGCGACGCGTCGTCGCGACGTCGGTGTTCAGTGACCTATCTGTGGAAGCATATTTTAGTATTGCTCTGCTTTCTGTACTTATCCAATGCCGACTTTAAAGTGTTTGCAAGTTACAGTGTCCAGCAGTTCGTGGCCAGACTGAGCCTAGCGGTATGTCGAGTATTCAAATGCGAATCGATCCTAGTCGAAAGAAAGGTAAAAAAAAAAACACATATATTTATTACTAGCTGCGGAAAAACTACATTTTTCGTGAGAGAAAGTAGCCTATGTGTTAATCAAGGGTGTCAACTACCTTCATTCCAAAATTTATCAAAATTGTTCCAGCCATTTGAACAAACATACATATAAGCACACTCACAAACTTTCGCCTTTATAATATACAAGTGTGACAAAACAAGGTGCGATGATAAAAACATAATAGTGGAGTCGAAAGATTTCCAGAACACTTATATCTGTACCTTGTGTCTCAGCTGCAACATGGTGTAGCACACGACGACGTCCTCCCACAGCTGCAGCCGCTCGTACTCCTGCAGCGCGGCCTTCACCAGCCCCAGGCTGAGGGACAGCTCCGCGAGCTGCCGGCGCCACGCCCACGCCGGGCCCAGCCCTGACGCCCACAGGTACGATAACCTGCAGACAATACATTGTTTGACGAGGGGCTAAAATAAGCCGTGTGACACAACCCGCGAGGTTGAGACGGTATCGCTTCTATGAAGGGGGTCAGCTCTCACCTGGTAGTGGGCGCCACTTCCTTCTTCTCGTTCACGATGGCCTCGCACTGCAGCATGGCGCGCTCCACGGACCGCTTGTGCCCCGCCTCCAGCTGGCAGCGCGCCAGCAGCGCGGCCCGCGTGGTTGAGACAGTATCGCTTCTATGAAGGGAGTCAGCTCTCACCTGGTAGTGGGCGCCACTTCCTTCTTCTCGTTCACGATGGCCTCGCACTGCAGCATGGCGCGCTCCACGGACCGCTTGTGCCCCGCCTCCAGCTGGCAGCGCGCCAGCAGCGCGGCCCGCGAGGTTGAGACGGTATCGCTTCTATGAAGGGGGTCAGCTCTCACCTGGTAGTGGGCGCCACTTCCTTCTTCTCGTTCACGATGGCCTCGCACTGCAGCATGGCGCGCTCCACGGACCGCTTGTGCCCCGCCTCCAGCTGGCAGCGCGCCAGCAGCGCGGCCCGCGTGGTTGAGACAGTATCGCTTCTATGAAGGGGGTCAGCTCTCACCTGGTAGTGGGCGCCACTTCCTTCTTCTCGTTCACGATGGCCTCGCACTGCAGCATGGCGCGCTCCACGGACCGCTTGTGCCCCGCCTCCAGCTGGCAGCGCGCCAGCAGCGCGGCCACGCGCGTGCACCACGGCCCACGCGGTTGAGACAGTATCGCTTCTATGAAGGGAGTCAATTCCTCTTGCATTAGATCGTCTTTCGGCTGCGACTTTTTAAGGTATTGGCTGGAAGTAATGGTGTTTTGGTCAGTAGTTTCAACAGTTTCATATCCGAAGGGTGCTAACGGAACCCTTTACTAAGTTCTGTGTTTGTCCGTCCGTCACAGGGCTGTATCTTTCCACTATAATAGGTACAGACTGGAAATTTTCGTGTAATGTGTATTACAATGGCCGTTATAACAACGAAGAGTAAAAATAAAATAAAAAAAATTGGTATTGAACCCTTGGTGCCCAAATCCGACCAGCACTTCGACGTTTTTTTATTTTAAGCGTTCTCAGCGTGTAGCAAACCCGAGTGTAGCGCCAAGACCGCAGACTGTGGAGAGCGCACCTGCCTTATATTAAAGGGGTGTCGGATACCATCGGACACATGTTACAATACAGTATTAGAAACCTGGTTCCGTCCGTTGACTAAGGTAAGGCAATTGTTGCAGTCACCTAAAGATAAAGATCCGTTCGGCAGCCCGGGCGTGTATGAAATACCCTGTGAGTGTGGCAGGGCATGCATGGAGGAGAAGGGACGTAATGTGTTTGCAAGGTTGTCTGAGCACATACGCAGTGTACGGAAGCTGGACACGAATAATTCCGCGGTGCGTCTCTTTTTATCTGTTTCGATAAAGCAAGAGTGTTGGTACGTGAGAAACGTTTTATACAACGTAAGGTACGCGAAGCTATAGAAATCCGACGGCGCCCGAATTTTAATAAATATGGCGGTTGGGCTTTACCTCCAGCATGGAAGCCTGTGCTTCCGGCGGCGAAACATATTGTGCGTTTGGACAACCGTGGACACCATTAGTCAAGTGTGCGTAATGTCTATGTATGACAAGTGACGTTGGAGTGCCGGACGGACAAGTTGCAGGCTTGCAAGCACCCTCCGCCCCTGCGGAGTCTCACTTAAATTCGTCTCACGAAAGTTTTGATAAGATAATAGTATAATAGATATGATTTGTCTTAAAGTTAAAAGAAATCAGTTGTAACTTACACAGTGAGCATACAAAGGGTTTGTTCCAAACTCGGCAGTTCAGCTTGACTGATCTCTTCCAAGTACTGGATCTTGTTGAGTCTCACATCATCCTGCAGTTCAATGTCTTGGGGCAGTTCTGCCTCGCCGTGGCTCTGCTCTGCCGATGGGCGCTCCACGGAGGCATCCAAGGAGCTGGTGAGAGCGAGTTGAGGCAGGGTAGTTTGCTGGAACTTTGTTCTCTTGCCAAGAACACCTGTAAACGAGGGACATTATAATGTCAAAAGCAGGGCCGGCCTTAGCCAGACAGGCGCCCTGGGCGAGTCATTCATGGTGTGGTGCCCTGAGCGCCCTAGACCTTTAAAGAAACACCCGTCTGTAGTACACTGGGCGACTGCCCAGATCGACCCTTCCTAAAGCTGCCACTGGTCAAAAGAGAATACCCAATAACCTATATAAACAATTTAAAACACCCCTGACACAAGTAGCTAGTCATCATGTTGTCTGTCCCTGTTCACGCGTTAAATAGGTACAAATAGGTTTTTCACACATACTTTAAAGTTTACAACAACCCGCCGATAGATGGCGTTAGTAGTACTGTTTTTGGTGATTTTACTTTGAGTTTTTGAGTTATAAAAAATATTACGCGTGAACAGGCCCTCATTCAATTAGTGATATAGAAAATGCTACTAAAACTGAACATAATATCTACAAAATTTGGAATTTTTAGCTTCAATATTGGCCTAGATCCTGTCACTTGTTTCAGTTAAAGCTGAATATCTTGGAAACTACTAATCCTATTTCCATTAACATAGCTAAGACTAAACTATCTCAATGGCCAAGTCTTTCAATAAAAAATAATGCAGTCAAATTGGGCCATCTGTTTGGGAGCTATGATGCCACAGACAGACACACAGCTACACATGTCAAACTTATAACAACCCGCTTTTTACATCAGGGGTTAAGAAAACATAAGCAAGCTGATACTGATAATCATACATCGTTATCGCGAGAGCAATAACGATTTGACAGCTCCCAAAGACTGTAAATAATAGAAGAGATCTACGACGAACGATCATTTAGTTAGCCGAAGTGAATATTTCCTGTTCGAAGGCGGAATGAACGGTCTAAGCTACTGTATTAACTACTTGTATTAATTACGCTAACCTGTTATGTGTATAATGACAAATATTATATTATGTTAGACAAATATTTATTAACAAATCACAATAGCGTTGAATAACTCAATTCGGGACCTATATTGTTAAATATACACACTTCAACCAACTTTATAATAAAATTTAACATTTTCTTATCCATAAAAATAATAATGTGAAATGGAACAAAAATTAAATTATTAATAATTAGCAACTATACATTTTAAGAACAAACTTCATGTAAGATATCAAGATCTTCTCAGAGATTGCGAACGGGTAGGCATTTAGTTTGGTTTTACTGAATAGACATTGTGTTGCGTTTAGTCTTTATGTCAATTGATTTTGTCCCCGCGATAACGATATCTGCTGATAATGTGGATCTAAATTAATAAAATGTGCAAGTCATGGTTGTATGTGCAATCAGCTGTTGGGAAAAGTAACTTTTTTTTAAAGCAGCCTTGGTCTGGACTTGATTCCAAGCCTTTCTCTAGTAGGTCACTGTCCTCCCAAACCACATGATCTGATTTGGATCTCTTATAGGTACATAAAGTCAATTAGGACCTTTTCTTGATTTTATATTCTAGCTGGAGCCCTACCTGAAAGGTAAACATAATTTCGTTCAAATACCTGTAAGTTCCAATTTAAGTCCTGCCAACTCCCTGGCCTTATTCAAGTATTCTTCCACCTTCTGAACCCGCCCGTACAGCAGGTAAGCCTGGGCGATCTCTGCCTGCAGTAAGATGGCGAGCCTGTTGTTCTCCAGAGTGTTGGCTTCGTTGGACAGCCTGGCCAGGAGTAGTTCCAACTCATTGTATATTGTGGCACTGTTGTCCTCTAAGACTCTCTGGTGGACCACTATGCTTCGGAAATACCACCACAGATGAACCTAGACACAATTTAGACTAGAAACTAATATACTTTGTATAGCAGAATAACTTTATCTGTAACCATAGTATGTCATAAACAGATACCATAATTTGTTACTGATGCTTGAACAGCAATATAATTTCTTATTTATTATGTTTAAACTAGAAGTTTTTACACTGAATAATATTAAATAAAGAAAAAAAAGGGTTTTTTTCTTTATTTCATATTATAATTGTATTTACGCTCCTTAACAATAAGATCGCTTGTTGTTTACCTGTAATTGCATATTCTTTCGTTGTATTTCTCCTATATGTTTTAAAAGGTCTGCAATAAAAAATATTTGCATTGTATTTACTTACCAAGTTCTGTTGAACTGCATAAAGTGCATTAAATATTTGCAAGGAGAAATACAGCAGTTCTGGATGAGCTATATTAACACACAATGGTTCCGAGTCGCGCTGCAGCTTGGATGCCGCGTCTATCTCGGTAGGCCATTCCAACCCGAAATATTCTTGCAAAATTATCTTCTCCGGATGAGTATTCCAGTTATGTTCACAAAAAGTCAAAAACGTGCTTATGGCTGTATAAAGTACGGTGTCTACGATCGATTCATTGTATTTAGCCAGAACAATTTTAAGCTTTTCAGTGTCCAACCCTGTAGCTAACAGCTCCTTACATATGTCCAGATTATTTATAGTCCATTTGCCTGACCATAATTTAGTGAGGCTCTCGTTTTCTAAAATACAAAAGAAACATTGCTTATTATTTTTCAGGGCTCTTATTACGTTGAATAATATTTAAATAATAAAACGTAAATATTACCCAAGTTGTGAAACTTATCGTCGAAGTTGCACAGGTACAAAATATTAGTCTCCGATACCATTTTTAATTACTGTCTGACCGCCACAAGATCTATATACTTTCGAAGTACAAAGATAATGTACAATTTTAAATGACTAAAGGTTATAAAATTGTTTTCAACAGTCGCAACATGAAATCACTTTGAATATAACCTAGAAAATAAAAGATAAACAAGTGTTTATGACATTGACAGTTCTATTCCGTTCAGAAAAATTAACTAAGAACTTAGCAGAAAAACTTTTCTGAAAGTGTGTAATTTATTTGAAACCAATCAATACCAAACATTTTAAAATCTATTTTTACAGTTTGGGCTAATAAGAATATGATAAATAAAATCTTTTGTTGCTGTATGGATTTTTTTATTTACCCAAGGAAGGCAGGTGTTGAGCAGCTGTTCACCGATACTTTTTTTGGTTACCTACCGAGTGTTTTTTTTTTGTGGCAAGGACATTCATCAAAATTCATCCAATCCAATCCATGCAATGCAAGTTGTTGCGGGGGTGGGTTAAGATGATTGTATTACCTATTGAAGGTTATGATTAAAATAATGTATTTTTTATAAATATAACAAGTTTCTTACAAAATGGATTATACTTTTAAGATGGAATCAGTGTTAATTGCAATAACCACAGTGTTGTGTACTATATTAGTCTTTAATTTAATATTTAAACTCAGGTAAGCCATTTTGAGGTTACGTCGTCCAGCTTTCCCGCCTGATAATATAATCTAAAAAAAGCCTTTATTTTGTATTCAGATTAGCGCTCCCATGGCGTGTCAACTGTTGGTTTTGCAACCAAAACTTTTGGATGAAATTCGTTGAGCGAAACAGCTGGGTTTGTCCCAAATGCGAGCAATACAACGGGTTCACTAAGGTGAGGTTATTTTGATCTTTCGATGACTATACCGTCAAATGGACTCAATACTTGAATATATATGAGTACTAATTATATTGTTTGCAGGATGGCGATTACAACAAACCCATTACTAGTGTAATCAATGATTCCGCCATGAAATCGCCCAAAGTGTTCCAAAGAAGTCCTCCCAAGAACGGCCTGTGCAAGATGTGCAACGTGAACCAACAACTGAAGGTGGCGCAGCTCGCCAACTTTGTGCCGATGAACGAGAGGAACTTTGATGATGAAATTGAAAATTACAAGTAAGATCTATAATTTGATACTGAGGCAGAGCTTGATCTGAAATTTCCTTACAACAAAATGTTATCAGTTTGAACACATTAATGAAAACACACCCAGTTGTTTGATCAAGATAATTAGTCACATAAGTGATAACAATTTAGTTCATTAGAGATAGCAGCAGAATACAGCTTTAAAACTATTACTACTTAAAAAGTATCATATTTTCCTTTTAAATTTAAAGCAATTAAGGTTTTCATTGTAAATATAAACCACTATCCTCTTCCGCAAACAAATATTTTGTAGCGCTACATGTGTAGCCGATAACATGGGGAAATGCATATGTAGTGTACACTTGCTACAAGCACAGTGCCCACAGAGCATGTTCCCGGTGTTGAAAGTGTTAATATAATCAAACAATCATTAATTACTAGTAGTAATAATAAACTATAATTTGTTTCAGGATGCAACTAGAAAAAGCATATAAGTTATGTAATACTTGTAGAAAAGTTCTACAAAAGAAGTTGCACAAAGAGAAAGAAGTTCTGTTGGGCTCAAAAGTACAAGACACCAGAAGCCCCGATAAAAAGAGGCAGAAACTTGATAAACAGAGTACATTATTAAAAAGCTTTGTGAATAGAACTTCCATGCTGATCGCAGGAGTGCTTGTATTGCTAGTATCAGTTGAATGCTATCATAATACCAATGAATTACCGAGTACATTAGTCAATGTAAAGGACATATTAAATGGACTTCTAGATAGACTTACAACCATAATGAAAATGAAATTGTTATTGACATTCCCAACATTAGAAAATTACTCATTTGACTTCAATATGGAAATGCCAAAGATGAAACTTAATGTGACTAGCATAGGATCATTAGACTATGCTAATGAGATGACTCAGAAGGCCCTGGGAGGCCTTGTCTGTTTGATACAGATTATAGGACATATTTGGAATGTGAACAAACTGAAGAATACAGTTTTGATAGACATTCTCTGGACAGTATTTGTTGTTATGACTGTAGCTGACAAACATGTGACCATGGCACCAATTTACATTAGTTTTGTTAAGGTTGGTACGATTCTTGAAAGTTTTGTTGTGAATACTATGGATAATTTTTAGTATTAATAAAAAAATATATTTTACTAATGAGTGAACTAATTGTTATCTATACATAATTTTTATCTCACTTCTATGTATATTATGAATAATTTGTTTTTTTTTTTTTCATTTCAGTTGACAAGTTTATTAGCAGTATTGCTTGTGTATTTCAATATGGACAAATCTACACCTGCACAAATGACTACAAGAGTTCTGACCAGTCCAAACATAAAAAATCTAAGAAATGGAAAACTTACCTCATTTATAGATGATGACAGTGATGCTCTGCTGGAGACAGATGATGATGTTTCACTGAGCAAATTTGGTTTGCACAACTTCACGGACTCCTCCACTGATACTGTCAGTCCTCTCAGCGCGAGCATGTTGAATGGTAGATCATTTACTCCAAGAAAAGGTGACAGCATTTGGAGCAAACCCAAACTCAACTCCACATTTTGTGTAAATAGCGTTCTGAGCAAAAGTCCTAGTTCAGTTTCAGATACCGTATTTGCTAAACCTTCCTTTAATGAATTTCAAAATTTGACCAAGGACGATTCGGATTCCGATTTGGATGAGAGTATAGGCTCGTTGTGTATAAGTAGTCCTAAAAAAGCGAGTCAGAAGAGCAACTCTATATTTTCTCTTCGCAAGTTCACTGCCACTCCTAGTTTCGTCGCGCCGGCGCCCATGAAAAGCGCCAGGCCGTTGATATCGCCGAGCAAATTGGGGCATAGCACGTCGTGGGTGGCCGGGGGCTACTGGGGCTCGGAAGGGGAGCGGCCGATTTTCAGCGTCAACGGCAGTCGCTCGTCGAGCCAGAGCTCCGGGTTCGAGTCGCAGGCCTCCAGCGCCAACCAGCGCAACGCGGCGTCGCAGCCGCCGTCGCGGGAGGAGTCCGTGTGCGGGGACACCGCCGCCGCCTCGCTGCTTGAGCGCTTCCAAAACTGCGGTACGGGCGGCTATTCTAATTATCAGTCTCCGCAGAGTTTCGCGCGGGTCAGTTCCCCAGTCTTCCCTCAAATGCAGTATAATGGGCACGTGCATATCCCTCAAGCGCGGCTCGCGGTGAAGCCTGCTCCGCCTTCCGTGTTTTCGCAACCTCAGTACCAGCACAGCCTGCTGAAGCCCGCCGGGTCCGGCCTCATAAACCTCGCACAGCTCAGCGCCTACGGCTCCCGATAAATCTCACTAGTCATAGTCATCTTGACTTTGTTCGACGCTCTTGACTCATACGTATTTTTTTCTTTTATTCTTTGATTATTTTTTTACTTTTTTCTAGTATGGTTAACTGCCACTACGATAAGCGGACTTGTTAAGTTAAAGTTAGTATTAAGCGGTTGTAGCGGTAAGGTTTGAGACTAAACCCTAGGTTAAGATTGCTGATCTCGCGTTGGTGCCAGCGCTGGCTGATTGTGAAAGCATTAAGAATTATTCTATTGTTATTTATATGCGGACGTCACTGTCTTCATCTTGAACAAAATGTGATATTTTAAAAGACTAGTAATTTTCTAAGATGAGAAAAAAAATGATTCTTGATGTTATCATTGTTTTTTCTGTTTTGGTTTAGCCAATGGTTTTGTCATTAAAAATCGGAAACCTTTAGTGAAGTTCCTGCAATAAACATGTTGTAAAAATGTAGTGTTTTATTCTTTAACTGGGCGCTTAGGCACAGCAGTAATTAATACGAATTCAAGATATCTTTTGAACAGTGGGATAGCTCGACTGGGGTGCGTAAGCGCTCATATAAATACAGAATGCGCGTGAGTGAGCTTGAGCTCCCATTTATTTGTAAAACTTATTATCCAACGATTATCGCTACTTTAAACCCTCTATATTGAGACGAATCGATGGTCTGTTTCCGAACCCTCAACGCTCGCCCACGGTCAAGAAGCTTAGAATACAAGAGACAACATTCCGGTGCAATCTTATTTGTTTGCTAACAAATTTAATACCACGACGACGAAGATGGCGGGATGACCTAAACACATTCCGAGGAGATTGGTCTGTTGCTGCCTTTAATAGGGACCATTGTAAGGGAGGTCTTTGCCCAACAGTGGGACAGCACAGGCTAAAAAGGAAATCAATACCCTTATAACACTATCGGAAATAATATTACACGCTAAAAGTATCCTAACATACTGTACGTAACGGCTTTGCTACGACGAAGCGGCGGCCATAGGTGAGAGCGGAAGGTCCGAGCGGGATGTCTCGTTCACTCCTATGGCCGCCGATCGCGTCGTAGCCAGGCCGTATAGATGGCTATTGGATACCAGACTACCTTGATTGCAAAATAAAGTTGCGGGTGACCCAGTAAATAATTGAACACTAAAACAAACAATACAACGGGATATGTGTGTGTCTTACGAGTTCCTCGCCTTCCGCTCGCAACGTGACAGGTACTGGCTCGGCCTCGGCGCTATGTACGTGTCATCGTACAGCGAGGACGCGTAGTCCGACACGTCGGTGCACGCCCACTCGTGCTGCTTGTAGGTCTTTAGTCCCCATTCTGTCTTGTTACCCTGGAGTGCCACATGTTTCTCTAGTAGATCTCAGGATGAGAATTTACGGCATGAGTTTATTAAATGGGTAGTAATTTTGCGTAATAAATAACACTTACTGAGGTTTATAACGTAACTTTAAGGGCCTTACACACTAGCGATTTGCGAGCGAATTTTGTATGAAATGAAGGTCACGCAGCGGTGCGCCGCAACGCATAGTCGAGACTCGCTCGCAAATCGCAAGTGTGATAAGGCCCTAATGCTGAAAAAGGGACTAGTGTGAACAGATCGAGTTGAATAGCAAGCTTGAATCTACTAACAGAGTACTTTAATTTATTGAAAGCTGCAAGTTTTAGGCAGGTACCACTGATGTTTTTTTTTTTTGTTTTTATTTGAATCTGCGGGTCCTTGGGGGCCCTTTGCGTGATTTGGGACTGACACGCTTCGTCCATTTGGACAATGCGCCGAGAATACCACTGATGCTTGCAGCGCCTGTAGTACCGCTGTATAGACCCGCAGAGCAGCTACGGCATATGGTTTTACACCAGGTCGTTGGTCCATTATTGCTCTAAGAATTAAGAATGAGTATAGTGTTTCTACTTCACACTAGATGTCGCTACTGGTCATAAACATACGAAGCACTGCATGTTGTTCGGCTGGCTGCAGGTACCACTGATGCTTGCAGCGCCTGTAGTACCGCTATATAGGCCCGCAGAGCAGCTGCGGCATATGGTTTTACACCAGGTCGTTGGTCCATTATTGCTCTAAGAATTAAGAATGAGTATAGTGTTTCTACTTCACACTAGATGTCGCTACTGGTCATAAACATACGAAGCACTGCATGTTGTCCGACTGCGGGTACCACTGATGCTTGCAGCGCCTGTAGTACCGCTGGATAGGCCCACAGTAGGGCTTCGGCAGATGGTTGTACACCAGGTCGGTGGTCGTCGTGAAGTTGCCGCAGTTCGCGTGGCTGTCGTGCCGGTATATGTTCTCCACATTACCCTTGATTACCAAGAAAGTATCTAAATTATGTATCTTAATTGAAATAGAACGTGAAAATACGGGGTAAAGAAGGCCTAGGCCAGGAGTAGTCCAAATAGATATAATTGTGTATACCTAAGTGTCTAAAGCGAAAGAGGTGTCTAAGTTCAGTATGCAAATCGTCTCGTAGCAAACAATAAACTATAAAGGAATATGGCCTCAACAAATACTCTTTATTGCACACCTCAAATACACAGGAACAACAATAAAACCAAACTTAGCTAAACAACCGGGCGGTTTTATCTCTAAATGGCTATCTCTTCCAGACTGCCTTTAGCTAGCGGAGTAATTAGCTACTTGCTGCCTTCAGCTAGTGGTGCAAAACGGTTTCTTAACCATTTTTGTTCATATTATATTATTATTATGAACCCAGATTTTGCAGAGTAGATGCAGAAATGTATCTATAACCTATATTATGACCTTTTCACTGAAAAATATAACTTGGGTATCTTCAAGTCTAAATTGAATAAGCATCTTCTACGCAAGCATGCTCCATCTTAGGCCTACGATCAAGATAAATCGAATAAAAAAAAACTTATTAACTCAAGTGACTTTGAAATACCGTCGATTACAATGAAGGGTCGAATAGGACCTACCCGTAAGCCGTTTAGTTTATTCAATCTGAAGTCAGGTTGTCGCAACTCAGGTTTAAGCTTTTCATAGTCAATCTCTTCTTTCGGTGGGAAGTAGAAGGTGCCGCCTTTAGGGCATTCAATCCTGTCTTCTACCCAGTTGCCTGGAGAAAAATGGCGATATTTATCATATAAGAATGAGAAGATTTATCATTTACTGGTAAAATACTTGACTCCAGTCCAAAGTCAAGATATTTTATTCATTTTCGATGTAATGACAACCATTTTTAATACAAGGGTAGTGGGATACCTGAGGAAAGTTACAGGATATTTTTTTACCCTGCGCAGAAATAACACCAAGGTTATCTTATGCCCTTAATTCCCTCATTATGAACAAAGTGCCTTCTAGTTTATGATATTAGTAAGACAAGTGATGAAAGAGAATTTAAAATCTTACGTATGAGAACCCCATTACTGTAGATGGGCCCTGGCCGCAAAGCTATGGCAATAGCTTCTGCTCGAGTTGGGGATTTTGCACGGGTGCTGATCATTGCAAAGGTTTTCAGAGAGCTGGCAGTAAATAGAAGAGCAATGTATTTCAATAATTAATCAATTAACATAATAAGCTAGCAGCCCAGTTCGTAGTAGGCCACCTTATAGGTAATATTGGAACAAAATGATGTAAGTATAAATAAAATTAAAAACAATGTTTTTATTTAGTTTGGTTGACATAAGATTGATGGGATATAAATGATAGGTGTCTGGTGCATGTCTAATATAGACATAGACAATGAATTTATGACTTTAATGCCATTTTTATTTTTATTATAGCCTGGGTCAAATGTTTACATCCTTGATTAGTTCTTCCAGCATTTATGAAGTAAAAATAATGTAAGACCAAATTATAAAATGGGCTTATTTTAATGCAGTTATTTTTGTTTTTTTTTAATCAATCAAGGTGTATAGGAATGTTACTATGAACACTGTAGTCTTCATAATACCCTTCGTTTTTGGTATCATTGCTTAAGCCCAAGAAGAGTGTGGTCATAGACTATAGTCTTCATAGTACCCTCCCTATACACCTGACACACAAGTGACATCAATGAAACAAATTATTAAAACTTAAACAACTTATATTAGAGCAAGTACAATCTTAATAAAAAGTATTTACAACAGGAGTGTTCAGCTAAATGCAAAATTATTCCGTCTCCATATTTAGCTGCAGGTTGGGATCCGGCAGGACACGGAGCAGTGCATTCAGGTGGCTCTCTAGCGGACCCGCCTGGCCCGCTATCCTCTTCAGATTGTTTGCTATCAATAGCAGATCTTGGTTTATTGACTCCATGTTCTGTAATGGACAGAAGTGTAAGACTAAAGTTAATTATTTAAAAATCTGCTTTTTAGTTCAATAAAGTATGGTTGATAGTCATCTATACAAAACTTTGTTTGTTGTTGCTTGAAAAGAGAAACCCAGAAATAAACATTTGTAGTTTATAATATTGTGAAAGGGAAGCCAATATTTACCTCAATTGCAGACATATATAGCTCAGTGATATTTCTATCGCTGCAGCGGATAAATCCACTAACATTTGATTCGTTGTCTGATGCCATAGAAGTCATTGTATGTTGATTTAATAATAAATCGAATCTATGTAATTTCGCAAAGGATAATAGAAGCAGTATCTTCAGTATTTTAAAACGGAACTGAGCTGAACAAATCGGATCTAGTCCCACAATCAAATAGATAAATAAAACCAAGCCTAAATAAAACCAAGCCAAATGAAACGAAAACTTCGCGAAATGAAAAATTGAAAACAGGTAACCAACCAGTAAAACAAAATTTGACAGCAAAGAGGCGTTTATTATCTTCTTGGTTCTTATTTCTTGCAGTACTATTTTGTTTAGTATTGATTATTAAAAAACTTGGCTCTAAAAAGCTTGAGAAAATGTTTTGGATTGTCTCAAAATAACGTCGATTTCTTATGTATTATATAAACTCATTCAATTAAACTGGTAAAAAAGTAAATAACATTATTTCTGAACAGTACACCAAAACCGTTCATAATCCCTGACACAATAAAATTAAAGTATTTTGTAATTCAGCAGTAAGATCAACTGTTTATTTCAGTATTTGGTAAATTTAGGTCTTTCTATAAAGATACAAGCCAAAACTATTCTGCCTATTCTATCTTTAGTTAATACGTTGTAGCCTGGTACTAGCAAACTGGTATGACAGTAGATGTAGTTTTCGAACGATTCAATGTCAATGTCATTCACCTGCAATAGGGAGAAGTATGGTATGGATTTTGGCGAAAAATTTGTTATAGCTACGGAATAATCTCGCGTTAGTGATTTCTGTGTGAAAAACTGATATATTTCATTGTTAACAGTGTACATTTTTACTTAGTACAGTGATTCATCACGTGTGTGTCGTGTTGCTTTTGTTTTAACGTCCCATAATTTTATCCCGATTCCCCTGATATTGATTAATATTTCTAGTATATTATTCGGATAGGAAAATATTCATTGGCTCGATATATTTTGTGTTTATCAAAAAGTCTACTCGCAATAGTTTTTGTATATGTAGTTAACTGTAATAATTTTGTAATTCATACAATAATTATTTTGTTTATTTTTTATCAGTTCCATAAAACTTTATTCAACGCTTACATAGCGACTAGTTGGCTTCCTAAATTATCAAGCAACTTTTAAGAATGCAAAAACATGGCAAGTTTGCCATGCAATATATATCTGTCTTTGAAAGAATTGAAACTGTAGAAAAAACATCATGTAATGCTTTATTTATTTGCAAAGATAAAAAATACAATTCTTTACATACTTGATTGATTCGTAGTTGAAGGTTTCAACTCGGATATTAATTAAGGTGTTAATACCATCTCTAAATACAAATTTGCCTATATCTATTTCTTTCCGTACCTACCATTGGTAGCAAAAATGCTGGTGTTTGTGCACATTATTTTGAGTTTGTTATTCTGTTTATTTATATTTGCTGATGATTGTATTAAACAGTATTGTTTTGTAACAAACAAACCAATTACAGTATTCTCTATTGAATGCATCATTTTCTGTGTTGTTTCTAAGAAATATGGGATATAAAAATAATACTATTGTCCATGCCAATTCTTCAATACATTCAGGGCTATGTGTATATGTATACACTCTATTACAAGTCTCACAGGCCGGTATATACACCTTAAGTCAACTACAAAGGTCAATGTATCAGTGAACATACACCACTGCGAACACATTGTATGTGTAGCCCTGGCCATCATAAATCTGGCCTGGCCTGTATAATAGTTTAGCACTTATGAGATTTCTAAATATGGGAAATAAACCCGGAAAGGAAAGAACAATAGGTTAAACAAGTTCAACAATGGCATTTATGCATAAAAATGTGGTTTCCACAACATGTGGCACAGTGGTGCCTTGTCACTGCATATTTTAAAGCAAGCTTCTTCAAAATCTTGGATATCTCACTTTGAGTTTTATTAATTAGAAAATAGATGAACAACACTAGAATGTCTTGAAATAATTTATACATTTCTTATTGTTTATTTATTATTTTTTAACAAAGGAATATTCAACTGTGATAAATGGAAATGTAAAAAATAAAATAACTTAATTTTTCTAATTATTCTCCATAATTCATAATTAAATATTATTTTATATCTTTTTGCTAGTATAAAGGTTTATTCATAAATATAGCGGAGTATTAAATATCATCAGAGCACATTTACTATAATAATAATCATGATGTAAGAAATAACTATGAACATATCATTGTATTTAGTGCTGCATGCATACTTACACTCTGTGTATCCTTTGCAATAACTAGCCTACTTTCCAATTTATTTCATATAGTTCAATTCATTCATCAAAATATAGTTCAAAATAGAAATTTAAAGTATCAATAGTTTGTAAAAAAAAAACTTATTTTCATTGCTCTTGAATGTAGAATAGCAACAGACAGAGATGGCCTACTTACTGACTAAAGTTCATTGTTTCGTTTCATATCATACAGAAATAGAAGCAGTGCATTTTGCCTTTTGATTCCCCTCATTACGTTAGTTCAATTGCATAATTTGCTTGAGATGAGCAGCGTTGATTGAATAAGACGCGTTAGGCGTCAGTGCGTCGCCGTGGGCGCCGGCCAGGCTGGCGTCGCGACGTCGCGGCTCGCGGCTAGACCTCCCCCCCATATCGCCCACCCTCCCCCTCGCACCCTCTCCCTATCATAACATACAGTTACAGGCATTCGCTTCTGTAAACTTGTTAGGGCTAGTTATCTCACGATCTAATCCACTTTACCGTATATGCGCAGTTCTAGCTCCTTCACAATGCCATAAGGACGATATGTAAATAATCGAGACTTGGAGACATGTCAGAGGACCATGACACACCCTGTGCAGTTAGTGACCAAACAGACGAAACTCGAAGTTCAGAAGTGGAAGATGTCGAGAAGTGTACTAGAGAAGACAGTGAGAAAGCCTTTGAGAAGGCTGAGGATGTCGAAAAAACTGACCTGCCGAAGGACGAGGGGTCGGCGGAAGAAGAAAAAGTGGTTCCAGAAGCCAAAAGTAAAGGAACTCTTGAATGGGAGCTGGATGGGTTCAAATGTAACGTGAGATGGAAGTTTCCAGAAGGGACGACCTCGCCGAAGGACTACATCGCCTTATGCTATGCAGGTTAGTGATAATTATTTTCTTGGCTCATTTCCAAGGCGTTGGCGGGTTTGCTAAGTTTCATGGTTCGTCCGAGTTGCTAATATTTCCACAATCTGATTACTTGATGGCTACCTACATAGTTATTTATTACGGAAACTAGCGACCCGCCCCGGTTTCGCACGGGTGCAATGCTGATAAATTATGCATGTATTATACATAAACCTTCCTCTGGAATCACTCTATCTATTAAAAAAAACGCATCAAAATCCGTTGCGTAGTTAGTTTTAGACATAGGGACAGAGAAAGCGACTTTGTTTTATACTATGTATTGAAGTGCGTTTAGGGAACTTTACTTATGGATAGGTACATTAAGTACAGTCAAGGAATTTTAAACACGTACCTTTTTCGCCCTTGTCACTATCACAATAAGGGTCAAAAAGGCAGGTAAGTACGTGAATCAATTTCCTTGACCATATGCATTCCGCGGCTCATCTGATTGATCACTATATTACACCTATCACTACCTATTATTAGTTTTAGTTTAGAGAAGCTCTAGCCATATTGTAAAGCTCGCGAAAGTAAACCAATGCCATAGTGCATTTAGATGGATATACCTAGCAAAAAAGAGTTTACCTATATCAAGGACCATATAATATGGTTCTTGCCTATATGTAACTTTGTTGGCTATGTTTCGTATACGTGTTGTACCCTTTCCACGGTAAAGTGGTCACCGCGCTGCTGTTTTGTGGTCTCAACTGGAATAATGAAATAACGATTACCTTATTTAACTAATGTCGTGTTGCACGAAACAAAAGTCATTACAAATGGCGGAGTTAATGCCAAATGGAATTATCTAACAGTCTACCATATCATAGGACCAAACGGAGACACTAGGAGTTGGAGCAAATCAGAAACATGACCCAGAGCCTGACCTTTGTCGCACTAAATGTTATAATTTGTCTTCGGATATCCCGACAGCTCCCGCCGATGCGGATAACTGTACACTGACCTTTTTATTAAGGCGATAATATAACAGTGAGCAAGCAACGCCTCAGAGATCTTTATTAGTTTATTTCAGGAACGTAACAAAATAATGATATACCCAACAGGGAGCGCACCATAGCGAACTGTCTAAATTCGAAAAGGATGTTGTGTTCTTGGTGCATCTACGTAATCGCCGGCCTTCAAACGGTGTTGACTACGCGCGGCGCGTGGAATGCTTCCAATTGTTTAAGTTCACCTTAATGAATTTTGGGACTGGTTATTGAACATAATCTGAGATCACAGGCGCTTGTTGTAAGGATTTGGTGGACTGTCGGTACATCGTTACGTCTACTTTGGGCCGCTCGGATGTCTTTCTGAGCTGATTCACGAATCAGACCATCCTAGTTTATTTGTTTGAATGTGACGTTATTCATTTTTTTCATATCTGCGAAGAACGACAAAACGCGCACTTCGTTCCTTATGACTGTCTATCATGCATGGAAAATAAATGAAAATTGACATTGCCTACACTAATCGATCCCCAGGATAGTCTATTTTATAACCGATATGAAACGACTTTAACATTAGCAGTTTGTAATATAATCCAGTCACATTTCATGTCCCTACTTTGTTGTCTATCATGTCTCATAATCGCTATCTAGTTAAGTCAGCAGTCCTGTTTTTGTGTAATTCCTGGACAGCGCCCGGAGACATTATAACGGGCACCGCCACCGGTCTTCGGCCGCTAGTTGCATTAATTGGCTACAGGAAGCTTCGTAAAGGCAGCGATAGACCTAATAGAAACGTGTAATTGTGAATGCGTTGCGACCACAATCGTCCGCCGCAAATATTTGAAATTTGAGTTTAGTATTCATTTGTACTCGATTTTTTCCAATTACCAGTTATAGACGACGGAAGTTTTTCGCTTTAACACTGCAGGTTACATTCCTAAGTTTGTACCACTTATTGTTTGTTTTTGTGAGCAATACGTTTTTAGCAACTAAATAAATATTCATTTTACCCAAGAAATAACTCGGCAAATTAACCAATAGTCGGTTATCGACATAACACTTATTGCTGCTAATTTATTAATTAATCCGCTTAAAAACTTCTGCTAGTCGTTTATTTTATAAACAACAACAAAGCAAGTTTATATTTTTATTTCCAACAACAATCGTAATCATTGGCACCGGCAGCAGGGTGTAAGGGGGTGCACTTGCAATGGACCCCTTGTCAAAAAAGAAAATATAAAGAAAATAGATACAGATTTTGTCAGTTTTAAAAAACGTAGTGTTATTCGCCCAATGGTCGTAATCTAGATACCTAGTAGGTATATAACTACCTAACTATTGTAGCGATTCACATGTTCACGTCATGTGTCCGCCATCAAATAATCATATATCATCATCGTGATACTCATATCATCATTATCATCATCGAATTTAAGACATATTAGCATCATACGTCATCAAGCTAATACTAAAATTATCATTTAGTAGATATAGGCATTACAAATGCAAAATAAGAGTAACAGTGTGAATGTTTGCGGAAGCAAGTAAAACCATTCTTATAACTAAACATACTATCACTTTAAAAATAGCAAGTTGATATTCACAAATTGACAACAGAGGAGTTGAGCTTTACTTAGACTAAATAAGAATCAAAATCCCATATACAACGCTTAGAGGGCGGGGGCTAGGTCACGTGACGTATCGAGTGTCCCGAGTAGGACGAGGCAGGCGAGCCTGATGAGTGAGACAGAGCGGTTGAGTGGGGCGAGACAGATGACGCTGTTGAGTGAGATGGAGCAGTCGAATAGAACGGGTCAGTCGAGTAGGTCGGCAGCGGCGAATGACTAGAGCTTTGGGTATAAATAGGCAAGGGCTTAGTAGGATGGGATTCATTCTTACTTGCGACTTCGACTGGGTAACACTATTGTTTGGCAATAAGGTATTAAATTTAATTCTAAGGGGAATTTCTGTTGGGATTACATTATTGTTTCTGATCTATAATTACTTATTGAAATGTTGTGGGATTTTGTTGTTTTATGGCTATCAAGCTTAATTACATGCCAGAAATAGTGTTTTGGTACATGGTTGCCAGATGAAAGATATTTAACCTTGCGGCTGTTAAACGAATATCTTTCAGACTCTTTAGTTTTTATCTGGGTTAGGCAACCCGGACACTTGCCATTTACAAGCGCAGTGATAAGCCTACAAATTTGGAGTGCTCTATCTGGTGAATGCAAGGACCACGAAGTTGGACATGTGGGATATCCACACTTGTTGAAATCAGATGGACCTCCAGGTTTGGTCTCATAAACGTATATATTTATATATTTGCAATATCTACACATATTAGGGCGGGTTACTCTGCGTTTCCGGCGTCTCGTTAGCCACGCAAGGGGGGACCCACTTACACCGATTCTAGTCCAACCTCGGGTTAATCTCCCGAATTTATAGTTTAGCTTACCTAGGTCCCATACACGTTTAAATGTAAATATGAGGGTTAGGCCTCTAGTGTTTTGTACTAGCTAGGGAACAGGGTATAGAGATAGGTACACTGATAGGAACATTAGGACGGGGTTTTTTTATCTTCCGAGCAATCGGCCATTCATCATTAACTAACATAACATCTATTCAAATTATTTTATTCTCGTCAGGTATAGTAGATGCAGAGGCTGACCTACTGTTTTACTAGTGTTTATGACTTGGGATGTCAGTAGTGAAAAACAAAATCTTGTAACAGTTTATAAAGAAAGGGAATAGAGAAACCTGTTATTTAAACCAATCAGATATTTAAAACCTTTAATTTGACATCAATATTTATAAAACAATTAGTTAAAACTACCGATTATGATTTAAAGTAATGTACATTAGTTATAGCCTTAGTGTTAGAATGGCAACACTAAAGTTAAGTAGAATCAGCTGACAGATGACATTCGCTTTTCAATGAACCAAAATAATTTTATATATTGTTATAATTTTGACAAGGAAATTGTGGATTGTTGTATAGTATGGAAATACAAAGCATTCCTAAGACTGGATGTGGAGTATCTGAAGTGTAAATTGCTAAAAGAAAAGCCGGGGACTTATGGATAGCAATAATGAAAGTTATTCGTTCTCGTATTTACATCACAGATCTCAGAACTAAAGTAATTTATATCACAAGGGTTGAGAGTAATTTCCTTTTTCAAAATCAGCAATTCGAGAGTTGAAAGATACTCCGATCGGCACAATAGTCTTCATGATTTCAAGGGTATACTACATTTATGAATATGGTCAAACGAAAACCAAGTTCTAGAACTCATTAGAAGGGTTCATACCTACTAGGGAAGAGTAGTGTATTAGACTTCTTACAATTTTAATTATAACTTCATCATTTGGATATGTCATAATCTTTTCAACTTTTTCATATATTTAGCAAGTTGTAGGTTTAGGCAGGTAGCTTAACCTAGCGTAGGCCTTGTGTAGTTAACTTAAGAAGCCTGCGCCAAAAGGCTTCCCCAAAAGATGGATCCTTGACACTTTGCCGTAGGCTAGGACGTCATGCATAGATGTGATGAGATCCCACAGTGGTTTGATCAGTTATTAGCCAGGCGTGAAGGTCCGTCCATCCCTGTGCTGTATGTCTTAATTAGCTTTGCCAAATAGGATAGATAGCTAAGGCATACAGTATTACTCCTTCACACACTTAGAAGGGTTGGCGATTTTCTAAAAAAAAAAAATGTTTTTTTTTTATACACAATAAAGATACCTTCTCCATTATACTATAATCTAGTCCATACTAGTTCTTAATTGTGAAGACTAAAACAGCTTCCTACTTATTGTATAGGTCTAGAATCCACTTCAGATTGGTCTACTATAGTTTATTTAAGGGAGGTATACCACCTTCTCAGATTAAGGTGTAATGACAAAATGTATTCAATATTGTCAAATATGAAAACTTAAGAACAATTAAATTCATAATAAAATCTCATAGATCCTGTAACTACCACCTATTTATAGATTGGTAATGAAGTATAGTTTCATATTGTACATAGACATTTGATTTCTAATCATTCTGGAGTAAGAACATGCAATTTTAAAAACTAAATTACCCTTCATTTCGGAATCTTAATAATATTTGGGTTGATTCACATATTGATTTTTATTGTTACATAATGTAATCTAGTTCAACTATATCTGACTATGGTCTAAATGAATTTGATATTTCATATAGAATTAAACAACTTTTATAAGAGTATCCATAATATTTCATATTAAAATCTGCTATAGGAACTATAGATGTTTTGTTGGCTAGCCCACATAGGAAGTAACAGTTTATATTTTGAGGATAGATAGCATTAAGTTAAGCTAGAAATTTAATTTAGTACAAAGAACCAAGGTAGCAGTAGGATAGGAGAAGCTTGCATTAAATAAGTAAGAGAATACACATTTATTTGGTAATACATGGTAGCATAGCACAGTATATGGGTACGGAAGCACTTGGCGACACATCACGGTTAGATTTCTCTTAAAAGAGCTTGAGTTACTACTTCAACGTGGGTTCCTGTCATCTAGACGTTCACAACGGTTAAACCGATCACTTTTTGGCCATTAGTTATAAGAAATGTTCAGCTCAACTGCATAAGGATCCTTTCATATCTAGGTTTGGTTAGTTGTAGGTTCTGGAAGGCTAGGTAGTCGTTGAAGGGTTTCCTTAGGGCTTCGTTGTAGGAGTAGAGTCAGGAGGCGAGGGTGAAGGAGGCGTAGGACCTGTACCTTTAGTTTAGGCGTAGATACATTACGATTGGTGGTCCCGTGACTCAGGATAACTCTAGAATTAAAGTACCTCCGCGTAAACATTACAAGTATTTAGGTAGATAGATATTACAATTTGGTGCTCGTTCCCAGGATGTATTTATTTAGCAGATAGGTTTATAGGTGTTACACTATGCTAAGCTGACTCAAAAGACGGCAAGCAAACGTATTGTTTATTAAGTATTTCGAATGTTTTGTTGAACTCGGTTATTTCGCTCATTGCTTGCTCCTTTCTCGTATTTACGAAAGTCCGCCCTACGCGTTATTTTAATTGAGTGCGTGGTGAGGTAATTTCCCATTCTAGCTCGTTCTGAAAACGACTTATGCACCGCACATATGCCTCAATCAAATTAATTATATTACAATAGTTGCGCTGGCGGCCCAACCCGCGTGGAAATTGGGCCAGGAAAGTGAAAAGTAAGCTTGCATCCCCTATTACTTCACCCTTATTAGAATCGGGATTTTCAAACACCTATGATTACGAGTATGAAGGATAGTTCTGAAGTTTACCAACCAATTCTCACAATATGTTATACCATTAAAATTTGTATCCATAGTTTTCATACAAAAACGCTTACATCCATCCATCCCATAGTTTAAGCATTCTAACCGCCTTAAGGCGTGTAAACGTCAGACTAACAGAGTTACTGTGATGTCAACAGCAAAAGTAATTTCACAAAATCTAAATCACATGTATTTCTGTGTAAAAGCCTTATGTTATTGTTTATTGATTAATGTACATTTTGACTTGAGATTATGAGGTAGCTAAGTACTTCGTTTTATAACAAGTTTCGCTGCTGACTGTTCCCAACAACGCATTTCATAAGCAGTCTACCGAATAAGTCATCGAAGTTGCAGTAGTGAAGTAATGCCCAGCAGTTGCATTTGGGTTGACAATATATTTTCTATCGAACGGTGCGTCGGTTGCATTGCATCGCGCACGTGGTTAGTAGGACTGTTACGTAAACCGCTGCACCCTTTCACTTCTACCGTTGCTTGCTTTGCAGTTCTTGTAGTCGTCTCACATTGCAGTAATTTCGCTACGGGGTTCATGAACCCTTGTATCTTAACGGCATCGCCATGTGGTATTGTTTTTACAGTTTTGCGTTGGGTTAAGTTTAAATTCAACTCATGAATTTTTCTTGTTATTATAAAAAGTATAAAACGATGTCGAATTAAAACTTTCGTGAGACATGTTTAATTATTGTATTAAGCTGTTTACACTCACGTGAAATAGTCAGGAGCGGGCCAACATGTTTCGAATTCGTATGGGCTACCCGCACAGCGCACAGTGGTTCCAAATCACGAAAAGTGGGACATTGCCTATCTCACTATAAAAAAAAATTGCATTCGATAGAGAAATTTATTTAAAAAAATAAATGTTCTTTGCAATTTTTGAAAAGAAAACTTGTAAAAGCGGTAATAAGAAATTAAGCATTTTTTTCTCAAAAAAAAAAAAACACATTAACCAAATTTTAATATACGAAAGCAAAAAAATAATGCTATCCAGGCATATTTTTTGTTTTGCAAACAAGCTGCGGCAGCAGAAATGCTGAGCAATTGAATTTTATACAGTTTTATAGTATGGCGGGTGTAGGTGTGTTAAAAACTGAGTAGATTGATGCGTCAGAGTAGAAACAAGAATATGTGTAGCCCTGAAAAGGGCTTTTGGGAGTCCTGAAAAGGACTCGTATTGGCCTTGAAAAAGACCTTTGGTATAGGACCATGACAATGTTTTTCCTAAATATCTTCTCCTGTATGATCAACTGACTCTACTAGTAGCTCCATAGCTTCCGGCAGCAAATCCATCTTCACACGGGTCGAATACTTCGGGCGAATATGCGACAGGTAAGGGTCTGAAGTCAACAACAGGTAGTGAAGAATGTCTTCATTGTTTTCCTTCCTTCCAAGTTTTCTTGTGTGGTGTTCTCGGGTGTTCCTGAAGTCCTTATTCCTCGCTTCTGCTGCTTCCTCTGACAAAATACCTATGGGCAGACAAGAAAAATGTTCACAAATACCGGCTCCATGTATCAACAATTTATGTACACTAGCTGGCAAGTAGTACTATACATGTGCAGCGGCGCGGTAATTTCGTCACTGATTTTGTTGATTTGATCCACGCTCCACCTTAATAAAATAACGCGCGCTGACGCGTTCCTGACCAATTCGCGTAAGTGTAAACCGCTTAATACAATAATTAACGATGTCGTTGTTACTTTTTCGGTGCTTATTGAAATTTGCCTTAACATGTAATTTCTTATATGGTATTTCTGCTAGATACTCAAAAATGAAAAAAATGATCATAATAGCGCCAGCGTCCTATTTGTAATCCTCAACTAACTATCTACGATACTATACAAACTTTAACTTAAATACGCATTTAGTGCAATGTGCATTCGAAGCAGCCGCCGGAAGCCGATTTGATGTCGTAGCATTATAATTAGTGTCCTATGCGATTGCAAGTCGCCGTGCATTGCACGACGTCCGAATCGCCTTCCGAACGTGGCCGCGGTCAGCTCCACTCCGGCACTGGCATGAATGGGTCTTGCCCCGCCACTAGATTTGTGAATGAACCCCCACCGGCGCGTGCGCTACGCTCAGTCGCGCCGACGGCCAAACGAGAAACCACGCGAGCGCACGCTCCTGCCGCAATTTTTGACGTTTCGAAATTCGAAATCGCGCGTGCTGTGTTATCGCGGACGTTCGCACTTCAGTGACAGATATATTTGCGCCAGCAAATATATCTACTATACAAGTTCTGCAGTGACAGCCAGCTATATCAGCACTGTATCAGTGGGAAACCAGCCCTTGTGAAAGCCGGCTTTGCTGACACCGGTTGTCAGGTCGAATACGGTGAGTAACTTACTTAATTAAAAGCGAATTTTCTCAGTAATTTTGCGGTATGCGAAGGTTAGGCCATCTGCTGTGACACGTAGGCTAGGCGGTATTATACAAAAATACGACAGTGGGTTGGGTTGTAGGTGGGGGCCTACGCAATTTCATATAGTAGGTGTACTTTACCTACACGTTGTCATCTTCAGCGTGTGGCACAATTAGCTTGAGCAATGTTAATAACTACGGAGTAATTTGTAATGTGGAGTTACTTTCACTATAACAATTCTGTTGCCGTTTCGATTACGCCGCGCGGCGCTCTATAGGTACACGTCCCGGATCCAATTGACATCCTATAATCCGACTAAGCTGGTTAATTTCTATCTAATTTTGGACCCACTGACACGTCCCGGATCCAATTGACATCCTATAATCCGACTAAGCTGGTTAATTTCTATCTAATTTTGGACCCACTGATGAAATAGTTTTCACACTCGAAACAATACGTTGCAGTTCGTTTGGAGCAGATGCAGTTTAGGTTAAATGTTATAAAAAACGGTCAAAACTTGGCGCCGTCCGTGATACAATGGTCCGTTTAATAGACGCACTCCGAGCTCTACCTGGAGTGATCCTTGCCGATTTTTTCTCAGCACACGAATAGTGCTGTCAAGTCACATCTTTATTGATGAGGCCTGATTGTTTGGAACCCGATACTCATCTTTCTTTTTTTGGTCTTCTCGCTTTTAGTCCCTGTAGAAATAGGGCGATAAATAAGGCGATGATCGTGTTAATTAACATCCCATTCGTATTGAAAATCCATACTGATCTTTTTAGTATCTGTTCTGTTCAAGTAAAGGATATTGATAACGGGGATCTAAACATAGTCTCAGGTTCTTACAGGGAACATATTCAGTTCCCTTGAAACTTTTAAAATATTATGCCTAATGAATGTGCCCTCAGCATTAGATGTCGTAAAGTCATAGGGCCAGCCAATGCCAATAAACCGTCCACGGCCCACGGGCGATGGTCGATGGGCGGCCACCGGCGGATATTAAATTGACACGCCTCGCTCGGAACACTCCTTCATCTCATTTCATTACGACTAGACTAAGGGACTCGATGGCTGCTTAGTTGATGCCCATAGTCTGACATTCGATTGATTTTTTTTATAAACATATAGTTTAACCATCTTATTGGTTTCTTATTAGAGTTTATCCATAGATAAGTGATAACTATTAAAAACTTTCCTGCTTATTAATTGAAGCAGTTTCTTGATGAGAAATGTTACGATTATTACTTTCTTTATCTTGTTTAACTATAAATTATGATGCATAAAGTTGAAAATAAATGCATTCATTTCCTGTAAGATAGTGTAGATGCAGCGAAAAATTCCGCTGCAAAAGCATTAAGGTATTAGTTAAAGCATAAAAATGCTTCCCGCAGGGAGACAGGCCGGATGGAACGATAAAATCGCAGCGCAGTATCTGTTCGTAATATTTCTTCAAAGGTATTTAATTTATCGACGCTCGTACTCGGACGAACTTCTAATCAGCTCGCTCAAAAAACTTAACAATACGCGTTCCGCGGTCGCCATTGCTTGTTACAACGCGCTGACGCGACAAAAATGTCGTGAAGACATCTTGTCCATAGACATTCCAGCCGCGTCTCATGTCGTGTTCTTCTAATGATATTAATTCGTTCTCGATATTAATGCGAATAAGTCATTATAACGCTGCTTTGGTCGTGGAGACGTCCACGCGCAAAAATGCGACATGGTTGTTATAATGCAATTTAATCCAATTTGAAAGTATGCAATTGCAGTTAAATCAGGTAACGGAGTAGCCGAGTTTGCGGTGCATCGTGTTATGAAATGGCGCTCCATCATGGAGCGGGGCCGGTGGCGCAAAACGGAAATTAAACCGACACGCCTTTGTTCCTCATCTAGCACCGCTTTAATTCTACCCCTTAATTTACAGAGGCAACTCTTTGGCGTTTTAATTTTGCCCTACCTTTGCTCATTAATTATCGTACCACCATTTTACGGACGCTTTCTGCAATCTATAAGCTTTGTGTTTTCTGATTTGAATGATTTGAATAGACGCAGATCAGGGAAACCAATAAAAATAAACATATCAGTAAATTAAGAACATGACTGAAGTAGTTGATCTGTGACATTCACGCCTAAGAACATAACTAAAGCAGTTGGACTGTGGTAATATCAGATTAACATGAACACAATATCACATTAATTAGCTGAAGTACTTTCAACTGATGTTGCATTACACGAGTGAGCTAAAAGCATTCTCACGGTCTCTTCGCGTCGGCGTCGCCACCATTAGTCAACTGCTGCTGGAACAAGTAAAAGAAGTTGTGAGATCTTTTCTCACGGGCGTTTACCAAGAAACGAACCCGCTGTTTCGTTTAATTCGTCGAGCAAGTTTTAAAACATTCCCTTCTGCCAACTAACAGAGCCTTCGTGTTTTCTTGCCAAATACAGTAAAGTTTTTGACAAATGAGTTTATTTAACGAAATGGCAGTTTGTTCGATAGCCAGGCGCTCTACATAGATAGAGGCGCAGCGAGCGTCACGCGATTCAATTGCGGCATGTTATAGTACAGTTACGGTGATAATAGTTAATGTTGTCTTCCGTCGGATCCACAGACTCGTTAAAGCAAATTACTCCTCGACACGTCGTAAAGACATTAACTTCACACTCGGAGAGTCGAGCATTGTTGCCGAGTGAAAAACAGTGAGAGGAAACGATAAATTATGTTCGAAGTTTATACGATCGGCCGGTAATGGGGCCTGCGAGCGCGCCCGCGCACTCGTCGCGCCCTCCGAGGAATCTGTTTAGATTTGATATTCCTAACGGCCGATGCTTCCGCTCGTATCGAAAATATTCTTATCTAAATGGGGTAAATATTCTTAGCGAAATGTGCTCATTCTGCGAACCTCCAATTAGCCCGTTTCCGTAATTAGTCGGTATCCATTAAGACAGAAGTCTCCGCTGGAGCCGATAAGGCTTAGATAAGTACAAATTCATGTACCTATCCAGTATGGATTACCTTGACAAAACTCATTTGCTTCTATTTAGGTTAACGTATATTTGGTACGTTACCAAAAGTTACGGTTACTCTGGATAAAAAAGCGGACATCCGCCAGCAGAACAAAAGTCTCATTGACTTTTAAACGTTTATTAAATTTAGTCTCTTCCGGAACAGCCCTAGAAAGAGGGTGAAACTCGCTCATGCAAAAACGGAAGTAGCATACGTCCGCCATATTTTGATTCTGTAATAGTGGCACGGGCTCCGCTTCCGGTTTCTTTGACTTCCAATAATAGAATAAGGAGTTGGTCTTTCAAAAAAAACTTTTCGTGAATATGAATTAGTATTCCCACAGGTACGACCTTGCTTTTTGCGGATTTGTTACAAACAAACGAACTGACGCGTACGTCAAATGGCCGTACCCATGATCGTAAAGATTTTTATGTCGAATTCGGCTGCCATTTCGTTTTCTCAGGATGTTGTTTCTTATACCCTTGAAAAGATTAGTGAAGGGTGGAGGTGCTAATGCGTGTGTGTACGCACATCCGGTCCGACGGGGTCCGTTAATTGGTCCCCGTAAAAGGGATATCGTGTAGCCTGCCCCCGCGCCCTCGCGCTTCCTGCGACACCCGCGCGACAGCTCGGAGTCGTGACATTCGGTCACTTTAAAGAGAAAGCAAAGGTTTACTCTCCAATTAATGGTGTTCACATCGGACATGTCTGTCCCTCATCGCACATCGCTCAGTCACGATTCTCAATAATAAGCAGAGTAAGGAAGAGTTAGTATTTATTAGCTAAAACTTACCGTATACGCATACTGAACGCTCTAAAAATAATAGACTACCGTCCTGCCTGTATTCCCATCAGCATTGCAATTATTCAAACTACAGAGTCGTAAAGCGTAGCATGTACCTACCTTCCCATCTTTGCGCGGGTATGTATAATCTGAACATCATGCTTTGTTCCCATGACGGTTTTCTGGACTGTGACGGACGCATATACCTACAATCATTAGTATTAGCTTCTTGTACATGCGCAGTCTTGCAGTATGTTTTACCTGTTTACTTCATTCCAGCACGCTTGGACGGGTTCCATTGATAGAAACGGCAGTCATGTGTTTACCAGCGCTTACTATATTATATACCGCACATTATTAAGCCACGTGCAATACATTGTATTCCCCTCTACAATTTTCCTTAATTTAGGGTTGTAAACAAAACTGGCAGAGTTTCGCGGTAATGTTACGACTTTCCAGATATTCCTAATTCTGGAGTGCCAAAAGCTGCCGTCCGGAGAATCGAACAATCGGTGTCGTTCCTAGAAATAGTCAATAGTTATGTTGCGTGCGTGGTCAATGGGTATAGCGAAAATATGGATGAGAACAATAGGTGGTAAACCGACGTAGGATTTGGCAAGTAAGATGTGCGAATTGTTTCGTCGATTTCCAAGCGGAAAACCGCAAATCTTATGGTTAGTTTATTACATTTAATTATCTAATCGAGCAAGTTGTATGCCAGGCCAGTGGCAATACGTCCGTGGAACCGAATTTCCACCAACTCACCTGTAGGGTTAGTATTATATGCGTACTATTTTAAGGAAAATTGGTGTAATTGATTTTGGCTGACAATCGATCGATTTGAAGCTTTGCCACTTATATGTAGATGGTATTGTTTTCACATTCGAAACATATTACGAATAGATAATTGTATATACATGATGAAGCACTCAATGAATCAACGTTGTTGACTTTAGCTACCTTCCCATTGTTGTCTAGTAGGAATTTTACATCAACGATAAAATGCATTGAATTGACGCGTTCAATGTTATTAAACATTTCATTTTGCTTTCTGATTATGTGATAATGGTCAATGTCAGTATTTCTATATTGTTAAAGAGTTGTGCTTTGATATTAGATAATACCTATTTGGATTGTTCGTATAGTTTCCTCCGTTTATATACTTTTGTTAGTCAAATATTATCATTTATCATGGGTAAAATTGTTTGTTTCGATGAAACATTCATCAAGCGTGTTCCTTTGGATTGACTTTATCACTATAGTAAAGTCTGGTCTAGTTCAGTATCAGGGAAATGTATTGGCAGCAGAGTGGTCCGGTTCCGGCGCGTACGCAGGAAACCCTCACGATATCTCAGATTTAGAATCGCGGGCCGATTGACGCCGGACCGCTTGCACTATATCGCCCGCACTTCCCATATCCGGTTTACATAAGCCCTTATTAATACGCTGCTTAGCCCGTTAATGTACGCAATTATTCATTAAGGTTATTTTGTAGACACCAACGCTGTAGTTCCGGCGCTTTGAGACAGTTAAACGTTTTTTATAAAATATGTTCCTATCCAAGAAATCAACTCTGTGACGGTTTATTCTCTGACGTCTTTAGTCAATATACGCTTCCGTCTCGATGTGCTGTAAATGCAGCTTTTATATCAGTTACGAGTAAGTATCAGTATTCGTGTATCGATACATTTTCGATGTTTTCGCAGTCTGCCGAGCGGAAATCATTATGCGTTTTTCCTCCGAACGTTGTACGTTGTCCTGTAAAATTGTATTCATTAATTCAGCGATTACGTTCCCTCTGGTTTTTTCTTGGGAGATTTATTTCGTCAGCCGCCTTGTGATGTCCCCGTGTGGTTTTTCTCGTCGAGTTTTAATCATCTCTCCCACTCGTTTACTTTACGACTCGTTCTTTTGATCCCCGCTTTTCAAATGGTCTGCGCAATGACGTATATGTACGTCTCCATGCAACACTCGCGGGGGCTTGCGACAAGTATTGACTGGACAAATATTTGGGAAGCATCGCAAACACACCGCTCTTATGCTCGCGCCGTGTAGGTGGCGACGGCAACGTGTCCCGCGGATGGATCCCTGGTCCACGGACATAACCTCTGTTTACATATAACAAAATCATGTTTGTTCACTCTTAGGAGTATTGCCTGCACGGATCGCTAGCTGGTGGACGGATAAAACGTCACGTTTTGTATGCATAGGTTTGTACGTGGTTGTGTGTCGATGTCATAACAATCCATTTCATCGATAAATATTAAAGGGGAATTAACTTTTATGGCACTCCATGATTATATTTATATTCATTATTCATATTCATGAAAACGTTAAACGTTAAACTTACAATGATGTAGGTACTTAGTTTCTTTAAAACAATAGTGTATATGTGAAACAAAACAAAATATATATGGCTTGGTGTATTGACGTATTCCATCGTAATATAGGTTCGCTACAGCTTGGATCATCCGTAAACAGAATGGAGGCACTTTTAAATTGGTTCATGTGTACATTTGCTTAAGACAAAAACAAAACAGTGTATATGTATAACGAAACAAAATCACAGGCTTTGCGTATTCTACGGTAATATATAGTAAAGCTTGCAGCATCCGTAAACAACGGCGCCAAGGCCGCGCGTGTTTACGCGGCTCTAGCGTAATGCCCAAACAAATTGCCTCTGCGCACCATTATTGTGCTTAAATAGTTATAATTTATAGTTGACATTAGATTACACGCTCAGTCTGCTGTCTGTTCAGTTCATCAGTCTGGTCAGAATGACTCGGACTGACGGTCCGGACTGGTGAAAATGAATGAATGACAGTAAACTGAAAGTCCAGAAAGATGGTCCGATAAAATGTAAATAAATAAATAAAAATAAAACCGGCCATGTGCAAGTAGGACTCGCGCGCCGAGGATTCCGCTGAAATACTTCCCATCTTACTGGCCGGGATAAGCTAAGTTTGCACTTGGTATATGTATGGCGCCGCATACAATGAGGTGCAAAATTAACGCCGGTTGCGTTAATCACGTGTGTTGTATGGGAGCCACTTAAATATTTATTTGATTTTGTTTTTAGTATTTGTTGACAGCGGAGTCTTAGTTATTGGGTTCCGTTTTTACCCTTTGGGTACGGAACCCTAAAAAGTGCGTCGTAAAGTAAAGATGCTGTATAAAGTTGCGTCGTTGTAAGATGGTGTCGACATTTCCCGCTTGCGTATCTCGACAGACCTAAGCTAAAGTGGACATAGTAGTGGCATTTCAGACCGATGGAACTGTCGAATTCTCCAGGACCGATTGGTTATTCAAATAGACTAACTATTGGACGTATCTTAGAATAGCGAGACGAGGCCAGAGACAATACACCATTACGCCCAGTTGTAGCCAGTACCTGAGCCGAGGAAGTCGATATCTATTAGCCGGCACAATAGGTGAGCGACATCCGAAGCTCGTTGCCGGCACTCGTTTCCGTTGACGATTTGCAACACGCGAACTGCGGATTGTTTAATAACTACCAGCTTTGGAGGATATTGGAAAAGTCGCTTTTCAATTTTCACTTCGAACGCAGCCTATTTCCCTTGGAGATTTTTTTTTCAAGCGAAATTTGAAGCGAATCAGTATACTGGGGATAATTTGGACTATAGATGTTTTTTTTTTTTTTTATGTCATAGGGGGCAAACGAGCAAACGTATCGCCTGATGGAAAGCGATTACCGTCGCCCAGAAACACCTGCAACACCAGAGGAGTCACAAAGTGCTTGCCTACCCGGATGACGAAGATAGAATGCCTCTGGGTGAATCAACTTTTATGTGTTCTGCATCAGGCGTCCAGAGTCCCTGAACGATAATACAAATTTATATAAAAGTAATAAGTTTTATTTGTATTCCGTTATGTTCCTATGTATATTACCTAACATTTTATTACAAATCATTTTATTTTGTTTACAATTTTACCCATTCTTTAATGGTTGTCCGAAAGACCAAAACTTGTATTTCAATAGTAGGACAAATTGTCCCCGTGCAACAGTGCACCATAAAACGTTGTATCATGCAAAAAATACTGTTGCGGAATTGATGTTTATACACATAATCATTTTTATGGATTAGTATCTTCCATAAAACAGCGATTTCGTATATTTGCATTAAACGGTTTATGAATTTCTTGCGTTTTAATTTTGTCCCTTTAATTATCCACGCCATGCAGGTCCACCGGACAACCATACATTAGTCATGAAATCTAAATATTAATGGGGTAGTAATATACTTGACATCAAGCTAAAATATCTGGTAAGCAGATTAGCCCTACCCACAATTTTAAAAACACGAAACTCGCGGCGTCAGTCGGTCTAGTACTGTTGGAAAGTATGGGTGGCTTTATTGTTTGTCCATCGGACCACTGGCACAAATACGTAAGTACTTAACATATTACAATAAATTATACTGTACAAAAAACTATTGTATACATACTTTACCGTAAGCGTGAAATAAAGCACAAAAACTCTTTGATATTTATAATTCGTCTCAAAGTTTTAGATTCGTCCCTCGGACAACTAGTCACTTGGACAACGGAATTGGTTTTCCATAGGACATTTTGGTTGTCCCTTGGACAAAATTTGATTTTTAATAGGGTAAATCCCAATTATAGGGTAATTTAATACGGTAAACGTCCCAATGATTAACACCTTAATTCCAACAGTTGATTAATACCCTGACTTTGACCTTTCGCTTTAACGTAAGGTTCATATTAAGAAACCAACAATTGAGATAATTTCAAGCACTGGGATCTATCTCCACCTTAATTAAATAATTTGCGTAATTTTATTTTACATAAAGTATTTAATTTTAGGAAATGGGATTGTCGGAGAAGGTAAAATGACGCTATAGGATCAACATTAGCGATAAGGTTTTGTATTGAATAAACGTTATTATTATTAAAACTGATTTCTGAATACTTTATTAAATTTGTTTCATTTAGTACCCTCTTTAAAAAATTTGGTTCTAATATTTCCATTGGACAACCAGAATATGTCCATGGGACAACTAAGATGTCCCTAGATTGAGAAACACAATATCATTATTTCTTCTTCTTTTTTATTCAAGAACAGTCCATATTTTTTTAAGATATAATAATACAATACAAAACAAAGTAGCAGAAGGAATTTTCTTACATTACTGTTACTATTTCGCGTTTTAATTAAAAAGTTTCGAGTTTGTGAATTTGAGGTTGTCCTGGGGACATGATTACGGGAAATATTGTGAAATTTCGTGAGATATATACCATATATAAAGATAAAAAATAAACTGTATTGTTTAATGTATGTAAGTAAAATAATATTTTAATCAATTATTAATGTCTAGCATTTTTTTAATAATTTTGAATAGTGGTCCAGGGGACAGGGCAGAATTGTGCTGCCGATTTGTTTTTAGTCAAATTCACTAAATTCTTATAGAAACAGCTCTGCTCTATACATAATCACAAATATGAGAAAATTATCTTTTAAATAAAATATATAAATGTGGACAATAAGAAAACAAAATAAAAATCCATAATTTCATCATGTGGACATTTAAAAGTTGATTCACCCCTCTATGCTAGTAATTGCACCGGCTATCTTACCCCCACACCGGAACACAACAATGCGAACATTGCTGTTTGGCGGTGGGTTAGCAGGCAAGACGGTAGTAACAATCCGGACGGACCCTGCACGAGGCCCTACTACTCCAAAATGTGGCTCAACAGTCAACATATCAAAATTAGATAAACTTTTATATATTGAGCCCTTTCACCGCTAAAATTTAAATTTCAATGTCATTTATGCATTAAAGAACAATAATAGTAGTGCAATAATGACTTTTAATAACTAAAAAATATTTTTTTAAATTGTTATTTTTGTTCCTGCATTATCTCTTTCCTTCAATTTTAGAGCTGCGCTCTTATCGGTGTAGCAATCGCCAGCCGTTTGTTTCTTGAGCCTTCTCCTGCACTTCTTGGGAAGACATGACTTTAACATTTTCTTTTTCTTCGTCTTGGCCTTCCTCTCCCTCGCTTTCCCTTCGATTTTTCCTTCTATGATATTTTTGAGGAAAAAGTCCTGCATTGTACATAATATAAATTGAAATTTGCTGATTGAGATTTGCGCCCATAAGAGTATACGCATACTCAGATAGTAATTTAGCACTTACATCAGAATCAGGTTAGCGTTCCGTCACGGATCTGCAGCGGTACCTAAAACGATAATGGCTGTGGCATTTACTTCACAAAGTTCAGGTAATCGCTCCATTCACGCGCTCGTGATTCAGTTTTAAACCGGTACTCCATCGTAATCATAGATCACGACGTGCCCCGTGCCCTTAGAAAAACGTATCGTAAAAACTCTGAATGATAATCGTATTTTTAACTCGCGCTACGTAATAG
The DNA here is from genome assembly GCA_947623375.1 of Apotomis capreana. Taxonomy (NCBI): domain Eukaryota; kingdom Metazoa; phylum Arthropoda; class Insecta; order Lepidoptera; family Tortricidae; genus Apotomis; species Apotomis capreana. Next base: position 23,860,451 of record OX392506.1, read on the forward strand.
ATATAGAAGAGAAAATAAGTGATTTTTCGCTAAGCGGCAAGATCTTAACGGATACAGTCTATTACTCTTCCACAAAAGCAAAGGAGCGCAACCTCGGTTGCGCTTTAGTTGAATTAAGTCTTTCTGGAATGGTTGGTTGGTACCGCCGTGACGTAGAATTTATGTACACTAGGTTGGCTGCATTTTCAAAAGAAACGGCGTATCAGCGCAGTGTACCAGCACGGGTTCTTAGTCACGTTCCGCGCCTTGCCTGAGAACGTGCACGCTTCATCTTTCATTGAACATAGGCCACTGTTTATTTTATCTGCTTCCAGTTTGCCAAGAAAACCGCTGATTATAAAAGTTTCCTGGGTCCCCGTAGTAAATTATCGTCATTATCTTATCATAAATAGGGGGTTAGGCTCTTGTTGGTGAAGCAATTTCTATGTGGCTCTTTCCTTTACTTTGTTTGACCCATGTTAGCCCTCTATAATCTCTCTCGCTTTTTCTTTCAGTCGGATTTCCGTTCTAGTTAGAATAGACTGGATATTCTCATGACTAGGCATTTGATTTTAAAGTTAATATCGGCAGTAGGTACCGGCTCCATATCTACCTAACATCCTACCGTGCTATATGTTAAGTTCGCTGCCTACTCATGACAGTAAATGTAGAATTGAAATTTGGACAAATGTATAGAAAATATAGAGTTGTCGGGTGAATGAGATACAAACTGCTATGCATCTTGTTTTCTATTAGTTATGTACATTGTTGTCTCAGAAAGTTTGTATACTTACTGTGTACTAGGCCGGCAGGACCCGGAGTAAGTACCTGTATAGAGGCAAACCACCAGATATTGCAAGCACGCATCGTTAGCTCGCATCTCATATCGCATCGTAATTTATTAATTAGCAGCCGTTTCACCGTGGCGAAATTTTTAAGCTTATCAGCCCAGTTTTCAGGCTCGTCAGCTTAAAAATGTGGTCACGTGGTTGCATATATCACCGGAAAGTTTGTAGAGACTGTACTAGGCCAGCAGGACACTGGTAGGTAAATATAGGCATACTACCCGATGTTGTAAGCGGTGTCATTGTCTTGCATCTCAATAAACAAAACCTAAATTACTTCTGAGATATTTCCATTTTATATTGACGCTCTCACCACTCAGCAAGTTTGTGTATACATACTGTGGTACTAGGCTGACAGGACCCTGGGTAGGTAAATAGAGGCACACCACCAGATGTTGTAAGCGGCGTCATTAGCTCGCCTCGTAATCCCTGGGCGGCACGCGCAGGCACGCGCGGTTAAGTGGGTTACCATGCTATCCCGTCCTTTGGCGAAGGTCGTTATGTGATCTTACGTTAGTTTACGTCTTCTGAATTAATTGGTGAGGAGATTACGCTGCGTGCACACCAAGTTCTTTTTTAAATCGAAAGTCATGTCATGATTGATTATCTTTAATCGATGACGGGACGATAAATATCTTGCGTAAGTCGTAGATGCTTACGATTTTGGGATTATGACTTAAAATACAGGTTACCCGAAACAATATTTTTAAGCGCTTTAATTTTCTCACGAGATCTACTTACACTATATACAATATTTATGTGTATAACAAGAAAGTGATCCTTTAAAGGTACACGTATCAAGGCACGAAAGAGTGGAGGTGTATTTATTTGACGAACAGATGCAAACTTAACGTAGAATCTTGCCTATGTGCCTTAAATACTTGAGTATCAATGCATTTAATAAAGCACACCAATCAATACAATTGAACAAAAAATCGCTGGAAATGGACTCCTCTGGACAAAAATATCGAACAGAAAAGAGGTTAGATACTAATAAATAAGAATCTGACGCTGACGTAGTTCTAGATGAATGGAATTATAAATTCAGTTCCAATCCCATCGTCCTTGATATGGTTGGACTCGTTTCACTTCCTGCTATGCGGCGAATTGTATACACAGAGAACGTCACTCATTCAGAAGCAATCAAAGGATCGTGAATGAGATGTTTGCCCGTACCTATGTGTGCCTACTGTTTAGTGCAGACTTGGAGCGTTTCCTGTTATGTGGAGCGACGGCGATACTATTAATGTGCTGCGGGCTATATCAGCCGTATGATACGATTAAGTACAATTTGCTGGGACAATCTATTCTGATGAGTCCCATAATTTCCGATCTATTTTGTTCTTTAAAATTGGCAGATTATTAAACGCCGAATTTTATTTTTTGTATGGTCCTGACTCCTGACACCTTCAGACGCATCTTATTAAAATTACATGGAACTGCGAATGCTAACCAATACCCAATAGATACCTACACTAGGCTTTATGGTATCAACATGTTAATGGTCAAATTAATTTTGGCTAAATATTGAAGTGAAAATTTTAAAAAATTGTATGTTTTGAGTGGGATTTGAACCCACGGCTTTCCAGGATGGCGGGCGAACTACCAATTGTTCTATCCAAGCCACCAGCTAAAGCATCGAATTATCAGTCAGTTGCTGCCTCAGGGTGGCATCACTTTTTCGCTTCAATATAAACATTTTGTTTACGGTATCAGACGTTACTGCTTTAATTCAAATTAATTTACTTTGCCTTATAAAGTTCTGTTGTTTACTATCTGTAGGATGGGGTTCTAACTACTGGTTTCGCTTAACATTCGCTCGAGCTCCTTATCAGATCGATAAAGTTTCATCATGTTTTATGTATGACCACGTAGCATTGTGCACTATATCAATAGATGCGATGTCTATAATTAAGAGCTAATAGCGATCATTTGTATCCATGTTTAGTCGCGGCTCGGCAAGGGCCACAGGGCCGGGCGCCAAGGCCATCGAGTTCGTTAGGGCCATTCATGGATGCCTTCGCGTGCACCGCCCGCGCCCCCGCGCGCCCCGCCGGGGCAGGATATTCCTTCTCCGTGTGCTATGCTGCTCGATTGATCGGTTTCTTTTTAGAATCGGACTCGAGCAAAAAGACATCACGCGCAATCGTAATTCACCGGATGCACTAACGAGTGTACATTTTTTAAGACTCGCCATGCGGCATTTGTCTGTTTTTGTTAAAGGCCGTGTTTCCGCTATCTATAACTCGCTATTATTCCTAGCGACAACATTTAACGCGGAAAAGTTTACTTCGGCCGCACAGTATGTTTATGTTTCTATGTGTTCATTAGCGAGCTCGATTACTCAGCCACCGGCCATGGTTAAAGTTTGAAAGCATTTTCAACAGACAGGGGACCCGCTCCGTATGAAAGTCATTCATATTTCGTCAAAGCAAAGCATCTCATTAAGTAGTCGTCGCGTCGTCTAGAATACCTTTACCATAGCGTTTTATTAGGATGTCTGCAGCGACTCCGTTTTATAGGTTGCTTTTCGATTCGATTTTTACGACCATGCATTCCGAGGACTCCACTGGAAATGAAATATTAATGAGCCTGCAACTACCTTCAATGCAAAACCAGTACCCGTTTATTTTACAGTCTTTTAAATAGTTTTTATGTATTCAATATTGGGCTTAAAGTTTGAGATAGGTAGGTTTGGTTTGGCCTGAACTTGAGAACGATGTGTTTTGGACGTGCATTGTGGGCAATTCGTCATGATTTGCGTATGTAAATCGATGAATTTCGGTGGCGCGGGAGTGACGGTATTTTCGCCGGTCTATGGCAGGAAGGTGGGTGCTATAAACACACTTTCAGTCATGTAACACTCGAAAGAGCGCTTAAAGCAATCGTTCACTGTGCTACACGATGCAGCTTTAGGGTTAATATTCCTTCTGATCGTTAGACACGGTGTATTTTGGTTTCAGTTACAACTTATAGAAGTGGCAAATCCCATTCTTCACTATTAGTCCATTGAATGAGTCCCTCCAAGGGGGGTCTAGAGTGCGTGAGTTAGTAACGTAAGATGTTTCTTCGGAAACATGTCAAGAGTCCCTAGGTAATAAACATACTAAAACCCCGGGACACTAGGAGGAGCCCCGGAGTGGGGGGAGGGGGGGAAAGGGTCCATTTATTCATTTTTCGCTTAAATCTCAAAAACGGTACATGTTAGACAAAAACTTTCAAGGAAAAGTTGAAAGGCCATAAAATTATCTACAAGTTGTACCTAAATATTTTTTTTTCGAGCTACATCCCATGAAAGGTGAAAAATTCGAAAACTACCCTTATATAATATTTTGACAATCGATTCCTCCTAAAGGCTTCCATGGAGGAATGTGTTTTTTTTACCAATTATAGACCTAATTAAGAGCAATCTATCAGTACCGGTCACAAGTTGCACTTTTGAGCTTTTTGGAAGAAAAAAAATAAAAAGGTCAAGTTGCGTAACTACCCTAATATAATATTTTGACAATCAATTCCTCCTAAAGGCTTCCATGGAGGAATGTGTTTTTTTTACCAATGATTGACCTAATTAAGAGCAATCTATCAGTACCGGTCACAAGTTGCACTTTTGAGCTTTTTGGAAGAAAAAAAAATAAAAAGTTCAAGTATCGTAACTACCCTAATAAAATTCAATTCCCCGTAAACGCCTCCGTGGTGGAATCTGGTATTTTTATCAATGATAGACCTAATTATGAGCAATCTATCTGTACCGGTCACAATTTGCACTTTTGAGTTTTTTTGGAAGAACAAATAAAAAGATCAAGTTCAGTAACCCAAAATATCCTAATATAATATTTTGACAATCGATTCCTCCTAAAGGCTTCCATGGAGGAATGTGTTTACTTTACCAATTATAGACCTAATTAAGAGCAATCTATCAGTACCGGTCACAAGTTGCACATTTGAGTTTTTTGGAAGAAAGAAATATTTTTTGATCGATTGATGTGATAAACATGGGTATGTAGTATGGGGAAATTGTTTGAGCCAAAATCATTTTTTACTGCGTGTAACTCAGAAACGGTAGGATATAGGAAAAAATTATTTAGGTACAACTTGTAGATAATTTTATGGCCTTTCAACTTTTCCTTGAAAGTTTTTCTCTAACATGTACCGTTTTTGAGATTTAAGCGAAAAATGAAAAAATGGACCCTTTCCCCCCCTCCCCCCGCTCCGGGGCTCCTCCTAGTGTCCCGGGGTTTTAGTATGTTTATTACCTAGGGACTCTTGACATGTTTCCGAAGAAACATCTTACGTTACTAACTCACGCACTCTAGAACTTTTTATTCAATGGACTATATAAAAAAGCAGGTGATATTGATATATCAACATCATCTCTCTGAATCACTGGCAAGAAACCCTTAAAATAAACTCGTAAAATATTTGTTTGAAATAAGATTACATCATTGTAAGTAATTTTGACACAGAAATATATTTTATAGTGGCAGCAATGGCAACTGACTGCCCACCTGACGCTAAGCATAATTTATGCCCAACAATTTAGATTATACCATACAATTTAAAAAAAACTTATAAACGCGGTGTTGAATGTAAACGGATTACGGATCAATTCAATAACTCGAGAACTTAATATAAAAATATTGCGAGACTTCCTCAATAAAACGTGAACCATCTTTTTTGTAATTTATAATCAAGTCATCGCTTGACTTTCGTCTCTTGTTGGATTTTCGTGGATAAAACTATTTTCATGGAGACTTCTACCTCTAATTCAATAAACTTTGTAGTTCATAGTCTAAATAGTTGTTGTGTAGTAGTAGGTATATGTCTATGTTCTATAGCCATATGCACCAAGCACCATTCTTCAATACATTGGATACGGTCCGGTGAAAGTGTCAGGTTTCGCGTGACGAACAGCCTAATTTCTATTATGGTGCTACCTTATACAAGGTGCCTAAATTTCTACTACCAAAACGGAATCATGCTTTTATCATATCTATAAACGGAATCACGAATAAATTTTTAATCGCTTGTAAATAACGAATCTTATAGGATAAATCGTTTATGATGTCTAATCCCAGTTAATAATGACTGATCAGTATGCTGTGCCCTATAATAAGCTAGTGGTTGCGTCGGCGTCGACTTCCGTGTATGAACGGGCTGCTTACCTAAGAGGGCTCAGATGTAACCGTAATCATCGGTCTCGCCACCGCCGTGATTTAGCAAAGTGTCAAGCCGACGCATTAAGGGTATACCTTTTATGCCGCTGGTATGAATTCTTTACATAATCCCCGTTTTAGCCGTATTTCCCGCAACACGGTTGTATAACCGACGGTAAGATATTACCGTCGTTTCTTGGTTTACATACCATAACTCGAGAGCTAACAAGAGCGATGCTAAAGGGAGCTACGCTGCCGCCCTCGGTTTCCCACCCACGCCCGCCTGCATGTTTCCCTATAAGGAGAATATCTTTAAAAAACCTAGAAAAGAAGAAACAAGAATGAAGCTCCACGTTCATTCATATTTCCTTTGGACTAGTTCTCGCTTATAAATACAGGTATTAAGTATGTGTAACGCGTTGGGTTTCAATAATCCCGCCCCCACGACAAAATTTGTCAATCGCCAAGGATCGATTGAATGGGATTTATAAGTAGCGAATGTGGTGGGCGCCGGTGTCGTCGAACTGCGCGGGCGCTGGTGGCTGGTGGTGCGCTCTAATTGAATTTAACGACAACCCAGTGCGCACGGGCAATCTGCTCTGCTGTCACCGATGTGTTACTTCACCGTTATTATATTACCAGTATTGGATAACTCTCGGATAACTTCACAGATATACAGGGTGTCCCAAGAAGTAGTGATATACTGAAGCTGGGAGGTAGAGGACCTAGAGGGCTATCTAAATCACCCCCATGTATGTTCCGCGATTTTTCGTATTTTCGGAGTTATGATTTTTTTTTTAATTTTTCACCTATCGCCGAGTACGATGAGATTTTTATTAGTGGTGACGTGAATTATTGCGGTAGATGCTTAATTTTTTTTGTGTGCTAAGCTGATAGATAGGCCAATTCAGTATGGTAACATTTACTATCGTTAGATCTTTGAATGGAATAAAAAAAGAATTAAATGCCAAGAAAGATAAAATTACCCAGTATGTTCACAACTTCAAGGGCGTTTAAAAAATTTAAATCACATAAAAATAAATTACCGTTTGGCTTTTAAAAACTGGCTCTATCTATCAGGTAGCTACCCTGAAAATTTCATTTTATTATTCATAAGGCTTCAACCAAAAAATGGAAATCTAAATGTGGTAAGTGTAGAATTTTAATTTACATGATGATTAATGCAAACAAAGTAAAACCAATTACAAGGTGTTTAATTACAAGAAATTGTCAAAATGGCCCCCCTGTTGCTCAATGCAAGTGCGACATCGCCGGAAAAAGTTGTCTTTCAAACGTCTGAATGCACTGGATTCATATGCTAGAGGGAATGCGGCGGAAGCTTCAAGGGTGTACCGTGAACATGTGAACGAAGAGGCGGGCCTCAACCTGAAACGTTTCCTGACTATTGCATGATCTTCATAATGCGTTTTTGGAAGGTCACATACCGGGTACTAGATCAGGCCGTATGGCCACTATGTCGGATCCTGATGTAGTAGATGCAGTTGTTGAAGTAGTAGAAAGAGACCCGTCGACCAGTGTGAGAGTTATGGAACGTCGTACCGGACTTTCTAAATCTCAGGTACACCGTACACTACAGAGCGTAGTATCCTACGCTCTCATCCGTTTCACATTAGAAAAGTACAACAGTTGAAACCGGAAGATTACAATCGGCAAATTGAATTCTGTCAGGAAATGCTGAAAACGAAATTCTTTTTTACCAAATCCTGTGGACGGACGAATCCCACTTTAGACGCAATGGGATTTTTAGCACAATTCTCACTCATGGGCAATTGAAAATCCGAATTTTAAAAGGGAATCGACATTCCAAGAACTTTAGTGTTAACCTTTGGTCTGGCATACTTAACGGTCAGCTAATCGGGCCCTTTCAGCTGCCAGAGCGCTTGGGCGGCAATCTCTTTTTAAATTTTCTACGCGTCGATCTGCCCCTGCTGTTAGAAAATGTGGACTTGGAGACACGCAGAAGCATAGTACTGCAGTGTGATGGTGCACCATGCCATTTTGCCTTGGACGTGAGAAACTATTTAAATCAAAGATACCCTGAAAGATGGATTGGTCGTTGCGGCCGGGGTGACACCTGCCTTATAGCCTGGTCCCCCAACCTAAACCCCATTGATTTTTTTGTATGGGGATACTACAAAGACCTCGTCTACTCGAGAGAATGCGCAATTTGGACGAGTTAACCCGGAAATTGAGTAGCAGGAGAAACCATTAAAAATAATAGAAGTGCATTCAGACGTTTAAAAGACTACTTTTTCCGGCGATGTCGCACTTGCATTGAGCAACAGGGGGGCCATTTTGATTTTTTTTTTAATTAAACACCTTGTAATTGGTTTTACTTCGTTTGCATTCATCATCATGTAAATTAAAATTTTGCACTTACCACATTTAGATTTCAATTTTTTGGTTGAAGCCTTATGAATAATAAAATGAAATGTTCAGGGTAGCTACCTGATAGATAGAGCCAGTTTTTAAAAGCCAAACGGTAATTTATTTTTATGTGATTTAAATTTTTTAAACGCCCTTGAAGTTGTGAACATACTGGGTAATTTTATCTTTCTTGGCATTTAATTCTTTTTTTATTCCATTCAAAGATCTAACGATAGTAAATGTTACCATACTGAATTGGCCTATCTATCAGCTTAGCACACAAAAAAAATTAAGCATCTACCGCAATAATTCACGTCACCACTAATAAAAATCTCATCGTACTCGGCGATAGGTGAAAAATTAAAAAAAAAATCATAACTCCGAAAATACGAAAAATCGCGGAACATACATGGGGGTGATTTAGATAGCCCTCTAGGTCCTCTACCTCCCAGCTTCAGTATATCACTACTTCTTGGGACACCCTGTATTATACGAGCTTTTAATTTCAAAACTCGGATCGAGTAATGGTTTTTATTATGTATTAAGATGAAACGAACATCATCTTGATTTAACACTTTAAGTTGTCGCCCATAATAAAGTTGGACATAAAATGTTAAATTAATGTCGTTTTATGTCAGAGGTGTCATATTTCTGGTAGTTTATTTTTGTGAAGGCCAAGGTTTTGAGTTACTTTCGCTGGAATTATACATATGAACGGTTTCTAATGATTCTCGTGGGGCTTTTCTCGGTTTGATTTCCTTTCTCACGATGAGAGCGTCCATTGTCTTATTGATAATTTCGAGGTGCGCGGGGACCGGATCTGCAAGGATGGACCGTGTCACCTTGACTGCCGGATGCCGACATTCTGACGAAGGAGTTATCGGCCGTCAATCGAGTGAGCGTCTCGCCATATATTACACTCGTCTGTCCGTTTGTCTCTGCGACTGCGAGGACCGTGTTTATTTTACGACCGTCCACGTCCGTTCCTTTGAATCCCGACCAAGGTTGAAGTTCTTGAAATAAATAAAAGTCTGAATCGATTGGAATTTTAAGTCTCAATCGGTTCGCGAGGAACAAATACCTATAAAGTATACGTTCTCACGTGAAAACCAAACAATGGTGGTGATGCGATCAAACATACACACCGTAAACTTTTTAGGAGAGCTTGTCTTGTCTCAGTCGTTCGCGGCGGAAACGTATTGGACGTGGGCAACGCCTACGATGCGCCGGAGTAACTGCGTCGTACTTACACCGTTTGACAGCTTTAATTGTACTGTTTGTCGTTCTGCTACACCATTCGCTGTAGGACCCTTCCAGTTTTTGATCCTATTAGTGTACAATCGAATCGATCGGCGAGTCAGATTACAGCACGTGGGCCGCCGGCTGCCGGCCCGCAAGGACCCGTTCGAGTCCGACTAACGCGCACAACAGCACAATTTGTAACACTATGACTTATTTCCGTATCCGCCTTGCTGCGCTGTCCACTGCAATTTAATCATCTCTTCAAGTGACAAGATGTATTAGGGCAGTTTTACGGTCGTACGGGTCGCGTTGATTTAGTTTCATCTCTTTTTCCCAAGTTTTAAGGTTGGAAATTGTTCGATAAGCGAATTCCTTTTGATGTACAACGGGAATATAACGAAGACGGACGTCCGGTGCCGGTCAGGATTTGTTTCACACGAGTGTGGGGCTCCTCGAGCTCGAATAGAAAATATTCTTGAGTAATACTACAACCTGCTCTATTTTATTGCAAATATAATAGATAAAATTAGAGCCTCATATGTATTTCGTCGGTTGAGAACTAAAACTCACTAAGTAACAAATACCTACTTAAAACAAAGCTCGTATCTCAGTATCAGTCTACAAACTGGATACGAGGTTTTCGAGAGTAGGTAGTGACAGAAATTGTAGTTAGTTTTGGTTGGCACCAGGCGATTTATGGTCAAATAGTTAAAAATGGGTATTTTTATCCTACTAAAACATAATCTGACAGTATAATCTGTAGAAAACCGAGAATAATGCCTGTAAAAATCCTTCCGGTCTCTTTTGCACTGCGGATGTGCGGTGTATCAAAGGGCTACCCCATTATGTCCGCTCTGTGTAAACACCATTGTCGCTCCGGCGTGTGATTCCAGCTTTTTGTGTAGCCTTTACTACGTTCGTAGTGATTTAATCTTATTATTTATGTTTATCCGGAAGTAGTAATGTGTTAAATGGGTCTTCGGATGCTACGGGCGCGTACGCATACAATCGCCTACGCAGTTTTTAAGCGCGCGCCTGTTTGCGTAAATTGATATGTTTACGCAGTTCATATTATCCGCCAGTCAGTATATTAATCACTTATAATAATTTATTATAACGAGCCTGTTGTTTAGCTTGATTTTTAGGGTTCCGCACCCAAAGGGTAAAAACGAGACCCCATTACTAAGCCTTCGTGTCACCAGGCGATATCTCATGAACCGTGATTGCTAGACAGTTGATATTTTCACAAATGATTTATTTCTGTTGCCGCTATAAAAACAAATACTAAAAAACAGAATAAAATAAATATTTAAGGGGGCTTCCATACAACAAACATGACTAACTTTACCCCTCATTTGTAATATACGGCGCCGTACATACCAAGTGCAAACTTAATTAACCAGTTGATTAACGAGAGCTTCATATCTTTTTCGTAACTCACTGAAAATTTTCAGTTCTGGTTCACATCGGGAAAATGTACTTTTCTTGCACGCATCTAAGATGGGAAGTGATTGTACGGAACCCTCGGTGCAGCCGGTTTTTTTATGTACGATGTAGATTTACTTATCCAAATAGCGTTTGTAGATTAATCCTTTGTATTTGAACGTGGTCTTCACGAATGGCAAGAGCCAGTGCACCCGGGCACCGTTACTCCGCGACATTCGGCGGCAGTTCGCGAATGTTTTGCATACAATGCCCTTATTGGTTCACGTTTGCGCAACCGCGCGGTCATCGGGCCGGACGTGACGTGACGCTGTGCCAAATCGTGGGCCTGTGCCTAGATGTCTCGACTAGATAGGGCTAATTATTCCAAACCTATTGTACCTAATACAAAATAATACAAATACTCTTTATTGCACACCTCAAACAAGGAATAGACAACATTAAAATAACAGGCAGAGGTAAACAACAGGTGGTCTTATAGCTAAATAGCGATCTCTTTCAGACAACCTTAAGGTAGCCCCTAATGTTTGTCTACCAGCAACTACTTCGCATCACCCGCATGAATAATGCAGCGTTATTTTTGTGACTCTACGTATCCGACAGGTCAAAATATAAATGATGATGAATTGGTATTAACGAGTTATTGTGTAGGGTATGTAAATATGAATAGTTTAGACACTCGTAAATCTTTATTAATATTTATTTGATGTTAGTTAAAGGTTAATCTACGTTCAGATTCTCCAAGATTAGATTAAGTGTGATCGTACTGCCTGTATCGATCAGGTCTGTGCAACGACTAGATTTAATGTCGTACGCTGTCAACCAGCACTGGGTGGTCCCTCAAGCAACAAGGTCAGCCTTGACACATCCATACAATGCTCGCGCCATACATGCACTGCACGTTGGACAAACGAAGCCGGTGCTCGACATCCGGTCACAAGCGCTATGTAAATCGGGGACACACTTCGCGTATTGTACAACCGTCCTTGCAGTAGTTCGACGTATTGGACGATCGCTTATTCCAATCATTTCAACGGTCACACTCGCAACGGTATATTTTTCCGTTCGCCTTCTAAGGGTGGTGTAGGCTTTTGGGTGTCACAAATTCGGTTACGTCGGCGATGCTACGAGTTCCTTTCTGAATCATCGGTTCACCATTAACTGCTTACGCGTACAGAATTCATTTGAGAAATTCAACTTCATATGGAACACACAATACAATTTTGATACTAAACCATTGATACAAAGATCAAAGCTCAAAGAAAAGTTAAGCCAAGGTGTAAAGCCTTTCAAATAAACAATGCAAAGATAGACACACAAAGCACAAGGAAAAATGCGAAAGGTTACTTGGGCGTTAGAGTGGAAGAAAGGTTAACGCGCTGCATCGGCAATCAAGAGATACCGGGTTTAATTCCCGGTCTCTTCCACCAAGTTACGCATTTAATTTTTTCTTTGAGCTGTGATCTTTGTTTCAGTGGTTTAACACATATTAAGTATTTTTGTTGTGCACTGTGGTAAAAATTGTGTCTGTGTAAATGTCCGCATTAAGTCCCGTGAATCCGGAGACTCCGCAGGGCTTATCTAACTGAAAATCGTTATTATTATCCGCATAACGGCAGTGTTTAGCGCAACGTTATCTTCCGTTCATCGGCCGGCAGTCACTCATATTGTGCAATATAGTACGGCGATTTACTTGCAATAGGCATTAGTACCGCCGGAAGATAACGCACTATAAATAATCATGGTGCCGGTGCCCGCTCGCATACGAGCCGAACCCGCACTGTATGAATGAGCCCTATCTCGTTAATTAATCAATGGCCGTAAACGGGTACGGAATGTAAGCTCCGTGCTGTTATTTATTTAATTTTTATAGGGCTATTGAGTGAATTGGTTAAATTATTTTATCTATGAAAAGTAAAACTTGTTGAGCATTCAGTTGATCTTTAGATGAAACTTTGTTAATCTAACTTCGATACTCGCGATGCCTTTACCTACCGATGTTAAATAGTGTAGTCAGACGGTTAATATCTCCGTATTAAAAGCTTCATCATCATTCTGTTAGAATTGTTAACGAGCGAGTAATTGCAAACCTGATCGGGAGTGGACACGCGGGTTCGAGACGGGGGAATGCACAGGCGTAAGGGCCCACTGACAGAACGATACGAACTTCCGCGCCGATGCGTGGGAACAGGATATAGACTTGGAAACGCGATGCAAACGAACTGAAATTGCACTGTCTCTAATTAGCAGTACAGATTATGCTTTTGCCCGCTTCGTATGGGAGGAAGCCGGTTTTATGGACCGTTTCTATAGCACAGAAAGGGGGTACTTAATCCAAGTAGCACAACCAGCTGCACAAACGCTTATACAGCCCTTATACCAATTTAAGCCGAATAAAGGTTGTATTATTATGAACTACGTGCGTCTACTGTCTACTTACTGGTCTGGGCAGCCTTAATCAAAGGTGACTTTGGCTGACGTAACACAATGTTAGGCGCGGCATGTGCGAGTTTTCCATTCGGAGAAGGTTCGCGAAGCAAGAGATCCGGTCCCTGCGTAGACAACGGCCAGCGCAGCGGTACCTCGGTGGGAATGCAACGCTCCACTTACTGCTGCAGCCGACTCCGTTACCTCGCTTCAAATATTAACATTCAATGTCTAGAAATGTACACGGCCCATGAAGTTTAATGAAGGTTTCCTGTATTAAAATCCTGATTTAAGAACGATAATCGCCACAGGGAGTGAAATTACCCCTCGTTATTATATCAAATTAATTGACTGTAAATAATCTCTGACAATTATTACTTGTGCTACAGTTTGACATAAAATCAAGACAGGTTAGGGCGTGGCCACATGTCCACGACACGGCGTCGTAAACGTAAAACGACACGGTGTCGCGTCGGAGCGCGACACATTATCCACCGTGCGAATATACGTTGCCGCGTCGTGAAAACACACGACAATCCCAACATCTCCAGAGGTCAAACTGGTTTCCTAAATACATTTTGCCTTTTTAAACGAGGCGATATTTTCCATAATAGTTCTTCAAAACTTGACACAGACATTCTAAAATAATCATAAAACTTGTGATCACTTATTTTTAAAGCCTCGTACTTCCTTTTGAAATGACTGCCATCCAGCGAACGAATAAAACATAGAAGCCTAACTAGCGTCGGAAAATGGCCCCACGGATTTTGTGTCAGTTAAGGCGGGGCGTAAATTTTGTGTCAAACGGCTGTCTAGTTTGCAAATGGCGACGCAGCCGAACAGTTGCATTACGTGACATATATGAAGTCTTAAAGTAACAAAATATGCCATAATGTTCAGTGTAATGGTGTATTAATCACTCAGAAAAACACAAAAAGAAAGATGGTATCAGTTTTCATACGTAAATAAAGCCGTACACATATTAATTTAATTTATTTTACGGAACAGATTTTGTATAGGGATGGTGTTATGCCATATGACTAATTTATATACGATGTTTGAAAAAAGTAATGCAATCAGTGGCGTGCCTAGGCTTATGGGTAAATCCATTTTATTGCCGCATTACTGTTCAAAGTACAATTTCAATAATACACAGGTTGGGCGTGGGTTTTGGGGAAAATATGAGCTGTTTTTTCTGAGCGAAAGTTAGAGTGCCTACCTTTCCTTCGCCTATTAAAATACCTGCACACTTTAACTCATCACAATCGCACGGAACAACTCCTTCCATTGTATAAAGCCACAGTAATCACAACAACAAACAAAATCAAAACACGATCACTATCTATAATATTACCTACTTCTACTTATTACTACGCTCAAACAAACACTACACTAACTAAATATTTCTAAACAACGTGAAGTTAAATCACTCCTGTTTACGCGAAATTTGCAAGTGGCCGATCCGTACCGTATCTAACTTCACTTCACTTGAAGCAACGTATAGTTATGATGATACATAGGTTACTTCCATGTGTAAGAATAGGCGGTATGAATATGAAGCCCGATTGCAAGCCAACGCGTGCGAGGGAGATGACTAGCGGTGACATAGAACGGCGACGAGCCATCAGCGAGCGCGGCGCGGTCTGTGCGCGGACAAATTTTGAACCACGCGGCGTCGACAAAATTTGAAATTATGAAACACGTCACTACGCGCAATTTTATATGGTTCAAGTAAATAATTTTTTATCGTTTTTTTAATATTACTAGGACAAGCCGGGCTTTTGTGCTTGTATAAAACCGTCCCTAAAAGGCTATGCGTTTTCCGTCAGTCGGTATGAAAACGTATAAGTTCCTAATTATGTTTGATATTTTTTGACTACAAAGATTGTATCGACTTAACATGTAAAATATTAGTTCTTACAAAGAAGGAGAAATAATAATATATACAGCAGTTACAGCACGCATTAATAATAATCATTCAAAGTATTAGTAACAACAAGGAACAAACAAGGATTCCTTAAAAGATGTAATTTTTTTTTTAATTCGTATGTAATAACCTTAACATTCAAGATTTATAATGAAGGAAACAAAAATGGCTTTTTACTGCATTAACGATTCACCAATTATGAGTTTTCACTGTCACCGCCATATTACCATAGACAAATGTCATGCGTTTCGTCGAATCACAGCTGGCCATTCGGAAATTGACGAATCACATTTATTTGTTATGCGTAATTGAAAACATTTGAGTGGTTGTGATTGGTACACCGGTGAGCATGCGCATTTCGACTGTTGGGCCGGTTTTTGATTGTAATTTTGTATGAAGCTCGTGTTCTATGTTTTATTCGTTCGCTGCTGCCATCATGGTTCATAATAGAAAGATATGGATTTATCCAACATTTTCGTTACTTCTGCTTTTTCTTCATGCTTCTTCTTGAAAGCAACAAGAGCAGAATACGTGTGATAGGATCCATGTCGAATTGAAAACTGATCGCAAAATATTTTGAACATGTACGAGAAGCTGCGGCGTCGTAATCGAACGTGGCACCGCACCGTGCATTTACTCAACACAGCAAAGTTAATCTGCCCGGCGCGCGGCGCGACCTGCGGTGCCCGGTGCAGCATGTGTTTTCACGACGCGGCAACGTATATTCGCACGGTGGATAATGTGTCGCGCTCCGACGCGACACAGCGTCGTTTTACGTTTACGACGCCGTGTCGTGTGTTTTCACGACGCGGCAACGTATATTCGCACGGTGGATAATGTGTCGCGCTCCGACGCGACACCGTGTCGTTATACGTTTACGACGCCGTGTCGTGGACATGTGGCCACGCCCTTAATCGCCGGACCATCCCTGCCTGGGCTAGATTGCTGCGCATATTAGTACCGGTAACATTATCTAAGGATTTATCCAGGAATGTCGAGTCGTTGGGGACGAGGACGTGGGTAGCTCGATCGTTACAACTCTATAAATACACGAGTCCTGGGATATCGATAAATATCGCATTGGAAAATCTCGAGTTACGTCCGACGATGCGATCGGTACATTCGGTACCTACCTTGAGGCTAGGACGTTGCAATGAAAATAAAATACCTTAAATCATAATTAGAACTACGATATTTAGAGATATTTTTCCGCTACTGTAATTATATTATTCTTTACCGTTTGGTTACGCCATATTAAAGTATTATAATTGGCTCCAATGTCATCATTAGAATAAGATTTAATGCGAGTTGTACAGTGAAATTATACGCATTAGGCTATTAAGATAGATAAGACAGCTTATTAGATGCGAGGCTGTACCTAAAAATGACGCGATTTCAGCTTTACAATGGGCTTTGTTATTTGTTTCTCACTGTTACACAAAAAGCGGCTAATGAGGGACCGGTGCACAATCATACATTTGTTCTAGCCGAGTACAGTTTTTGCGCAACCATTGTAAGATATGCAAAGATTCTCACGATATAAAGTGCTGTTCCGAAATTATTAGAGATGGATAATCTGAGCGCGCTCGTGACAAGATAATGAGAAATACTGGTGAAACAAGATACCTGCCAGGCGGAAATCCTTAGTGATGACTTTTGACATTTCTCAGCGGATCATGGTCAAAGGCCGTTAGAAGTTTTACGGCGAGTATGGAAATCGTTACGTTATGTTCGATTTTCGCACATACTGATTACATACTCGTACAGGAAGTACGTGCGGGAATTTGGATCCATTGAAATGCTGGTTAATATTCGTTTGAATTGGTTGAAGTGGCCGCGGCCCGCAAATTAATGATAAGTTAATCGAATCACACGCAGTCGGCTTGCGTTTTATTATTTGCAGTAAAAGTGCGCGAATATAGCTCGAGTTCAGGAAAGGTTACGAAGTCACGAACGGTTTGAAAGAATCTTCTATGAAAGGTTGTCGATGTTATCGCACAGTTCGCATAATCAAGATTTACACAGACGATCCGGGGTCACGGAGTCCACCGGCCAATTGGGCATTTTGTATTCGTTTTGCAGACATGGAGGTCGTTCGTCCCGGTTCTTGTCTGATGTGAAGTAGTTACCCATTCTTTAGCAATGCTGAGCCGGTCCCTGATTCCATGTGCGTGCCAATATTAACGCATTGAAAGCAATACGCCTCCTGAATATGTAATGGGATCGAGGAATTTCGCACTTACAAAGACATAAGTAGCACCGGTACGCGTAATGGTTTAGTTCTATCATAAGCATAACCAACAATCCATAACGATATCACAAACGAAATCAGTTTCCCGAGTAGGGTTTTTTTTTTCAACCGACCTGTTGTTTCAATGTCAGTCATTTGTATGACTCTTAAATTGTTCATTATTACAAATTTACCTAACGTCCAGGTATAAGGTATAGCGAGCGACGTAAGTCACGTGTAGACCTCACCCACGCTTCGTAAGCTTTGAAGTGCGAAATTTAGCGACATTTTAGACATGTTTTTGCACGGACAATTTACAACGACATGAATAGCGTATTATTTTGTATCACTGTTTAAATTATTGACTCAGTTTACGAAGAGCATAATAAAATAGACGATAAGATACGAATTTAGCTTGTAAATAACGTGGGTTTGAAGCGAATCACTATGAAAAATATATTTGTTCCAAAAAAAACTTTAATACCGTTTCACTTTCTGTAAGTGTAGATTATTGGCGTGGAGCCCTGGGTATAATGACCCCGATCTGCTGCCCTGACATACAGCATCAGACGAGATTATTCTAGTACTCCCGAAGATTGGGTAATCACTTTCTCACAAAAAACAACCGACTTCAACGGGACGACTGACAAGTTATAAGAAACGCCGAAATCGTCATATATTTGAGAAGTTTCTCATGAATCTCGTCATCTTGGTCAAAATTTTAGTCAACAAAAATATATCTTTCGAGATCGGTTTATAAAGGACGGAGTTCTGGGGTATACGAATACAACTGAATTGAAAGCCTCCTTCGATTGAAAAAGGAACTCAATCTGCCCCCGATTTAGCAAGAATATAATTGACCACACCATCCGTAGAATCTACGGCGTAGATCACAGCAATTACTTACTGTAATATACGATCATAAATTGCACAATACATTGCCTGCTAATATTTCTGATTTCACAGGCACAAAAGCACGCAAGTTTCTCCGAAAGTCATTGTCTTGCTTTCTCAGTCCCATGCACTTTTCACACTAATGTATTGTTTGCTGTGTGCACTTCCGTGCTTTCGCGTACGCACCCTTGAACTATAGATCGTACCTGACATCTGTTTTCCATTAGTAAAGCCATGTTCGCATGCAAATTAGCATAAATGCTTATCTCATAAAGTTCTTTACATCAGTTATCCAAGATGCCACCTAATACGGCAAAGAGAAGTTTCTGAAATACGCCTGCATACTCATAATTTATAAGTGTGGAAGCTTTCTTGATAAGTCAATATGTATCTTTACAGCAGAATTACATACTATCCACTCCCTTAATTGTAATATGTACCTACGGTAAATGCGCTTTAGACGTGGGAGTAGTTGTAGACGACATGACCGCAGGTTGGCGGATGTAGGTGTCCGCAAATATTGGAGCTTGCCTATAATTCACTTGTTTATTTTATTACCTAATCTGCCGGCCGATCTTATGGTTAGTTGTCACCTGCTTATGTCTCATTTGGGCGCATTCCATCGAACTGGTTTGAAGGCGTGTAATGGATCCCTTTATCTATCGCGTGTCATATCGGATTGTCTGAATAGAGAGTTGTCTATGTTGGCGCGGGTACAATAGTGGATTGTTTGCGTGTGACTTTAATAGAAGTTACACAATAGGTACAGTTAGCAATAAAGGTAGTTAATTATTTAAACTTTTATGAATCTCTCCGAACTACACACAATCATATGTCAGTATATTGTGAAGTTAATGTATCAAAGTAGGTACTTTAAATCAATTAGCATGACACAAATTAATTGTATAGTTGAAATCTAAGGGACTTTGACAAATGGTTAACACTGTCACATTTTGTTGTTATTTAGAGACTTACACATGCTTGCATATGCCGAAACAATCTTCAACATGCATTTTGCACTGCGCTCACAACTCGCGGCCGCGCGAGGTCGCATTCGACGCGTGTGCGCAATATCAATGAACCAGCCCCATCCATCCACCACTCGAAGTCATGAATGGATCGTAGCTACGTGTCGAGCAAAGTTGCAAAACGATAACGAAACCGCAACTGACACAGTTCCGAATCATTGTAAGCAAAACGCAGGTCACCGACCCCAACCTAATACACATCATTTTAATTCGAAAATATCCAAAGGCGTAAATCCCCCGCCCTGTCGCCTTGTCGATTCAAGTAGGTGGAATATTTAAGCGTTACCATTTCGAAAGTATCGCGGTGCTTTATTCGGTATGTCTACCGAAAGTGACATTGGTCGAGCACATTTGGCGCCATTGTTTCGTAAATGCGCCCGCAATCGCTTATATCTTCTATCGGTGCGGATGCAGCTTACGTATACGTGTTATCAGTGAGCCTGATCAGTCATCGCTAATTGACAGGTAAATGGGCTATTACTAACGACGTAATCGAGCGGACCTCGCTCTGATAATATAGTTGATCGAGCGACTTACCCGCCTACGGGTGAAGCAGCTTATTTTTCCATTGATAAAATAAAGCTATTCGATCGACGTGTTCGATTTAGGTGTGCAGTCGGCTTTTCGCCATATATGGCGTAACAGGCGTCGCCATCTTTGCCCTTATCGGGAAGCCTGTTCTACAATATTAAGGCTTGGCTATACCGAGTCGCATGTGCAACCCGACACATGCTGACAGTGCTCCTAATGTGATGGTGATAACCATATCTAATGCTCGTGTCATAGCACTCCTTATGCAGATGTGTAACTGGAGCGACTCGCTAAGTTTCGTAATTCCATATCCTTAAATGATTTGTCAACGTTCAACTTGGTCATGATTAACTCGAGAAACTGCTTGCTGAGAACAAACTGAAAACCTGTAAATAAACGACAATAAATGACATTCATGCGAAGCTCGTAATCTATAAAAATAATTAGTGTAATTACACCTAGGGCAATCCATCACTGGCGCATACCTTAATTACAAAGACAATGCGCTCTTATAATATACAAATTCTCCTGGGGAAGGGTGACTGAAGCTACTACCAACTAATTAATAAATAGTCACAGGTAATCAATCAACTCCGGCGCAATATCGTCAAGTGGAGGCCGGGGCCGCTGCAGCTGCGCGCGCTCTCTTGAATTACGATTAGCTCTAATGAGTCACACCGGATTTACATATCCAACGTACTATGCTGCGGAAAAATCAAGACGCCTGAAGGTCGAGAAAACTCATTCATACTTAATATACGTTGATAGATTATGAGTCAGTACGCCAATAAAGTTTCCAGGAAATCTTATTGCGAAGTCTGCTCTTCGTGTATCGGCATGATGCTTTATTCAGTATCGAGATGTTCGGCAGGTGAACGGGAGCGCTCGATAAGGACAGACACAATTTATAGCTTACTGCATCTGTATATTCTCGTTACAATAGTAGCCTGAGCCGTTCCTTATTACCTCGTAAAACACATCAATCATTAGTATTGACTTTGGAAGCGATAAGTGTCACGGCGTTATCACAGGGAGGTGACGCCGTCGTCGCCGCATTGTACTTAACTTCCAATATCCGGTGCGATTTGTAGCCGACCGAATGGGAGAATTTTAAGTGGTCTCTACTCGTAAAATTAACCGGTCCTTAATGGATCCTTGAATGAAAGGAAAGGAATTTAAAATGCATTTGCATTCGACCGGTTTTACGATACCGCGGGATTGACTCTGAATGAACGTATTTACGGGCCGCTGCTGACGTGGGCTAAATCAGTCTCGGAATAGTCTGTCTCTTCTCCGTCGACAGGTCGAAGGGCTGTTAATTCGTTGAAAGCCGCCGTGTGAACTCGGAAACAAAGCTCTAGTCGCCCGTCAACATATCCTAACCGCAGTCGTGAAACTGTCAAGTTGTCATCCCGCTAAATGGGGGTCTGTCGTCATCGCGACCCCTTAAACACTCGTTTCCTGACTTACAGTGTAATTTTAGCTATTTTAAGGCGGATACAGCTAAGCGTTCGCGGCAGACAGAGTCATTTACGGGTGGAATTACCTTTAGCGTGTTTTTTTTTTTCACCATTACCTTGGTTTGTTGATCAAATTACAGAAAAGTAACAGAATTAATTTTAAGTTTTAGTATGTATATTTTTAATTTATTTCCCATTGTAATAAATATGTTTTAAAGTAACAGATGGCAGTTTCAAATCTACGAGCAGTTTAGACGCTTACGAAACAAATGAAATTAAAGAATCATATAAATATCGCTTTTCGGTAAAATGATCCTCTGCAGCAGATCCCGTAGTTACGGGGTGTAGGTAAGTAACAAGATAAAGATCACCTCGCGTGTGAAATCGAGGGTTCTACTTAAAAAGACATCAGGCGGCACAAAAACGTGGTTAAAACAGAGCGTAGGAGGACAGATGCGGCGAATAGGGGTCGAGGAATGACCGTAGTTTAGTTTAACTACGAGCTTCCGCCAAACAACCGGGTAGGACTACCGAGCGCTGACACACGCTGTGTTACTGAACCAAAATGACCAATGTCTCTAATAAATTTAGAAGAACATACGCCCTTTTCACCGAGCATAAAAACCTGCTAACTGTGGCGTAAAACTTCTCAGAGGGGCCTGATTAACACCATATGAAATCACTTTAGTTTCTTCATTTCGTATGATTTTCTCAGTAAATTTTCGTGAGTAACGTTTGTTACTAAAATTGAGCCGGCATCATAGCTGGTTTTAGTCGCAAAATATTTTTCTCTCCCTGTTGCGAGGAAGCTGAGAACAGATGTTTCCTCTATATTTTAGCAGGCACTTTATTATGTTTCATTCGATATTAAGTGGATTACCATTTGTCTAGGAAACGAGCGGAAGCGATGTGACCGCTGAAATTTTTCACATCACCGTCAGACGCGTTCTAGGAATACCTATCGTAAACAGGGTTTTCCATGAAACGAAACGTTAGACAAGAAACATACCTAAAGTTCAGGGACCTATCGTTTGCCGTTTACTTCTTTAGGCGTCAGGAAAAACCATCCCAATATAGTGGATGATTTGTTTTGCAGTTTTATGCGACATGAAAGCATGCATCAGTGGGTCGTCAAGACTCTTAACATACTTCCATTGTCAACATGCCATCTAGCACTGTGTCCTTTCGTTCCAGTTTTATTCAGTTTTGATGTGGCTATTTTGCCTGATAATATATAATTAAAATTTTGCTTTTTTCTATTTCTTCGTGTTCTACTCGCCACGTGACGTTTTGTTACTTTGTGCGATTCCTAAACAATCATTTAATATTTATCTTCAGATAAAGATCTTCTTTAAAATCCCCTTGTAAATTCTGCAAACGGATCTCACTGAGACAAAAAATTTTAATTCTGTCTTTGTAAACTACAAGAAATGTTCACCATTAGTAATTAATATGATATTACGAGTAGTACGCGGGGTCTTAAAGAGGATATACAAAATTGAGGAAATTTTGATCTTAATTATCAGAATACTATTTAGGATTGGCATCGGTCATTCATATCAGTTATCACCATGTATGACGGTTAGGTACAGCTACAAATACTCTTGTGCACACCTCAAAGTCCTCAAACATCATGGAAAAGAATACAATACAAGTACTATTTATTGCACACCAAACATACAGGAGGAAGAATACAACTTGAGATACATAAACAACAGGCGGAGGTAAACAACAGGCGTCTTATGTCTACGACTAATTAGGGTTACGTCGGCTATCCCGCAATGAAATTGAAAAACGCACAGCTCGAGGTCGCCATATCGCAAATCCCGGTTCCGCAGCTCATCTCGTTTGTATCTCCCGTATCCTGCGGAAGGATGTTGCGTCACCGCCGGAAATAACCGCCCTCTGTGTCACCGCTCTGTCGTCACCGTCGCCGAGCCCGTCACGAATTTGGTTCACTAATCAAGCTTAGTGTTAACTTGCAGATGTGGTCACTTGTTATACGTGGCACGAACGAAGTATCTTACTAGGGATCAGAGGTTTCCATTGCTTATATTTACAAAATGGCCTATATACCATGTACCGTCCTGGAGTACTTTTTGTTTGTGTCAATTCGTATCGAGCGGAGTAGAGTTCAATTAACTATAAATACTTAGGTAATATAATTCAATTTGCTATATGTAGATAAACACGGTTATGTGTGTATTATTATTATGTGTGGGTATGTACCTACCTATAATAAATTGAACTCTACTAGACACCTATCTAGACAAGTTTGGTAAAGTCCGACGCATTTCATATTTTATCAGTTCAATAGACAATGTTGTCGATAGAGTGCTATAATATAGGTATGTTTATTTTGGTGCAAGTCGTTGATAATTTGGTGGTACTGTTAATGCATGTGATTTCAGAATGTTACTCCTCTTACATCCGTACTGTAAATCTCATAAGTTTGTTACACTAATCATCATCAGAGTTAACTCACAGCTTAATCGTGATTACTCGATAAGCACCCTAAAGGAAATGACTGTCATTAAACATGTAGGGCTGCATACGTGCTCGTGACGTCTTCCAAATGCTGTGGAACAAAAAAGTAATGAGACCTATCGATCTCGCACTGTTGTCTTTGGGTAACTGTTCCCGAACGGAAACGAACATATGATTATACTCCAATTTAGTCCAATATATCATTTAAACTTCATCTCGATGCTATAATAAAACAAGAATCATTAGATATTTCTTACAACAGGCAACGATTACAGCGCACTTTATATACACCAATTGAATTGAGGATGCAGTAAATACATTCGTTTATGTTATTTAATATTTATGATCGCCAGGAGCATTTAATTGACTGTGCAGGGAGCTAACCCGTCTCATACATTAATCCAATCAAAATATGGTAATGCCCGGCAGGAGTCGTCCGGGACGCGTTGCAGAATCAATTTGCTTCCGCGAAATTTATGGCCATGTTCCTCCAATTAACTGGCAATTCGGTGGCTTCGATTATTTCGCATAAATGTGCGGGCGACTCCCGCATCCGGTGATTAGGGCTGGCACATAATTTGTGATGCGCCCGCGCCGGCCTACGCCCGCTCGATTGTTGTTAGATAAAAAATGCAAGGGCTCACCGTGCGCGGTTCTGCGCGGTTCCCTCGCTCGTTGTTTGTTTTTACTTCTGCGTTTTGCACCTGCCTCGACGTTTTGTTTTTCATGCGGGTACCCGACGGTGTTTTTAAATGAGATATTTGGACTCGTAATTTTCGGTTTTATTTCTCTTTTGCGCGGGCCCGATCACTTCCTCTCTATATTTTATGTGGCCATTTTTAAACCTGTCATGCTTCTTCATTGAATATGGAAAAGAACATGAACCGATAAAAATATACATCTATTGCATTTTTACAGCGTTCCGAGAGATCGCTAAGTTTATGTCGGAAATAAAGTAGGAATTTATGGCGGGCACGACGGGCCGGAATGTTAGACGTAACAAAAACCAATAGTGGTAATTTATCGACTAACCGGTGAAATTCGTTTGTTGCAGAGTCGGGCGGCGTCGTCGGGCGCGTGCCGGCCACCGGATGCGCCAGCGGCGGCATAATGTGGCTGCTTGATGAGCCCAATCAGCCGTACGAAGGTGAGCACATTGCGCGGTTCTAATGCGCTTCATACATACTCATGAGACCTGTCCGCGGCCCGGCGCCCGAGCGCATCAATCATTCTCTTTCTCTACATTGTATAAAGTACTTTTGTCAGACGGTCCGCTAACGACGTCAATAAAGAAAAACTTATTGATCTGAAAAACGTTTTAAACGTGCCATGCATCTGTCGTGTTTCAGACTGCGAGCAGCTGCTATGTTTCCGGTACTACAACGGCGAGGAGGAGGAGATGGCGGCGGAGGCGCCGGCGCTGCCCGCGCGGCTCCGGGCCGAGCTGCGCAAGCTGCCCCTTCGGTTGAAGGAGGGCGTCTCGCGCAAGCGCGGCGGCGAGCGCCAGCCGCCCTTCTCCTACCACAACGAGAGCTTCGAAATCGGGTCCGAACGCCCGGAACCCACAGAAGTCGCCCGCCTCAGCGACACCGTCAACAAATGCTCAATTAGCGCCCTAGAAAGCAACGGGAATGAGCCGAATCTCGAACAAAAATGTGATCCTAGCAAATTTGTAAATAGTAATTTAAGTAAAGAATCTCAATCTGTAAATAATGAATCTCGGGCTGCAGAAGCGCCGACGTCGTCGGGGGTGAAGAAAAAGTGTCCTCCGCCGGTGGACACGGGCGGCGGGCAGGCGCTCGGCGTCAAGAAGAAGTCCAAGATGAACGGCTTCGAGTCGCCCACCTCGCCCGGCACGGAGTACTACAAAATATGGTCGCCAAAGAATCCTTGTAAGATAATGAAGTTCGTTTACGACGTGGAGGGGGGGAAAGTTCCAGTGGAAGCGGAGAAGTCTCCCGGGCCGCCGCTGCCGCCGCGCGCGGCGCACAAGCCGCTCGAGCGGGCGCGCGCCCTCTCCCCGCCGCCGCACCCGCCGCACGTGCCGCGCCATAGGAAACCTAAGAAACTCACTAAACCCGAAGACGCCTTCACCTTTGAACTGATCGACACGGACGAGCAGTTCTTCACGGATAACCACATCTCCAACTCCGCCGCTCTCCAGGGTGGAATAAACGACTTCAAACCCGGCGAGTTCTACACCGGCAACCAGGTTGCTATGTCTTCAACTGCGAGCTTTTGGCGGGGCGGACAAAATGTCGCCCCGCTGGCCACGCCCGAAACCGACGGCAGCTTATGCGAATCCACTATATCCTCTATGAAATTATCTAGGTTAGTCGATGACAAGAAATCGAAAGACGTACCTGACGGTTCCCCTAGCGTAAGTAGGAATAAAATATTATTTATTAAAGATATCGGGCCGGACAACTATATCACGACGACGTTCGCGAGAAAAGATAAGGCCCCGACTGATACAGTAGACAGCGCGAATCTCACGCCAAACCACGCCAAATCAGAAGAGAAGGCGCAGCATACGTTTTTAAACGACATTAGCAATCACTCGGAGTTCGAGGATGATAATAGGAACCAAATCGAGGAGAAAGAAATCACGACTCTGAAAAGTCACAAGCCTTTGACGAGGCAGAATTCGGGACGAGCCAACACGCCCACTATGATGACTGCCTTCTTAAACTCCCACACGTCCCACGTCGAAACGACGAGTAGAGAACACCCAGATAACGGCAGTTCGAACGCTCCTAGTTCATGTAATTCCTCACCCTCGACGTCTCCGGTCGAAGACGGCAACAAAACGCTCCCCAGCGTGGGCACGATGATAATGAACAGGAAGTACTCCTGCGAGAGCTCGACGCCGAAGCATTCTAGTTTGCCGCGGCATCTGCTGAAGAACCTCGGCTGCGAGGGCACACCGAAGCACTCGCCCACTAACAGTGGTCTGAAGGGGACGGACAGCCCTGTTCGGCCACATCCTAGAGTTTTGACCCGAGTGGCCGCTCTAGCGGGCGCGGCGCCGCAGTGTCCGCCGACGCCGACGCACCACGCGCGCCGGCCGCGGCCCGCGCCGCCGTCCGACCTCACGCCCCCTCCGGTACAAAACTCTGAAAACTTCGAGATGGTCGAGTTCTCGAACGAGCTCCGGACGACGGAGATCAGATCTCCGAACATGGAGTTCGCGAACAGCAACCACTTCACCATCGTGCACGCCGGGCCCCCGGAGCACGTGGTGCTGCGGCGGCCGCGGGAGGAGGGCGACGACCCCGAGGGCGCGGCCTCGCCGACGCCTCTGAGGCACATGGCGGGCATACGGCTGCCCTCCATCCCTGAGAGGGCTTCGAGGCAGATGGCGCTGACTGGAGATTTTCCTGCCAATATGATTGGCGGGATCATCGAGTGCGAGGAACCTCTACCAGCAGGTAGTAAATACAACTATGTAGGTATCTCTTGTCCGAAATCTCTCCCGTAGGGTTGAAAATTGTAATTGCTATTCATACAGTACGGATATTAGTCATATGAGCTTGTTGATTGGTATTAATGAACGCGTAAGATCCGATTATTAGTCTATTAATTTTAAAGGAATAGAGCAGATGCCCCTGTCACTACGAACTTTCTCCGCAATATATGTAGCTAGAAGCCTACCTTTCCTTCCGTTGTTTTTGATTCTTCGACGTCAATGGCATAGCTTGGCCTAGACCAGGGACGGTGAACTAATAGCATATTGTTTATTTTTTACAAGCTTCCCCAATTTTGTCTGACGATGTTAGGATCTTGGAAACAGGTTATATGTACTTGTTTTGTTGTGTATTTCACATCATACGACTTGTATGTTTCCTTTGGTTTTCCAGGCTGGGAGGCTCGCATGGACAGCCACGGGCGCGTGTTCTACATCGACCACATCACCCGCACGACCACGTGGCAGCGGCCCGGCGCCAACGGCTCCAGCCCGCGGTCTCCGGCGCCTGAAGTGCAGCGGAGGCAGCTGGATAGAAGGTAAAGGAAGGAAGGACGTCTCGCTTTGACAATAAATTAAAAAAACACTTTTTCACACTGCTACCGTAATGCTACCGTAATACATACCTTGTACCTAAACTAGAGATTCCACAAAGATCCCACAGTCAAACCAGCTACTGGTTTTGTGGGACAATGTATCTAGATTTAAGAAAATTGTAAAGTTCCTAATAAATAAATAAATAATAAAAAAAAAACTACATTAGTACTAGTAGACGCCAGGAAAGAAGGGCTTGTCGGGTGAGTAGGTATAGATAGTGATAGCTGGCAAGCCCTTTTCACGGCTAGGTATGCTTTTATATGTAGTGCTTTTCCCACACATATGCAATAAAATAAAAAATACACTAGTCAATAAAATATAATTGAACTGTTTAGCTTGTTCATGAATACCGACCTCATGTTTAAAAAAAACTTACTTAGGCTTAAACTATAGATACAAAGATATCAAAGCTCAAAGAAAAATTGAAATGAGTTAACTGGGGGACGAGACCGGGAATCGAACCCGGTACCTCTGGATTGTCGGTCCAGTGGGTTAACCACTTCGTTACCCTACCTCCAACCAACCTCTCGAATGTTTCCCTTATGCTTCGTGTGTCGATCTTTGCATTGTTTATTTGACAGGTTTTTACACCTTAGCGACCTCTATGTGAATACGTTAATATTCACATCTTACCGCACTACTTTACAGCGGTGAACGAGCAAGCGAGAGAGGGCGCTGTTAGTTTTATAAATTTAAGAAACGTGTAATGTCTCATTTTTTATGTGGGTACACACCACAATTTTTATATTACAGTATTGATACAAAGATATGAAGATAAAGATAACTATAGATTGTGGTGTGTACCCACATTAAAAAAATGAGACAATACATCCATACTAATATTATAAATGCGAAAGTGTGTCTGTCTGTCTGTCTGTCTGTCTGTTACCTCTTCACGCTTAAACCGCTGAATCGATTTTGATGAAATTTGACATGGAGATAGCTTAAGATCCGAGGAAGGACATAGGATAGTTTTCATCCTGGAAATTATCCCTAAAAAGATTGAAAAGTGAGTAAGCAATTCATGATGACATTGATGACCCTGTAGAAAATGTAATGATAAACCCAAAAGCACAATTGCTCTTACATTTGCTTAGGCGCTCTTTTATTAATTAAGGTGATTAGGTGGATATCTATCGTGTTGTACGAGGTTGGTTCCACACTTCCTAGTTCCACGCGGACGTAGTCGTGGGCAAAAGCTAGTGTTTCATAAATTTACTTAGGCTTAGCTTAAATTTTGTATGAAACTTCTTCACAGTTCTCTCGAGTTGTTCCGCCCGCAACGTGTTACTTCGAAGTCTGTTATAACGCACGTTATGAAGACATTTCATTACATCTTTAAGAAAATTATATTGATCTACGTATCTACTTGCATGCCATAGCGGCTTTAGAGGGTGGCCATGTTTACATGTTTGATAACACATTCAACACCAGGAGCCCGCCCCGTGGGCACTGTGCTCGTAGCCAGTCTTCGCTACATAAGCATTTCCCCATGTTATCGGCTACGCGCTACGAAATCCTCGGTTGCGAAAGAGTTAAGCATAGACGGAAGTGACCTCAAGGCGGTATGCATTACGCACTGATTTTCCGTGTTGAGCTTTTTCTTGTGTAATTTTGGCTTGATGTTTAGAGCCTGGCCAGATGGAGCGTTTTACTCGAGGTACTAGAGCTATTGCACCCCGTCCAGATGCTCTCGCGCGTTTCAAACCTCGCGCGTAAAACGCGTGCAATACGCCGGACTCTCGACTCGCTCGTTTTACGCGCGAGCGCCGCGCGAGTCGAGATACTCTGGCGCCATTGGAGCGTTCAGTAGTATTCGCGAGTCAGTAGCGAGTGCACGTATTTTGTCCGCCGCACATCGCGCGTAGTAAGAGCCTGTTCAGATGGAGCGTTTTACGCGCGAGGGCACGCGTAAAACGCGGCATCTGGATAAAACATGAAATTGAAGCGCGCGAGTGCCCTCGCGCGTAAAACGCTCCATCTGGACAGGCTCTAAGTGTTGACTGTCGGTTCGGCAGATACCAGTCCATCCGGCGCACGATGACGCGCGGCCAGCTGGAGAGCGAGCGGCAGTCGCCGCCGCCGGCCGCGCTCGCCGGCCCGTCGCGGCCGCCGCCCGCCGCCGCGCCGCACCCCGCCGCCGACTTCCTGGCCCGACCCGACTTCTACTCCATCCTGCACATGAACCAGGTACGGGCACATCATATCGATGTTACTGTAGATGTATATCGTTGCTACTCTTGTGCCGGAGATAACCCCTTATAAGTACTCCAAACGGCATAGGCCGATGCCCGCTTTCCCGCTTTACACTCTCAGCACGTACTTAGTTCCACAGTCTACGAGGATGACTCCGTTTTTTTTTACTGTTAAATGGTGCCCTTATTTATGGAGCGCCCAGCGGCCCCTGCATACTTTAAGGCGGCACTGCTGGGAATCCGATAAAGATGACTATAAGTATAGACCTCGCGTAACATCAATCTGTCTCACCTATAAGTCCACTTTGGGTCACAGTTACGATATTGTGATGACAAATTATCGTGAGCAATTTCTTCTTCAATCTGTCCCTCATTTTACTGAGGATCGTGGTAACTGGAATCTCTCGATCGGACAATCTGGCTCCATCGATTCCGGTCCGAAGTAGCTGTCACCACCTGGTAGAATTTTGATGAGAAGGTCGCCTATTTCACTTGCTCAGTTAGACCGTCGTATTGGTGACCTTCCAATTGTTCTTCTGCCCTCGGTGTTGCTAATAATAACCAGCTTATCAAGGTTGCCATCTCCTCTTCGCATTACGTGGCGACGAGGAAAGTATGTGTTGCTGACATGTGGTGGACGGGCGATTCGTAATTCCGAGTTGGGATAGATAGATACATTTGTGCGTTTGGCTGCAATTTTTAATCCAAATGATATCTCTGTCTGTTCCAGGAAGCGTCTTCCCTCTACAACTGCAACTCCACGCTCAAGCACATGATCTCCAAGATCCGCCGGGACACGAGCTCCTTCGAGCGCTACCAGCACAACCGGGACCTGGTGGCGCTCGTCAATATGTTCAGCGACGCCGGCCGCGACCTGCCGCTGGGCTGGGACACCAAGCTGGACCGGGACGGGAAGGTTAGGATTGCTGTTGTTTATAAGTCCGCCGGGACACGAGCTCCTTCGAGCGCTACCAGCACAACCGGGACCTGGTGGCGCTCGTCAATATGTTCAGCGACGCCGGCCGCGACCTGCCGCTGGGCTGGGACACCAAGCTGGACCGGGACGGGAAGGTTAGGATTGCTGTTGTTTATAAGTCCGCCGGGACACGAGCTCCTTCGAGCGCTACCAGCACAACCGGGACCTGGTGGCGCTCGTCAATATGTTCAGCGACGCCGGCCGCGACCTGCCGCTGGGCTGGGACACCAAGCTGGACCGGGACGGGAAGGTTAGGATTGCTGTTGTTTATAAGTCCGCCGGGACACGAGCTCCTTCGAGCGCTACCAGCACAACCGGGACCTGGTGGCGCTCGTCAATATGTTCAGCGACGCCGGCCGCGACCTGCCGCTGGGCTGGGACACCAAGCTGGACCGGGACGGGAAGGTTAGGATTGCTGTTGTTTATAAGTCCGCCGGGACACGAGCTCCTTCGAGCGCTACCAGCACAACCGGGACCTGGTGGCGCTCGTCAATATGTTCAGCGACGCCGGCCGCGACCTGCCGCTGGGCTGGGACACCAAGCTGGACCGGGACGGGAAGGTTAGGATTGCTGTTGTTTATAAGTCCGCCGGGACACGAGCTCCTTCGAGCGCTACCAGCACAACCGGGACCTGGTGGCGCTCGTCAACATGTTCAGCGACGCCGGCCGCGACCTGCCGCTGGGCTGGGACACCAAGCTGGACCGGGACGGGAAGGTTAGGATTGCTGTTGTTTATAAGTCCGCCGGGACACGAGCTCCTTCGAGCGCTACCAGCACAACCGGGACCTGGTGGCGCTCGTCAATATGTTCAGCGACGCCGGCCGCGACCTGCCGCTGGGCTGGGACACCAAGCTGGACCGGGACGGGAAGGTTAGGATTGCTGTTGTTTATAAGTCCGCCGGGACACGAGCTCCTTCGAGCGCTACCAGCACAACCGGGACCTGGTGGCGCTCGTCAATATGTTCAGCGACGCCGGCCGCGACCTGCCGCTGGGCTGGGACACCAAGCTGGACCGGGACGGGAAGGTTAGGATTGCTGTTGTTTATAAGTCCGCCGGGACACGAGCTCCTTCGAGCGCTACCAGCACAACCGGGACCTGGTGGCGCTCGTCAATATGTTCAGCGACGCCGGCCGCGACCTGCCGCTGGGCTGGGACACCAAGCTGGACCGGGACGGGAAGGTTAGGATTGCTGTTGTTTATAAGTCCGCCGGGACACGAGCTCCTTCGAGCGCTACCAGCACAACCGGGACCTGGTGGCGCTCGTCAATATGTTCAGCGACGCCGGCCGCGACCTGCCGCTGGGCTGGGACACCAAGCTGGACCGGGACGGGAAGGTTAGGATTGCTGTTGTTTATAAGTCCGCCGGGACACGAGCTCCTTCGAGCGCTACCAGCACAACCGGGACCTGGTGGCGCTCGTCAATATGTTCAGCGACGCCGGCCGCGACCTGCCGCTGGGCTGGGACACCAAGCTGGACCGGGACGGGAAGGTTAGGATTGCTGTTGTTTATAAGTCCGCCGGGACACGAGCTCCTTCGAGCGCTACCAGCACAACCGGGACCTGGTGGCGCTCGTCAATATGTTCAGCGACGCCGGCCGCGACCTGCCGCTGGGCTGGGACACCAAGCTGGACCGGGACGGGAAGGTTAGGATTGCTGTTGTTTATAAGTCCGCCGGGACACGAGCTCCTTCGAGCGCTACCAGCACAACCGGGACCTGGTGGCGCTCGTCAATATGTTCAGCGACGCCGGCCGCGACCTGCCGCTGGGCTGGGACACCAAGCTGGACCGGGACGGGAAGGTTAGGATTGCTGTTGTTTATAAGTCCGCCGGGACACGAGCTCCTTCGAGCGCTACCAGCACAACCGGGACCTGGTGGCGCTCGTCAACATGTTCAGCGACGCCGGCCGCGACCTGCCGCTGGGCTGGGACACCAAGCTGGACCGGGACGGGAAGGTTAGGATTGCTTTTGCTTTGTTTATAACATTTGTTAACGACGTAAAGTGGTGCTTAACACTTTCGACACCAACAACCGGGATGCCAGGCGCTCGTACACTTTGTTTGGGCCAACCCGGTAGCCGGGGTTGATGCTATAAAAGTCGGCTCGGCCGGTTTCAGGGATATGTCTTACTTTTTTGTCTGGTTGCAAAAGTGTTAAGCGTATTCATCAAGTTCCCACTGATCAGTGAAAATATCGTTGATGGATTTTTAAGGTCCACAGAGTTTTCTTAATCCTGTTTAAGGGCTCCGTGTGTCTTGAGCCGGAACTGGAAGTAATTGCGAAAACTATGGAGAATAATGGAGTATATTAGATTGCATTGAAACGTTGAGTGGAAGAAACTTTGGTCGTAAATACATATTAACATTACTAACAATATTGTAATGTCGAGTCGGGGAATAGTGCAATACTTATTTTAAGACTTTTATAGCCGCAGTTGATCTTAGGTATGAACAAAATTTGTGGCCTTATTTTCGGCTCGATCGAGATGAATTAACCGATATATAAGAATAATATGTGTTTTAGGTAGTTATTTGTTTGACAGTAACAATTGCAACATCTCGTTGAAAGTATACCACACCTCTAGCACAATAGGCCGCAATTCTTTTTCGCTAGAAATTCGACCTATCCCTTTCTTCGCTGTACTGCGAGAGAGTGACGGGCGAGGCCACGTCGCGCGACAGGAGTCGCGAAGCGTAGTCGTGCTAACCTTCCGGCCCCGCTTACTAACGTGTGCCCCTAGCCAGTGGCGGATTATCCCTAAGGCAAAGTAGGCACGTGCCTAAGGCCGCAAGGCCGCAAAGGGGTGCAAAGGGCCGCAAAGGAGCGGAAAGGGCCGCAAAGGGGCGCCGGTAAGGGTTTTGCCTAGGGCGCTCTCTACCCTTAATCCGTCACTGCTCCTAGCGTTTCTTCGTGGACCACGTGATGCGGCGCACCACGTTCATGGACCCGCGGCTGCCGCGCGCCGCGCAGACCGGCCCCTTCTCGCCGCTGCTGCCGACGCGCCGCCGCCCGCTCGTCGTCGAACAGGTCAATGCGTTGCTAGTGCCGCCGGTTGACGCTAGGTGGCGGTGTTGTTAACGTGACATTTCATACTAACGGAAAAAATTGGATTCAAATTGCAATTATCTTTAATTTATTATTGATTAGCGATATTTAAGCTTTGAGAATTGACAAAACGTACGTATATGTTTCAAGCGTGTTCTTATGAAGTTATCAATTAATATTAATAACAAGTTTAATCTCACGTTTCCAATATTTCCGTCTGATGCTAGCCAGAACTTTAGCTGTCGTTTTTAAATAATACTTGTATACTGTTTTGTTCATTATGATCACAAAACTTGTGAAACTGGGACATCACTTGAACAAAATTTATCGAATTCTACCTATTAGTAATATTATTTTGTTAACCGACTTCAAAAAAGGAGAAGGCTCTCAATTCGAACTAAATTTTTTTAAAGTATCATTATATTACTAATAGAACTCATACTCAATCCCAAGTAATATTCTAGTAAATATCTGTGGTATCTTTTTACACTTTACAAAACTCTCTATAAGACGTTAACAAAAGATAATGTATACAAGTATTATTATTTCGTTTGACGATACATTGCTTTGAGTGAGCTGTCGACGTGAAAATTATTTTGACTGGTTTCTGAAGTTACTTAGCATTATTAGTTAAGAGTAAATACAATGTGTACTACCAAATATACCTCTGCAAAGAAGGTGCCGCCAATCAGAGCTTCACGTTATTATTACGTAAAATTTACATCTACAGTTCTGCCATTTTTGCCAGTGTAGTTCGTGCAAGTTCCCTATAGTGAAAATCTAACAGTCTTATACTAGTAGCCTGCTAACACCCAGTGACTATAATCAACTGGTACTTCCAAAAATTAATCGAATACTAATCGACGTTCGTATCGTAAATCATGGCTTACTCGGTAGCATGGCGGCTGTAACCGACATCGTGTTGCTAGGCTGTAGGCAGCGCACTGCCCCAGCGCCTAGCGTGTGTGTGCTGGCGTGCACGGCCACTCGAACCAGCAGACGTGTATAGTTACCGGAAAACTTTGAGAACAAAAATGGCGGATATGCGCATGCACATTTGTACGTAAATCGGCTACTGCGCAGTCAAGGTTATGCTCAAGAAGTTTGCCGGCTACTGTACCTAGCTTGACAACGTCGTCTTGAGATCAGTCTGGTAGTGTATGTCATCTAACTGGAATGTAGATCGTGTGGACTAATCGACATTACAAACTAATATCATAGTATCGCATAATCCCGACAGCTGGCGTCTCTGGTCATCATAGTAAGTTTAAATGGCTAAGTAATAACCGAAGTTTATGTAGTCGAATGATTGGCCCTTACTTCGAACGCATAAGCGATGGTTACACACTTCAGAAACCTGTCAAACAGCCGATAGATTCGTTTCCCAGTTTGTTTTCCTTGGTTGCTTTTTTCTCTTGTAAATAAGTCATATAAATAACATTATTAAAGCTTTATCAACTGCATTATGACATTTTCAGAAAAAAAGCAGTGTACAGTGTAAATAACGCTATCCTAACGTGAAATAGTGCAAGTAATATGAATAGCTACTGCACACATCCATGAGAAAGAATCATTTAAAGGCTACTAACTTTTTAACTCATTGCAATACATATGTATACAGTTAATTTGGATACCGCTGAGAGCAATTTTGTTTTAAAGACTAAAACATCCTTCATATCAACCAGAAAATAAGATTAAAAATTGTGTTTTGTTCGAAATGTCATAAAGCAGTTTGTTGTTTGAAGTATCATGTGAATTCAACGGCTAATTCTCTTTAAAGCTTGACATGAAATACTATTGCACCGGAATCGGGCCGACTCTGGTACGTTGT
Source organism: Apotomis capreana (assembly GCA_947623375.1). NCBI lineage: Eukaryota > Metazoa > Arthropoda > Insecta > Lepidoptera > Tortricidae > Apotomis > Apotomis capreana. The sequence continues at coordinate 23,896,595 of OX392506.1, forward strand.
TGGAATTTCATCTTTGGTTACCCGCTACGTGTCACCCTTTACTGTTCCCGCACAACAATTGCGTATCGTTAATTATGTTTTTTTTTTCGAAAATCTTGATGTTTCACTATAATGATTTTCTCAATTTTTTAAGTAAATACAATGATAGAAACAGTAATAGTAAGAGTATGTGATAAAATGTGAACTGACACTTATAATTCATTACATACTCTATGTTATAATGAAAGTTGTGTGGGAATACCATTGTTTGTGATAGATTATGTTATCTGCACGTTTGTTGACTTGGAACTAGATTGTTTTTGGTTTTCAGTTTTCAGAATGTTTCTTGGCATGAGTTCTGTGTGGTTTTTTTTCAGTGTGTTTTGTTTTATGGGTTCTCTTTTCAGCTATGCTTCTAATCCCTAATCATCCTGTATTTCTGTGTTTACATTTTAGGAAAAACCCCTCAATATCAGGGCATTTAGCATGTCTCCCACCCCCTTTAATCGTGACAAACACGGTTGACATTTTCCTCATTTAACATGTATTTAATTTTTTATTATTTATTGGAACAATTCATCATTAATTTAATGGCAAAAGTTGCTGATCAATATATGAAATTATCATTAGAATAAAATGTTAAAACATACTAAATTAATCTAATTGCAACTTTTCGAGTTTCGCTCACTGAACACATAAAACGTGCATATCCTCGTCTATTGAACTAAAGCAACTTTTGCCGGATGATGCATAAGCTAAGTTTCGTCCAGTCCAGATAAGATAGTTTTAAACGTTTAGTTTCTGTGAATGTCACATATTAAAATAAATCGTCTATTATCAATTTATGATTTTATAAATGTCCTTTTTGTAAGGAAAGGGACTGTATTACAAATAGTTATCTTAAATAGCTCGAAAGTATGTAATTCTAATCTTTTCTGTACGATGACATCTAAGTCAAGTGTCATCGTCAGCCCGCAGTAGCAACACCATTGGCAAATATTCTGGATCTCATTTGATTAGTTACTTTGAGAGAGGATGGACCATTTTGAAATAATTTTCCCAGTGATGAATTTTCGTAGTAATGTAAGTAATTTAAATTTTTCTTGCGTTTGTCAGTAAAAATATATTGCGTTTATCGTCCCAAATATACCGTATAAATAAAAAGTCCCACATAAAAACATATATTGTATACTGGGTACTTTATAAATGTATATCGATCTCATATCATAAGAAACTCAGAGAGGACGTTACATATGTTGGCGTTTGTAATAAAATTTCTTAATCATACTTTGATCCTTATGCCATTAAAAGTTAAAAAAAAATCACACTGTGTATATTATGAATGTATAAGACGTGTAACAAGTTTGTTGACGGCAGGCGCCGACGCCGCCGCCGCGGCCGCCGCTGTCGGCCGGCGACGCGCACGCGCGCACCATGCACGAGATACCCGTCGCTTATAACGACAAGGTAACATTCATTATTATATTCATTACATCGGAATATGCCCACGGAATTGACAACATTTCATTTTTTTATACTACAATTTTATCACTTTAATGTATTCCGCTTAAAAAGAGGACTTAATTACTGTTTTTATATTTTTCCTGAGATTACTTATTTTATTAATTTATTAAAATTCTAAAATTTTGTAGCTCAAGTCAAGTGTCTATAATAATAAAAAAATTGGGCAAGTGCGAGTCCGACTCGCGCATGAAGGGTTCCGTACCATAATCTATAACAAGTTTGTTGTATGGGAGCCCCCGTTAAATATTTATTTTATTTTATTTTTAGTATTTGTTCTTATAGCGGCAATAGAAATACATCATCTGTGAAAATTTCAACTGTCTAGTTGATCACTGTTCTTGAGATACAGCCTGGTGACAGACGGACGGATGGACGGACGGACAGCGAAGTCTCAGTAATAGGGTCCCGTTTTTACCCTTTGAGTACGGAACCCTAAAAAACGAATGACGTTAAGCTTGACATTATTGGCAGCTTATTTTTTTCGCGGATAGGTCGAAGACTACAACTCTATGCAAGCATAGTTGTCGCAGGTTACACCTGTAAGAAATATGAAATGTTGTGTGCAATCCTGGTATATAAGTAACCGTTGCACGTTGGGTCCAATATTATTTAGCGGTCTGATGAATTTAGGCTGCCTGTTCACAGGAGCAGATGAGAGATGATTCCTCAATTTAAATGCACTTATTTTAGGTTTCACAAAAACGCAGCCTGATTAGTTCATTTTCTCCGCTGAGCTTCTGTGAACAGGCAACCTTAAACTGCGAAAGTGACGTCAGGGGCCTTTCGCGACACTTTTACGACTGGGACAACGTATTCCTGAAATAAGTAATACGCCACTTGTTTCATAAGCAATCTGCACCTGGTTGTAATGGGAGTTAAGGCTGGAATTAAAACTGGCGTAATACACCATTTTTATTTTCGACACAAATGTATAAAACGACAGGAAACACGGATCTCGATCTGCGAATATGTTTCAAGGAGTTAGCATCTGCTCATATCTATTATGGAACACCTCACGTGTCATAGGTCAAGCTTTTCAATAACTGCAACATAATAGAGTTGCATTTGCATTACAAAACCAAACAAACCAAATATTGAGATCCTATTATTATTTGCTATTATCGTATCAGCCAAATGACGTCCAATGCGGGACAAAGGCCTCTCAAAGCTTCCCACCCTTATCCAACGATTTCTCGCGATCATGATTAGAATGTCGATTAGATCGTATACGTGTATAATAGTAGCTTATGAAACTGTCACATAATGAGAGGTCTTAAGCCACGTGTGGGTTTATGAAACCAGATGAGATTCATATTAGGATCACACAAGTGTTTTAAGGCGTAATTATGTACAGTACTTTATCTACACACATATTCATCATCTCATTATATATTTTATTTTATGTACATATTAAGTACTCAGTACTACTAGTAACTCCTGAAATGAATGGCAGCGACGGCGGCCCACGTGGGGTCACCATAACATCATCACATATAGTAATGCTCTATGAAATACGAGGGGCGTCTGAAAAGTTCTAAGCCTAAGGTATTTCGAGGTTATATATGCGTTTATGATACTAGAAAGGCCATTTAAAAACAAATTATTAAAAAATAACATGTCACGTTTTTATTATTCTGTTTCGAGATATTCAACGGAAAAGTACATCATGTGTGAATTACCAACAAATATTACGAAAATTGAGCACCGTGCTGTAATTAAATTCCTTACAAAAAGTGACAAATCACCGCAGTGTATTTTTGAGGAAATGGCTATTATTTATGGTGATTCTGGGCCTTCTTATGCCACAGTCAAAAAGTGGAGTCGCTTATTTAAACTCGGACGGGAATCGATCGAAGACGACCCCCGCTCAGGGCGGCCAATATCGGTAGTGACCGAAGAAAACGTAGCAAAAGTCAAAAAGCTGGTATTAGAAGATAGAAGAATTAAGGTTTGGCAAATAGCTGAGGTCTTAGGTATTAGTAAAGAAAGAGTCGGAGAAATTTTACATGAACATTTGTACATGAGTAAAGTCAGTGCTCGTTGGGTACCGAAAATGCTAACGGCCTTCGATAAAGTACGTCGTGTGGAAACTTCTCGGGCGTTTTTAGAATTGTGCGAAGATGATTTAGATAAAGTTTGTTCCCGAATAGTAACTGTTGATGAAACATGGATCAGACAGTATGATCCGGAGTGTAAGTCTGAGTCGATGCAGTGGATTGAAAAGGGTGAAAGGCCGCCGAAGAAATTTAAAGTGCAAAAGTCGGCCTCTAAGTTAATGGCTACGGTATTTTGGGATTGTGATGGCATTCTTTTAATCGATTATTTAGAAAAAGGCTCTACGATAAACGGAACTTATTATGCAAATCTAATAAGACAGGTGCGACAAGCCATAGTTGAGAAAAGGCGGGGTAAACTAAGGAAAGGCATTTTGTTTTTGCAAGACAACGCACCCGTTCACACCGCTAATGTTGCGAGGCGTGCTCTGAAGGAAGTTGGTTTTGACGAAATTGACCACCCACCCTACAGCCCAGATCTAGCCCCAAGCGATTATTTTCTATTCAATAATTTGAAGAAAGAGTTGAGGGGAAAGCGATTTAGAAGTGACGAAGAGATGAAGGCGGCTGTACAGGAGCATTTTGAAGGGCAAAATGAAGATTATTTTTTTAATGGCCTAAAAGCACTGTATAAAAAATGTAAAAAATGCATTGATTTAGGAGGAGACTATATTGAAAAATAAACACGAGTTCATTTGTGTAAATGGTTTTTTTCTATCTTAGGCTTAGAACTTTTCAGACGCCCCTCGTAACATCACTGATGACGCTCCTCCATGCCCACCGTCGTCGCTGCAATTGACATTTAACTATATGGGTGTATAGATAAAACGCGTTATTTTGTCACCCAGGTGGTGGCGTTCCTCCGGCAACCGAACATCATGTCGATCCTTCGAGAACGTTGCGGAGGCTCCGGCAGCGCGCTGCGGGACAAGGTGAACGCGGTGCGGGTGGAGGGCGCGCCAGCCCTCAACCGGTACCAGAACGACGTGCAGCTCACCTGCATGCTAAGGTAATCATAATAATCATAATCATAATTTATTAATAATATAAAATTACATGTCAAGTATGTACAATATTATTGTATAATAATCAATTCTTCAACGATTAAATAGTTCCTTGTGATCGTAGAACGTCTGCTCGAGAAGCCAGTTTTTGAGTTTTAATTTAAATATGGATGCACTTTGTGCAGTAACAATGTCCCTTGGGAGGTGGTTGTACACTTTGCGACCCATGATGTGTGCAAGTTTATTAGACTTCGCGAGTCTATGGGGCACGGGGGGTAACTTTCCGACGCGAGCGCTGCGGGTCTCATATCTTCGCGGGGTGTTATCCTTAGGATTTGCATCCACCTCCTCTCGTGCGATTACTGCCACCTGCAGAATCAACAGCGATGGCAGTGTCAGGATACCAAGTGATTGAAAAAGTGGTCGCGCAGAGTTGGTTTGAGGAACGCGCGCTATCGCACGTACGGCACGTTTCTGGAGGCGAAAGGCCCTCTCCCAATCGGCGGCTCCCGCCCACAGCTCGATCCCGTACTGCAGGTGCGCGTGCACTGATGCAAAGTAGCATGCTCGGACCATATCTGCTGGTAATATCCGCGCTAGACGTTTTAGGGCGAAACATGCGGTTGCCAGTTTGTTGCACATTTTATCGATATGACCGCTCCAGGTGAGGCCTCTGTCTAGCTCAAAACCGAGAAATGTTGAGCTAGCGACCTGATTGATAGTTGTTCCATTGGCCATTACCGCTAGTGGCGTCATTTGCCGTCCAGAGAGGTCAAAGCTGATGTGGTGTGTTTTGGAGGTGTTTAAAATGAGGCCATTAATTTTAAACCAGTTCGATACTGATGTGGCGGTCGAGTTTAGTTTTTTTTTCGAGCTCTTCATGTGTCGGGGCACACACGACAATTGCCACATCATCGGCATACATGAACGTCTCGCCATCACTGATCGCTTCCGGGAGATCGTTCAACAATAGAGAGAACAGGATGTTGGAAACGGAGGATCCCTGTGCGACACCCATACAGGAAGTTACGGCGTCAGATCGAACCCGACCGCCATCAGCAACTACAACCTGCTTTCTGTTCCGCAATAGGTCCGCCAACAATGCCAGCGCAGGACCATCGAAGCCATAGTGACGGAGTTTTTTGGTCAGAAGTTCGTGATCTGCGACATCGAAAGCCTTTGACAAGTCGCAGCATAGGACTGCGACTTGTTGTTTGCGCTCACGGGCCTCTACTATCTGCCGAACTACGGTGCGCGCCAATGACGCAGTTGAACGGCCCTTGCGGTATGCGTATTGCCGCTCAGATAGAGCACTGGTGGAACTTAAAAAATTGGATATCCTCGAACTTAAGCCATGCTCGAATATCTTCGCTATTACTGGAATAATCGCTACAGGTCTGTACGCGTCGATGTCGTTTCTCATACCCTTGCCCTTGAATAGTGGGGAAATTCGACTTTCCTTCAGTGGATCGGGGAACACACCATCACGCAAGCACCTGTTGTAGACAAAGGCGAGTATTGGAGACAGTTCTAATGCAGCGGAGTGGACCAGCATCACGGAAATATCAAAAATATCTTTGGTTGTTTTTTTGGCTACTTTAGTAGTGATGATACGGAAAACCTCATCGGGTGTAAATGGCTCGAACCTAACGCTGCGGTCGGCGGGCGGGCGCGCGGCGAGCAGCGCAGCGAGCGCGCGCGGCATCTCGGCAGGCGCAGCGCCGCACGCGGCGGCCGCGCCGACGAACCGACAGTTCATAGCATCCGCTGCAGCTTTTTTGGATTTAAATTTGGTGCCATCTGAGTCAGTGATCACGTCCGTAAAATCCACTTGGTCGTGGCTCGTCCTGCCCTTTTCGTGATTTATTACAGACCACATTGCCCTGACAGTGTTAGTGCTGACATTGATTTTTTTGCTATAGAAATCTGCTTTTCTACTATTAAGAAGCTTAGTGTACTTATTATTCATGCTGTTTATTAAATTAACTATGTTATCGTTATCAGGAAAGCGTTTTCCGAGGTCTATAATTTCAAATAATAAAGTTTTTAAGTCGTATATGTCACTAGTTACCCACGTTTTTCTTTTTTTATTGTTAACTGTTTTGATTGGAAAGCAAATTTCAAATTTGTTTCTGAGGGTGTTCATTACAGACAATATTAGTTGTGCGGCAGAATGAGTATTCCGGTATATTACATCGGGCCAGTCTACACTCTGTAGCGCGCGCCGAAATTCATTGTAGTTTCGCGTGGAGTAAATCCTTGCGAGACGAGTGAGGGGCGTGGGCGGGGCGCGGGGTCGCACCAGCTCGGCGCGCACAGCGAGGTGGTCGCTGAGGTGCGTGACGACGGGCGCGGCGCGCAGCGCTGGGCGCTGGCCGTTCCAGTATATGTGGTCCAAGTTAGTTGAAGTTGTTGCCGTAACCCTAGTAGGAAACTTGACCACGTTTATAAAACCATGGGTAGTAAGCAAGTCATAAAGTTTTTTTAAATCTGGTCTGATATTACTCTCTGTGTCGTCTATGTTCGTGTCTCCCAAAATTATACACTCCCTCCCGACATCACTTAATTTGTCGAGCAGACGTTCCAGATAACAGAGGAAGTCATTATTACTTATTTGACAATTCGATCTATATACGCATACTACTGAAATATTAAAATCAATAAGGTCAATTGCTGATATTTCACAATATCTTTCTTCTCCTAATAAAGCTAGGTCTCTATTTTCGACCGCTCGTACGTTATTGCGTACATATAAACATGATCCACCATGTTCGTAATTTGTTCGGCAAAAACTTGATATTAACGTGAAATCGTCAAGACAAATACATTTTAATTTAGGACTATCTAACCAGTGTTCGGTCATCGCGAGTACGTCGCATTGCAGTTCATTCCGAAGTAGTAGTTCGAGCCTCTGCGTCTTGTTATCCAGTGCGCGTATGTTTTGGTGACATACGACTAAATTGCGCGGTGCATCGGGCTCGTAAATTCCGTTTAGTGCGGGTGGATTATTTGCGTTGCGAAAGCACGGCGGCCGGTGGCGCTGCGCCTGAGTGACGTCGTTGATGACCCCGCGCCCCGCGGGGGCGGATAAGAAACCACTCCGTGAATCTCACGCGCGGGGGCCACACCGTAGGCGAATTGAACGCCTCGTATAAGTCTTCCGGTATGCCGATTAGAAATGAGGCATGCTTGTCAGTATTTATCTTTCTCTTTTCCACAGTGTAGTGTAGTAGGTCACATCATGTCGATCCTTCGAGAACGTTGCGGAGGCTCCGGCAGCGCGCTGCGGGACAAGGTGAACGCGGTGCGGGTGGAGGGCGCGCCAGCCCTCAACCGGTACCAGAACGACGTGCAGCTCACCTGCATGCTAAGGTAGGTCACATCATGTCGATCCTTCGAGAACGTTGCGGAGGCTCCGGCAGCGCGCTGCGGGACAAGGTGAACGCGGTGCGGGTGGAGGGCGCGCCAGCCCTCAACCGGTACCAGAACGACGTGCAGCTCACCTGCATGCTAAGGTAGGTCACATCATGTCGATCCTTCGAGAACGTTGCGGAGGCTCCGGCAGCGCGCTGCGGGACAAGGTGAACGCGGTGCGGGTGGAGGGCGCGCCAGCCCTCAACCGGTACCAGAACGACGTGCAGCTCACCTGCATGCTAAGGTAGGTCACATCATGTCGATCCTTCGAGAACGTTGCGGAGGCTCCGGCAGCGCGCTGCGGGACAAGGTGAACGCGGTGCGGGTGGAGGGCGCGCCAGCCCTCAACCGGTACCAGAACGACGTGCAGCTCACCTGCATGCTAAGGTAGGTCACATCATGTCGATCCTTCGAGAACGTTGCGGAGGCTCCGGCAGCGCGCTGCGGGACAAGGTGAACGCGGTGCGGGTGGAGGGCGCGCCAGCCCTCAACCGGTACCAGAACGACGTGCAGCTCACCTGCATGCTAAGGTAGGTCACATCATGTAGTCTTTCAAAACCAGAAATAATTGTACATTACTGCAAACGGCGGGAAAGAAGGGCTTGGATGAGTAGGTATAGACCGTAGGAAGGCCGGATAGTGATACGAAGCCGGCAAGCAATTTTCACGGCTAATGCATGTGTAGTGCTTTTCTGAAACATATCAAATGAAATAAAAAAAATCACCACTAAAAAAAATATAATTTAGCTGTTTAGCCTAGACGCCATGTTTAAAAAAATATACTTCCCGGCCTAGGCCTTCAATTTTGTATGAAATTGCTTTACAGGTCTCTCTTACACACAAAAACCATAAGCGCGTTATGAAACAGCCGGATGTGCGCCATCTATTGACAACAGAGCGAGTCTAGTGTTTCTAGTTCTTATACAAGATGTTAGATGGCGCTAGTGGTTCCCACAGAACACTACTTAAGAAAAAAGACGTTATTTTCTTATGTCTATGTTTCAATTCAACCCCATATAGGTAAGGTGATTTGGGTAGATTAATTAGAGTTTCCCAGAGTAATCAGTTCATCACCATAGCTCGGACTAATCATCATAAAATAATAATTAAGAAATAAAAAATCAAACTACTCACAAACTTTTGACCAATTTTGAGTTGCTGTTATAAATATAATTGAAAAATATAACTAAGAATATTGTACATAAATAATACAGCTGCATCACATCTCTTTCCATTTTTATTAGCAATGAATATTCCCAATATCGAAAACCAAATTAGGAAGTTTGAAGTTAACCTATGGTGTAGCGTGGTCTATCTATGTACTGTAACTTATGGAATACCTATTAAAGTTCCCATTGTCCGTATAACAAATTAAGCTCTAGCAATAAGCTCCATTCACCGATCACACCGAAGCGTGTCGCAACAACATTAAGTGCATTGCTCTCCATCAGTCCATTCTATCACGTGATTTCTCCATAATGTGATTATTTTCCTATTATCCTTGCTATTTAGGACATTGCACTGCGCAAGCAAATTTTAACTCTTAACGTAATAATATACGGTTCAAACTGCGTGTCACTATCGGAGTTCTATATTAAGGTACAATCAGCTGCATTGAAAAGCATCTAATTTGCAATACATATCAGTATGACAGAGTTTATACCTCTCTATTCGGTCGATTGTACCTTGTCATTAGGTAATTTGGTCCAACTATTAATTTAGTTCTATACTTCAATTTTACTGTTAGTTCTCATGTTCTGATTCACATTATGATCTATTAAATATGTAGGGAAAATACCATAAATTCCTTCATAGATTTGACAAAAATAGAAGTTAGTGTCATTTACTTTGATTTGACTATTGAAAATCATCAATTTGGACTTATGACTTTTCGATATAAGTTACCGGGTATTTGTAATGTATGTCGTTGTGAATGAAGTAAACCGGGTATTAGCATAATTTTGGCAAAGTGCGTATAAATTATACAGAAGGCGGCGTCGGGTTAGTAATGAGGGAGGTATTATTTCGCGCTATTATTTTGTATGGTTAAACTACTTTCCCAACGAGTAAACCTACTTCTCTTCGCTAATTTGTTAAGTTTTCATATATTTAGTTTATTTCATTCATGCATTTATTCATTTTAATTGAAATATAGAGTACACAATACACATGTTCATTATTAAGTTTAGGCAGGCAAAGGCACACAGTGCCAAATAATGCCACATTTTTCGCCATGGACAACCTGATACAGAATTGGTTAGAACTTATCATTAGAAACCTCGGAATATACTACAATAGGTAGCTATTGTGTTTATTTTCCAACTTATTCATGTTGGTAAAGTGACGTAATTTTCGGGCAAAATAAAATCAAAGTAATCCATCTCTTCAACTTTAAGAAATATTTTGAATTATAATGTTTAAAACGTAATATTGATTGTAGCTTTATGTTTAGAAATGATTTACAACCTTCTACAGGCATTAGAAGTCAAGATATTAACTATTTTAGTTTTTTTGTTTTTATTTTTTTTCTCCCAAACGGGCAAGTAGTGGCTGATAATTTTGATATGGGAAGTACCTCTGAGTGTCCTGAACATGTGATATTAAAATGGGCGCGGTAGCTCATGGGGTCTTCAAGATACATGCCAATAAAACTTTTTGTCAGGGCTGCCAAAATAATTCGATCAAATTTTCGGTTAATTAATTTTTATGTAAACATTCATAGGAACTTTCTTTTCTACTTACTTTACAAATAATCACAACATTTTAATTTAAAAATATATAATAAAAACAAAAAATATTTTTCCGGTTTCATAAAATGTAGGTACGAAAACAACTTCTTTAATTTTACATATGCTGGTGTCCGGAAATCCCGCTCTTCCATCAATAGAATATAATAGAAAAACCAAAACAAATAATACTATAAGTATACATATTATGTATACAAATATGTCTATGTTGAAGATTAAAAAGATTCGTCACTTTTGGAGTCACTTAGAGTCAATGTTGGTGTTAAGGTTCAAAAGAGACGAACATTTTTCATGCCACGGCTGTACCAACAAGACGGCTGCCTAAACCTTATCCTCCACCGACTAGACCGCAAGATTACAGTGATTATTAACTAACATCATTAGTTGAACATTGCGGCGAACAAATTAAAAGGGCAATACATGTATCAATAAACAAATGGACAAAAAGTAAGATACAAATTTACAATAAACAACGCCATCAGCAGGATGACTAGGTACTTAAATTCTAATAAACATGCGATCATTGAGGTGTGAATATTGGAGATGAAAAAGTAAAAGAAGGTCAGAACGGCAAAATTTGTGAGTCTACATATATGTTACAAACATATTTAAGACATTTTCAGATTTCTAACATATGTAGGTAAGGATGTGTCCCTACAATCACTACATATTATAAAACAAAGCCTTTAAAACTACGCATCATATTCATTAAGATTACCACCTGTTTTTGAAAAACCTTCCCTGTGAATAAACTCGGCCGACTTAGCCGGAAATTGAATTCTAATAGATTTAGATTTAGATTTATTTATTTCATAATAACAAATTACATTATAAATTACCTATCGTAACTTAATTTACATGAATCTTGATATTATGATCGTCAATAAAAACATTAAGATAATAATCATTCAATTAAGTCAAATATACACTCATAATATAACTACAACAATAATAATAGAAACATAAAATGCAATGTCAGATAGAACAGAAATATATGTCACTATGAGTAAAAAACTAGTTTACACAACTTATAATAGATATACATATCTCCCATTGGATCGTCAGAAAAACATTAAATAACTAAATAAACAAATGTCATTTTATAATTTCATGTCCATGTACTCACTAACAGAATAAAATGGATTTTTCAATAAAAAGTTTCAATAGAATGTCTAATTTCAAAAGAGAAGACGGTTTGCCACTTACTACCGGCTTGGGAGCCGGTTTTACATCTTATCAAGGGACAAGCAAGACACAAGAGTGGAAACCCTGGGCCTCGAACGGTGTAAATTAAATTAGTGTTTAAGGAAGTATATGTAGAGAATTTGTTTAAAAGTATATCCCGGCAGTTCTTTCTTCTTAGTAAGCCTTATAGCGAACCGCTGGTAGATATTTTAAAATAAAAAAATTAATGCCCTTCTGGCACATGTATAACTGTATACTTTTTTTATATTTCAATCGTATTTTTGCAGCAATCTGTCAGATAAGAAACACTGTCAAAATTAAAAGAACCCATCATACGAAATAATGTCAAAATGTATACAGGCCATCATTTTACGAAAAGGAATTTGCAGACACATATTAATATAAGATTTATAATAGATCTATATAAGTATTTACACATTATGCATATCGTCGTCTAGTACCCATGGTACAAGCTTTACTTAGTTTGGGACTAGGTCGATTTCTGTATGATTGTCCCTTAATATTTACATATTTATTTAATGTCCAATTTAAAATACTGATTTATACACAAAGGTAATAATTTGTAAGATTCAAATTATTAATAACATTATTACTATTCAGTCAAATATTATTGACCGAAAAGTATCAACCCTAGACGATGATATTTTTATCAAAACCGAAGTTGATATTTCTTCGAGACCCCACGAGCTACCGTGCCCATTTTAATATCACATGTTCAGGACACTCAGAGGTACTTCCCATATCAAAATTATCAGCCACTACTTGCCCGTTTGGGAGAAAAAAAATAAAAACAAAAAAACTAAAATAGTTAATATCTTGACTTCTAATGCCTGTAGAAGGTTGTAAATCATTTCTAAACATAAAGCTACAATCAATATTACGTTTTAAACATTATAATTCAAAATATTTCTTAAAGTTGAAGAGATGAATTACTTTGATTTTCTTTTGCCCGAAAACTACGTCACTTTACCGACATGAATAAGTTGGAAAATAAACACAATAGCTACCTGTTGTAGTATATTCCGAGGTTTCTAATGATAAGTTCTAACCAATTCTGTACCAGGTTGCCCGTGGCGAAAAATTTGGCATTATTTGGCACTGTGAGGCACCGACAGGGTAAGCGTACCTACCATAAAAATAGAAAAGTACAGATGTATACTACTCACTCCATCTTACAATCATGTAACTAACTTAGTTATAAATCAGAACAGATTAACATCGTCGTAAAAAAAAAAAGAAATAATAATAATAATGTACTATTGATACAAAGATCAAAGTACGGCGGAAAAACCGGTAATCGTTTTATAAAAAAAATACAAATAGATATTAAATGTATAATAATAATAATAATAATAAAAAAAACCTAGTCTAAGTACAAAAATGAATAAAGGGAATAATAATATAAAAAAAATAATTACTGATTCTAACAATTGTGAGGTGCTAAACATAATGTCTGAAATTTTTGAGTGTTTTATTTTAATGCTTTTTACTTTGTCATTGACATAGTTAACGAATTGCCCTAATATCTTATTTAAGGAAGTATTAGAGCAAAATGACTCACTTCATTTCACGGTGACGAATGTATGGTAGGCATCATCGTCGTCGGCACCAAACGCGGTGTCAGCAATCGGGAGTAAACAGGATAATTAAAATAAATAGAATAAGGAAATGTATTTATCCCAAGCCACAATCTTGTGGTCATCCCGTCCCATGCTGTTTAGGCGTGTTCCTTATAACAATACGTGATTCAACTTAAAAAACAAGTTAGTAAACGAATAAGCATAACACATATACCTATTTCAATTTTCCTGAATTAATGAGGTACAATTATTATTATATCTACCCGTCATCTATTAATTGTCATTCAACTATTTTATTTGATGTTTATATGTCTATGTGTCCATGTCGGTGTTTTGTGCCTTTTCGCAGAATAGAATAGAATATTCCTTATTGTACACCTCAAAATAAAATAAATACAAATACAGATCAACATCATTACCAATAGAGGTAAACAATAGGCGATCTTATCGCTAAAAAGCGATCTCTTCCAGGCAACCTTTGGGTAACAGAATGTTTTTTTCTTCGTCGAATGTTTCATTTTGCCGAATTTTCACTTCGCGGAATTTTTGCTCCTCTGTAGTCATAAATTTTTCATAAGTCTTGTAAATATCATCCTATTAATTAAGTAGGTTAGCTTTGTTTTAAAACAATTCCAAATTGTTTACGGGCATATAGAAAAATGTAAAGTTTTCTACGGAATGACACTTCTGCGAAATGAAACATTCTACGAAACGTAATTCGGCGAACCGTTAAGGCAGAGAACCGTCTGAAGTCACATTGAAACAAGCTTAAAGTTAGGTACTAGCTAGCGAAGCAGTAAGCTATCAAGGAACTTTTTCCTCCATTTTGGGTACCCATTGGGGACAATTATACTTTTTACCCAACCAAGGAAAAGTAAAAAATAGGGTTAAGAGTTTTCTTCTCGTAAACTATTATGCACCTTCTATTTAGCTGTACAGGCATTAAAATGATATAATAGTTTTGTAATCAATCGATCACGTGCGGTGCTGCGGTCGCAGTGTACGCGACGGCCTCGGGTCCCTGCGTGTATTAACCAATTATGTTGACGAGAATATATTTGATTTTCTTTATTTTCATCTAACTTAATCCGCATGGACGAAAAATCCAACCCTCTTTTTTTGCTTTACCATCGTTGGGTTAAACATATCCTGTAACCATCTGTGAATACCGGCTATATAAGTACCAACTATAGTTGCATTTGCATGTTTTCCAGCCGCTTCGGCATAGACAGGCGTTCATTGAATCAAATCCAAATGATAGTGAAGCAACTTCAATGTGTAATTTCAGATATATTATGATCGGAGACCGAATTTCTGGTGGCAATTTTGAGCTGTCATAGGGACTTTCCATTTATCGACTTCCGATTAACATATTTTATCGATACATTATAGAACGCTTATCGCTAAAGAGCAATCTCATTCTAATAACTTTTGAGTAGTTGAAATGTGAAATAGAGATATTCCATTAAATCAATGAAAAGTTAATATATGTTATTAGTTTCACATTTAAAAATTCCAATATTTTGGTATCCAAAGTTTCTCTCAAAGAGATCACTCCTTCGGGACAGTCTACCTACTGTTTAATTATACTCTTAATCATATTTTAAATATTGTATTTTGTATTTATCGATATTACACGTGTATATCGGAAGTCGATAAACGAGAAGTCTCTATGACAGCTCAAAAGTGCCACGAGAAATCCGGTCTCTGATTATGATGCCTGTTTTTAGAATAATCATATCCAATGCAAATCTCACTGGAGACTTATAATAAGTACCTAAGTAAGATACTAGTAAAAATATAACCGCGCAAATCCGAGCGGCGGAAGCTAGTTCGGTGTAATAACACTGATTACGATACAGCCACCGCGTTGCCGCAAATTATACGTTTTCACTCATAAAGTAGGGTGCCATTTATTTTGTGGTTTATGTTTGTACGTTTGTTTGTTGATACCTGCTCAATTATCTCTTGGTCTTGTATGTAACTGAAGGAAATTAATATATATTCCATTATTAAATTGTAAAAATGAAACGTCTATATATAATGGTCTTACAAATGAGTCTTGAGTCTGTGTAGCGGCTTAAAATAGGGCTACGCACCGATGATAGCTATAGTATAACAGCAAACTTAGTTTTATCTTTGTTTTCATCATTGACATCCGATGACTTTCAGCGTCAGTTACCGAAGAGTACCTACTTCCTTGCTAGTAAAATAAATTAGTACCACTAAAAACCGCAATATGGCGAGGGCTGAAAAGCAACCAGACGAGCTATACCTACCTACGAAATGAACATATCAGAAGTGACTCAGAAGGGTCTTGATTAAAAAATCGTAGGACATACGCCTCTAGGGCGTTCCAAGGACTAATCACACTACAAAAAAGGGAAACCTAAAAAATTGCATGCCATTATTGTGCAATAAATTAATTTATTGTGTACTTTTTTGTTAGGTACTCGATGACTTCCCACTATTTCTTTTGTATAGGATACTTGTATGTCATCTGAGTAATGACAGCCAGGGCACAACACGCCCGCCGTTCACAGGCTCCCCCATTTACCTTATTTTAGAACAAGAAGCCGTCAGACCTGCGGAGCGTATAAAATATACATTGCGGACCTACCAGGGTTCCGTTACAGAATATCAAGAACTCCAACAATAAAAAAAAAATGTTGAACCATAAAGATACGGTAGTCTTCTTCCGAGCTTCGTTCACGGGAAGAAGAAATATAAGTTTAGGCGCACCGTATGAGCCGCCGCAGACGTTCGGGGTTTTCGTTCGGTCCCGTACGGGATTCCGTACGAAATGTCGTCCGAAAGTGTGTGTCTGTCATATGGCGATGTCTCGCTTGCTGACGTCATTCCGTAAGGTAACCGAACGAAATTTCCGAACGTCTTTGGCGGCCCTAATAGAGGCGAAGCGCACTCGGCGCAGCAAAAATTCTCTGCTCCGAGCTCCGTGGTATTCGTTAATAATCGTTTTTATATACAGAACCCTTGCCATTGGCAGTAGTTACGGCCGTCTTTTTACATCTCGCCGGCGCTGCGGTTTGCTCCTCGGGTTAATAATTGCATATTAATTGATACTCCCGAAGCCTCAACCAGTTCTGACGTTTTTCTAGTTTTTGCAACAATCTTATCTTACACCGCATTTCTGTAAAGCACTGTATTACGAAGGATTACAACCTAGACTACACAGGAACGTTTTCGAGTTTGCAAGAGAATATAATTTAGCATTAATAGTTTCATATAAGTTGAGGTGTCTTCGCATAGCTGTTCTGGTTTTTATAATAAGCTAGTTTTATGAAATGCTGACTTAAATATGATATATGCAGGTTTCTGCATATATCATGCATATATCATGCATACAGGTATATTCACTCAGATAACTACTTAACCTAGGCTAGGAGTTGTGTAAAATAAATAATCTTGTAAAATACTTGAACACCTTTAGCCGGGGGATTAACAGATGAATGAACCAACAAGCAAATACAAAAACATACACATATCCACGTAGACTAGGTACTGGACAGACACAGAGGAACCAAGAAAGTTAAGAGGATTGTAAGCCAGCAGCGAAATACAAGTTTTCAAACAAATTCGGTGACTTGTCTCCCAAATGGAAGAAATTAAGATTTTAAGAAAACTTGATCTGTTTTTAAATTTTGCGGTTTTTCTTTGATATCTGTATTTACAAGAATCCGTCACCACATGTCATTTCTTATTAGTCTTCTCCACGTCACGCAAAGGGTCTAAGCATTCGGCACGCGTCGTGCACCGCCGCCTACATATTAATACGCAATAATGTGCGTCCGTTACAGCAGGTTTACTGCGAAGGCTAGGTTTAATACCAGAACAATAGACGTGTTGGGCCTACATGCCCTTTTAGGAGCTGCTTTCGCGGAAAATGGGGACCGAACGGTTGTTTTGTTGTTTCTATAATCCTTGGCTATGAAATACGTAAATAAAAATCATTCCTCTTTTCGTTTCTTGTATTTACGTGATAAACCAACGACTAAATGTGTGGCTCCATTAAAATTGTTGAATTACGATATTGCGGAATTTCGTGACATTAAATACAGTTTCAAGAAATTCTTCACTAAAAAAATTTGACCACGACATTTCATGAACATGTTAAGAAATCACGTCCGAAATATCTTTATTCTGTAAGATGGCGGTAAGGCAAATGTTAACTTTGTAATAGTTACACCCATTAAGAAAAATGCAAATCGTTTCCAGATATATGTCATAGATAAAACAACGAACGGAGAGAGTAGTCGCTACCATTTAGTTAGACACGGCGTTGAAGGAACTATGTTGTCGTACTCAGCTGATTGAACGAAGATAGCGTCCCCGCGGGCACTAAACCAGCTACCGCTGGGCCTGTGTCTCTGAGCTCTCGGGAAATATACTTAATCAGAGTATCAGCAATTAGTTGTACGGTTAGCAACTAAAGTAGCTGCCCAAGTAACAAAATTTGGTACTATAAAAGTCTTATTAAAACTTTTGTGAGACATATTTAATTATTGTATTAAGCGGTTTACACTCACGTGAAATTGCCAGGAGCTGATGAAGAGCTCCATACGAGTTCGAAACATGTCGGGCCGGTCCTGACGATTTCACGTGAGTGTAAACCGCTTAATACAATAACTATAAAAGTCCTGGGAACGTTTTAGGACGTGCTAAATAGTGTTCATGATTAGCACCATAACGGTGTTGTAAATGTTTACAGAACCCCAAAGAGGCCCTAGTTTTATCACTGATTTATTCTATAAACATTACATAAAGGCTCTCGCGGTAATAAATCAGCTCTGTAGTTGAAGTATAAAAGTGTCATGAAACGCTTTTTAGTATTAAAATAGTACTGTCAGCAACTATCATGTCACGAATTTGCCCTATCAAAGTAGCCAAAACATGATTATATTTATTCTATTCGGCACCGTAAACCATGTAAGTGTTTTTTGTCGTTACACTAGGTAGCTGTTTTATTCTGTTGATGTGTCATGCCGTCGTGGTTGTGAATAAAATAAATATCGATAAGTTATTTATGCTTTATAGTATTCTCCATTGTTACTGAACGTAACCTGTAATCATAACGATATGAACACTTGCGAAAAAAAAAATATTGATAAAACCATTATGCGGATTTCAAATTTGACAATGCGCCCTCATAATTGTCGTGTTTTAATTAAATTAAAATGAATATAATAAAGACAATGGCTGCTTTAGTACACATCCATTTATACGAGGACACTCGTCAATATAATATTAAGCTGACGACGCACCTAGCGTATGCGTAACAATCGACTTGATTTGATATATTTTATTACACCTATATGTAATTTTAGTGCAGTCAAGGTACTCATCGGGAACGGTCACACTCAACATTCCGCCGTTACCGGTCCGGTACAACCAAGTTGCATAATACCAGGTTACATATTTTGACTCAATCTCACATTGACTTAGTTCCAAAATACCTGAAAACTCAAAAAAAATTGTTTCCAATATAATAAAATATCATAATGATGTCTACATGTTTCAGCCGATATCCATAATGTATAGTTGGTAAAAAGGACAATTTGTTCAAATGCCTAATTATCATTAAGACTGAAGGTTAAAACGCAACAGTTTCATAATTACCAAAATTCAAAAATACCTTTAACTGTTAGGCCCGAAGATGAAAATGACTTTGACCCATAATACCTAAAATTTTAACTTTTAAAATAAAAAATTGACTAGTTTTCTCCAGGAAACAAAATAAAACCTATTCTTATTTCCGGAACGGGTATTCTGTACTACCTAACGAAATATTTTATTTATAAACAATTCACTTTATACACGGTGTCCGGTTATTATTAGCAAACCTGATACCTAATTAATTTGACAATGTACAGTATACCTACTGGACATCCTCAATGAGCATATTTTTGTATTTTTTTTTTGTGACCAAAATCATCTCGGCTTGAACCTTGGATCTTGTGCATTTTCCGCCAAATTAATGGTTAATGACTCACGTGAAAATATAACAATCACATAAAACATTAATTCCGAAAATTAGTCATTTTTTCATAGGAATTGAACTTTAGGTATTTTGAGCATTTGATGTTTTAACCTTGTGACAGTTTGATATCAATGTAATATAAGCTTAAGACATTTTAGGATGTGGTTGAATTGAAAATTAGTAAATTCACAATAAAGTTAATTTGAATTATAGTTCTATCAAAAGTATGGCATTTTAAGAAATAGGTGTAAGTCATTTCAACATTTAGACATTTTGAAACTAGTCTGTTTTGACAATGCGACGTAATATTAACATGGTATTATGGTACTTGGTTGTAACGGACCGGTAACATTCCGCCCCGTTATAACATACTCATCAAAGTAATCAAACCTAACAATTAACATACTACATTCGTAAGTGTAAGTTGCGATAAACTATTACACCCTAAATGTTTGGTCCTTCGAACCGAATTGGGTTTAATTCGTTGTGATTGTGTTTTTCTACGTAGCGAATCGGTTAGCTGGCCTCCCACAAGTGGGTCTCACCATTCTAATTGAGACGAAATGCAACGATCGTGGAAAGTGTACGGTTGCATCGAGCTAGATATTCCAACTTAACATAATGGAGTCTTTGAAGATGCAGTATATCATCCTTGAAATCATCGAGAAGACGAAGACCAGCCAACAACCAACAAATTTTCGAGCTTTCATCCTTTTGGTAAAAGCATAAAAATTTATCAGATCTCTGAAAAATAGGAGATCGAAGACAATATGGTTATGGTTATGGGCTCCGTTTTCCGCAATTAGCCCGTGTATATTCGGGCCGTTGTGCGTGCATGTTTGCCAGCTAATAGTCTAGCCAGCCTAACTCCGTCCAGAAGCGCAGGATTCTCCTGGTGTCTCCACAGGCTTCACGAAGTGACCTCGGTGCTTTGAGGATTTCAGCCCGTTGCTTAGCTACGGCGGCGCATTCCAGGATCACGTGGGTAGCTGTTTCTTCGGCCGACAGGCATCCCCTACATAGGGGGCTATCGGTCATTCCTAGAACATATAAGTGCTTGTTAAGTGTGCAGTGTCCAGTGATAGTGCCTACTACTACTCGCAGGGCGGGCCTGCTTAGCGATAATAAGCGCTTTGTCAGGCGTGTGTCCGGGTATGGGACTGTTTCCCGGGACTGCCTGCATGTACTGGTTTCTGCCCATTGATCAGCGTGTTGTGATCGTGTTCTGTGACGAAGCCATGTACGCAGCTCGAAGACAAGTTACAAATGGTGCAGTCGATGTGGAAGGCGATCGATGACGCACATTTGAAATTAGTATCAATCTGTCTCTAAAATTGAGATTCCAACCTTTTCGGGAAACTAATCTCAGTGGCCAACATTCATGGATCTATACTCCGACGCAGTCCATAATAACAACATGATAACTAAAGCGCAGAAAATGCAACACCTCAAGGGAAAGGTTCGTGGTTGGTGAAGCGGAACGCATTGTCCAACATTTGTCAGTCTGGGCGGACAACTACGACACCTGCTGGGAACTTCTCAACCACAGATACACCAACTTACAATTACTTTTCACCAAACAAATGCAAATATTCCTCAATCAGCCAACTATACAACAAGAAAGTGCTTTTGAGATTAAACGACTTAACGATACTAGCCTGGAGGTCGTTCACGCTATCCACAATCTTGGAATCGATACAAAATCATGGGATCCTTTTTTGTGCATATCATTACTAATAAGTTGGACTCAGATACCTATGCATGCATATGGAAACATGGAAAAAGCCACGTGAATTGCCACAATTTGACGAGTTCGTTGAATTTTTGGAAAGCAAGTTTACGGCATTGGAACCGGTCATCAAACGAAAACAAACAACAGTTCAACAAAGGCAGAGTCCAGGACACATCAGAGAAATTCCTTTAACATCGTACAATATTGGACAACAACGGAAAGTTTAAGCGGTTCATTGCGAAATCATATCATGCCAACACGGATCGCGATTGTCCTATATGCAAAACAAATCACATTTTACTTAATTGCAAAATATTCCAGAATATGAAGAAAACAACAATATCGCAATTGAATTTCATTCCATAATACATAAATGCATAAACTTCATTAGAAAAAAAAAACAAAACAAAATAAAAAGTACCTATATAACTAAACCTTAATAAACTTATGATCTAATTAAACCTAACTTAAACTATTGGGACCTAAACTATATGTACATATATCCCCTAGGTCGCTACCATTGGGTAGGGTGCCCATAAGGCTGGCAATTGAATTCAATTCAATATTTTTTTTTATGAATACTCCATTATGATCGCTATTTATATTAAGTTGCAATGTGCAATAAAGTTTATTTAAACTAATAGGCTATAGTAAACATGTTTTATTAACAAAATATTTGTCGCTTATTCGAGAAGTCATCGTATTTAAGTATAGGTAATCGCTATGTATATCGAAATGAATGAAGACATTTCTAATTCCGATAATTTACATGCCTTCCATTTGAATCACAATGCAAGTGCTCGGAGCCACGAGTCGTAAGTTCATCGCTTTGTCATTCAAATGATTCACAAAAAACGTCGATAACATTCAACGGTGGATGTATATTTAACCTTGTGACATCACGTCCTGTCGCCGAAACTTAGCTTAGTATTAGAATAAAAATCAATGTGGAATCATAACTTCTTATCATATCGGTTTGTGGTCCATAATAACTGGCTAGCATCTATTCTGGTCGTAATAAGTTACCCTCGATCCCAACTACAAATGTAGTGAATAACAGTGTTCCATCGTATTTTATCGGGTAAGCTCGTTTTAATATTTCCATCTCAAGTTTTTCACCGAAGTCGATAGAGAAAATACGGTAAAACTAACTTTTTCGACAAAATACGATGGTATACTATTATTCACTACATCTGTACTTTACACGCATCTTTAACACATTTATAGATTCGCTGAAGCGACAGTTGTCCTAAAATTTGAAGATTCATTCATAAATAAAAGACCCTACAATATAAATAGTAAACGAAAACGACTTATTCAAAAGAAGCAAAAGGTAGTATGATAATGTCATGTTTACTATGCGCCGAACGCACGTGTTGAATTGGCCATGCATACAAAGTAATAAATTGCCGCCGAGTACAAACAATCCACACGGCCATAGCTACTTTGTCCGAAATTCAATCGACAAATATTACAAATTGTATCAACTATTTGACTATCCTTGGCTCGGTTTGAACAGGTCGCGTCCGAATTAAAGTGCGCCCAAGGTTCTAGTAGCCGATGTCGGTAAATATTATGAGTTGCCAAGATAGGAGGGAAAATATTTGTGGTGGGCATTATCGCTTCCAGAATACCGAGATTGTTTGCGGTACAAAGCTACCAATTTATCGGTTCGTGTGGAGAAAAAGGAAAACTATCTACGCCTTATGAATGATAGGTTCTTGCACGTTGATGCTAGCGACGCCGTCGATTGGACAGATAAGTTGGTGGGACTGTAGGAGCGCTGGTCGGAGCGAGTGATCGGTAAAGATCGCGTCGCTAATTTATACCGCTGCCAGGGTTATCTCGTCAAAGGATCTCTTTGTTTTTATCCTTCGCATGTTGCCTCAGCTTCATTAAACACGCGGCTATTATATAATCTGACATTTCTCATTAGCACTGATCTAACTCCCAAGCTACTATTTTAATATTATTCAAGGAATTCCGGCTTTAAAATAATATTTTACATATCATTAAATTAGTCTAATCAAAAGCAGCCATCGAGATGAAATAGATTTTAATTGGAAACGGTTCCCGGAATAATCCAACAGCTTCGGCCGCGGGATGAGTGACGACATACTTATAAATACCTTTTTGAAATAGTAATACAGTGTATCCATATGTGCTGATAGGATAGATGCACTATATTTACCTATATATCTGACCCATGCAAAGATAACAAACTGCCGATTCTAATGCTATTTACGTTTAAAATAACCATACGATAGGATTATTTTCCCAATTGAAAAATGTACTCCTTGTGTTAAGAAGGCAGCTGTGATCTCTTGACCGACATACCCGAATAAATGATCTCATTGTTCACTCACTGATTCCATAATTAATTTCAAAGTGAAATGCTCACTCACTTTTTACTTAAACTGAATTCAAAATGGTATTTTTATTGTTGTACCCTATTAAACGTGTATATTATTACAATAATATAGTGAAACAAATACTACTACAACATGCTTATGCTTATGTCTAGCGTTTAAAATAAAGTACAGCGTTCCGGACTGTAAACAGAAATCACATCTAAAAATTTTAAACTGCGAAAAACAAGAGTGTTTAAATATGTTGGGGCGTAATTTTCCCATTTGCTCCCTCCTTGACATTTGAACGTACCTGTGTGACCTTTGTTTGATGTAGTATTATGAGGATTTTTACGAGTTTCGCCGTATGAAGACATTACAAAGCATTTCTAAGAATTGCTGTTTTTAAATATCTTTAGATTTTTTTAGTTAATTTTGCAAGGACCTTTAGCTTTTAGTTAGTTTTATTGTTAGATTTGATTTATGAGATTTAGTGTTTTGGTTCAGGTTTAGTGTTCAGTTAAAGGCGATGAGATCAGACAGAGTTAGACATTAGCCAGACGTAAAAACTATTTTGGTGTTTGAACTGCATCCGCGATGTCAATCAAGTAACTCGTGAATTATACGAAGAAACAACGGAGTCAGATTTCCGCAATTACCCTTAAATTATTCTAAACAAGTTTGTAGCTAGGAATACTTTATATTGTATTTAACAGCCCGACCAACAAAGTTTGGGGCTCACTAAGCAACATAACTCACGCGCATACCTTAGTAACATATTCAGAAATAGAAGATAAAAAGCACACCATTTTAAAAACATACTAAAAATATCTGTTCGTAACTATATGTAGAATAAATAATGACAAAAAGGTAAATTAAGAAAGAAAAATTTAATGCGATCCACTACAATCCTAGGGTATGGCTAATGCGCATAAGCATTTCAAAAACATATGTGACGCAGAGGGCGCTCCAGTAGCGTAAAGAATTAAGGGATGAAAGATTTGGTGTGATTGACGTAGCGATCAAGTAGCTCAGTTGGAAGAGCAATGCGCCGGAAACGCAGAGGTCGCGGGTTTAAATCCCGCTTGGATTGTAGTGGATCGCATTCAATTTTTCTTTCTTAATTTACCTTTGTGTCATTATTTATAAAAATAAAAATGTGGTGTTACCACATAAAAATATGAATCGACAAAAAGATTCTATACAAATATATGTAGAATACCTTGTTAGAATTTAAATCTCACAAACTTTTCCTATTTGCATTTATGATACAATTATCGGCTTAACAATCATGTGACTCACTCTCTGAGAATTCGTTGCGCGTTTGATATATGCAATTCAAGTGCAAAGGAAAATCCTGAGAAGCCTTACAAGTAACCCTCGTTGGTATGGAAAGCTACTCGTGCGAATAGTTTAACTTGTGAACTCTTAATCACTATGGGGACTACGTTCAGTTAGAAAATAAGAGGGTAAACCTAACTTTAATGTAAGTTTAGTTATAATTATATAAAAGGTGATATTGGAGTCAGATGCCTTATGGATGGACCTTAACTTTGTGAATACAGATGTACTTAATCAAGCTTTACTTGATTTCATAATTTACTCAGTCTACTTAGCGAAGAGTTCAAAATTATACACAGACACTCAGACGTGTAAAAGTGCCATGTTTCATTAAATTAGCGCCATAGTGCAGCTGCCTCCTATGCTGGCGGTCTATGTCGGCTCGAATTCCGGCAAAGGCAAATATTTATATGATGAAATAGAATATGTGTATCATGGATTTTTCCTACGTATTTAAGTATATATTTATCAATATAAGTATGTATGTCGTCGTCTAGTACCCATAGCACAAGCTTTCCTAGAGCTTGATTTGGGACTAAATCAACTTGTGCAAGGTTTCCCGATATTTATTTATTTATTCACAAAGTACTTAAGGCATGTATGTATTAGACTGCAGTAATGCCTACTTAGTATTATATCCACATCGTTTACAGTTTGCATCCGGTGATGTATCTGATCGGAATATCACACGCTCAATATTCCGAGATCATGTTATAATGATCGGATATTTACAATCCAATTAATGTATGCATACTTAATGAAATAATGAACTTTATTCTATAAGCAGACCACAAGGACACTTTTAAACGTATCTGAAACACCCACCCCTTGTCTGATAACAAACGGACAATAAACCTACGATACAGAGTGCAGTTCATGCAACTTTAACGATATCTTTACATTTTTTCTACAATTACATCCCATGTCAAGGCCCTACAATGCTAAGATACATTACATTACAATGTAATCACAATTATACGTGAACTTGAGAATATAATTATTTAATGCCTGATCTGTATTATCTCGCCATATGATCGGGTACGTTGGAGATTTTAATCGTTTTAAAATTATCTAAGAAATATTTATTAATAATATATGTTCAAGATTCCGTTTTTATCAACAAAAAAAAAATCCTACATGTCAAAAAACTGGAAACAAGGTAATGTACAAACAAGGGCAAACATATAAAAAATAGATAACCCCAAAATTTCAAAATCAGGTTACCTCAATCGTATGTCTTTTTAATTTAGTATTTTTCTTTTATCCTTGGCTCTTATTTCATACTTTCTAACTGGTACCTACCTAACCTAGTGTTGTAATAGCACACATGTTTTCACCTTATTTTTCTCGACGTCAAGCTAGAATACCTAAGTCACGTCAGTCTCAGCTTATATTATATCACCATGCATCTTAATACGCCCCATCCAGTGATTCACATTCTGCGTTGACCTTTAGGAAATAACCTCATCTGATGATGTATACGGCGATGATTTAACCGAAATAAACGACCTAGCTCTATAGGTACTGAAGCGAAAAATTGTCCTCAAATTAGGCTTTACGTTGCCGTGTTATGTAGGACGTTACATTGTAACACTTAAATAACACGTACTTTAACGCAAGATTACTTGGAACTGTTTCTATGAATGAGTACAGTAATAATACAAATAAATATTTAGGGACAATCTTGCACAAATCGACCTAGTCCCAAACTAAGCAAAGCTTGTACTATGGGTATAGTAGACGACGATATACATATCGATAACATCCATAGCCCAGGAACAAATATTCGAGTGCATCGGACAAATATTTGCGGACGGGATTCGAACCCAGGAACGCCGGCTCAGTAGGCAGGTGCACTACAAACTGCACCAACCGCGTTGTCAAAGAAATAAGATAGTATTCCTGATAGACGTCCAATGGCCTTGAGCAATAGCTCAGTAATTAGCCCACCATTAAGTTTTACTTCGTAACCCGGTATAGTATACAGATACAGTTTACATTCCATAAATTCACAATAGATCTGGCAACAAGCTGATAAAGTGATGAACTCTTTAAGCCAGCCTTGTTGAGGGAACATATTTTATTAAGGCTGGATTCAACCAAGCTTTTGTTCAAAGATTAACACTTACTCTCGGATAGTAAAGTCAGAACCGCATAATAGTTTGACATAACTATGTGAGAGTAAGTGTTATTTCTGAAATAAAAGTTTTGTCAAATCCAGGCTAAGTTGATATGCTGCAGTTTTGATTTTTTCATAGAGTGGGTTTTGTAAAACTGAAATGAAGTACCTAAGTGCTTCTACTTAAGACGAATGTCCTTTTATCTCTAAAACCACGAATGTCAAGTCAAGAGTTACAATTCTAATAGCACGATTAAAATTCTAAAACTACCCTTGACTTTCGGTCCCTTTAAGACTCTCGCCACATTATTTATAGTTCCACAAATGTAACTTCATAAGAAACACTTATGTTCAGAAACTGTCAAATACGTTTTGGTCCACTTGCGTGCGCTGGCGTTAAGTAGGTATCTGTCAAGTTGACCAAGCCTGAAATAGATGACAAGCGAGTCGAGTTGTGTCGTTTCTCGCACCGTTGCATATCTATTCAAAACAAAAAAGAGACTACTTAAAGGCAAAGTTAGACAGTTAAAGCGGCTTATACTTTGCTAGTATAGTTAACTCTGAAAAGAGGGCACGATCCAGAGGCCTACAATTCGCTCATTAATTTTATTGTTATTATTTTGTCCTGGGAGTTGGTCTTATATCCTAAACAACTCATCATCAAGTAGCGACGAACTCTAGATATACGAATATAAATTGGCACATTAATACAGATTTACATAGTCATCATTACATGTAAACATGCGAGACAGACAACATAATAAGTCATAATTGAACAAGCAGACAACATAATCTAGCAAATATTTCCTGCTAACGGACGCTAGTAAACTGCCCCTATAGCATAAGAGGAGTTTCATTAGACCTAAACGAATCGAATTAAGTTAGTCAAGTTCTAAGCCCACTCGGTCGTCCAAACGGTAACGTTTGAAGGGTTTCGCAAGAGGTTGAATGAAACAATTGCCGGCGATGAGGGCTGGCCTGCCCTTGCGGTGCGCGGGAGCACGCCATGCGGGCATTTGCATACAATCGTCCCCAGATCAAGATTTATTCACTCTTAACCCATTTACTGTCACGATGTAATTGATTAAAACATTTCGAGCCTTCATTACAACTCTTAATTGTTACCTTAACGAGTTTTCATTTGTTTTTGTCGCTCTGTAAATAGAGTGATGATTGAAAGTACTCACCGTAGCGCAGCATTTGTGTTCCGCAGAATGAGACTTACAGCGTCAACGCGACTTATAAATATCATTTGTTTACAGTTTTATATCAAGAAAATTTCGAAACTGCCACAAATTGGGTAGTCAGTAATTAATGATACTGCTTGTGCAATCAATTTGCGAGATATGTTAATGGAAATTACGAGACCGTCAAAAAGGGGTTTAAGCTTGTGTATCGAAGAGGCTTGATGCGTTGTTCAAGTGTTGATAGTATTTATAAACAAAACTATATGTGTATACACAAAGGCGCTTCGCGTTGGGCGCTATTTCGATGCGCCCGCGCCGGCTATTATGAGCGGTTCGATGCTCCTCGGACAAACAAACAAACATTATTTTATCGCAAGGATTATTGGCAACGTCGGGGAGGCGCGCCAAATGTTGTGCAGATTCCACTTTAGGACGCATTAGTTTAGCAAGCTCTTTACTCTTATAAAACATGAACTTTATTCCAATCCAACTAGGGCACGTATTTGATACGTTGTTAGTTGAAATGAGAGTTTACACCCTCGTAAAGCAACCAAATGTTTGAAATGCTGAAAGCTCAATCTGTCGGCGCGCTCTTCCAACGTATTTGTATCTTTCGTGTAACAAATGAATCATATGGATTTACGATGACTTCTGTTTTTGTTGCAGGTATGATTGCTGAATGCTTCTTGTCGATTGTGAGTCATTGTTTTAAGACTGTGCACTTATACAACCGAATCTGTGCTAAGTAGTATTTTTGGATTAAAAGATCATTGAACCTTTCATTGCCAGAGGTACCTACTTTAAGACAGAGCCCTTGTTATTTCGCAACGATGTCTGAAATTCAAGCTGGCTTGGTGTCATGTGAGGCAAGTATACGCGGTGGGTAAGTGTCCGCAAAACCCATGTATTTCAGTACTAAAAAAATGCGTTTACGCACACTTACCCACTGCTTACACTTGCTCCACATGACTGTGTGTTATTGAGTTGGATTTGGATTCGAAACAATTGACAACATTTCATATTTTATCAAGAGAGCTTTGCGTCGTGTTCGTGTACACACTAAAATATTAATTTGATTTATTTTTCTGTATGTACGTAAGCCAAAAACCAAATAACCGAAATCCACGACAAGTTGTCATCTTTAACGTATCCGCGAAAAAAACTTTATGTCAACCAAAACGGCATTCGTTTTTAGGGTTCCGTAGTCAACTAGTTTTATATACACCAGACTCAAGTAAGTAACCTTTCTATTGTGTCATAGCTTTGGAGTTACTACATTTTAGACTGAGTAAATTTTAATAAATGAATAATTAATTAATTAGAAAACTGAGCATAAATATAACTGATTACATTCTCTTTCTAAGCGGAATACGGAAAAGTAATAAAATTGTAGTCTTAAAAAGTCTCTCAATATTTGGGTGGTTTTGCAGTGCAACGTCTGTCTCAGATGTGAGTTTTGGGAAGTAATCAATCAAAATGTAGTAAACAAGTAGAATGAAGGGTTTCTTCAATTTATTTGGCTGTCACGTGCGCCGAAGCCCCTACAGCCTCCAACGAAATGTCGATCACGTCGTGAATCGCTTGCGTTGGTTGCAATCAATGTAGGTAACCATTTACAGAACTCTGTTAACTAAATTGGAAGTGAATTATCGAAATCTGACGATTAATTACTTGTTTTGGCTGTGTGATGTTTGTACTTTGTATACCTAGCTTCGATTATATGTTGGTCATATAAATATCATTATTAATCACCATCATCGCCCTTATTCATAAGGGCCTTACACATTGCGATTTGCGAGCGAATTTTGTATGAAGGCGATCACGCCAGCGAGTTCGCCGCGGCTGATATTTGTAAAGAAAACATGCCCGCAACTCGCAAGTGTAATAAGGCCCTAATGGGTGATGAGGTAGCTCAGCTACAACGCCCTTTTAATAAATAAATAAAAAACAATAAAATAATTGCGGAAGCGTGTTATTGGTTGGCCATTCTTTCTCGCGAAAGCTGGGCTACGGATTGACTGATTTTTGCATATACATGCTAGGCTGTAAGGACACCCTCGGGGGGGTGTCGTGGTAGAATGCTCGCGACCCCATGGCACCCCCCTAACGGCAGCGAGGGTGCACCGGAGTGGGTTTAGTGGGTAGTCTCCTTCTCTCCCTCTTCCTAAGAGGGGCCAGAAGGAGGAGTCCCAGATAACCCCTAATGGCTTCCCTAAGCCGAGGGGTATGCGTAAAGGCATTCCCACTCCGAAAAAAAAAAAAAAAAAAAAGGCTGTAAGAGACATAGACATAGACAACGCATCGTGTAAAGTGATTATAATTTCACATGTGTTTAATTTTGATAAATTATATCAGTGTCATGGCTTCAAATGATTCGTTCGTAGGAATAAAGTTCGAACAATTGAGGTAGGCTTAAATTATTTTTGATTTTGATTTAATTTAGATTTTTACCACTATAAGGTACCACATCGTCCACATCGAGCATTCCATTTGGTTGCCCGGCGTTTGATATAACGTTTTTTTTACCTCATGAAACGATTCGCATAATGTAACGTTTGATGTAACGCCTTATTTGTCCTTTGATACCTATATATTTCCTTCGAAATCTATTAACTTTTAAATTTCTGATGAGTTTGGTTAGGTGAGGTTGGGGTAGGTTAGTTTCGTTACACAAAACATCCCATTATTTTAACTGTAAAAAAATATACAATATGTATATACATCATTACGGACTCCGTCGCAACTGTTATATTATTCTGACTATCCTGTCCCCAGGAAAGGGATAAATAATCCTTAATTAAAATGCGTACCCGTTAGGTTGACTCACACCGGAAAACGCTAAAATGGTAGATTAATTATGTCAACTTCCCTAAACTCGTATCTAACACATTCGTGTTATGGAAAACGAAACGTTTTACCCGTGTTTGTAAAGTCCAACTCGGTTAAATGCAACTTTAATATGAGTTATTAGTGAAATTAATCCTTTCATATGCTTGTATATTATACACTCAACTATCCTCTCTAGGCTATCGTTTTGTTACGAAACGTTGACAGACGACGTCCTCTGAAATGTTTCAAATGTTTGTTTTGTTTGAGGGCTTCGTGGAAGAGAATTTTAGTAATAAGTAAGAATATATTAATATACACGATGAAAGACACTGGCGTCCGGTTACGACTACTAAAATACATTTTATTGAATTCATGCAATGCAATGCTATCAATAACTTCTAATTCTAATCGTTGGCTCGTTAGTGTTGTCATCAGCATGTAGGTTGAATTAGCGTGCAATAATGTTTCTTGATGCAATAGTGTACACTGACGTTCAATTATACAACATACTATGATTATGTATATAAAGAAAAAACTCAGTATGTTTTGAAATGAAGACAAAATATATATAAAAAGTGCTGTGAAATATGTGACTTAAAAGTATGTTATTTTTTAAACAAAAGCAAATTTGAATTTTCAGAATCCCAATATATCAACAAAACTATAATTGTACTTTGACACGCATTTTCACGGTCAAAATTACAACTTAGTTATTTATTCATACACGGGGTGATGACGTCACGGCCCGCTTGCCATTCGTATGGAGCGTTTTCAGCACTCCGTAGGACGTCGAACTTTATCAGCAAAATCCGACTCCTACAATAATCAGTTGATATCTTAAAAAAATGTCTTCATCCCTATTGATTATAGAATATTAAGTTATAAATGATTTTTATATATTGACGTGTAATATTGAAAATATTATAAATAAATGAATATGAATATTAAGTATGCCAGTTTTTCAAAAATGTCATTATCCTTCACCGTCATTTAACCATCGCTTTTGTAGCTGCAGACGTCCTAGAATTTCCCACTGCTTGAAGCACGTACATAAACACCAAAAAGGAAGCAACACCTATATC
The DNA here is from genome assembly GCA_947623375.1 of Apotomis capreana. Classification (NCBI taxonomy): domain Eukaryota; kingdom Metazoa; phylum Arthropoda; class Insecta; order Lepidoptera; family Tortricidae; genus Apotomis; species Apotomis capreana. Next base: position 23,928,739 of record OX392506.1, read on the forward strand.
ATTTTGTCGCGTTGTTGCTATTGCCTAGAAGGCTCACTGCCCCCTTTACATAATGTTTTATCCAGCGAGTCATCGCCCGTTGACGCATACGCATCCAACGCGCGCCTCACGCACGCTCCTTAAACAAGCTCCGAAAACGGCGAAAACCTTGATCTAAATATCGCTCACCTAATCGCCTGTCGCCACCTAAGACTGGTCCGGTAAACAATGACACTACCGACTGTACCGCCACAAACTTATCTGTTCAGGCGGCAAAGCTCATAACCAATTAGTTCTGCAGTAAATTGGTAGAGAATAACAAGGATTTGCGCCATCGGCAAGTGAACGCGTATTTTTGCGGTACTGGTCGCTGGGTTAACGAGTAGACGTAGATAATTGCTGTGGTGTTAACCCGAATGTTGCCAGGGTCGGCTTTTAGATAAACCCGCCGGCCTCAATGTGGCCAATTTATCGATGAGTGGTCCTAGTGCTGATAACGGTTGGGATGTTTTTGTAAAGCCATAAAGAAGAGGATTTATTAGACATAAGTTATCCTCTTAAAATTGACATTATTAGAGCGGTTGAAAATAAAAATACGTACATGATTCATAAGAGCTGCTGCTTAAATGCGTAAGTACCCAAAAAAAAACGGAGGTCGAGGGTTCCGTACAAACACTTATCCCATCTTAACTGGCCGGGTTAAGTTAAGTTTGCACTTGGTATGTATCACGTTTGTTGTATGGGAGCCCCACTTAAACAATTATTTTATTATACCTATTTTAAGTAATATTTGTTGTTATAGCAGCAACATAACTACATCATCTGTGACAATCTCAACTGTCTAGCTAACACAGTTCATGAGATACAGCCTGGTGACAGACAGATAGACAGACGGACAGCGGAGGCTTAGTAATAGGGCCCCGTTTTTCCCTTTGGGTACGGAACCCTAAAAAACCACACGTTTCGTATAATCTTTTTCAGCTAGTTTAATATGAGACAGTTATACGTTATACTCAAAATGCGTGTCTCACAAACATCTTACAATCCTTACATGTCACTAAAACTTAAAAAAAAAAACACGTGTTATTGAATCGCACATTTCCCACGGCGCTGCCAAAAGGCCGCGTATTATCCTGCGCGCGCAGGTGCGATCCCTCAATGAGAGCATTTGGATCGCATGCGGCGTAATTATGGAGGAATTTCGCATTGTGCTCGCGCGCATCCTATGGAATCCAATCCTAACTGTTCCAAGTACCTATACATATTTTAAAGACGCTTGAATTTAACAATATTAGTCTATTTTCGCACCCTTGGTACGCATTTAGATGCGTTCCTAGTTAACAAGTTAACTGGCCGGAAGCAACGGCCAATAGGGACCTGTGGACTGTGGAGATCTAACCGAGAGGCATTAGCGCAGCAGTGGGACACTCAAACAGACTAACTAAAAAAATGGGCAAGTGCGAGTCCGACTCGCGCATGAAGGGTTCCGTACCATAATCTATAACAAGTTTGTTGTATGGGAACCCCCCTTAAACATTTATTTTATTTTCTTTTTAGTATTTGTTTATATAGTGGCAATAGAAATACATCATCTGTGAAAATTTCAACTGTCTAGCTATCACTGTTCTTGAGATACAGCCTACTGACAGACGGACGGACTGACGGACGGATGGACGAACAGCGAAGTCTCAGTAATAGGGTCCCGTTTTTACCCTTTGGGTACGGAACCCTAAAAAGTGTATCTATCTTGGCATGGCATCCTGCCTTTTCGCCGAACTATTTTTCGTCGAATGTTTCATTTCGCCGAATTTTCACTTCACAGAAATTCCTCTGTAGTCGAACACAAACACTAACATTTTTAGCTGTCCGTCCGTCCGTCTGTCACCAGGCTGTATCTCAAGAACGGTGATAGCTTGGCAGTTGAAATTTTCACGGATGATGTATTTCTATTGGCGCTATAACAACAAATACTAAAAATCAAATAAAATAAATATTTAAGGGGGGCTCCCATACAACAAACTTGTTATAGATTATGGTACGGAACCCTTCATGCGCGAGTCGGACTCACACTTGCCCAATTTTTCATACTTGTTGTAAATATCATCCTAACTATAGATTAGGTTAGGTTAGGTTTGTTTTATAAGTTATAACAATCCTAAATAGTTTACAGTTTCAGTGAAAAATGCTTTCAGCGAAATTAAACATTCGACGAAAAATCGTTCGGCGAAAAGGCAGAGAACCGTCTATCTTAAGTCAAGAGAGTAATTTAAAAGAGAACTATAGTGATGTTCTGATGTTAATGTGGACTGCAACGTTTGTAATTATTTAACAAGCTTTTTTTGATAGTATCAAGAAGCTTCTTTTCTTTTCTTCACGTCAGTTTCCCTGCAGTTCCCTCATAAGTATTATTAAATAATAATGTAAAATTACTATTGAAAAGGGGTTTAAAAATGAACCACATAACATATTTCAATTTTAAACTCTCATGTAACAATCCCGTTAAACGGATGGATAAGACCTTATTTCCTCCAATTATCCGCTTTCTAAATGACGGTCTCATACAAAAACACAATACGTTTACGTGTCAAATACAAATCGCGCAGCTGTTATAATTTCATGCATTTTTTCTGTATTTCTTATAGGTCAGATTATGGATGCACCCTTTGCTTATGTAGCTAGTTTTTTTTTGGAATAACGGGACCACAGTACGGTGCTAGTCAGGTAGCGCCCGCGCACGAGACGATTCCTTTTGCTCCTCGCTTTAGTCGAACGAAACATCTTTTTGGAGTACTACTAATTTAATCTCGCTGTGATATCAATTCTTTTAGACAGTTCTGAATTTGTTTAACATGAAGGATGTTTGATTTGTTTTTGGGTCGTACTTGAACAATAGAATCGTTGTTTTTGTCTCAAATTTTCGTGGCTGACTAAGCGATGTCTCCAGGGCCCTTTCTACCCGTAATGGGCAGCAATAAAAGTAAAGTAACGTTACACTGAGCGGTTGAATAGGCCGCGCACCCTCGCGCCTTTGTCAGCCGAGCGGTGAAAGTGAAATCGCTTTATTGGTCCAAGACTTAGGAACGGACAAAGGACTTCATAATAATGTAATGTCCTCGAAGTAGGTACTTGGGCAACCGATGTTTACCCTAAATAGGGCTACTTTTCAAGATTATATCGCTAGTTTATCTATATTTTGGCGAAAACTTAACTTCACTACATAGTATATAAAACAAAGTCGCTTTCTGCTGTCTGTCTGTCTGTCCCTATGTATGCTTAGATATTTAAAACTACGCAACGGATTTTGATGCGGTTTTTTCAATAGATAGTGATTCAAGAGGAAGGTTTATATGTATATATAATGTGTGTATATACATGCATAATTACGAAGCCGGGGCAGGTCGGTAGTTAAATAATAACGTAATATTCCTTCGTGGCTATGACGTGACTTGAAAAAAGAAACATCGTAGTAGGTTAGTACTGTCTAAAGCATGTTTGTCCATTTACTTCAGTACAATCGTTACTATAGTAGGCACTATACTACTAATGATGATTCCTACTACTAGGTAGTACTAGTTCTTGCCTTTGTTATAAGTAATAAAAGCGCTTAATTAACTCGATAATTTTATTAACATCATTTCAATTAACAGATTCGGATCGTCCGCTTTCATTGTGAGGGTTTATGGTCCGGAGATACCATCGCAGCGTTAAAACTCTTTGACATCTTATCGTCGCATCTCCGTTTATATCCTTTTAACTTTATTATGGCCGATAAAACCACATTTAATAAGCATACACGGCTCTAGGCGCATTATGGTAACATCTCGGCATTTAATATTAAGGTGAATCGGCCATACTGGGGTAGATATTCAGCGTTTCTAAGGCGCTTTCTTTTGTCATTCTCATTTCTGTTAAATATTGTTAAAATAAATGATTGTTACAAGTAGATTTTTTTATGTATCCCGAAGCCACTCCCGAGTGTTATCCTAATTAGATAATAACTAAAACGACTGGTTTTTCCATTGCGGTAATAATCGCGAATAAAGAATGACGTTAGAACCGCGCGGTTAGAACGCTCGGAGAATCACCTGACCGTACTACCGATAAACTCGGTACAGTCAATAGCAGAAGTAGCAAAGCATAAAAACACACTCACATTGATTATGTACAACCCAACCAATTCTCTTGGCGATAGAGTTCGTGTGCATATAATTTTGAACACTTGACGTGCGTATGAACTTCTGCTGCATCAATAGAAAATTCATATTACCTGTTTAACCTTTTTAATTTTCGACCAACACACTACTCATTGTTTATATTTAAATAGATAAAATAGTACTATCTAATATGGTACACTAGATATGTTAGAACAGCTATAAAGTTTACTATGGAAAGTGACGTGGCCTCCTCTAAGTATTTAATTACATTTCTGGTGTTTACATTTGAAGGAACAAAATTAGCTTTCTCTTGTGATAGTTTTCCCTTTAGTACCTACTAGGTACTTACCTGCTTGACTCGGTTTGGTCAACAATATTGTTCTAATCTCATAATTTCTCGATAATAACTATTCGCCTATGAATCTGAGAAAAGTCTCCGAGAAATCTTCTTTTCTTAGATTAGTATACTAAAAGGAAAATCTATGAGAAAAACACATTGGAAAAACTTACTCATAAAAAAAACGGTTTGTTCAACTTTGCCGGGGCATTCAATAAGATGGCCAGAATTAGCTATGTTTCAGTATGTATCAGTGGCGTTGCGTCCATTGAAGCAGATTCCCACCCGCTTGCATGTTCGAGAAAATTTTGCCTGTTGCTTTTGGAAAAAAATAAGGTTAATCGGTTTTGACTTGTCCAGAGACTTTGGACTACTCTACGCCATTGCTATGTACATTATTATGTACATACCTACCCGCTTTATAATACACTTCGCAGATTTTGTTATTTACATCTGTAATAACAAGTGATACACACCCATCACTACTAAATTAATGCAGTAACAATGTATATAATATTTCCAAGGATTGATCGATCTCAGAATATTGATGCTACAATGCTTCCATACATAGGTGTTAGGTATCTTCGTACCCTCAGCTTTATACGTGATAGAAATCCTTCACAAAGATTAATTAATACAATAACAGTCTATTGTTTCTAAGGACGGTTCGATATCAGAATACTGATGTTTCATAGAAATAATCACGATAAAAACAAAAGAATTGATGGATGTAAAAAATGCTCCGAGGTCTCTCGTCTTTTGTTGTGTCGCTGTCAAAATGTATACAGGAATGCAGGTCAGCGCATAAAATGTATAAACTGTTCGATTAGACGTTTATGTTTACCATGTTTGGTGTAAGTACTTTATTACCGTGGCCTGGAGCAGTGTGGGTTAAATGGAATTGTGACTAAGTGAGCCTTAAAAAGGATGTACAGTTGGTTGCATCTCGTTAACGAATGGTTTATTCAATATCGAGGACGTCATTTAGGGCGAGCGATGCTTTAAATTACTCATTGTGTTGCAGGGGATAGTTAAGAAGTTGGTGACTGAATGGTATCTATTAAAGAAAAAGATCAAAATGTTAATGACAACCTTTGACAACGGTAACTGGAAAGATGCCGAAATGTAAACATAGATTGCAAATTTTATAAGGTTATATTTATGAGCATTGCAATGACTCAAAATTAATACAGCGACAAGTTTAGATCCGACTAAGACACGGAAACTAATTAAGATGAATTGGTTTTTTCGTCACTGAAATATAAATAGGAGATGATAACATAGTCTAGAACTCTGTTGTTTAATAGTTTAGATCAGAATGAGTCATAATATAGTATGTACAGTCGAGTTCATTTACATCTACACACTTACGAGAACAAAAATATCTGAACACGACCCTATTGTTAGGAGCATAAAGTCGTGTTCAGATATTTTTGCTCTCGTAAGTGTGTAGATGTAAATGAACTCGACTGTATGTATATTGAGAATTGAGATACGGACCGTTGTGTTGTGGCGCCTATCAGAATTTATCTAAAGAGTTTGTGCGGTAATTACCGGACACAACAGAACATCGAATTTTAGGTACATTCATTATCGGTGTTTAGTTTATCCCATCAAAAACATAAATGTAAAATGAGAGCCAAGTTCAATATCGCGTGCACTTCGCCGACAAAAGAATTGAGATCTGCAAGGGCGCCAAGTTCTTTGCCCTAAAATTTTAAGATACAAGGACATGCGACATACTCGATGCATTTATTTTACTTGGGGTGTAATTCAATATCAAGATTTGACTTGGCTAGTTTTCACAAACTAACTAAATTTTATAAAAGAAACATAGTCATAGTTCATTATCAAGCTAACAGTAGGTATAAGTAACAAGACGTACACTAACTTGCGTACTTACCTTTACGAAAATAGGTTAATGATTTGATTGATTTTGATTTATAATATAAATTTATATTTTAAAACTAGCCAAGTCAAGTCTTGATATTGAATTACACCCCAAGTAAAATAAATGCATCGAGTATGTCGCATGTCCTTGTATCTTAAAATTTTAGGGCAAAGAACTTGGCGCCCTTGCAGATCTCAATTCTTTTGTCGGCGAAGTGCACGCGATATTGAACTTGGCTCTCATTTTACATTTATGTTTTTGATGGGATATCATTACTTTTTGTACAGAAATTATTATGATGTGTAAATTACTTAATTATTATTTGTTAATTAGTTCTGTGTGCTATTCTAGTACATCTTTTGAAAGTTTTGAATAAACAAAGAATTTTCCAAAACGGTTAGTACGTATTGGATTTTTATGTGCATGTATGTGTGTGTGCGTGTGAGTGTATAGGTATGCTATTCTAGTATATCTTTCAAACAAAAAAAGAATTTTCCAAATCGGTTTATAAATGACAGAGTTCTGAGGCAACAACCATCAATAATAATAATAATAAAAAAAATTAAAAAATCACTGTTTTAGATTTTTATATGTATACACACACAATTACTAAGCTGGATGCCAAATTTCACCTTTCTAGGTCACCTGGAAGTGGGTTAGGTTTTTGATTACTAGTGAGTCAGTCAGTCAGTGATAAAAATACCGTTTTTTGGACTTTAATATCTCAATAACTATTTAATCTATATTAATGAAATTTGGGGTTCTACTTGTTCTAAAGGATCTTAATACATAAGCCAAATTTCATTTTTTTATGTTAAATAGATTTGGAGTTATGGGGGGGTCAAAAGTGGCTCCAAACGGTTCGTGTAATATAACACACGGCTGCTGCTCGCCAGTTCCTGCGGTGAACTTGGCTGGACACGCTGCCGCGTGTCTAGATATTTATCAATTATAACGTCATTACCATTGCAACAAATGATTTTAAATAACAGAATGGCGACAATCGTTTCAATACAATCTCTGGTCTTTACCTACTGCAAATTTTACTTTTTCATTTAGCTATATAATAATTATTGTTTATGTTTAATAAATGTAAGGGATTTGGAATAAGTTTTCTTTGTTATGAGAATTGCGGGTCCCTAATTATAATTATCTCAAGTATCGATTTCATACTTAATCGAAGTTCGGAGTACCTACTGGGATCCATTCGTGCGTAACGCAGTGTGATTCACTCACCACACTGTTACTTGTAATTCGTAACATAAATATCGTGGCTGCCACCGGTTACAAGGTGACAGCTGCTACAAACAATGCTGAAGGACCATTGAGTGGCTTTGTCTTTCAAATCATATCAATTTCGAGTAAATATTAAAACATTGTCGATAATAGGTATCTGATTGGGTAATATAAGATGCAAATCAGTATATTCGTCATTTTAAGTTGTATTGTTAAATTCGTTGAATAAAGTACCAATCCAACTGTATAGCGGGAAAAGTAGAGATGTACAGTTTCCTGATTTATATGAGAAATGATCTCGAGAACATTCTTTCCCCATACAAATCAGGAAACTTTCTCGAGAAGGACACAGCTCTAGGGAAAAGGAACTCAAACTGTCCTTCTCACTCACTTCTTGTAAATAAAATGTCAGTATAAACGTTTCTTAATACTATATGTATTTAGGTTTGATTACTGCTAATCTGTGAACACAGATGATTTTAAAGAGCCATCGTATGCGCTTAAACCTCACATACGCAGAAAAAGAGTGGCAAGTTTAAGCGTTATGAATATTTGCATTTGTGCATCTGTTCTTAGTTCTTTGTTCTTAATTTCAAACAAATGACAATTATTGTCACATTTAGAAAAAACCGTCTATTAAATTGTTACATGGAAGCGAATTGAATGTATCCGCCGTCGATTTACGTCAAGTATGTTGCTTTGTCGCTCGTATTTATTTTAATGCTAATTGATATTGACGAGTTTTCAAATGCAAACCAAATCAGACAATAGTTTGGCGAATTGGTCACACGTCGTAAGTAAAACGTTTCATACTATCGCAATTTCCACACTTAATGAGCAACAAAAAAACCTTAAGTTAGTTGGTAGTTATATCTTTTTTGACAGGATTTTTACGCGAATATACAACTGAACGACGTTAGCGCCTGATACTTTTACGTATATTTTTATGTAGACTGTCACTGTCACATGAGAACTATTAGGCCGGAAGTTACCTTGAAGTAAAATGCTTGTACTAAACATAAAATCACCTTCGAGACTGATTGTATGACATGGTCGATAGTATCGGAAACTGCTTCAGTGCATTATTTAGTCGTATGTGTGACATCGACTAATGTTATCTATGATATTTAATGCATTATCTTGAGTACTATTTGAAGTTTATCAGTCGCGGTTTAGCTTAATAGATCTCAGCCTTTTCTACATTTAAAGTATCACAGGAGCATTACTTAAACCAAAAGGCATCACTAGTAATTCATAATGTGCTTAGATAGTGTCGAATTTATTTTTTTTGATCATCTACACTTCACTTCACTAAACGATATTGTAAGAAATTGTAAGAAAAATATACCCTCTCAATTTAGTTTAGGTAAATGTATACCTTAGGTCCTTTGTGGTATTGATACGCTCTCATTAACTTTACTGTCAGTCACCAGAACTGGCTAAGATGAACAATATCGATCAAGTCTAAAAATACTAAAAACTGGCTTTCGTCAACCCGAATAACGTACGTTGCCTTTAACAGTATTATCTTTTATCTGCATGCAAACAGCTTTGAAGAATATCTTTCACAATGCCAATAGTTTGAAACGACGCAATTCTAAGAGTTTGCACTGCACATAGGTTCTTTTTGATTGGCACGTCAGTTTACTCCCTTGGTGAATGGGATGAGATGTGGGTTGAGAATTAGGTCAGCGAGCGCACGTGTGATTCGTGCTTAGTTGTTATTATAGTTAGGCATATATAGTTATTTTCTAGTCTAGGGAGCGCCATCATCGATTCAATGGATGACATCACATAAACAAGACTAAACACTGTTTACAATAACATTTTAAAGAACAGAATTATCAGAAAATAAATGTTGTTTAGAAATATTTAAAATTTCAACAGAAATACATAGTTACTTTCATTAGCCATATCAATAAACTATTCATTATACAATGATATGCCATAGTTTGTCCCAAATACCATGAACAGTAAACAAAAGCATTACCTCGACGACTGCATTTGCATAATGTATGAATAAAGGGCCAACACAGAAGATCCGTGGAAAGCGTGTAAAAATGAAAAGGAAGTGACATAATGATAGGACTTACTACTCTAGTGACGTAATATTATGACTAGCACGTATAATGGGGCGTAATGTAGTCTATTCTCAAGAAGATAACATAAGTAAGACCTGGAAACAGGTGCTTTACATTAGAACCTTGCGTGATGGTAACGACGTGTTTTCACACTATCGTCTAGTTAATAGGTAGTTTTCCTCTAGTAAACCTGTACCAACTTACTGTCTTTTTCATTTGAGGTATAATCCCTGTAGACGTATTCAGCTATCCTAATGTATAATGCTAATTGTAGACACGCGTGCTGTTTTGAGCTGTCTCCAGAGACTTTACTTAGAATGGAACCATCGTCGACGTGTACATATACCTACATATAAGTAGCTGTATGAACATGACCGTTTCGTTTCATTAAATTTATGCAAATATGCTTATAAGATAAATAGAGGTACTCCTAATTGGAAGTACCAATCATCGTTGTCCGTTTGCCTAAATCTCGAAACATGTGCATTTTATGCTATTAGACCGGCGCGGCGGATGAACCATCCACTTAGCCCCACTTCACTTCACATAACCAAATATTAAGAGTTATTTAATCTGGTGATAATATTCAGGCGTCTATCCAACATTAATGACATAAACAGCTAAGGTCCACTTCACGTCCTGACTGGGTCAAGGAATCTAATTATACCCCAACTAAAACGCATAGTTTATTATTCTAGAAGACGGTAAGCGTTTACAGATCTTGTTACTTTTGCTCCGTTTTTATATGAAGACAGTATGGTAGCTGCGTGTCTCTAATTTATGTTTAGCGTGTCAGTACAACTCCAACACCTTAGATCAGGTGTCAAGGATTTACATCTAGTTTTTCTACCTAAAATGACTATTATGATTATTAATATTTATTTAATTAGGTTGTACTCTATTTAACTGCATATTGAAGGTCACAAAAAGACTTAAAAATAATGATGAATGAACTTTTTTATAATCGCCAATTATACTTTCGCGGTAGGTACTTAACATATATTCCAAATGTGTATGTATAGAACAAATAGAAGTATTAGGTATATGCATGAACTTTTTTATTAGCAGTAGGAAAAGTTTTTAACTGTAGAAAAACATTGAGTTTTCAATCTAAATGGCTTTAATCGTTTTAGTGCTGATTTTCCTATTCCCAGCTAGGCGTTAAGTTATAAAATAAGTGGAAGCGAAGGCGTTTATATTGTTATTTCCTTGGAGGAATCTTCCTAAACTGGCAGGTACAGATACCTACGCGTATAACATAATATATAGAGTTACACTTAATGCACTGTGCACTTACGTTATGTCGATAACATTCATCACGCTATACCATACCGGAAATATTTACTATATTTTCCGTCGAATACGTCACTCAGACGCCCGGCATCATTGTAGCTTGCTTCGATATTTACTTAATAGCCTAGTATAAAGGAAGAACTGCATTGAAAGGCCAATTGTGAGTCACGCTATGAGATCAAAGTGACATCAACACTAACCTACGGCAACCAAGTTTTCACTTATGCACTCGCTAAATTTAGCTGTGAGTGGGTGTGCTATTGCGGCGTTTGCAGGGTGATTACATAACCTTTAAATACTGTATGTATTATTGATATGTAACTTTGGCTCGTGTTGCACATTTTGGTATTCTTGTCAAGGCATGCTTTTGTGGTTCTTCTGTAAATAAGAAGGGTAGTCTTCTTCTTGTCTCCCATCCCTCTTCTGTAAATTAGGGGTGGTTGTTTCAAATGAAATTGTTTAATCCTGTAGATTGAGGAACATGACGTTTCTCTATTTTGTTGTTAATATTAACCGGTCCGTTATGTGGTTTCTTAATTCAGCTCTTAATAATATTGTCCAAAAAATTGTATAGTATAGAGAGTTACCGTTACTTAACAGAGTTATTTCTTTAGTGACTTTTTTAGTAGAGGATTTGAATTATTACCGTTAGGTTACAATTCGAATTATTCAAAATTTTCTATTCCATATCCTGTGCCCTCGCACGCATGACGCTGGCCAGTATATCAGGTGCGTTGTCACCCGCCGCGCACGCAACCCCCAGGCGCACAAGCGACTGACGCAGGCGCACTCGCCAATTGCCCGTAATGGTCGCGTGCGCAACAACCGTCGTGTCTTATACTGCAAAAAACAAAAGGACGCATGTCTTCTATATTATGAAACTGACTTGTTTCCTTTTGAATTTGGACAGTGGTATACAAAACAATTGAATAGCGCAAACCCCATCAAATACCAAGGTTCAAAAGGAACACTGGCGGTTCAGACTTTAAGGTGTGATTTGACTTGGTGGGATTATATTAAAAGTATTGTTCTTTCTCATACGCCTGTGGGGAATGTTTGCCGTTTTACGGAAACACAAATGTGAACAAGACCCAATTGAAGTTAAAAATCAATGTGGAATTTCAGTTTTTATTTGCTGTTTTCTTTTTCCTTGCTTGTATGTGGAATAAATAATGTAGGAATGCGAATTTAAAAGTATTAAAATGCTTGATGGTTACATTACGATATTTACTCATACGAGTCAATTCAAATGCAAATTACCGATTCCTTACGGTTATATTTTCGAATGGGAAATGTGAATGTAACGCAGATTGTGTGGGTTCCTGTTTGGAGGATTCTACTTTTACTATACCTTACGATGACAAATAATCAAATATACATACACACTTAAAATAGAACGAAACATCGCAAAATAAATAAACAACAGTAAAAAATCTCATTCATCAACCATTTTAAAATCGTAAGTAATTGCTTTACATCAACTTTACCTGAAAGCTTCATAAACGCTATGACGCAAGCTTTCAGCGCTGAAAGCTGACATCAGAGCTTCCCCCGTAGCGCCGTAGCGCTACGGCGGTCAGTCATGTCAGTGTCGCCCGAGCCGCGCCGTCGACCGCACGCTCCGCGCCGTCAATTTGGACTCTGACAACTGCGAATTTCGAATCTGGCTTGAATGAAAAGTCGCGCTTAACTTCAGATAGTAGACTAAAAAGTAAAACAGGATTTATCAAAAATAATCAATGATGAATTTATAAGTGGAACTTTAGATTAGGAACTCTAGAAGTACGAAGATTTTACTGAAAGTTTACGTTGGATGTAAGTTTGAAATAGGTACAGCAAAATAAAAGTGTAATATCGGATATCGAAACCGTGAAGTGTGTGTTGCTGAACTTTTATATTTTCTCTATATTCGAAATTGGAACTGTGAAACAAAACAGCATCAAATAAAGACACTCAAAAGTATGTGTTGGTGATTTTGCGGACGTATTCAAAATAGGAATAGCAAAAACAAAAGAGCATCAAGCACAAATACCGTGAAGTGTGTCAAAGTGAACTTTTTATTATCTCCGGACGTTTTGAAATTGGAACACTAAAACGAAAGCGCATCGAATAGAGAAACCAAGCAGTGTCAGTGGCTGGAACAGTGATGAGGGTAGCTGCCAGTGTCGCCAGCAGCCAATATTAACCGGTACGCGGAGCTCGAGGCCCGGGGGGCGCCCCGCGGGGCCCGCCGGCGCCAGTTCATCAAGGGCTGGAAGAAGACCATGGGGGTCATCTCTAAGACCTTCGGCGTCGTTTTCAGTCTGTAAGTAGATATTGATGAATAACCTAAAGTAACAAAAACGAACCCGTTGTTTTTCCGCAGTCTGATTCACATAGGAAGTATATTCCTTGGCGATGTAATTTTATTCAGATCTCTAACCAACATGTAAAGCTCGGTGGTTCTTGTATTATCTTAATTTTAATATAATTGACAACATTTCATATTTTTAAGACTATCATTTTATTACTTTTCTGAATTCTGCTTAAAAAGATGAAGTAATCTCTGTTTTTATTTATTTTCTGAGATGATTATTTATTTTATTATTAATTTATAAAAACATACTCATTTTAAAATTTGGCAACACCAAAACCAGAACTTAATGGAACGGTTACTTTAGTCGGTTTTCTTATTAAAAAAAACTTAATAAAACTCGGTATGCATCTGTCATCTGTCAACGTCAAATAAAACAAAAATATATTTTTCCGCTCTTTGGTTTAGACAACAACCCTATTCAGCCCGTATTGTCTTAGATTGTAGTTATTTGATGTATTTTCTTATATTTCTTTAAATACAGAAGAATAAATTCAAAGATTTATTTTTAAGGTACACGACATAAAGCCCTGTCGATCTCTATATTCAATTCCACCTGTTATAAATATGAAATGTTGTCAATTTTATAAGACAGGATCATAGTGAGAAGATGGTCCGCTAAACAGGTACTAACTTTACGACAGTTAAATAAATTCAACAGATGGTCTTTTTCCTTTTCAACTCTATATTAGTATTTTATATTTTTATATTTCCTTGCGAGGAACCCTATTCCAAAAACTTTTGTCGGCCGTAGCCATGTCCCAGTGACAACTATTTTGAGCTAGTCATCATGTCATAATAGAGACAATAAACTTTTGTCTGTTACGACACACGTCATGCGTCTAACTTTTATTTATATAATTAACAGTAATGATTTAGTAAAATTAGTAGTAATGATTGTATTATGCCCACTAACTGGGCAAAGACCTTATTTTTCTTCTCTTTATTTTGCATCTTTAGTGAATTCATGATTTTAGCATTTTGTGAGTTCAGAGCCATCCACTATCTTCTCATTGGCCTGTCAAATAGTTTTTATTTTTTACATTAAGCCCAATCAGTAGGTGTATGTCTGTCTGTGGCTTCAACCTGTGTACCCAGTTGAATGCGCTTTTCCATTAGATAGATGTTTTCTTGCGATTAGCCGTGTTAAGTAAAGATAAGGATCAAGTACCTTAATTCGTATTCGGAACTTGCATCGTTATTTTTAAACTGTATCGTCCCAATTTATCGGTCAAACGCGGTAGTTACAGAGGCCGTTACCCAGTTCGGAAGGGTCTGCGCTTGCGCAAGTGTTCCTATTCGCACGTGTGTCGTCACTGCCGCTCGGCGACTCGGATGCACGCATCTACACATAAATATTTTCCTAAGATTGTCAAGTATAATATAGATGTACCTATAAAGTTATACCTTGTATAAATATCGATGTATGGAATTGATCGATCGATTGAATCGAATCTAGATGATGCCCATATTTTAAGTTGGTCTATATTATCCTTAAAACATTTGATACTATGTAGGCTCTACTTCGAAAATCTGAAATGATATTTCTTATAATATTATTAAAACTATCCTGAGACATCTTTAATACTTTATAAACGGTCACGTAAAATTTTCAGGAACGGCCCGACATGTTTCGAACTCATATGGAGCTGTTCATCAGGGACAGTTATCCGTGCAATAACGCGACTGTCGCCCTCAGCGCCCATATGAGTTCGAAACATCTCGAGCCGTTCCAGACAATTTTTACGTGAGTTTAAACCGTTTTTATAATGATATTCCTTTATTTATGTTAATGTTCCTATACTTAGCTAATAAAGAATATTCGTTCCCCGTCCATCACTATATTCACGCCACTTTCGTTCCTAGCTCCTTTTTCCACACCGAGGATGACTTCCGAGTCTCAGCACATCAAAAGTAGATTTACTCTGTGTCAAGTTGCATTACAAATGTGTTTACTATGTTTATATCTCCATTGACTCGCTTCCGGCTCTCGGGCTTTCCTATTCGGTTATGCAAAAATTACGCCATCCTGAACCTACCATTAATCTGTCCCCTATTGTCATTGTTTTGTAATTAATGTGTTCTCACTTCTCACAGCTCTCGCTTTCGGTGCTGGTGTTTGAAGTGAGGCAAGTTTGTCACACGTTTACCTCGTGTCTTCATTGTCCGAGATATCTCTATGAAAAAACTACACCTTCTTGTGGGACTTGTAATTAGAGTAGGTATATTACATCCTTGTAAAGAAATCGTCTGTTTCTTTTCTCGTCTTTTATGTTTATTAATTTTCAGAGAAATAAGAAACTGGTCTTGTTTATTTCTGACATGATATAATAAAAAATACATTACCATTCTAAATATATAACAATCTAGTTGCGCCGCGCGGTGCTACTCGCTCATCCCACGGGAACACTAATTTTTTTCGGGATACAAAGTAGCCTATGTGTTAATGCAGGGTGTAATTGGTCCAGCCGTTTGAGCGTGAAGAAGTAACAAACATACACACAAACACATAAACACACTCACAAACTTTCGCCTTTATAATATTAGTGTGACTTATCCCCTCCGTACGCCGCAATCGATACATTAACATATTTCTTAACTCATTAGGTAGATTTTTACACGTATGCGACTGAACTCAGGTCGGAAATCCAAATTTCAATTCTATCTCCATCAAAATCAAAATCAGTTTATTCAAAATAGATCCATGTAGAATGCTTTTTGAAGGTCATTGCTATACATATACAATTCAAATCATTTTACAACTAAGTCATAAATACCCTAAAATACTAAGCCATATTACTTTATGAGATTTACAATCAAAAATTGTTTAAATAAACAAGCTTAAATAATTAACACTAACGCAATTATTATTAACATTAATTCTCCAACCATATGTGTTCGTCTGAAAAATAATCGTCTACTTTATAATAAGCTTTCTTCTTCAAGGTTTGCTTTACCGTAGTCTTGAATCTATTTTCATTCATATTTAGAATATGATCAGGTATTTTATTATAGCATCTGTCGACTATATTCACATTCAATCAAACTTATCCACTCAACGCCGCTCATAGCCCTTTAATTTACACCTGACCATACAATCATGCATTATAATTAAACCATTTAAGCCGTCCGCGACAACGTTTTAAATGATAAAATCTTCGGTGGTCAAGGCACCGGGCTGACCCCTATTGTCTACTGCGAAGGACGCTGCATCTCTGCAAAGCTAATACCTACGTAATTACTACTACACACAATACGTTATTATACCAACATTAAACACTGAAGCGCGGAAATAAATTGAGGCTTAGCACGAGATGTTGATATCATTATACTGGAACATGTAACAGGGGAATAACATAATAGGAACTATGATTAGTTGTCATAAGAGTCAGATATTATGTCTGAAAGTATCGTATTAAACACCTTCAAAATATGCTTTCTTTTTCGACTAGTACGCGCTTTCACAAGTGTCTTAAACTGTGTTCTCGTTAAATGCTCAATGTGATAAACATTTGGACTAATCTAAGTTTATGAGTGTTTCCATTTTTTTTTCTTTAATTCTTGTATTGCGATGATTAGTTCGAGCTATGGACATAACTATTTATTGAAGACACATTTATTCTACAACTTGATTCATATTGATTTGACATATGATTCGTTTTTTTTTATCTTGAAAGTATGAGTTGATAGGTCTTGCGTGTGCTGCATATTACCACGTAAATTCGTCGGTGTACCGTAGGACATGATGTCCTTTATTCATCGTTATTCATCGAACTAATACTAACAGTTCTTACTTTTACATTTAGGTACTAGTTAGTTATTTCTATAATCAAAATCCTAGGATCAGAACCAAAGCCTTAGGAATCTAAATGAAAGTTATTACATTATAACTGGAGCCAGCACCTCTAGCATAACTGTCATAAGCGACTATTTCTCACTCGAGATAATTACCATCTTTTTCTGTGCAGTAATGTGAGAGAGTGACGGGTAGCGCTATGTCGCGCGACAAGAGTCGCAAAGCATAGTTGTGCTAGACGGGCTGGTAATATCTCACAAAGCATGGTGTATAATTTAGATCGGGATAGACGGCTGTGACGTCACCGGCTGCACACCGGCGCCCGCGCCGTTTCGCCGCGTCTGAATTAACCGCCCGTTCCGCAAATGTGGATTTCACCTTCACTCACAAGCGAAGCCTGCTCGATTCTGATTTGTTTGTATCACATAACTTGACCGTAGTTTCTGGACGTGTGGTTGAAGTTAAACTCTAAAAGTTAGGATACCAAGATCCTTATTAGCAGTAGCTATGTCATACATCTCGGGAATGGTAAAGAACTTAAAGTAATTAAAATAACACGTTTTGTACGGTTTTGTAGATATGCTCCTAATTATTGTTGATATTAATCACATTGACGGCGTACGTGGTTTTATTTACTTTCGCCAACTATAGCCCGAATAATAAATAATACCATGTTGATGGTACATATATTATAACTAAACCTCTAGCTCCATCTCGTGAAGCGTTGTGCCACGTTTAAGCTTGATTAATCTGCGCTATTATTATAATACCACAGTTTCCAGAGCAATTAAATTGCTAGCTAAAGTTTAGCAATGTTTCCAAATAACCTTTGCCCTTAAAATTTGAAGTCTCTAAACAAGACTATTTTTAGAGCGTGAAATGTTACAAAGTTCGATCGATAAGACTCTTCTTTATTCGTCGAGGGCAACAGGGATGGGCGGCGATATTTGGGTCAAAAGTATCTGGCACGTTGAAGTTTTTAAAGCGGTGCAATAATCATTAGGCCGCGCATCACGGACGGACATCAAATAAATAGCTCATGTCCAACAAATTGTAAACTGTGAGGGACAAAAATAGGATAAGCCTCTCGGCTTATACCAACGGAGAGCGTGCACTGCGTCCGTGTTGAGCCTGATTCGTTTGAGAAGAACATCTCCTGTTTCTGACCGTCCTATATTAAGGTGTGTTATTTGCATTCTCGAGACTTTATGTCCATCATAAAGCACTGTCGCTCTAAGTGGGATATTTCTTTCAACTATATCCCCTACGGACCCCTAACCCGCCTGCTGGTATGTCCGGGAAAAAACTATTTTCACTTGTTTACTTTAGTGGCAACTACTTTTTTTATGTGAGACAGATGGAAAAACCGTATTTTCCACTGGGGATTTCCGTGGGAGTGGAAACAACTGAAAATAGCTCACGCGATGGAACATCAGCCGATTGCTTTATATGTTGAAATTGGATTACAATATGATCTGTAGCTTCTTCCAGCAGCTAGGAATTCCTGGACGTATTGTTAAGGCTTGCGGTCGCTAGGTAATGACGTCAAACGCTTCGTGGTGTCTTTACGGTTGTGACTATTGGGTCCCGTTGCTTCCAATCTGCGGAGGAATTTTTGGTTATAAAATAAAATTTATGTATTTACTTACTATTGTCATCGGAAACGTTACATGCTTTTTCTCCATGCTACAATAACATTAGGAAGTTCTTGTTTTCAGAATTACAATATAGACTATGTTTGGGAAACTTTAATGTTATTAACATCGACTAATTGAAACACCCGGTGCGCCTATATGCTCCCAATTCTTTTTTTTTACTTATTATATTTTAACATGTGTAATCGTAAAATTTTAACCATAAACAATTTGTTTGTACCTAAGTAAACATATTTAACCCTTTACTGGGATAGATAAGCTAGGTTGCCGCGTACCCATACCATTGTATCCGGATTTGTCCGATTTCTGGAAGGCGGCAGCGATCAAAAGAAACGGACCGGGCACCCTCCATTACTGCGCGGGCGCATCGGCCTTGTCCGCGTCTAGGATGCGATAAACACCAAGCCGCTATCGTTAAATGCAAAATGTCTAAAGTGTCTTGGGATAACACACATTAATAAACCCTTTTTCGAATAGGCAATGTCAGATAGGAGAAAGTAATAAAGAAATGCTCCTTTGTAGAGAGTAAACAATTTTCACAAAGAGCTTGAAAATGATTACAAAAGCTCTATGACTATTTAATTAAGTGAATAAAGGATTTTGACCTTACAAACGGTCCGGTAGTTTTGAATTTTTGATATGTTGTATAGGATGGTTAGTCAGTTTTAAAATGCAAAATGCACAATTCCCCCCCCTCCGAACCCGCCGCCATATTGAAAAAACCGGCACTCTCTTCATATTTTTGCTCATATCTTCCTTTAGGAGCATTTTAGCTAAAAGAAAGCTTCGACAATGTTATAGAGAGTTAAATTTACTACATTTTCCATTTTATATTTTGTTTCTAGGACAGATAGTTACGGAGATATGCACATTTAAAAAAACTTAAGAAATTGCAATTTCCAACTCAAAAACAAACTTCTGGATTATATCTTCGTTTAGGAGCATTTTAGCTAGAACAGTGCTTGGGCAATTTTGTAGAGAATTAAATTTCCTATAATTGACATTTCAAATTTTGTTGCTAGGACAGATAATTACGGAGATATGTAAAAAATAAAGTCACATTTTCCGAAAATGTATGTAAAAATGGACATGAGTTTTATAAGCAATTATATTTCCTACATGTTTTCATTTGTCCTAGACTAGTCCCTAACTGAATGACAGCGTTCTAAACCAAGAATATTGAGATATTTTCGGAAAATTCTGTTTTTCCTGTTTTTTAAATGTGCATATCTCCGTAACTAACCGTCCTTGAAACAAAATTTGAAATGTAAATTATAGTAAATTTAATTCTCTACAACATTGCCCAAGCTATGTTGTAGCTAAAATGCTCCTAAACGAAGATATAATCCAGAAGTTTGTTTTTCAGTAGGAAATTGCGATTTTTACATTTTTTTAAATGTGGATATCTCCTAAACTATCTGTCCTAGAAAAAAAAATATAAAATAGAGAATGTAGTAAATTTAACTCTCTATAATATTGTCGAAACTTTCTTCTAGCTAAAATGCTCCTAAAGGAAGATATGAGCAAAAATATGAAGAAAGTGCCGGTTTTTTCAATATGGCGGCGGGCGCGGAGGGGGGGGAATTGTGCATTTTGCATTTTAAGCACTGACTAACCATCCTAGACAACATATCAAAAATTCAAAATTACCGGACCGTTTGTAAGGTCACACATAGTACTTTAGTCTCTATTCACCGTATTAATTAGCTCTACATTATAACAAAACAATGATCTATACGTAAACAAATACGAGTTGCTAATTATGATCCCCATCATCATTATACATTTATCGATAACGATATAAGAGAATAACGGTGAAAAATAATTGAAAACGATAACAAAATAAATCGAACGGAAGCGGACAAATAAATATAGAATCCTAGTTAACACAAAACAGAAACACTAATAACTTTTAATCTCGACTAAAACAAGAACAGAGGTGTGATTTATTCGCTTCTATTGGTTTTAAATTATCTATAACAGGACGGGACTTGAATTTTTATGGGTATCGTAAATCGTTTGGTTTTTTTTAACGCGGACAAGCATTCGTGCCCTCGTATCGTTAGTCACGGGCCAATCAAAGCCTCGTAAAGCGTAATAGTCCGGTGTAATCGTTGGATATGGGAATCGGCCATTGTCGATATCGATATCGACTGATCATTGAAACTAGTTCCTATTAATCTTAACCTCTCATGGTGAATGTACTTTGTTACGAGTAGCTAAAGCCTGAATTTGAAACGAACTGTGGCATAGATGAGAGCTTGTTGCAGTTATTCCTGTATATCCAAAAGTGCTACGTTAAAGTACTTGAATTACAGAATTCCCAACCCTACTCATATTGGTATTAGGACTTTGTTTGTGATCTGTTGCGTTGGATTAGGATCGTCACGTTCTGGACAAACACCATGCTACGGATTACACGGCGTGTGGAGAATCGTAGCTTTCGTGCGTGTTGTTTAACTATTGGAAATTATTTTTTTCTCATGCCCGAGATTAAACACGAGTTTTTTGGCTGGATATGCGACCATGTGGATAGTTTTACATGGATTCCAAAATGCATGTGTTAAGAAAAATACAATATCACTTGACCACATGATCTAATGTAGATTTGAATTACAAAATGCCTCATCGTTTTCTATTATAGCTTAAAATTGGTTTTTGACAACATTGTAGCTATGAAAAAAAAACACATGATTTGTTCATGCACTGTATCCTACAAGCTACAAATATACAATGTATTCTTAACCACACACATCGTAAGTTCCAACATTTGTATCTACATAATGTTATAAAAATACCACAAACATACCTTATGCAATTACTCATGTACGTAAATGAATTTATTACATTTGTATCGAGTGGGTCATTACACGGACCAATAAAACTAATTGAAATTGATTGCAACAAAGACTGTCGGCGCTCTTGGATCGATGCAAATTGCATTACACCAATAACTTAAAACCGCGGAATCGCCTATTGTTGTACTGAGAAATGGATATTTAGAAAATGCGCTGCTTACATCATTTGCTATTCGTACTAGAGCAGACTTTCACAGACTATATTAGGAGTTGGTGATTCTTGTGGGGTTTGACGCGGCAAACTGACTACCTATTTAAAATTCAATGTCATTTATTAAATCAAGTTAATTATAAGAGCCTTCTATGGAGTACAATAAACTGTAGAAGAAATAAGTACTTAAACCTTAAAAAAAAGGGTACAAACATGAAAGGTTTTATGATAGTTTGCAATTAAGATATTTGAAACGTATTAATAATGAAATAAACTTAGTATCTCTACTTATATGTGTGATAAAAACATCGTATCTCTCGCCGGAAATTAGGTTTACAAGTAAACATTGGCACAAGTAAGAAATCGCAAAACAAATTTGCAAAAATGAGTTATCACACAGAGGGCAGGAAAGAGGAACGGTGACCGATTGCCACTCCCCAATGACCAGTTATTGGCAAATCGTAAAGATACGTTCATCCATCAATAAAACATATTTAATTAAGATATAGATATTGGAACTTCCTTTGTTTTCAATCGGAACTCATATTCAGAAATTATATCATTCACATTTACTAGATGGCGGTGAAATCGAATAATTTATATTAGTTTCGAGTGAGGTAAAAATGATATCGAAGAAGAACTAAATTTCTGTCCGTGGAAACTTTACGTCTTCTTCTAAATACCAACGTACGTACATGTTACATCTGCTGTGGTTGATAATTTTCTTTTATTTATACGCAACAAAAGTCAGACATAATAGGGAAAACATAACCAGAAGACAAGAAAAATAGAGCTACATTTCAAAGTTTCCGCTCAGAATTCAGTCGTCTCTTAGCAGGTGAGTCAATAGCAGATATTTATATTCGGAAGAAAGTTCAGCAATAAGTATACCTACATATTACAATGTGTTGGTGTGTTTAGCTGTCGTCCATATTTGCTATTCAGTAGGTACTTATAAATGTAAATTAATGCAAGTACTTTAAGTTCGAATCATTTGCAGAGGACGCACGTTGCTCCAACCGTTTCGAGACATGTCGCAGCAAGATAGACAATCTCAATTACGCTCGTCTTATCTCCATCATTAATTGTAATGACTCATCATCGTGTCCCTTACCCTGTGTACGAATGCATACTGCCTGCATACGTAACGGATCATCTTTTCACTTTGTTGTAGTAACATCACATCATTGCAGTGATGTGAAAACATCACAATACTGCCGGTATGATTATGAGATATTTGTAAGTGATAGACAACACATTTTTAGGGTTCCGTACCCAAAGGGTAAAAACGGGACCCTATTACTGAGACTTCGCTGTCCGTCCGTCCGTCCGTCCGTCACCAGGCTGTATCTCAAGAACGGTGATAGCTTAGACAGTTGAATTTTTTTACATAAATTGTGGATATAACTGCCGATAAATATCTCTCATCTTAAATATAGGTGAATCGCCTGTGTGTGAACACAACCTTACCATGTTACAATGAGAATAAATAATGACACAAAGGTAAATTAAGAAAGAAAAATTGAATGCGATCTACTACAATCGAAGCGGGGTTTGAACCCGCGACCTCTGCGTTACCGGCGCATTGCTCTCCCAACTGAGCTATCCGACCGCTACGTCAGTCACACCAAATCTTTCATCCCTTAATCCTTTACGCTACTGGAGCGCCCTCTGCGTCATATGTTTTTTTGAAATGCTTATTGCGCATTAGCCATACCCTAGGATGTGCGTTTTTACACGCACGATCCCCAATCCCCATTGCTATACAGCAAGTGTGAAGACTGCGAGAGAGATGGCGCTGTTCTCAATATTTGTATAGAATCTTTTTATCGATTCTATATTTTTTTATGTGGTAATACCACATTTTTATTTTTATAAATAATGACACAAAGGTAAATTAAGAAAGAAAAATTGAATGCGATCTACTACAATCGAAGCGGGGTTTGAACCCGCGACCTCTGCGTTACCGGCGCATTGCTCTCCCAACTGAGCTATCCGACCGCTACGTCAGTCACACCAAATCTTTCATCCCTTAATCCTTTACGCTACTGGAGCGCCCTCTGCGTCATATGTTTTTTTGAAATGCTTATTGCGCATTAGCCATACCCTAGGATGTGCGTTTTTACACGCACGATCCCCAATCCCCATTGCTTTACAGCAAGTGTGAAGACTGCGAGAGAGATGGCGCTGTTCTCAATATTTGTATAGAATCTTGTTATCGATTCTATATTTTTTTATGTGGTAATACCACATTTTTATTTTTATAAATATTGACACAAAGGTAAATTAAGAAAGAAAAATTGAATGCGATCTACTACAATCGAAGCGGGGTTTGAACCCGCGACCTCTGCGTTACCGGCGCATTGCTCTCCCAACTGAGCTATCCGACCGCTACGTCAGTCACACCAAATCTTTCATCCCTTAATCCTTTACGCTACTGGAGCGCCCTCTGCGTCATATGTTTTTTTGAAATGCTTATTGCGCATTAGCCATACCCTAGGATGTGCGTTTTTACACGCACGATCCCCAATCCCCATTGCTTTACAGCAAGTGTGAAGACTGCGAGAGAGATGGCGCTGTTCTCAATATTTGTATAGAATCTTTTTATCGATTCTATATTTTTTTATGTGGTAATACCACATTTTTATTTTTATAAATAATGACACAAAGGTAAATTAAGAAAGAAAAATTTAATGCGATCTACTACAATCGAAGCGGGGTTTGAACCCGCGACCTCTGCGTTACCGGCGCATTGCTCTCCCAACTGAGCTATCCGACCGCTACGTCAGTCACACCAAATCTTTCATCCCTTAATCCTTTACGCTACTGGAGCGCCCTCTGCGTCATATGTTTTTTTGAAATGCTTATTGCGCATTAGCCATACCCTAGGATGTGCGTTTTTACACGCACGATCCCCAATCCCCATTGCTTTACAGCAAGTGTGAAGACTGCGAGAGAGATGGCGCTGTTCTCAATATTTGTATAGAATCTTTTTATCGATTCTATATTTTTTTATGTGGTAATACCACATTTTTATTTTTATAAATAATGACACAAAGGTAAATTAAGAAAGAAAAATTGAATGCGATCTACTACAATCGAAGCGGGGTTTGAACCCGCGACCTCTGCGTTACCGGCGCATTGCTCTCCCAACTGAGCTATCCGACCGCTACGTCAGTCACACCAAATCTTTCATCCCTTAATCCTTTACGCTACTGGAGCGCCCTCTGCGTCATATGTTTTTTTGAAATGCTTATTGCGCATTAGCCATACCCTAGGATGTGCGTTTTTACACGCACGATCCCCAATCCCCATTGCTTTACAGCAAGTGTGAAGACTGCGAGAGAGATGGCGCTGTTCTCAATATTTGTATAGAATCTTTTTATCGATTCTATATTTTTTTATGTGGTAATACCATATTTTTATTTTTATAAATAATGACACAAAGGTAAATTAAGAAAGAAAAATTGAATGCGATCTACTACAATCGAAGCGGGGTTTGAACCCGCGACCTCTGCGTTACCGGCGCATTGCTCTCCCAACTGAGCTATCCGACCGCTACGTCAGTCACACCAAATCTCTCATCCCTTAATCCTTTACGCTACTGGAGCGCCCTCTGCGTCATATGTTTTTTTGAAATGCTTATTGCGCATTAGCCATACCCTAGGATGTGCGTTTTTACACGCACGATCCCCAATCCCCATTGCTTTACAGCAAGTGTGAAGACTGCGAGAGAGATGGCGCTGTTCTCAATATTTGTATAGAATCTTTTTATCGATTCTATATTTTTTTATGTGGTAATACCACATTTTTATTTTTATAAATAATGACACAAAGGTAAATTAAGAAAAAAAAATTGAATGCGATCTACTACAATCGAAGCGGGGTTTGAACCCGCGACCTCTGCGTTACCGGCGCATTGCTCACCCAACTGAGCTATCCGACCGCTACGTCAGTCACACCAAATCTTTCATCCCTTAATCCTTTACGCTACTGGAGCGCCCTCTGCGTCATATATTTTTTTGAAATGCTTATTGCGCATTTCAAAAAAACATATGATCATTTTTTTCTTTCTTAATTTACCTTTGTGTCATTATTTATAAAAATAAAAAGGTGGTATTACCACATAAAAAAATATAGAATCGATAAAAAGATTCTATACAAATATTGAGAACAGCGCCATCTCTCTCGCAGTCTTCACACTTGCTGTAAAGCAATGGGGATTGGGGATCGTGCGTGTAAAAACGCACATCCTAGGGTATGGCTAATGCGCAATAAGCATTTCAAAAAAACATATGACGCAGAGGGCGCTCCAGTAGCGTAAAGGATTAAGGGATGAAAGATTTGGTGTGACTGACGTAGCGGTCGGATAGCTCAGTTGGGAGAGCAATGCGCCGGTAACGCAGAGGTCGCGGGTTCAAACCCCGCTTCGATTGTAGTAGATCGCATTCAATTTTTCTTTCTTAATTTACCTTTGTGTCATTATTTATAAAAATAAAAATGTGGTATTACCACATAAAAAAATATAGAATCGATAAAAAGATTCTATACAAATAATGAGAATAAAGTTTAACGTTTTCGGAGCTCCTAATTATGATCTTGCACTGCACGTATTACTCTCAGCGTTCTTCAGAAAGCGAAAATTATGCATCAAAGTATACTGTATCTTTAATATATGTTACTGGCAACTATCCCGTTGCTAAAGCAAGGACAGCGAAGGGACACTGTTATATTTGTATTTTGACGTGGTCGTTCACAGTAGCATTGTGGTATAACCAGTCGGTCGTCTGCCTTGGCGGTCTGGACGCACTGGTCCGTCGCTATTCACGTTACACCCATTGTGTTGCTGCTTAGTTTATTATGGAGCGAAAATATTATAGTTAAACGCAAGAGAATACCCTGCACCAACTCAATGATTCTGTTAAGCCCTTATGGTTGTCTGGTTGAGAATGCCCTGTGGCATTAAGTCCACCATTTATACTTGTTTGATCTGTGCAATAAAGTTTTAATAAATAAATACTTCAAGTACACTAGATCAGCCAAAAGCAGTGCATTGTATTGCAATGCATTGAGGCTTCTGAATCTTGGACGAAACTGGCGCATCACTCGAAAAACTAAACGTACCTATATGAACCCGCCAAGCAACCCAAGTACCTAATACATGTCCACAAACAGCCAGCGTCCCAAAAAAAATATCATATGAATCGACCAACGTTTGCATCCGTTGTACATTTTGATAACAAAAGAAGTCAAAAAAACAAAGAAACGTAACGTGCTAAAATAAAAGCCTTTCGCCAACTTTCAATAGAGATAACATCGAACACATTGCGATATTCCGCCATGTGGCGCTTCAGTTAACGTTAAAATTACCCCCATATGTCTTTTTACACACATATGCAAACCTTCTTCCTTTAATTGTAGCTTGGTTTGTAATAAACAGGCGGGTATCCCATTAGCGTTGTTTGACAAAAGCACATTGTTTTGCGATGGGGGGTCAGTTGGGCTGGGCTCCCTCACTGTGTCCATTAACTTCCTGTACTGCAATTAATTACTTACAAAAGGCAAACGGTTCTTTGTTTGCCCACTGCACAGTCAGCAGCAGATATAGAGCGATAGTCATATTATATAATTTCATTTTCAGTCAAGATCAGTAATGTTCTCAGCTCCGGATCATAACTATGCGAAACAGTAGCAAATAACACTTATGCTTCAAAGTATTAACACTACAAAGCGCGGAAGTGAGAAACGATCTCATATGGTTAGTAACTATAGTTTTAATAACATCTTCACGTCAACAAAAGAAACAACATGACCTTATATTTGTTAATAGAGCGCGCAATAACCGTTGTGCAAATATTTCATGCACAACATACGCTCCGTCCGTTTGTCCGGGAGTCCTTCGTAATATCCTTAGAACCGTGAAGTTTAAAATGCTACAGTTATTGTTAACAGTATGCTAATTTACCAAAACCTTGGTAACGCTGTATTGTTTGTCCAGAAATGTGCGGTTAGTTTGTGGCCGTTTGTTACAAATGAAACATTTTGTCTCGTCGTGAGACAACGGGGAAATTATAGTTCCTTACTTAACGGAAAGCGATATAAATCTACATATACATTTTACTACTGTTAATACTGGGTCGTTTCTAGTATGGTCAGTCGGGACAAAGAGCAAGCAACCTACCACATCGAAAACTACCTACAGATGTTATACTACTAAGTAACGCTATCTTACAACCACGCAACTATAGTCAGTTGGCAAAAGTAAATTAGCGTTAGTTTAACGTCTGTACTCGTACCTTTCAATATTTCGATACGGTAGGCGTGCTTGTCTCGCTGGCGCATTTTCTTCAATTGACCTTAGGTGATGAATGAATAAAATAGCAACGTAGCAAAATATGCTACTATGTCTACGGTCCGGGAACAATAAAAAAATCCGAAGTTTCATTTAGCCATCAATATTATAAATCTTCAAAATTCCGAAAGTGAAATAACGCGAAATTTATTTTTTCCATAGTTTCGTGTTACATATGTACATGCAGGTTAAGTTAGGGTTATGTGATATCCCAAAAAAACGAAATATTTAATCAGAACATGCTTTTCCGAATGATGATGCATTCGGACAAATGAAACTTCGGAGTGTACCTAGTGTACCCCTACAATCCGCATTACTGAAACATGTCATTGCTGAGTGTGCCGGTGTATCAAACCGTGAAAATGTGACCCGCTTCGAGGTTAATACAGCATTGTCTTTATCTGTGCCAATATTTATTGAGTTGTCCATTTCACATTGTGCACTGTGCAGACCATATCTATTGGATTTCTTGTATCATACTATGGTTTACTTTCAAGTTTACTTTCACACAATAATTATATGTTTAATATTTGCTTCTGTTTCCGAGACTATCACTGACTGTATAATTTTGAATTTCGTGTATGTTGAACTAAACTCTTAGGTTATGTTTTAAAACACATTTATAAAAAATAGTTTATTTTTATTATTACGAACTGTATCATAAACTTCAAAATTATTTTCACAAATGTAACATCTTTATTTATGGCGAGACTATGATTATCCGCACCAAACCCCTCATTTCAAATCCCTTAATTCCGGTCTTGGATTATAAAAGCTAAATCAATTTGTTAAATTCTGGGAAACCGTAATTTGTGGGCGTGGCAATATGGTTCATCAATTACTAATAGCCTGTCCCAAAAACGAGGGCACCTACAACGAAACTACATAGGATTTGTGCGCTTACTAATGCCAGATAAATAGATCTTACCCGGCTACTCCATTATGAAACTCCTAAGAGTACATAACCAAACATCTATCTATATTTCATTAGGAAATATGAAGTAACGTAGGTACATACAATCTACTTCTTTGACAAATTATTGAACAAACGATTACATCGTCAAAGCGGTAGGCTTGCTAGCTTTACAATTAGTCTAATAAATCATGCATAACAAATCGTTAAGCACTGCACTTGGGGTTACAAATGACGTTATGAGAGTGACTAATATGTAGTTGAGTTTCAATAGCAATATTTTAATGTCAACACAAAATTAAGGCCTTAATGTTGGTCTCATTGAATTATTGGCTACAGTTGCGCAAATAAAACAAATAGCATTGTGTAACCTTTTGTTTCTGTAAGTAATGGTCGTCCTAGGAAGTAATTTTGTAGAATATTAGGCACGTATCAACTTCTTTTTCCAAAGGTCGCGCCAATGCCGATTCGGAACACCAAATAAATGATTGGAGACTTTTAAAACTTTAAATCGCCGTCTATTGTGTTGGAGCCGAATCCGAGCCTACGTGTCAATATTAGAATTATACTCGGAAGTAATTTGATACTTTCCGAGTCCCCAACGGTTACGGTACAATAGGTGCCTAGTTTGAAATGTTTAGAGTCACTCCTGCCTAATCAAATGTCTATGACAATAAAGATTCCAGACAAAGCGCGTTGTAATGAAGAATTCGGTAAAAAATAGCGTCGAGTAGATCTGTCGTTAATCTATCCCTTTCGAGTGATGTGCCTGCCTTCTACCTGCGCTGGATCGGTGGAGTGGAGGCGACGCCCGCGCCGCCCGAGGCGCCCGCGCATGGCCGTATTGGCCGTCATTACGCTAGGGCTAATCACAGGTGGCCGGAGCTATGGCACCGGAATTTTTGATTACACATTAAGATGCCAGTGCCAACGTATTGATGAAATTAATTTTCTAATTTGGTATCGATGGCCAGTTATGATATACCATCGATTTATGGAAGAGTTTTGATTGAGTCAAGCTGTGATTACGTTTCGTATCTACGAAATTTGATATCGGCCCAATTTGATATACGGATTTTTTCCCAGTTTTATTAGAATTTTGGAAATGCATCTCCAATGCTCGTTGTAAATACTTTCCGATTGGGAGGGGTTCTCCAATGTCGTCCATCTGGAGATAAAGAAAATCAATGGCTGTCAGCAACGGAGAAATTTTATCTACATTGCAGAGGCGATTGTAATTGTCAATGTAAAGTAACGATTACGACAGGTACCTTAAAACGGGACCGTACCATCGTTAGCACGAGGCAGGATGTCTGTTCGTCCGTCCAATATCCAGATGTAATCTAATCTATATTTGCATTTCTATCGGACCTCTGGTATGTTTTTGTTGGCTCGGCTTCATTTAGCGTTTCCTCTATTAACCGTCTAGTGGGTGTGTTATCGTGCATTTCAAAGGTGAGTACACAATTTAGTCGCCACGCTGATGTATTTATACTGTTTTGCTTAAATTTCCTGTCCACGTTTTACAATTGGCGAAGTAAATCCCATATTTAAGATGTTCGTTTCCTTCCCTGTTTTATAAATAGCAAAGTGGTGCACATTTATGTTACCTAAAGCTTCATGTGTACTACAGGGAACTGTTTTATATACATATAGCAATATGGTGCAGTGCACACTTATGTTGTCTAAGCCCCAATATGTCGGTAATGCATCACCTGTACTTACTAGACCTATCGAAATCAAGACATCGGCCGTTATCTCGGAGAGCATCAATGATTCCGCTGCCTGCCGCCTGGAGCTGCCACTCCTCGCGCACCTGTCGAGGTGCGTGACCGGGCCCCGGGCTCCAAGCCGGCCCGGCGTGGTCGGCCCTCGCTGCCAGGGGCCTGAGGGCCCGAGCACGCGCCGCCCGACTCCTCTCATTAGCTTTCGGGGGCTCAATGATATATGCGTAGGACATGCCGGATGCTTGTGTAATGACGGTGAACGCCGCCATTATAGGCATAAATCAGTTTTTTAGCCCCAGGTGTCGTGAGCGTCCTCGTGTTATTAAACCGACGCCAGATAAAAATTAGTTGTTACAAGAACAAATCGTAACTAGCTCCCTTACTCCCTTCGCTGCAAACCGTACAATCTAACGCGCGCCGAAGAGAAATATCTGTTTTGATGCCAGTGTAATTTTAGGTCATTCCCACCGCGTCGGGAGGCGGCCTTGCGTACGCACCGAATGTTTCCTCAATTACCAGCCTTTGTGATACAAATAACTGCGGACCAATCGATCAAACAATGCAACCAATCATTACTGTCATTGGCATTGAGCATGTCCAATAATGTTAGTTGTAAATTAATGTTCTAGCATGCTAAGTTTAAACTCTCTCTAAGTCTTCGTGAAGTGATTCAAGCAATTGGCCTCGTAATAATCGCATGGTAGCCATTCAGATGTCTGAAGCGTCTGTAAAAGGAGCGAGCCGCGTTTTGCATTTAGGTGGCGCGACGTGACGAATGACGGCGAAACTTCTGCGAAGCACTGGCTTGAACTCAGATGTTTTGACTACGGTTTTGAGGTTACAAAATTTCTTCAACAATGTTGATTAATTTAGGACTGGTTGTTGAACTCCTCCAGAAAACGCAGTAGTCTTGTAGATTAATAATACTGCAAAATGAAGTTCAGATCTGGATGCTCTAGGGTTAAAAAGTAGATATAGGTACGAAGCGCGGACTGGTGTGAGCAAACATATTGTAAAATTCAATTGAGATTTATCAGCTCTGGGTGCGTACGCGCTGGCCCCAGGTACGCGAGCACCGGGCCCAAATGAAATTATACTAATTACCTAATCTCCACCAAGAGCGGGAGGCGGGGCACGTAAATCTCGCTCGCCTAAATCGATTACTATACTCGTATTACTAGCCCAGAGCTTTTTGTCTCTGTCTAATGTGGGCCGGCCTTGCGCTCGTCTTTTTGGATATAATCTATCACGGTTCATTGCACCTCCTGGGCATTTTAGCCGTTTCACGGGAAATGGGAAAGCGATGGGTTGCATAACGTTGATTTTGTAACAGATATGCAGCAACGAGGTTGGAATTGCACCTGGTGTGGATTGAGAACTGTTAGTCGTTTTCGCTTATGTGTTGGTTCTAATGAACGCCAGTCGAGACCTTCATGATCTATTTATATATCTTGGATATCTGTCCACTGTCTCTATCTCTACACTGTTGTCTTGATCTCGATTCGGAACTACTATTGAGTATTAGATTAGCTACAAACAAAAAAGTCGTACGAGCGTCAATCCGTTAAAGCTCACGTGTGTTTTATATGTTCTAATGGCTCTCTTCTTGCCCCGTACATATTTATATTTTGCAAATTTTGAGGAATGAGGGTCATTAGTAAGCGGGTATAACTTTATCGAAAATAATCATACAAATTCCCAATTTTTACCTATTTTTGTGGCATTTTGTCCATTGCTGAACCGAAACCTTTCTTATAATTTTAGAAATACACTGTTATATCAATAAATTGTCATAATATGAATTCGTGACCCGGAACTCTGGATGGATAAAGGCCCTTCCCAATCGCCTGGTGTATAATCCGGCGTGTTGTCGTGCTGCGGTCCTCCCACGTCTCGCCAGGACACAGGATTGATGAGCCCAGCAATTAGCCGGTTCACCTTTTCTCTATCGTAATAATTTTAATAGTTCACGCTCTGTTACACGGCCAGTTCGCCGACTTTCACACATGGTGCTTGTTTTGTTTTAATTACAATGTTATTACGACGCGAAGATGGAATTAATTGCGTAGGTCTCCTCGTACTTATATTTGTAAGCCTATTCGCTTTAACATAAGGTCTACGAAATTGAATAGTCGCTTAAGTGCCTTTGATAGTGGATGTTGTATTTTTATTTTATGCGCTCTTAATCATCTTTAGACGTACTTAGTAGACATTTGTCCGTGCATTTTATTGTGGGCTAGAATAAGTAGGACGTGGGGACATTTATCGTTCTAATATGTTTTAATTTTGAACTGATAATTATGAGAATCAGCCATATAGGTACCATACAATTTAGGGAGGCAGGCCTGGCCAAACAGTGGCATGTTTAGCAATATATTTTATCGAATTTGTGGTACTGTAGTGGACCTGTTAAACGCAAAATGTATGCATTATAAAATTTTCTCCGGGGTGTCTATTACCCATACCGTGTAAACGGTGTAATATCGAAAGCGTTGCGTCACGGCGAGGAAATCGCACGGACGCCAGCTATCGCTCCATTTATCTGTATTTATTGACCATTCACTAAATAGCCAATTATCGTTTTATATAAATCAAGACTTTGAAGTATTTCGGCTTTTACCTTATCACTTTTACTTGTGAAGTGTTGTCTAAGGATTTCTGAGCGGCGTATTAACATATGTTACTTTCATAAATGTAAATATTTATTTTAAGATATATATTGAAGAAGTAGGAATGTCAAAAAGAAAGCTTTAAAAAAATCTGACTCCAAAGTACCTCAGCGTGAAGAAACTCCAAGTTCTCTCTATCACGTTACCAATTTACCAGTGTTCAATTATTGCCTCGTCGATTGTTTCGCTAATAGAAGACTCGAAGTAAAATGAACCTGTCCCCCTCTATTCCAGCCTGTTCGAGCAGGAGATCATGAGCTACGTGCCGGCGGAGGGCCGCGCGGCGCCGTCGCCGGCCGCGTCCCCGGCCGCGGCGCGGAGCACCCGCGCGCCCGCGCCGCAGCGCCGCGACTTCGAGGCCAAGCTGAGGGCCTTCTACAGGAAGCTCGAGAGCAAGGGCTACGGGCAGGGCCCGGGGAAGCTCAAGTGAGTACATGCCTATTCATTATTCCCTAGTCACAGATAGCTGCAGCTATATCTTTCAGCTCGCGCGGCACGCACAGTTCCACCACGTTACATTATGTCAGCATCAATTACACTCAGTGGAGATACAGGTACTAGAAGACTTTAGACTCCTCCTATCTCCAGGAACTGCATTCGTGAAGATGAGAATGTGGTAGCATTCTCTAGCGTTATTTTCTCATTTCTTTCAATGTTCGCTTTAACAACTGCATGGTCAGTCCAATGTCATAACTCCTGTGACTGGGAAATCGCGGTTATCACCGGGTGACTACAGTACAAGTTTGATCTCCTCCAGATTTAATAATTGATTATTACATCTGATTTCATATAATCATAATCAATGACCCCTAGTTAGTAAATTCCACAATAACTGCCAAGTAAAATCAGTTCTCGTCGATTCAGCTTATTTCAAATTCCCTTTCAATTATCTCTGACTGAACTGCCGCACCACAAAAAACGGTTGTATTTCGTCTCTAATCATCGAACTCCAAATTCCAGGCTCCACATCCGCCGCGAGCATCTTCTAGAAGACGCCTTCCGCCGCATCATGTCCTGTGGCAAGAAGGAGCTGCAGAAAGGCAAGCTCTGCGTGCTCTGGGACGGAGAAGAGGGCCTGGACTATGGCGGCCCGAGCCGGGAGTTCTTCTTCCTGCTCTCCAGGGAGCTGTTCAACCCGTACTACGGCCTGTTCGAGTACTCCGCGAATGATACTTACACGGTGCACGTGTCGCCGATGTCGGCGTTCGTCGACAACCATCACGAGTGGTGAGTGGATTGCGTATATAACAATACTTTGTTCCATAGTAAATAAATATCGGACAAACTCGCACAAATCAATCTAGTCCCACAGTAGGCTCTAGTAGTAGTCATATCGATGTATATCTAGAAAAATAACTAATCTGCACATGTTTAAAATTTCACAAAAAGTAAGCCGTTCCGGACGTTTTTATCGCTATCAATCACTAATAAGCGATATATTTTGGGCGATTTTTGGGTACCACAGGTTGAAGTTGTCGCGAAACTAAACGCAAAATAGATGACAATTGTGCCAGTGATATATGTAGGACGTTTATCTAGTTACTGAATTTCAGAACCTCGTTCAGACTTACACTTGGGAATATTCCGGGTGTGTATGTCTAACTTCACTAACCTAAAAAATAATATGCCTCCTCAAAGTGGCTCTTGGCCTGTTGGACAGTATTTGGAAAAGGCGACTTTCCAAGATACGCAGTTTCTGACGCCTGAAATCAGATTACTAGTCAACAATAAGCACTTTCCGTGTTACAATAATCTTGTAAACTGCTATATAAATGATTAAACTGCTCCATCGATCAACGCCAAGTTAAATGCAGTTAACTGGATACAAAATAAACAGGTGTCATTGTGGCTGTCAGAACCCCGTAACGAGCTATTAACGAACCAATAGGTACATAGCTGTCTTTATCGCGACCATTATCAACAATCATACAAATTACGCCACAATTGTCTCATACATATTGTATGAGGGCGTTGACGACTACTATGAAACAATACAATTCTCTATGTGATAAGTTGGTATACATGTGCCACAAAAAACAATCAATGATCGCTTCTAGTTTCTGAACTGATAAAAAAACTACATAACTACTTAAATTTGTCTCCAAAATACATAATTACCGTCCCTGAACGAAGCAATTGAATAACAAAGTTACATATCCTGAAAATATGAACTATTACTAGAACTAAGGTACGTTGCACTTCGCCGTATATTTTTTCATTATGAAAAGTAACTAATGTCCCTGTCCGCGTCCAGCCCATCTTCTATCCCTAAGCAATTCATGTCGATTCGTTTCGTTGCATCATTGTTGCGTAGTTAAGAACACAGCAACACAATAATTATCATCATTCCCTTGCCCTTATCCCATTTAATTGGGGTCGGCGCAGCATGTTTTCTTCCTCCATTCTTCCCCGATTACTCGTCATCTCGTGGTTTACTTCCTACTTATTCATGTCATCTTTCACACAATCCAGCCATCTTTTCTGTGGTCTTCCTCTTCTATATCCATCCACATTCATGCTTAAATTGCTTATCGCTTTTCTGGTTACGTGATGGCTTTCCTCTCTTCGCAACATAAATAATAATAATAAAATAATTATCGGACAACCAACAAATCGATCTAGTCCCAAAGTAAGCTCTAGTGATTTTATGGGTATTAGACAACGATATACACACTTATAAAGGTATATACATACTTATATTTAAATATCCATGACCAATATTAACTCAGGATCACCATATCCGCAGACACTTCCACATTTATCAAAGCATGGATTTTGTTTAAAATTTCGGTGTTTCTGTTGTGCAATTGGCACCTAACTTAATGAAATTCGCGAAACCGTTATAGTGCAGTCATCACTATTGTTTTCAACCACAGCGTATTGGGCCGCCAACAATGGACAGTACAAATGGCGGATGTACTAATATGGAATTCGATTTATACATACATTTTATTGGACTCATTTGGTGGATCCATTACTAGTAGCACCTTCTTTTGGTATCGGACAATATCGGACAACCTCACACAAATCGATCTAGTCCCAAATTAAGCTCAAGAAGGCCTGTGTTATGGGTACTTGACGACGATATACATACTTATATAGATAAATATATACTTAAATACATAGAACAACCATGACCTCAATTATTCGAGTTCATCACACAAACACTTGCCCTGGCCGGCATTCGAGCCCGGGACCGCCGGCTCAGTAGACAGGGGCTCTACTAACTGCGCCAAACGCGTCGTCGCGGTAAAAAATTACAAATATTTTTTTACGTTATTTCGATGGATTGTGGTATTTTATTTTCTGGAGCTATTTATAGTCCTTCAATTTGAAGTAACTCCAATGTCTTACTTGTAACTTTTTACGAGTTTTTAATACGGAGCGTACCTACATTGCATTCTACATCCCCATAACACGGAAAAGTGTTTCCACAATTTCATAATTAACATAAATTACCTACACAAAACTTCCGTTCTGCTAGCAGCTGCTGCAATTACCATCGAGAGTGTCATACTCCGCCTAAGGCACCGCCAATTACGTTAGCTGTTTATGGGACTGTGTTTAATCAGCCAACAACAATAACCATTATAATTGGATTTAGAACAGTAGTATTAATCATTACTTCCTATTAGTTTTGCATAAAGGTCCACCCTTTGCTTATGCAGCTATTACACTTTCCTAAATTAATCACTGTCACTTGTGAGTGGGATGCAGCAATACGAATGAGTGAGAGGAAGTTATCTCCATAGGTGTCTCACATATTGCTGCATTCCTCTTGTCAGTGTCTAATTTAGGAAAGTGTAATTATCGCATTAACGCTTAAGAGATGTACAGCCAGCATTAAATGTAGCTGACAATTTTAGTATGAAATTTGACTAAGGCGAGTACCTACTTTGGTTAAAGGCCATCTTTCACGTTGATTATATTTCAATAAAGTCTTTTTACTTTTTTAGTATACCCTTCAAAACAATACGTAACAAGTGCGTCTGATTGTATAAAAAATACTATCGCTTGATTGAAAAACTTTGCTCCAAATTACCAACGTAGCCTATTATTAAGTCGGCCATGACAACTGTGTCGTGCCACAATTGTTAGCTTCTTTATTATTTCAGAAGTTCCACAAACATAATTTTTATGTTTAATACACGGCTTGCACGGATTTTGTATTGTTGAAGTTCATTTGTGATTGCTACTTATTGCGCCACTTTTATTAGTGGAAAAATATTGGATATTGTGTTAGTATTTTATATACGTATGAATCATAAACATACCCCGAGGTTTTTGGTGCACAAATGATTTCATGATTGACACTAGGCCGCTAGTAGGCGTCATATCAGTCGTACATCGAAAACCCCGGGTATGCTTATACTTATAAACCATAGTTAAAACGACAGAAACAATATACTTATTGCACAGAAATTTTATACAAATAGCCAATTTTGCACAGTACAATTTAAAAGTCAAGAGTCAGGAACTATGACCAAAGTGGAAAATTTATTGTCACACATCTTATCTAGAAGATGTTCCAGACTATTAGACGCTGCCTCCACAGTCTGCAAGGGCCCTTACTTACGCAGTAGGTATATTATTTTTTATGTTAGTCCCCGAGTCCCTCTAACGTGACAGCAAACACGGTATCCTGTTACGAACAGTAGGCAGCCAAGCATTCACATCGGGGCGTTTTTTTGCCCCGCCCTAACCCAATACGCGATTTGTTGTACTGCGTCTCTTGTTACCGCTGTGGGTTGTGATTTACGGTACATTTTTTAAGGAAATTGTAGGTTTTATTGTTGTACCGTGCTTTATAGTATCGTGTGATCATGTCTTTGAATTATGCTCAGATGGACATTTCTAGTTTATTTTAATAGTAGTTTATGTGACTGGTTCATAATGAGAGGCATTAATACACGAGTGTTGTTTTATGAAACGAGCCAAAGGCGAGTTTCATAATAGTATAACACGAGTGTTTTAATGCCTAATTATGTACAGTCGCATACATAACTTTATCTACATGCATATAATAAGTTTTCTACAATATGTAGAGATAATTATGGCATAAATTATCAGGTTAGTGGTACTATAATAGTACCACTATTCATAGTCTTAATAAACTATTTAGTAGTTTAAATCAAACACAAATAATAAGAATAAAAAACTTTATTTATAATAATAATTATTAATTACACTTTGTATAGTGCAATGTGAAAACTGCATTTTTTCTGCAGTAGCAGAATTTTCGTTTACATTTACATTGGCACAGCTGTCAGGCACTGTTATATTAATTACTTCTTTTTTTTTAATGGAGTTAATAATTTTATTTGAAATTTCCACTTTACTTTGAATTGAGTTGTCGATATAGCCTTCAGCTACAGATGTGGATTTCCACCCTCCGTGGCGTTTCAGAGTTGTAATATCCGCTCCTGCATCAATTACCAATGTTGCGGATGTCCTCCTAAAGCAGTGCCCCGTGTACAGTTCAGGATCGGGAAGATGTAAATATGTAGCTATAATTTTGCCGAGTGATCCAAACTTGTTAATACCAACTTTTTGGGAAATACATTTACCTCCAATGTAATGCAAAAAAAAATTAGGCACTTTACATGAATTTGGGCGTAGTTCTATGTATTTCTTACATAGTTCTAAGTAACTTCCTGTTATAGTGAAGGTGCGGTCAGTTTTGTTTTTAGTGTTACGAACGGTCACTAATATAGTGGAATCAAATAATTTCACATCATCATACTGCAAATTGTAAAATTCTTGTCTGCGGCACGCACCCATTATTCCAAATATCAAGGCTACCTGCAACAATAACACAAGTAGTACCATTAGAAGGAGTAAGTCCAAACAGACACATATATATATTAAATATGAAGAAAAACAGTGAACAACACTTTTTTTTTTCAAAGCAACTCACCTTTTGCATAAGATATAATTGGTCTGGTGCTTCATTAAGAAATTTTTCTATTTCTTCTGGTAAAAATGTCTTTGATTTTTTTCCCGTATATCCTTCACTTTTGCGTTTTAAAAACGCTATCAGTTTGTAGTATTTGGATATATCCACTTCATGTCTTATATTTAGTGTGCTTTTCAGCATGGAATAGTATGTCCACAAGGACACGGGCTTAAATTTGGTAGATAAGTGTTCGAAGTATACTAATAACACGTTTTCCGATACTGATGTTGTGTTTTTCGTTGCTATCCAAGCCATGAAATCCTTGTACGCTTTTTCATATTGTTTTCGTGACTTTTCTGGTAGCAAATTATTGGTAACGGTCGTTGCGGCGTCCCGGATTTCTGGCGGTGTTTCACACATTTCAATATCACTATCGTCGCCGTCATTACTCATTTTTTTATCATATATTTCACGACAAACTATATATTTAACTTTATTTCTCTTAGTTTCAAAAAGTTCAATGCACAGGTTCGATGTTTGAAACGAAACAAACATGAAACAAGTGACTGACGTTCGTTTTTCTTTTAATTCATAGACAATATACAGTCTTGAGTCGATATCGATTCTAAAATCGATTTTTAATATTCGAGATTTAAAAGAATGTATGGAATATGAATTTTACTGTGAATGAAATTACAAATCGATGAATTCGATAATTGCCACTAAAGTACGATTTTTACTTTTTAACAGAATGTTCCAAATTTAAATGTAATTATACTATCGCTTGCCGATATCGTAAAGTAAAAATTATGATGCACCCACAGATACAGATTTCCTAATATAGTCTATTTGCTTATCGCTGCCAAACATATTGTAGAGAACTTATAATATGGATGTAGATAAAAGGTTATATTTAACTTCAATTGTTAGTATTTACCGTTAAAGCACAGTATAAATATAAATAAATAAATAAGTATACCTGGAAGAACCAATCAAATTCTTTCATTTGCTCATAGATAGGTTATCTAATAGGTGTACCCACGTTACATCCTTGATGCTCGGTTATCGTTAAGTACTATAGTCAAACCTGTGAGAATAGTGCTAGAGTGCTTCGCCACCAATATCTGCACAGTTACAGTACTTTATGCAACTGCTACATTATGATAGCCATTAAAACACGAGCCACAGGGGAATATCATAATGAGATCATATGAATGTTTTGACCACATCAATTACACAGAAACAAACAAAACATGAGAGACACAATAAAAACAAACTGAGATAAACAACAGGCGGTTTTATCGCTAAATTACGATCCCTCCAGACATCCTTTAGTACTATTATAGCTTAGAGCAAAGACAAATGGAGATGCCATGCACGGGCGACCCTCCGACAAAGTACATTGGTCAACTAGTCAAGCACGTTACATAAAACTACTTAAAGTGGCTTCACCGCCATTTTGCATCGTTCCGTGCCGCGTGACACTTTCAGTTCATTCATCGAAATGATTTGACTCATTCTTCAGATGTGTCCCATCACTATTTTGTTCGTATCCATCACTATTCTGTCCGTATGTATGCTGCATAGTTTCGTGAAAACTTTGCCTGTGTGCGTGTAATTATTGATGTGTCGTTTTTTTCTGTAGTGTGCGTTTATCGCAACAGCAAAATTTGTGTCTGTTGAGTTATTCATCTCTTGGTGGTGTGCTGTACGTGTTTACCTCGCCCTCCGCTAAAATTGGCGAAGAAATATGTTCCAAAAGTTTACGTTATGGCAGGGTGTTGCGTTTCGGCAGTTTCGGGGCAATCTGCCGAATCCTGCGCCAGTTGAGACGACGCAACGGAGCCACGCAGTTACGTCGCCTAAATCAACTTAGATTTAAGATTTTTTAAATGTAATTTTGTAGAACTACAAGCCATAACGTAAACTCTTCCAACATAAGTATTTCATCGCCAACTTTAGCGGAGGGCGAGGTAAACACGTACAGCACACCACCAAAAGATGAATAACTCAACAGACACATTTTGCTGTTGTGCAAGGCACGTGCACTGTAATGCTGTGTAACTAATTTGAATAAATAACTAAATCTCCATTTGTGTATTCTCTAAGTATTGTAGATAAAATGGACAATAAGTAATGGGTGCATTGTGTGTGTGAGCAGGTTCCGGTTCTCCGGGCGCGTGCTGGGTCTGGCGCTGGTGCACGGCTACCTGCTGGAGGCGTGGTTCACGCGCGCGCTGTACCGCGCGCTGCTGCGGCTGTCCCCCGCGCTCGAGGACGTGGACGCGCTCGACGCGCAGTTCGCCGCCTCGCTGCGGTGGCTACAGGTACTTTTTTTTTTTTTTTTTTTTTCATGATTATCCCTCACTGCCAGTGAGTCAGATGTCATAGGGGGCAAACGAGCAAACGTATCGCCTGATGGAAAGATTACCGTCGCCCATAAACACCTGCAACACCAGAGGTGTCACAAGTGTTTGTCTACCCGGAGGACGAAGATAGAATGCCTCTATGCTAGTAATTTCACCGGCTATCTTATTCTTACCCCCACACCGGAACACAACAATGCGAACATTGCTGTTTGGTGGTGGGACTTTGTGCTGGACTACAAACCCCATGTCTCTGTGCCACAGGAGTGATTATAGTACGGCTCTTCCTAGGTGAGTTTTACGCGATCCCTAAACTTTCAAACAATGGCCATTGTCTCTATTATCCCAAAACCGAGTTAGCACGTGCCACTAACATTCATATTGAAAAACAAACGGTATCGTCATAGTATTAAGGTTAAAATTTAATGTCACTGATATTGTGTTTTGGTAGTGTAGGAAAATAGACCACCCGCAAGCAATTTGGCACTCATATTATTTTGATTTAAACCTTAATATTATGACGATACCGTTTGTTTTTCAATATGAATGTTCGAGTGGCACGTGCTAACTCGTTAGCTATCGGCTTTGCGATAATGGAGACAATGACATATGTTTGAAAGATTAGGGCTCGAGCGAAAAATTCACCTGGGAAGAGCCGTACTTATAGGTGGGTTTGAGTTTGACACGGCCGCATTGCGTCGTGAGAAGACTGAAGCCGTGAAGAGGCTCGGTCTGACTTAGGGCTGGAGATGGGATACGGGAGTCGGACTGTGACAGCAGTAAAAAGATAAATTTAGTCTGAGCACAGATTATGTAAGAGGCTCTACCTGAGAATTGCATGCAAATAGGGATACGACTACGGATACGGACTAGGGATACGTGATGCATCTACCTACTCTACAATTGACAACATTTAAATTTTCCAAATAATGTTCAGTTTAAACTAATTTCATCCCTTTATTATCACAGACCCATAACTATTATTATTAAGTATTTGGTTATACTATACGGACTAGTTTTGAAAATATTCAATAAAATGATGAAAGCAGCGTCATCTAAGAATGATGTTACCTTGTTGAAAAATGACAGTCGCATCCTACAAAAACAACAGTGGTACTTTCTTCTTACCAAATCCATCTTAGTAATAGTCCGACTGTAAAATTTCTGCGCTGTGCCCAATTACTTATCATCTACTCTTCTTTAGAATAAGGACCTTTTCAAAAAATACGGTAATATTTAATTATTTAATTTTTTATCCTTTATTTGATTCTATCGGAAAAAGGCCGGGAAAATGTCATCCTTATTTCAGATTTTTCATCTCTCTTTCGTTTCGGTGACATCCAGGACATCGAACCGTTGCGTTCTATAAGCCTTTTATTCCATTGAAGCCGATTTAATGTCTGAAATCTCCAAATACGTGAAAATGCGTTTTTGAGAGCGAGTAACTACCAATCGAGCGACATCTAGTGAACCTACTTGACTTCAACCTCACAGCGTATTTGATACTACTTACGCCATCTACGAAGCTATTTTGAAACATTGAATACGTACCAGTGGCGACAGATGGCGCCACCGCCGCGGCCATGTGCGAAAAAGCACGTGGAGATAATTTATTCTCGTTATCACGCCGGTCGCAATCTCACATTGGTATCGGCTATCGGCTCGTACGATTCCACAGATTTCGATAGCGCTGAATCATTTTAACGTACTACTATGCAGTTTTATTTTTAATCTGTTTTATCGGAGGTGATTAACCTACTGCGAAGTCCACCGATAACACTGCCCATACCAAGGCATTTATTTTTATGGCTTTATGTATGAACTCATACGTGAAATACATAATGCAATACTTACTACGCTCTACGCTGCGTTCATTCACGTAACTGCGGTCACGATTCTATTCGACACTGATCTTCAATAATATTTAGAGGGGACACGGTTAATTGCGTATCGTAAAATCATTTAGTTATTAGTCTGTTGACAACCGTAGTTACTTAAAACCAAAGCTCGTATCTCAATGTCAATGTAAGTATAAGTACCTACTAGATACGAGGTTTAGAAGAGCAGTGACTGAAATTGTAGTAAATTGTGGCTGTCACCAGGAATTTATAAAACATCTGTTGTTAGAACCAAACTTTTCTTATTTTAGGTGAATACGGCGTAGATCGATCGCGAAGCGTCCCACTTACTTTGATTTCTTCGAGCCTATCTACTGGCATTTTGCCATTATTTCTCTAGTATGTTTACATATTTCACGCATATCGTGTTACTTGACATGAGAAGTAGGTCGTCCGTATAACCGGAAATATTTCTGCGCGCTCCAAATAGTACCAGATACAACGGAAAAAACCCTCTGTTTATTCTACTTTACATAGGTAAAAAAACAATGATTGCAAATATTGAACTGTGTTGTAAACATCCCTCAACTTGTCAAGTGTTTATACGTGATAATGTTTTGGTACTTAATTAATACGTAGGTACCTAGCCCAAGTTTAGAGGTTGTAAAATCAGGGGACCGACACAGACTCATCTGGCCGATCGGACTGATGGGCAAGGGTGTGTGACCACAGTGGGAGGAAGCGTGGAGTGAAACTACCACGAGACTATGAAGACTGTTTATTTACACACTCTTATAGCTATTTATACATCAATTACTTGTGCGTATATCTGTACAGTGCGTTGTTTGTACATTCATATCACTACGTGAGCCGTGATATTTCTTGCGCTGCAACCTCTTGCCCTAATTGTTCTCTGCTGAGTTGCAGTCCATGTTTACGGCACGTGAACAGAGGTGAATGAATGAATGATTCATTTCATGTGACCAAGGACACATATTTTATTAGTAGGTAGAACTTATAAACTTAGGAAGGTTAGTATTTATAACGCAATTT
The DNA here is from genome assembly GCA_947623375.1 of Apotomis capreana. NCBI lineage: Eukaryota > Metazoa > Arthropoda > Insecta > Lepidoptera > Tortricidae > Apotomis > Apotomis capreana. Next base: position 23,973,337 of record OX392506.1, read on the forward strand.
GGTACATCTTAAACGAAAACATTAACGGGGAAGTGTCCCTCGCAGTGCGACGTGTAGGGACAGTCAACCCTGTCCGAGAATGCTGTTGGGACCCGGCGCATCAGGGATTTTAATATGTAATTATAATTGGTACTAGTTCAGACATCTGATCGAATCCCGGACCATGCGCTAGAAGCAATAAATGTAACACGTTTGGCCTGTAATCCATAGGTGGCGGGTTCGATTCCCGGCCTCCCCCGCCAGGTTACGGCCTTATCACACTTGCGATTTGCGAGCGAATTTTGTATGAAGGCGATCACGCAGCGAGTTCGCCGCGACGCTTATTTGTATAGAAAACTCGCTCGCAAATCGCACGTGTGATAAGGCCCTTACGCATTTAAATTTTTCTTCGTTCTCTGATCTTTGTATGAATGTTTGAATGCGTAATATAAGGTTGTATGTAATGTTTGTCGCAGAGCGCCCGCTGCGTGTCGTCGCTGGAGCTGACGTTCGCGGTGTCGGAGCGGCTGGCGGACGGGCGCGTGCTGGAGCGCGAGCTGAAGCCGGGCGGGCGCGACGTGCCCGTCACCGAGCGGAACAAGAAGGAGTACCTGGAGCGCGTCGTGCGCTGGCGCGTCGAGCGCGGCGTCGCCGACCAGAGCGAGTGGCTGGTGCGCGGCTTCCACGAGGTGAGGAGCATCATGTGCTGGAGCGCGAGCTGAAGCCGGGCGGGCGCGACGTGCCCGTCACCGAGCGGAACAAGAAGGAGTACCTGGAGCGCGTCGTGCGCTGGCGCGTCGAGCGCGGCGTCGCCGACCAGAGCGAGTGGCTGGTGCGCGGCTTCCACGAGGTGAGGAGCATCATGTGCTGGAGCGCGAGCTGAAGCCGGGCGGGCGCGACGTGCCCGTCACCGAGCGGAACAAGAAGGAGTACCTGGAGCGCGTCGTGCGCTGGCGCGTCGAGCGCGGCGTCGCCGACCAGAGCGAGTGGCTGGTGCGCGGCTTCCACGAGGTGAGGAGCATCATGTGCTGGAGCGCGAGCTGAAGCCGGGCGGGCGCGACGTGCCCGTCACCGAGCGGAACAAGAAGGAGTACCTGGAGCGCGTCGTGCGCTGGCGCGTCGAGCGCGGCGTCGCCGACCAGAGCGAGTGGCTGGTGCGCGGCTTCCACGAGGTGAGGAGCATCATGTGCTGGAGCGCGAGCTGAAGCCGGGCGGGCGCGACGTGCCCGTCACCGAGCGGAACAAGAAGGAGTACCTGGAGCGCGTCGTGCGCTGGCGCGTCGAGCGCGGCGTCGCCGACCAGAGCGAGTGGCTGGTGCGCGGCTTCCACGAGGTGAGGAGCATCATGTGCTGGAGCGCGAGCTGAAGCCGGGCGGGCGCGACGTGCCCGTCACCGAGCGGAACAAGAAGGAGTACCTGGAGCGCGTCGTGCGCTGGCGCGTCGAGCGCGGCGTCGCCGACCAGAGCGAGTGGCTGGTGCGCGGCTTCCACGAGGTGAGGAGCATCATGTGCTGGAGCGCGAGCTGAAGCCGGGCGGGCGCGACGTGCCCGTCACCGAGCGCAACAAGAAGGAGTACCTGGAGCGCGTCGTGCGCTGGCGCGTCGAGCGCGGCGTCGCCGACCAGAGCGAGTGGCTGGTGCGCGGCTTCCACGAGGTGAGGAGCATCATGTGCTGGAGCGCGAGCTGAAGCCGGGCGGGCGCGACGTGCCCGTCACCGAGCGGAACAAGAAGGAGTACCTGGAGCGCGTCGTGCGCTGGCGCGTCGAGCGCGGCGTCGCCGACCAGAGCGAGTGGCTGGTGCGCGGCTTCCACGAGGTGAGGAGCATCATGTGCTGGAGCGCGAGCTGAAGCCGGGCGGGCGCGACGTGCCCGTCACCGAGCGGAACAAGAAGGAGTACCTGGAGCGCGTCGTGCGCTGGCGCGTCGAGCGCGGCGTCGCCGACCAGAGCGAGTGGCTGGTGCGCGGCTTCCACGAGGTGAGGAGCATCATGTGCTGGAGCGCGAGCTGAAGCCGGGCGGGCGCGACGTGCCCGTCACCGAGCGGAACAAGAAGGAGTACCTGGAGCGCGTCGTGCGCTGGCGCGTCGAGCGCGGCGTCGCCGACCAGAGCGAGTGGCTGGTGCGCGGCTTCCACGAGGTGAGGAGCATCATGTGCTGGAGCGCGAGCTGAAGCCGGGCGGGCGCGACGTGCCCGTCACCGAGCGGAACAAGAAGGAGTACCTGGAGCGCGTCGTGCGCTGGCGCGTCGAGCGCGGCGTCGCCGACCAGAGCGAGTGGCTGGTGCGCGGCTTCCACGAGGTGAGGAGCATCATGTGCTGGAGCGCGAGCTGAAGCCGGGCGGGCGCGACGTGCCCGTCACCGAGCGGAACAAGAAGGAGTACCTGGAGCGCGTCGTGCGCTGGCGCGTCGAGCGCGGCGTCGCCGACCAGAGCGAGTGGCTGGTGCGCGGCTTCCACGAGGTGAGGAGCATCATGTGCTGGAGCGCGAGCTGAAGCCGGGCGGGCGCGACGTGCCCGTCACCGAGCGGAACAAGAAGGAGTACCTGGAGCGCGTCGTGCGCTGGCGCGTCGAGCGCGGCGTCGCCGACCAGAGCGAGTGGCTGGTGCGCGGCTTCCACGAGGTGAGGAGCATCATGTGCTGGAGCGCGAGCTGAAGCCGGGCGGGCGCGACGTGCCCGTCACCGAGCGCAACAAGAAGGAGTACCTGGAGCGCGTCGTGCGCTGGCGCGTCGAGCGCGGCGTCGCCGACCAGAGCGAGTGGCTGGTGCGCGGCTTCCACGAGGTGAGGAGCATCATGTGCTGGAGCGCGAGCTGAAGCCGGGCGGGCGCGACGTGCCCGTCACCGAGCGGAACAAGAAGGAGTACCTGGAGCGCGTCGTGCGCTGGCGCGTCGAGCGCGGCGTCGCCGACCAGAGCGAGTGGCTGGTGCGCGGCTTCCACGAGGTGAGGAGCATCATGTGCTGGAGCGCGAGCTGAAGCCGGGCGGGCGCGACGTGCCCGTCACCGAGCGGAACAAGAAGGAGTACCTGGAGCGCGTCGTGCGCTGGCGCGTCGAGCGCGGCGTCGCCGACCAGAGCGAGTGGCTGGTGCGCGGCTTCCACGAGGTGAGGAGCATCATGTGCTGGAGCGCGAGCTGAAGCCGGGCGGGCGCGACGTGCCCGTCACCGAGCGGAACAAGAAGGAGTACCTGGAGCGCGTCGTGCGCTGGCGCGTCGAGCGCGGCGTCGCCGACCAGAGCGAGTGGCTGGTGCGCGGCTTCCACGAGGTGAGGAGCATCATGTGCTGGAGCGCGAGCTGAAGCCGGGCGGGCGCGACGTGCCCGTCACCGAGCGGAACAAGAAGGAGTACCTGGAGCGCGTCGTGCGCTGGCGCGTCGAGCGCGGCGTCGCCGACCAGAGCGAGTGGCTGGTGCGCGGCTTCCACGAGGTGAGGAGCATCATGTGCTGGAGCGCGAGCTGAAGCCGGGCGGGCGCGACGTGCCCGTCACCGAGCGGAACAAGAAGGAGTACCTGGAGCGCGTCGTGCGCTGGCGCGTCGAGCGCGGCGTCGCCGACCAGAGCGAGTGGCTGGTGCGCGGCTTCCACGAGGTGAGGAGCATCATGTGCTGGAGCGCGAGCTGAAGCCGGGCGGGCGCGACGTGCCCGTCACCGAGCGCAACAAGAAGGAGTACCTGGAGCGCGTCGTGCGCTGGCGCGTCGAGCGCGGCGTCGCCGACCAGAGCGAGTGGCTGGTGCGCGGCTTCCACGAGGTGAGGAGCATCATGTGCTGGAGCGCGAGCTGAAGCCGGGCGGGCGCGACGTGCCCGTCACCGAGCGGAACAAGAAGGAGTACCTGGAGCGCGTCGTGCGCTGGCGCGTCGAGCGCGGCGTCGCCGACCAGAGCGAGTGGCTGGTGCGCGGCTTCCACGAGGTGAGGAGCATCATGTGCTGGAGCGCGAGCTGAAGCCGGGCGGGCGCGACGTGCCCGTCACCGAGCGGAACAAGAAGGAGTACCTGGAGCGCGTCGTGCGCTGGCGCGTCGAGCGCGGCGTCGCCGACCAGAGCGAGTGGCTGGTGCGCGGCTTCCACGAGGTGAGGAGCATCATAGTTTTTTTATACTGGTGCCGAACATGCATGCGACCCGCCTGATGTTAAGCAGCCACCGCTGCCTGTGGACGCTTGCGATGCCGGGGGCGTCACACGCGCGTTGTCGACCCTTTAAGAACCTATTTACTCCCCTCTTGAAGAACCGTATGCTGTAGCCCCCGGAGAAAACTTCGGCGTCATTCCACAAGCTTAGCGTTCGCAGTAGGAAATTCCTCTGGAACCGCACAGTTCTCGTAATAATGTAACTACAATACAAATGCATTGCGACCGTGTGTTGGTGTGCAGTTAACAGGAATGCACGGCAACTATAAGCGGACTGAACAGTCGTTTTGCAGTTTCGATGCAGTTACACCAACTGCAGCGAAACCACTCAAACTGCCCTTTTGCAATTAGGTTGCAGTTCAAATGCCGTCCGTCTGTACCGGCCCTTGGTCCTAAATCGATAGGAATCCATGTAACATGAGGGCTCTTGTGCAGGTGGTGGACCCGCGGCTGGTGGGCGCGTTCGACGCGCGCGAGCTGGAGCTGGTGATCGCCGGCGCGCCCGAGCTGGACGTGGCGGACTGGCGCGCGCACACCGAGTACCGCGGCGGCTACCACGCCGCGCACCCCGTGGTCGTGTGGTTCTGGCAGGCCATCGACAGGTACACTACACACTGCACTACACCGCGAGCTGGAGCTGGTGATCGCCGGCGCGCCCGAGCTGGACGTGGCGGACTGGCGCGCGCACACCGAGTACCGCGGCGGCTACCACGCCGCGCACCCCGTGGTCGTGTGGTTCTGGCAGGCCATCGACAGGTACACTACACACTGCACTACACCGCGAGCTGGAGCTGGTGATCGCCGGCGCGCCCGAGCTGGACGTGGCGGACTGGCGCGCGCACACCGAGTACCGCGGCGGCTACCACGCCGCGCACCCCGTGGTCGTGTGGTTCTGGCAGGCCATCGACAGGTACACTACACACTGCACTACACCGCGAGCTGGAGCTGGTGATCGCCGGCGCGCCCGAGCTGGACGTGGCGGACTGGCGCGCGCACACCGAGTACCGCGGCGGCTACCACGCCGCGCACCCCGTGGTCGTGTGGTTCTGGCAGGCCATCGACAGGTACACTACACACTGCACTACACCGCGAGCTGGAGCTGGTGATCGCCGGCGCGCCCGAGCTGGACGTGGCGGACTGGCGCGCGCACACCGAGTACCGCGGCGGCTACCACGCCGCGCACCCCGTGGTCGTGTGGTTCTGGCAGGCCATCGACAGGTACACTACACACTGCACTACACCGCGAGCTGGAGCTGGTGATCGCCGGCGCGCCCGAGCTGGACGTGGCGGACTGGCGCGCGCACACCGAGTACCGCGGCGGCTACCACGCCGCGCACCCCGTGGTCGTGTGGTTCTGGCAGGCCATCGACAGGTACACTACACACTGCACTACACCGCGAGCTGGAGCTGGTGATCGCCGGCGCGCCCGAGCTGGACGTGGCGGACTGGCGCGCGCACACCGAGTACCGCGGCGGCTACCACGCCGCGCACCCCGTGGTCGTGTGGTTCTGGCAGGCCATCGACAGGTACACTACACACTGCACTACACCGCGAGCTGGAGCTGGTGATCGCCGGCGCGCCCGAGCTGGACGTGGCGGACTGGCGCGCGCACACCGAGTACCGCGGCGGCTACCACGCCGCGCACCCCGTGGTCGTGTGGTTCTGGCAGGCCATCGACAGGTACACTACACACTGCACTACACCGCGAGCTGGAGCTGGTGATCGCCGGCGCGCCCGAGCTGGACGTGGCGGACTGGCGCGCGCACACCGAGTACCGCGGCGGCTACCACGCCGCGCACCCCGTGGTCGTGTGGTTCTGGCAGGCCATCGACAGGTACACTACACACTGCACTACACCGCGAGCTGGAGCTGGTGATCGCCGGCGCGCCCGAGCTGGACGTGGCGGACTGGCGCGCGCACACCGAGTACCGCGGCGGCTACCACGCCGCGCACCCCGTGGTCGTGTGGTTCTGGCAGGCCATCGACAGGTACACTACACACTGCACTACACCGCGAGCTGGAGCTGGTGATCGCCGGCGCGCCCGAGCTGGACGTGGCGGACTGGCGCGCGCACACCGAGTACCGCGGCGGCTACCACGCCGCGCACCCCGTGGTCGTGTGGTTCTGGCAGGCCATCGACAGGTACACTACACACTGCACTACACCGCGAGCTGGAGCTGGTGATCGCCGGCGCGCCCGAGCTGGACGTGGCGGACTGGCGCGCGCACACCGAGTACCGCGGCGGCTACCACGCCGCGCACCCCGTGGTCGTGTGGTTCTGGCAGGCCATCGACAGGTACACTACACACTGCACTACACCGCGAGCTGGAGCTGGTGATCGCCGGCGCGCCCGAGCTGGACGTGGCGGACTGGCGCGCGCACACCGAGTACCGCGGCGGCTACCACGCCGCGCACCCCGTGGTCGTGTGGTTCTGGCAGGCCATCGACAGGTACACTACACACTGCACTACACCGCGAGCTGGAGCTGGTGATCGCCGGCGCGCCCGAGCTGGACGTGGCGGACTGGCGCGCGCACACCGAGTACCGCGGCGGCTACCACGCCGCGCACCCCGTGGTCGTGTGGTTCTGGCAGGCCATCGACAGGTACACTACACACTGCACTACACCGCGAGCTGGAGCTGGTGATCGCCGGCGCGCCCGAGCTGGACGTGGCGGACTGGCGCGCGCACACCGAGTACCGCGGCGGCTACCACGCCGCGCACCCCGTGGTCGTGTGGTTCTGGCAGGCCATCGACAGGTACACTACACACTGCACTACACCGCGAGCTGGAGCTGGTGATCGCCGGCGCGCCCGAGCTGGACGTGGCGGACTGGCGCGCGCACACCGAGTACCGCGGCGGCTACCACGCCGCGCACCCCGTGGTCGTGTGGTTCTGGCAGGCCATCGACAGGTACACTACACACTGCACTACACCGCGAGCTGGAGCTGGTGATCGCCGGCGCGCCCGAGCTGGACGTGGCGGACTGGCGCGCGCACACCGAGTACCGCGGCGGCTACCACGCCGCGCACCCCGTGGTCGTGTGGTTCTGGCAGGCCATCGACAGGTACACTACACACTGCACTACACCGCGAGCTGGAGCTGGTGATCGCCGGCGCGCCCGAGCTGGACGTGGCGGACTGGCGCGCGCACACCGAGTACCGCGGCGGCTACCACGCCGCGCACCCCGTGGTCGTGTGGTTCTGGCAGGCCATCGACAGGTACACTACACACTGCACACCACGAGTCCAAGGGGTGCCGCAGTCCCTATCTAATCAGATGAAATTATAGAAGCAAGAGCTTGTTGGAGCCCCTCCCACCTTCAGCCTAGAGCATTGGTTCCAAACAAGTGCTTGCAATGCCGGGTGGGAACCACTGACCTAGAGCAAACAGACCAGCACAATATCACAACCTAAACCAATATCAACATTAACAAAAAGACGTCCGATGCTGGACACCTGTAACGTCCACAAAATAGCCCAAACCATCGTTTTACAGATTCCTAGCATTTTGATGTCAGTGTAGTTTAACAGTTATTCGCCTCGTTCAAGCTGGCACCATATTATGACAAATTATCATGGGTATTTAATTTATCAATTAACCGCCTTGTTTCGTCTCTAGCTACGTACTAGCGTGCGTAGTAGCGTCTGATTAGGCACTATCGAAGTTTAAGAACTGATCTTGATTGATTTGATCACACGAGAACATAAGAAATTTAACGTGCATTATATTTTCAATATTCGTACTAATTCGCGTAGCTTCGTTCGTATGTTATACATATTAAAGGCCTCGCTACATTTTATCCGATCCCGTAGCACTACATACAAAGACACTCCTCTTATCGCGGTCGCGACGCCGATACAAAGTGGTTACCGCACAACCTATATGTTGAAAGTTGAAACCCGATAAACGAGTCGCGAAACCACTAAAGGTCATCTATTTGCAATGTAAATTACTCGTTTGAATGAGGTTCATATTTTTATACAAGAAACGAAATACGTAATAATGATCAGATATTGTTATATCTGAATGTTGTTCCCTAAGTCTTAAAACGCGTTCTTTTGAGTAGTCATGACAAACATAATCCATAATATTCCGATTCAATTGGAAGTTAATGTTAAAGCAATAACAAACAAGTCAAGTAACTGTTTCAGTTTGGTGAAGTATAATATTAATCAATAAATATAAATAAACAAATCGGAAAAAAAAAATACTAAATCCTAACTACTCATCCTAAACGCGATTAGCGCTCGTGCGTGCAGCTCTCCGTGGCGCCACCTATGGTCCCACCGGAAGATCAGCGCTGGCTCTCGAGCTAGCATCTTGCTGAGATGGGACCTTTTCGTGGCACAGCCATAAAAATAGTTGCTTATTGTTTTATTTTTATTTTTTTCTTATGTCTGTCACACCTTTTATGTAATTATGTTTTATGTCTCGTCACGAATAAATGTATTTCTTTCTTTCTTTCTAAATTGGATGTGGCCAGCTCCAGCTATACATTTATTTCATACTATGGTGTGGTTCTTGCCTGCTAAAAGGTTGGCAATCGCCGGTATAGACTACAAATATGAATAAGTTGACTGTATTGTCGCAGGTTCACGAACGAGCAGCGGCTGCGGCTCGTGCAGTTCGTGACGGGGACATCCTCCATCCCGTACGAGGGCTTCTGCGCGCTGCGCGGCTCGACGGGCCCGCGGCGCTTCTGCATCGAGCGCTGGGGCCGCGTGGAGTCGCTGCCGCGCGCGCACACCTGCTTCAACCGCCTCGACCTGCCGCCCTACCCCACCCCGCAGCTGCTGCACGAGAAGCTGCTGCTCGCCGTCGAGGAGACCAACACCTTCGGCATCGAGTGACGCGACCGCATCACCCGGCGCGGTTAGCCGAATTCACCCGGTTTCAACCTTTTGCTCAGAAACGAACGACTTTTATTGTGTTCCAAATACGAATTAAATCGACGTTAGATTTGATTTCTGAGCGCGAAAGCAGATTTTCAAATTCTGAGACGGGTCCCGCTTCCATAGAAATTCCTAGATGATGTAAATAATAGTAAATAGACTGTCGCGGGACAGTCGGCGGAGTAGTGCCTAGAAGTACCCCGTGTCCTATATGTTGAAGTTTGTACTTTATTGACGCTTGTATCGTAAGTGAAGTGTATTGTGGCTGTGAAACGGGATTGGTCCCGTGTTTAGGTATTACGCTTTTACGTCACTAATTTATAAATGTATATGCCGCTGTAATCTCCCGACGCTATCGCCCCGGACGGCTCTCCGACTGAAGACCGCTCCTTGAGGTGGCGGTCGCTAAGATTACCCGATAGGAATAACTGTAGAAATAGTGTTACGCATACTGAAAAAATATATATCTGTAATATCGCTTTATTAAAAAAATATGTCATAATCATAGATATTCCATTACACAGCGCTAGTCAGCTATTTAATACCCGCGTAATGCTTAACCTGCAAGCAGTGGAAGCGCCAAATCCTCGAGCGAGCTAAAGGCCCTGCAGTAAGCATTCATTGTAAACATTAGGTTTATACAGGATGTTAAGTTCTGTGAACTCATTATGACCACTTACGTCGTTCTATAATTTTATGTTTACTTTTTTACATATATGAAGATTTGTCGTTAATTAGTACTAGTAAACAAAAACGGTATTCAGCGACTGATAGAGTCCATGATTTTGTGTACCGATTTAAAGAACGCAAGCTTAATCTCAAGAATACAACCTGTATAAATAGACGACTTAAGCTGGGCAGGTAAAAGCGAAAGAGGATAATTTTGACTGTGTATTTTTTATTCAAAAATGAAACGAGCTCTTTGTAAGTAACACTTATGTAACAACTTAATGTATCATGCTCAAAATTATACAGCTTCATATAAAAAGTAATTCTGCTCTCAGAACAACACCAATAAAGATGTGAACAAATGTAAATACCCTATTTATTGCTTATGTACTCATTACACTGCGAGTTCATGTTTAATTTTAAGTGATAGCTCTATTATGTTGAATATTTACTACCTTTGCGTATTGTTTTACTGTGTAAATTTTAAGTAATTTGTTTTCGTGTGAAAGTGACGAAATGTGTCAATATACAATATTACTTACATAAATTAGTTTCATTTTGTCATATGCCCTACTCCTATCAACATGTGGGTCAACCAGTGTGGCCTCTGTATCGACCAACCACTGACCACTTTACGTATTGAACAATACATATCATATATCATACCATGTGATTGTGAAAAAATAATGGCAAGGATTTTGTCGCATGCCAGATGAATATGATCCACAAGTACTGCATAAGTAATACACAAAAAATTTGCAAAAGTTATTCCAATGATTACAATTTAACAAGTTATTAACCACACAAGTCATACAAAAGTATGCAGTTATTGCTTGGGGGAGGAAATTCAGGTATAGTTAATTGGATGGTTATTTCTTAAAAAGTTAGTAATTATAAAGTTGACATTAGTAAAGAATGAAGAATATTCACACATACAAAATGTTTATTTTTCAAGAAGTTTGTGTAACAACAAAAATCAACCTTGTTATTTTAAGACCTTATCTTTTAAACATATATAACTATTTACAGTTCCCAGTCTGCATTTGTCAACACAAACTCATGATATAAAATGCAACAAGGGTTATTTTCTTCACATTCTACACTAAGTTGTGACGGAGTTAATTCAATTTGTCACAGTCAAGTTAAAACCTTAATTCATAATAACTCGTTAAAGTTAACTCAAGCTGATGTGATTACAATATGATAAAAGCTACTGTTACAATAGACCAGTATGCATCACTGCAAGTTTTAAATAAAAGTTGTCCTCCCCCTCTAAACGTGTCGCACAACATGAGCATTAGTCAAACCCTTTACGGCCAGAATTTCTAACAAACCTGCCAATTCGGAGTCAGATTCGAGACGATCAACGTCAAAACAGACTAAACTCTATTTAATATAATACACACTTGTGTAAATATATTGTATATTTACTTCAAAAATAACGGTACATACAGTATTTAATTTGTATTTCTATCGTACTCCTTTAAAAGGGGGAAGAGGAGAGGCTCACTGAGTCTAGCCAAGAGAGGGGAAATCCTTGCTGTCGTCAACCTTGGGGGGCACCGGGTGCGAGCGCGGCGCCGGGCGCTCCTCGGGCACGACGTCCTCGCGCGGCGGCGCCGGGCCCGCGCCCGCGCCCGGCCCGCCGGCCGCCGCGCCGCGCCCGCCGCGCCCGCGGCCTCGTCCGCGGCCCCGCCCGCCGGCCGCGCCGCGCCGGGCCTGGTCGTTGAACGTGAACTCGATGCCCAGCACCCGCTTCTGGCGGCCCACGCGCTGCGGATAGTCAGCGATGTCGTACTCGTCGTCGCTCTCCTCGTCATCGCCACCCTCCTTCTTCTTCTCGAGCATTACGAGGTTCTTCCACTGCGACAGGTCCTCGCCCTCGCCGGCCTTGCGCAGGTTGTACTGCGGGGCCGCGCGGGTCGCGTTGCGCAGCGCCTTGTACTCGTCGAGCGTCAGCTCGCGCACCTCCTCCTCGGGCGCCGCGCGCTCGGGCTCCGCGCCGGGCTGCGCGTCGCCGCCGGCCCCGGCGCCCGTGCCCGTGCCGGGCTCCGCCGCGGGCTTCTCCTCGGCGACCTCACCTTCGGACCCGGTCTTGTTGAGCTCCTCCATATCGTCTTTGATGGTGCCCCAGTTGTGAGGCCCACCACCTTCACGCTTGTCGACGGGTTTCACGCCGGTCTTGTCGGATCCGGACCTCCTGTCGAACTCGCGCTTGCCCCGGTTGTCATAGAACGGTCGCGGCCCGCGCGGACCGTCCCGATCGCGGGGCTCACGTGGAGGCCTGGGTCCACGGCGTTCGGCTCCCTCGCCGTTGTCGTTGAAGTTTCGCCTCTCTACGTTCGGCCTGCGCTCTCGATCTCCGAACTCCCGGCGCGGCGGCCTCGGAGCACCGTCCTTGTTGTCGACGGCTCCGTTCTGAGGCCGATCCTCGCGGCGGCGCGGTGGCGGGCGTTCCGCATTGCGGTCGGTCGCACGAGGGGGTGCCTTACTTTTTTGTTGTTCGCCGCTCTTAATGTCTTGGGACTTCACATTTTGGGTTTCCTTGATTCCTTTCCTGACAGCGACGCTGCCCCCCTTGGGCTTAGTTTCAGGCTTGCCCTTATTTTCTTTTTCGGCTTCTTTGGTCTTCTTTTTTTGCTCCTTTGCCTGCTCTCGCGCTTTTAACGCATCAAGAGGATCGGACTCATCGTCCAAGAAAAGAGCGTATCTATTAACGACCCCCACACCGTAGGAATTCTCCATTGTGATCCTCTTGATGATTTAATCACACAGTAACTGGATGTTTTTGGATATTTTTACACACTCTAGTAAGGCGACATTTTGTCTTATTTTATTGATTTCATTTAATATGGCGGACAAACGCACTAGCACGCCATATGACGAAAGGGAAAGAATAGAGAATGAATGATTATGGCGGATTAAAAAACTACAGAAACCTTGAGTTTGTCTATGGCCATGTGAGAGAGAAGGATAAGGATATATGCCTATCTCGTACTTCAGGTCCAGCGTGTTCAAGGCACAAAGAAAAACGTTTCACTATCAGCATACTTTATATAGTAATAAATAAATTATAAAACCCGTTCCAGACCTTCCGATCCGATCCTACTTATCGGATGAAATCGGATAATTTGTATTAGTGTACTAGATCCGAACAATTACACTATACATAAAACCCGCTCCAGACCTTCCGATCCGATCCGATTTATCGGAAGCAATCGAATAAAACCCGCTCCAGACCTTCCGATCCAATCCGATTTAAGCCCGCTCCAGACCTTCCGATCCGATCCGACTTATCGGAAGAAATTTCCTAACAACTGGACTACACATTATCCGATTTCCTAAAGCGGGTTTAAAACCCGTTCCAGACCTTCCGATCCGATCCGATTTATCGGAAGAAATTTCCTACCAACTGCACTACACATTATCCGATTTCCTAACAATTACGCTACACATTATCCGATAAGTCGGATCGGATCGGATAGGATCGGAAGGTCTGGAACGGGTTTTATACGATAATGATATTATAATAACTTACGAACTGACAGGTATTTAAACTAAAGTCATTATAGTGCGGTTGCGATTGGTTGCAAAATTGTTGCCATAAAAATCTTGTAAATAGTGCCCTCTTGACAATCCTCATATATTTCTGGTCAGGCTCAAATACACTCATATCTATGGTCAGGCTTTATAGTTCTTAGTTTAATATTTTTATATCTTTGTTTTTAATGAAATAAACTAGATATTCAACCTACATATGACTGTGCTTGTTTTATGTCAATGCGACAGAAAGGTTCTCGAGTGAAGACCGCGTACCTGATGATGCGTAGCCTGCGTATGACTTTTTATGGCAATGCGGCAGATAGGTCCTTCAGTTGAAACCGCGTACCGTAAGACGCCGCATGGGTAGACCTAACAAAGTAGATAGTCCATCAGTGGTGGTATCGTACTTTTTAATAATCGCAAAGATAGATATTGAAAACCAATGACCGCGGCGTGGATCGATGAACGGATCGGTGCATGTCCCAACTAGTCCGTATCGCCTTTGATGATCGGTCAGAACTGACTTGAGATGGAACTGTCTACTTTGTTGGAGGCCTCCCATGCGGCGTCTTCCGGTACTCGGGTTCTACTCGAGAACCTTTCTGCCGCATCGCCATAAAACAAGTCATATGATAGCTATGTCTCCGTGAGGACACCACCTAGGTGTACCACAGGTGAATAAACTTGCCCGTGGCTCACCCGGGTGTTCACCGGTGGAACTTACTAGGTAGACCACGGGTAAGAAGGGACTTTTAGACCGTTAGGGTGTGACGTCATCGACGACCTATCTTCCATGAGTCGGATAAGCTCACATTTATATTTTCTGATTGCACTAACTTATTAAGAGAGCAAGTTAAACGCGAGTTTATCCGACAGAATCCGATGCCTTTATTCACTATATCTGTATCTGTAAATACAATTAAATAACATAATATCAAATACTAAGTACTTTTTACTATCAAATGATTTATAATAAAATCGCCGATTACGATTAGTTACCAAACATTATATAATATTTCGAGAATGTACAACTTGTGGAGTTGATGAAATTTGAGCTACTTGCGTCCGCCGCAGACACCACCGCCGCTGCCGCCACCACCAGCCCCTCCCAGGCAGGTCTCCATAAGTAAGCCACAAACCCTATACGGATCACAGTCGGCCGCTGGTCTTCTATCTTCCATAAAGCCAGCATCTTTTTCTTTAATTTTTCTTTGAAGCCTAATGGAAGCTTTTCGATCAGCGATACCCCATTTGAATTTGTCAAAGGGAGCAGTTTCGAATTGTCCCGACAGCCGCATTCTGTTTGTCGCCTCATGCATGCCGTATACTTTCATATGCTTCATATGATTTTTCTCCAACTTTTTGATGCAACCTTCTATGAATTTGTAACCACCGGGTGCAGTGCGCATCTTCTTGGTACTGAAGTTGTGATGCATTCCACATCCTGGATGCTTCATTCCCATAGGCTTAGGGTGATAAGTGATTTGGACACCGTAATCTTCAGCCACACGTGCCATTATATATCGTGATAACCACAAATCATCTGGAGCCTTAATTCCATTAATTACACCAATTTGAAACTCCCAACTTGCGTGCATCACCTCGGCATTAGTGCCCTCGAAGGCAAGCCCAGAGTACAAACAACTACGACAATGCGCTTCAGCGACGTCCCTTCCGACTACGTATTTCGCTCCAACACCGCAGTAGCAATACTCATACTTCATAAACGGAAATCCTGCATTTTTCGGCCATCCCAGGGCCCAACCGTCTGTGTCTAACATAGCGTATTCTTGCTCTAGTCCAAACCACGGGTCTTGCTCTTTGTGGGCTTCACACAAAGCATTGCAAAAATTTCTATGGTTTGTTGCAGCTGGTTTTCCGTCACCGTGATAGACCTCAGCCAAAACAAAAATGTGGGGCTCCATTCGGAATGGATCCTTACAGACAGCCGCCGGTTTCAGTTTAGTATCCGAGTTCTCCGCTGACGCCTGTCCGGTGGAACTTCCGTCAAAGGCCCAGTCAGGGGCCGCCTCTGGAGAGTGTGGGACGCAGTGTAGGATCCTATCTTTACACCTCATATTTATACCTGATCCGTCAATCCAAGCGTATGTAGCTAGTACTTTGTTACACGGAAATGGCAGCCTCAGATACCGGTCCAGAACCTTCTTATTCATTATGTGATTAATGTTATGTTTCATTAGATTTCTTGAACATATCCTCACAACGTTGTGAGGTTGATTGGAAAGTAAACATTTTGTTAAGCTATTCATTTTGCTGAATTTAGCACTTGTAAATTTAATAAATTTTTGTTTTTTTTTTTTCTAAGACGTTTGTTAGGTGGTGTCAGTTTGTTACATGGTGAACGCTCTAGAATCAAATGATTCTTATTCGTAATTTAAAATTCTGTATACAATCTGTTTTGTTTTTATCAGGTACCTAAAGGCCAGTATAGATAACAAACCGATATTTAAACTATTTGCAAGTTTGTGCTATACGAGCACATACTCTGTAAGGATCACAATCTCCTGCAGGGCGACGATCCTCAAGGAATCCCTTATTATCTATCGCCACACTTCTCTGCAGTCTGATAGATGCTGATCGATCGGCTATACCCCACTTGCAAGCATCAAATGACGCAGTTTCAAATTTCCCTGATAATCTTTTCTTGTTGCCTTCACTGTCTCCAAGGCCATAATGTGGCATATCTTTTTTATGATTTTCGCACAAAACTTTGCATACTCTTTCAATTTCTGCAATCCCGCCATCAGCACGCATCTTTTTTATACTAAAATTATGGTGACACCCTATTCCTGGTTGGTTCTCTCCCATTGGCTTAGGATGGTAACTGATGATAACTCCAAAACTTTCAGCAATTCTCTCAAGTAAATAGCGTCCTAACCATAAATCATCAGCGGCCTTGATGCCTGGTGTAGTACCAACTTGAAATTCCCAAGAACCCATCATTACTTCGGCATTGGACCCTCCAAAATCCATGCCAGCATATAAGGATGCTCTGGTATGGCATTCAACTATTTCTCTCCCAGTGACATGACTTCCTAGGCCGCAATATGAGTACTTATTTTTGAGTGCAGGATATCCACGTGGTCCAGGCCAACCCAACGGCCAGTTTTCTTCATTGAACATGGTGTATTCTTGTTCGATTCCGAACCAGGGATCTTGATCCGAAATGACACTGAGAATTTTTGCACATTCGGCTCTGTGATTTGTTGGCGTAGGTGTTCCGTCTGCGTATACTGTCTCACAAAGGACGATAACGTGCGGGCTCTTTCTAAAGGGATCTTGATACATTGCAGCTGGAATTAATATCGTGTCTGAGTCGTCAGTTTTTGCCTGACCTGTAGAGCTGCCATCAAATGACCATTTAGGAAGCATTTTTAAGTCACAAGGCTCCTTATCCAATATGCGATCTTTAGACCGCAACTTAATACCAGTTCCATCTATCCATACGTATGTAGCTAAAAACTTGTTCTTTGGTATTGGTAGTTTTAAATGATGAACATATATCGCGTTCACAGGCGCAGCAAAATCATTAGAACAATGATAGTGGTGCAATAATCGTCGAGTGCAATATCGTGTCAGGCTTAAATTGGAAACAATACTTTTGGTGAACAGTGCCATTTTGTAGGAACTACAATAAAAAGTGTTATCTAACAGAAATTTTGATAATACCTATCATTTCGTAAGTGTCTGAATCGATTCCAGGTGGCTGTGAAATTTGTTATTGTAATCTAGGTGGGTGATAATAAACTATTCTAAAAGATTGCGCCTCACATGCAAAAATTCACATAAACACATGGCACCTTCATTGGGTTTCATTAGCCACGCTGGTCAAGTAAAGTGGTAGAAAATAAATAAAATGAAATGAAATAATATTGAAAAAAAAAAAAATGATTTTCTGTCTACCCCATGCCATAGTGAGAGGTATCGTTGGATAGGTCTTTCAAATGAGAGATGAGTTTGTAAAATATTAAGCTTTAAAGCCTAATTTTGAGAGAGCAAGTAATAGCGGCCCACTCTACTTGGGAAGTTGACCGAAGTTGGGCGAGCCCATACCATGGCGAAGTTCACCTCACCTCGGCCAACTTCGCGCGTAGTGTCGTCGGGTATCGTATTCGCCCAACCTTGGCAAACTTCGCGTTTAGTGTGGAGCCACTATCAGCTAGGGTTACACTGACTGTCAGTTTCAACTGTCAGTGGTCAATGTAGCTAGTGTAGTGTCAGTGTCAGCAAGTGTCAGACAGACAACCTGTGAGCCTGTTGGTGTTAGAGTAGTTGCCGGCATTTCAGTTCTATATAATTTTCTCATTTTAAACATCTTATCTTTCTCCAATCGATTTCGGCCATGGCGAGTACTTCCAATCCTAATTGGCCTGGCGGTCATGTGCCCGAAGAAGATGATTATGTATTCGATCTTCGCGCTGAATTTCTGCACCCACTGTCGGCACGTAAGGTAAGTTAAGTTCACCGTTCGCAGTATAATTGTACTAGATGGACGGGCCTTTACATTTAGCGTTTAGGACAGATTTTCGGTGATCATCGAACTCGTTAACTACACACCTTAACACGGACACAGGACCATTTTGAAAATTGCATGCTGCATATCAAGATAGTCCTGATTTACGTCTCTCGACGTGCTGTCGTAGTTAAAGTGTTAAGTTTCTATTCTAGTTAATATTAAATTATTCCATAGGCCCCACACCATCTCAAAGTTGGCCCAAGTATGAGTTCCTGCAAACTAAGTGCCTCTCCTCACTATCATATATTATGTCCAACCTCGGTCCGCTTCGCGGGTAGTGTTGTGCTAGGAATACTATTTATTCCAATCTCCAAATTCAGACGTAATTATTTACTAATTATTATGTGGTGTATCATCTATAACTTACAAGCAAGTGGCTCAAAGGCAAACACACCATATCTGTTCTAATACAATGTCATGAAAACAATAAAGAACTATCTATCAAATAATTTGCAACAGCTAAAAGATAGCACCAGAAAAAGAGAGTGCTCATTGGCTTCTGTCACATTTGAGGTAGATATTGTTTTAAGTTAACACACAAGCCCGCTTCCATTATTGTGACCATATGAGTAAATGAAGACTAGATCGAGAGTTAGTTTATAAAGAGTATGCATAATGTGTACCTTTTCGTTGAATAGCAAATCTGTCCCAGAGTAGGATAGCACTGTTATTGCAGCCGTACCTGAGAAACTAAGCTATGTAAGTGCTCTGTTAAACGCATGGACTTACAGGGTTATGCTATACAGAATCTCTGAATCTCAAATAATAATATATAAATATTATAACAATATTTTAGATTAGATACCAAATGTTTTGGTCTTAGGTACTGTAAATTTGCATATAATTATTGAATATATAAATCTATATATATAACACTCAAAGGTGACTGACTGACTGACATAGTGATCTATCAACGCACAGCCCAAACCACTGGACGGATCAGGCTGAAATTTGGCATGCAGGTAGATGTTATGACGTAGGCATCCGCTAAGAAAGGATTTTTCAAAACTCACCCCCTAAAGGGGTGAAATGGGGTTCCAAAGTTTGTATGGGGAAACAAGATTAGTTAGACTATTTTATTCGAAACTTCACAGGAGTATTCCTAACGATAAATGAGTAAACACGTGTTTCAGGTTTTTTGAAAATTCAACCCCTAAAAGGGAGAAATGTGGTGACAAAGTCTGAAAATCAGCATGAGTATTGTTTTTATGGTTTATCGGGTCGCTGATTAAAAAAACCGCAACGATTGTAAAATCCAACGTGGCGGACGTGAGTTACCATCTCCCCTGTTGGGGTGAAATGGGGTTGAAATGTCTAAATACTAAACCGCTGGTTCTAGAGAGTTAAAATTTGGCACGTAGGTTCCTTATAAGGTGTAGGGGTGCACTAAGAAAGGATTTTTCAAAATTTACCCCCTAAAGGGGTGAAATGGGGGTCCAAAGTTTGTATGGGGAAAGAAGATTAGTTAGACTATTTTATTCGAAACTTTACAGGAGTATTTCTAACGATAAATGAGTAAACACGTGTTTCAGGTTTTTGAAAATTCAACCCCTATAAGGGAGAAATGTGGTGACAAAGTCTGAAAATCAGCATGGGTATTATTTTTATGGTTTATCAGGTCGCTGATTACGAAAACCACAACGATTTTAAAATCCAACGTGAGTTACCATCTTCCCGTGGTGACAAAGTCTGAAAATCCATTGGTAATGCTTTTATGGTTTATCGGGTCGGGTCGCCTGTTGGGGTGCGATGGGGTTGAAATGACTAAATATGAGTACGGGTGTAATTTTTATAGTTTGTTGGGACGTTAATTACGAAAATGCCACCGATTTTGAAATTTTATTTGTGGTCATGAAAATTCTTGAAAGCATTTGCGCCAAATTGTAATTTAATCGGTCCAGTTGTTTTGCAGAAAATCGATTGTAACAGATGGACTGAAAGACAGCTACACGTGATCCTATAAGGGGGTTCTTTTTTTGCTTTTGAGGTATGGATAGAGACCAGCGTTATCCTAATAGATTAAAAAAATAGTATTTGGTGGCATCTCGATCGTCATCAATCGGTACCTATAGGCGGGCGGCGCGTTGGGACGGGAGGAGTTAATGATCGGGAAACTTCCTGCATCCGTAATAAATACATTCAAGCTTTTCAATAATAAGTCATTTCAGAATTCTGAATTACGTTTATCTGGCTCAGAATAATACATTTTTTATTCATCAACGAAGAGAACCTCAATATCTTACAATAGAACATGACGTAAGTTAGAACATGGCTTAGAATCATTAAACCAATCTCGAATATCCCAAATCGATAAGCGGAGGCTCGGGACATTATAAAAGCTTTATACAAATAAAATGCACACATATCCCGGTGTCTTAGCTTCACTTCGAGTTATGAATTTTGAAGTGAACTTTATTTGGTACAGTAAAAGCTGAGATCGCTTGATTCGAATGCTTGAGTTTTCGGTTTGATTAGATAAAGTGGAGTTATGATAAAATAAAAAGTATTTCCCAGTAATATTAGAAAAGCAAAAGTCTGTGTATGTTTTGTTACTTCTTAACGCTAAAACGGCTGGACGGATATGCATGAGGGAAATGCAGATTGCAGATTTTACCCTAACTTAACAAATAGCCTACTTTTAATCCTGAAAAAAAGAGCATTGTTCCCGTAGGATGATGTATATTATATAGGCACGCGAGCGAAGCCGCGGGTTAATTCTAGTTAAGAATATAAGTTAACAGCAATTGGTCACAACTATGTGCTATGTTTATGTTGTTTAATCAAAATTAAATTAACTTTACGTTGCCCGCTACGCAGGCCTTACTTCCTGGCCAAGGTAAGACGTTAAACAAACCGCGTAATTCGTAAAGCGGTTTAGGCCACAAACACCTGCAATCTGAAACATTCACGAATTCACTGCTAATTAGGTATCTAATGTACCTATATATCTGTGTAACAGGTCACTTTAACTGGATTAAAAGTTACAAGAGGGTTGTTGTTGTTGTCCTAAGGCACCCCGGAGGTGCAGAGGGCCTTCATCAGCTCGCGCCTCGCCTTTCTATCCTCAGCAACTTTTTTGGCCTCGCTCCAGCTCACTCCAACGACGACGTCGACGTCCGCGTCTGCGCCTTCCGCCCGGCGGCTTCCACTCTTCACAATTCGAGTGGAAGTGGAAGAGGGTAGTTTCCAGTAAAAATGAATCTACATCAACCATTATGTGGAGTAGTATGTAAGTTCTTATATATAAACCCTGTACTTAGGCTAGTGAGTGAGAATTAAATAAATATTCGATCTATGAACACGTATTCATTTCATCCTCCGCGCCCGTCCCTACATGGCGATCCTGCCAGCTCGGGAAGCGGTGTCGCGTTCGCGAGTGGAATTCTCGGACATGTGATTGTTCAACAAGTGAAAGATAGACTCTAAAAATGGTTGCAATTCATAGTCAGGTCTTGCTGAGACTTGAAGAGGACCTCTGGGATTGCGTTTACCTAATTTTGGCCGTGTTGCTGATATTTGTCGTGGTTGTACTAACCCTTGTTCGGTGCTGCCATTAAAATGGGTACAGGCACATCTCAACCGCCCCAACCACAAGAGGTCATCATCGCTCAGACAGCGTCAGGTGGAAATAATGACGCAAATGCGAAAGAAATCGCATTTCATGTAAGCAACACAAATATTATCCTGCTCACAATCTTAGCGATTTTGGGGGTGATCCTCATATATGGATTGTACAAATTCTACGTGACATGGCACAAGCAGATGATTCGCCGGGAAATCAACGGTTTCGTAACTTTTAGACGTTCATTTGGAGCTGGGAGGAAAATGCCTGCGGAGGAGGCATCCGCTTAAGGAAAACAGCGTCGACGGTCTGTCCCAGGGAAGGAGTTGAGTGTTGTGTTGTGTTTTTGGAAAATGAGTGAGTACTTTTAGTGACGTAGAATAATAAATATATTAATCATTCATATATGTAATCATAGATGTTAATATAAGTCTATTCATGCCTAGTTTAAAAATATTATCAATGCTTGCCGGGCTCACGGAGCTTTATGATAAATTAAATCAGTTAAAGAGTAACATTACTAAACTAAGCTTGCCAAAAAGGACTGAAAAAACTTTAAATGAAAAATTGGCTATAGCAAACCAGTTATACTCGTATAACCAGTACTTAGATTTTACAAAAGTTATTAGCAAAAATATTATAGAAGGCAATATTTCTGCCGAAACAGTTCAAGATATAAGTGACTTAAGCGAGCGAATTGTAGGCGTATATAATAACATACACGAATTTTGTAAGAACAGTTGTATTGAAAAAGCAGACATGGAAAAGTTTGATCTTAAAACGGCGGTGTCTCTTCTACCCGTTATGACAGGAGAAGAGGACACAACTAAAAAATTGATAGATGCTATTGATCTCTATAAAAGTATGCTCGATAAAGACAGTATTCCCACACTTATTAAATTTGTACTAAAAACGCGGTTGTCAGAAAGCGCGAAATTGCGAATGTCTCAGTCCTATGACAATTGCGAATCATTAATTTCGGACCTACAAAACAATTTCATAACTAAAAAGTCTAGTACAGCTATTCACAGTAGCTTGATGTATGCTAAACAGCATTCACTCTCCATAGACGAGTACGGTACTCAGATAGAGAAGTTGTTTGTTGACCTAACCATAAGCCAGGCTGATGGTGCTCAGGAGGCATATAGCATCTTAAGACCAGTCAACGAGAAGTTAGCAATAAAGAGCTTCACGCAAGGGCTGCGCGACGCTACTTTAGGCGTAATAATTTCAGCCAGGAATCCTTCGACCCTTAAGGATGCCATCCAAGCGGCTAAGGACGAAGAAATCTCGTCAACAAATCGGAATGGTGAGACATCAGTATTCTTTGGACGCAGAGGAATTTCAGGTAGGTACAATCAGCGTGTACCTTATTATACAAATCAGGGTTATGGTCACCAACCGCGAGGAGCATATGATTCAAGATCGCGTGGATTTCCACATGACGGGCGGCAGACTAATCTCCGTGGAAATTACAGTCAAATATATAAAAGGAACCGAAAATGTATCCGCGGACGCATTATCACGTATAGAGATAACAAGTGACGACTTAAAGGAACTTAGCAATAACGTCGTATCAGTAGTAACTAGAGCGCAGGCGAGACGAATAACACAACAGAGTAACATCAGTAACACTAAGCCATTAGATGATAATAGGACTGATCACCCTAGAGTCGTCGAAGTTCTTAAACCCCCAAAGGAGTATGTAGAATTGCGATTTTTAAACCCGCAGGAATGGGAAAAAATCTACAACAACAACGACGGCCACATACATGATAAGTTTATATTCGATAAGACAAAGTCTATTATTTATATCAATCGGGTAACCCGATCGCATCGCGCACGAGCTGCCCTTGCGAGGGACCTGAGCGATTTTTGTGAAAAGTTATCAGTCGACTGTTTATACATTTTTAGAGATGAGGATAATATTACATTTATTAAAGAGCTAGCACAAGATATAAGCGAATTAAATCAGGGAACCGGTCCCAGATTATGTATATTGAAACGAGCTATCAGGATAAACGATAGCGACACGCGACGTGTCATACTAAATGACTACCACATGTTACCGACGAGCGGGCATGCGGGAATCCGACGTATGACGAATAATATTCGACAACGTTACTTTTGGCCAGGATTAGACAAAGACGTGGCAGAATTCGTCAAAAGGTGTGATAAATGCCAGCGCCAAAAATATTTTAAAAATACTAAAGAGCCGATGGTCGTAACGACCACGGGTGATTATGCTTTTGATAGGATATTCTTAGATTTAATAGGACCGTTAATTAAGGACGATAATAGTTTTATGTACGTACTTACAATACAGTGCGATTTAACTAAATATGTGGAAGCGTATCCGCTCACATCAAAAGATACCGTAACAGTAGCATCCTCATTTGTCAACAATTTTATATTGAGACAAGGAATACCCAGACACATCATTACCGATCGGGGCACCGAATTCTTGTCTTCAACAATGAAAGAAGTGTGTAAGTAAATTATTAAAAATCACTCACTTAACGTCAACATCATACCATCACCAAACAATAGGTTCGTTAGAAAACAGCCATAAACATTTAATTTCATACTTGCGCATACAAACAAACAATGAGACCAATAATTGGAGTTCATGGTTACCCTACTGGTGTTTTGCTTACAATACAACTGTTCATTCTGAAACAAGATATACTCCGTACGAGCTCGTGTTTGGCAAGCGTTGCAATATACCGAGTAATCTGTGTGATTCGTTAGATCCTATGTACAACTTTAATGATTATGCTTTAGAATTAAAATACAGATTGCAAAAATCTCAGTACGATGCTAAATGTAACCTAGAAAAAAGCAAGGAATCTAGAAAAATTACATATGACAGCTATGTTAACCCAGTAAACTATAAAAAAGGAGATTTGATTTTAGTTAAAAACGAATCGCTTAGTTATAAGTTAGACCCGTTATATAAAGGGCCTTTTATTTTTGTAAGAGAACAGAACCCAAATGTTGTTATTTTAGATAAGGACAAAGAAATCACGGTTCATAAAAACCGTACGAAATTGTATTTCATATAATAACCAAATATTGAGAATATAATCTAGTGTAGTATCCATTAAGAGAAAAAAAATGAATTAGGCCTATTCATTTTTTTTTCCTTTTTTGGTTGAGCGTGTGGAGTAGTATGTAAGTTCTTATATATAAACCCTGTACTTAGGCTAGTGAGTGAGAATTAAATAAATATTCGATCTATGAACACGTATTCATTAAATTTCATCCTCCGCGCCCGTCCCTACAATTATACATAACATAATATTCCAGACAGGCATTTAAAAAAAGGAGCCGATTTGATCTGTCAAGAAATATCCCTATTCAAATTACGTCATGTCGACTAGAGTCGAAATAATCCTATTTTAATTATTGAAAGCGTATTGTGCAGTGAACTAACGCATGAGTGAATGGTTGATGAAGAATTCAACTTGAAGCGTAAATAGCCCTTCTTGGGTCAAGGCCCAATAGACCGCGTGTTTTTTTGTACATTGCTATCACTTTACAAAAAGCATCGCACCGTACAACGTGGATATCAATCCTCAATCTTGTCGCCCTGTGTGATTCAAAACGAGTCATTGGCAAAATACCACTTGCTCAGCAAGAAGGTGAAAGCCACAATAAAAAAAATAAAAATTGTTAATATAAATTGTTGTACTCTGTGAATATCATCAGTGTAAGCCTATCTACTAATCGAAGATAAAAGTTAATCATGTCCTACAATCATATTTTATCGATAGGTGACGCCAGTACATGCGCGCGCGGCTGTGTGGCTACACGCTTTGATTGATTGTTGGATTGTATTGATAGACTAACATGCGCATAACGAATACCGGTGTCAGTAGCGGTAAGTTGCGGTTCAATTGTTTCTCCTGTCTAACAAACACAGACATACAAAAAAAAAGTATATTCTGTGAACTCCAAATCCGCACACCACTTGACTCCACTTCCACGACGCGGTCAAGGTAGCGGAGAACCGTGGAAGGTGGCATAACATCGTCCGGAGGAAGCTAATCCAAGATGGATGTTACGACTACGACCTCAGCAATGAGGATAATGATGCACGAGGAGTGACATCCAAATAGCGTATTTCGCTTAATTTTTGTAAAACATCTTGAATAAACATAATTTTTTACAATTTTATAATAGCATAGTATAACTTAGATGATATGATATACGACCAGTGATCGATATTTTGGATGCCATACTATTTACATTAATAGAAAGAAATGGTATTATAAAATTCTAGATCTGTATTGAAAATCTGTTTTCTATGGAGATAGGGTCATGATTTCAGGAAAAATATTAATAGCGCGATGCAGGATCGTCATTTGTTTTGTATGGGCGCGCTGCGCCATGCCTGTTTTCATAATTTCCTTTGTCCTCGCAACACGCCGCAACGGCTGGACAATTTATTACCAATTTTGGTACAGGGCTAGCTGAGCATCCAGGGATGGTTATAGGATACATTTTACCCGTCCGTAAAGAAGAAAAATACACGGACACACGGGACACAGTTGCGGGCGCCTCCTAGTTATATTACTTAAGAGGGTGCCAACGCATTGGCTAGCTCTCTCTTTCACTGAGCGTAAGCGTGAGCGAGATGGAAGTTCGTGCACGGAAGCGCGGAAATCATGTTTTTTGAGTTGTGTCATAAACGTGTGCATTTTATAATGAAAATAGTTGCATCTATTAAGCTAAAAATTATCAACCGAAAATATCTAAAAAAAGGGTTATGTTTGAGAGACAAAGGTATCGAGAAAATTATTACCAATCGTGTTTTCACGTTGACAAGATTGAAGAAAAACTGTTTATTTATTTCCA
Organism: Apotomis capreana; assembly: GCA_947623375.1. Lineage (NCBI taxonomy): Eukaryota > Metazoa > Arthropoda > Insecta > Lepidoptera > Tortricidae > Apotomis > Apotomis capreana. The sequence goes on from OX392506.1 coordinate 23,999,508, forward strand.
AGGGACAGATTTTTAATCACTATGGATGTTAAGATCTAGGATCATTCACCTGACGAAATTTGCATGGGTGGGCTCTTAAGTTGGTTAGGTAATAAAATGCTGATCACTGATGCTTCCAGCGTCAGGCCCGCGGCTAGTGCTGTACAAGCGCGATGGGAGCCCCCCGTCAAACGCGGTGCGGATGGTCGGCGCCCTACTGGGACTGCAGTTCGACTTCAAGGAGCCCGACTTGTTGAAGCTCGAGCACCGGACTGTAGAATTCAAAAAGGTCGGTACTTATTGACAAAATATTCGCCGCTGCGCTATGGAATCATATTTTGGGGTAATACCTCAAGAAAAGAGATCTTCAAAGCACAAAAAAGTTGCATTCGAGCAATGCGTGGCCTCCAGCAAACTGATCTGTGTGCCACACTTCAAGGATTTGAAAATTTTCACAATGTCCTCTCTCTACATTCTTGAAGCTCTATTATTTGTTAAAAGTAATCGATCAATGTTTAAAAAAAATAACCTTAGTGACCAACATCTGTGTTCTCTTTGTTTAAGAGTAAACCTTATTTCGTTTGACTTAAAGACTAATTTAGTGTAAGTAAAAGTATTTTGCACTTATAACGCCTTACATTTCGAAGTGGCAGTTGTGGCCACAGTTAACAATACAGATAATGAGTATTGTTCATCGGGTACAAAGCTAAGTGGATTCGCTCAAGAAAAAGATTTTTTACTATACCTACTTTACTTTGTTTTAAAAATTATCATATGTACTTATTTGTATTTTAAAATACTTAGTAATTTTTCATGTTATTTTCACCGTCAATAACATAGCATGTTGGCCTAAAAACTTGTTATTGACAAAATAGGTTAAATTAAACCAATGGAAACTGTTTTATAATGTTAAATCACCAAAGCGATGTAAACTTGTAAATACCATATTTTATTTAGTAATTGTGCATGTGTTGGAGCGGAAGTCTTCTGACTTTTTATAAATATTACAATTACTTATGTTATTTTTATTTTCTTACAGATCAACCCCATGTCCACTATACCAGTGCTGCAGGATGGAGATTGAATTTTCGCGGAAAGGTAATTTGGCTCGGTGTTTGAAGTCACTTTCTACGCTAGTTTACGCCTGTTACTGTCACACTGGGCTGGCATTTCCGTAATCTGTTGTTAGCCATAATTGAAATAGAGAAGTGTGTTAACAGACTTTGTTTATTGTCACACAACTGACACAGAAGGGTGATTTTACAGGCGTTTCAACCGCCGCCAGGCCGCTGTCAAAAACATTGAACATGAAAACATTAAACATTTTCTTTACCATAATTTGATCTAAGTAATTTAAATAGGCGGGCCAAATATTTGTGTGATGAACACTAATATTATTCCTGGTTTATGGCTGTTATCTATATAGGTATGTATTTATATATTATGTCTAATATCGTCGTTTAGTACCCATAGTACAAGCATCGCTTAGTTTGGGACTAGGTCGATTTGTGTAAGATTGTTCCTTAATATTCATCATCATCATCCCGTATCTATCCACTGCTGGACTAGGGCCTCCTCGTGCATTTTCCATTCACTGCGATTCCGGGCCGCGTGCATCCACTTTCTTCCTGCGACCCTAACTATGTCGTCTCTCCATCTAGAGGGGGGTCTGCCCACGCTTCTTTTCCCCATTCGTGGTTGCCACTCCAGTATCTTTGGAGACCAGCTTCCGTCTTCTCGCCTACATACATGCCCCGCCCATCTCCATTTTAGAGTAGCGGCTTTCCTAGCGATGTCGGTTACTTGGGTTCTCCGTCTGATCTCTTTGTTTGGAATGCGGTCTCTAAGTGTTATCCCCAGCATCGCTCTCTCCAATACCTTAATATTAATTATTATTATTATTTACTAGCGACCCGCCCCGGCTTCGCACGGGTACAATGCTGATAAAATATGCATGTATTATACATATAAACCTTCCTCTTGAATCACTATCTATTTATAAAAAACTGCATCCAAATCCGTTGCGTAGTTTTGAAGATCTAAGCATACATGAGACAGACAGACAGACAGCAGGAAGCGACTTTGTTTTATACTATGTAGTGATTATACAGTTTAATTTGTATGCTTCCAGTATATTTGTTATCGATCCACAACTTTGACGAAGCCTGTTTCAGATTAGATTTTGTATTCTATCTGACGAAGCCTGCGTTGCGGATTTGACTTTTACATTATGTTTGAATAGGGATTACTGTTGAATAAGTAGTTTGCCATTTGTATGATCGAGATATGATCCCTACCTCTGGCCGTATTAACCCCTGGACCCGCGAGGCTCAGGCCTAGGGGCCCAGCCAGTCTAAGGGGTCCCAGAAGTGGGACTAGCACCATATTTATGTTCTCCTTATTTTATCAATTATCACTTAAAATACTACTACCTACTATTTAATTTGCTGAAAAGCGTTTTGAGATAGGGAAGGCTTTAAGTCCGGTTATGGTTACTATTGGGGTACCTACACTATAATATTCCAAAATTTCATTTGTCCGACTGCATCATCATTCCGCAAACCATGTTCTGATAAAATATTTCATTTTTTTTTTAGGATATCACATAACTCTTTCCTAACCTAATAATATGTATAATATGTAACTTTAGATGAATGATGTTGTGTATTAGGCCTGCTGCCGCTGCAGCCGCCGCCGGATGTTCATAAAAATGATCAAAGCTCCTTAATTTGTAGATAAAAAAAAAATTAACATGATCCACGGCGAAAATGACCGTTTTGATGGTATCGGATAAATGAAACTTCGGAATTTTTGAGTGATCCCCCCAGCAGTAGGACTTCACCATACTTATGTTCTCCTTATTTTATCACTTAACCTACTACGTACTATTTAATTTGCTGAAAAGCGTTTTGAGATAGGGAAGGGGGGGCCCAAATGCCAAGTGCCTAAGTCCGGCCCTAACCGGAGGTACCCTGTGTTTGTCCGCAGCCACGCGATAGCCCTGTACCTGGTGAACAAGTATGGCGGCGAGCAGCGCGCGTCGCTGTACCCGTCCGACCCGCAGACGCGCGCCGTCGTCCACCAATGTCTGCATTTCGACGCGGGCGTCGTGTTCCGCCGACTGCAGGACGTGGCTGTAAGTTACTAACTATTAAGGGCTCATTCAGACGAACGGCACTTTCCTTACAGACGAACGGCAACGCGTTGACGGCATTCGCCACCTCTCGACGGCTGCCGTCGACGCGTCGACTGCAGTCGCCACCTCTCGACGGCTGCCGTCGACGCGTCGACTGCAGTCGCCACCTCTCGACGGCTGCCGTCGACGCGTCGACTGCAGTCGCCACCTCTCGACGGCTGCCGTCGACGCGTCGACTGCAGTCGCCACCTCTCGACGGCTGCCGTCGACGCGTCGACGGCAGCCGGCAACGCGTTGACGGCAGCCGTCGACAAGTGGCGACGGCAGCCGTCGACAGGTGGCGACGGCTGCAGCCGTCGACAGGTGGCGACGGCTGCCGTCAACGCGTTGCCGTTCGTCTGTAAGGAAAGTGCCGTTCGTCTGAATGAGCCCTTAGTATGACAATAGGGGTGGAGACTGATGTTGAATTATACAACTTGTAGTTTCTATGAATAAACTAAGCTCAGTATGTCATGAAACGAAGAATTGACCAGAATTTATATACCTAACACTAGCTGCGCCCCGCGGTCTTACTCACGGTTTAAGTATCAGATAAAAAGTATCTACCTCCATACCGATCGTCGGCTGCCAGCAAATTTCGGCGTGGCTCCTTAGCGCTGCGTAGAGATGTAGCCTCTCAGTATCTTTGTGTTCCGGGGAATTCTCTGTGCAATTGTTCGGATTGATCCCTGCCGCATGTTTCCGCCATCGTTCAACTCGACAATTCTTTCATCCTCACCTTTTAGATTGTTGGCAGTCTTGGCTGGCCTCACACGACTGCGGAATGAATTGTCGCTTGCGTTATTTCCGCACCGATGCGACCGTCAAACCTTCAAGAAAAGAGCGTACTCCCACCTGTGCGGCGACGCACTTGTCCACTCATGCACTTGTGCAGTCATGACTCCTCTGGTGTTGCAGGAGTCTATGGGCGACGGTAATCGCTTTCCATCAGGCGATCCATCTCATTTGCCCCCATGACATAAAAAAAAACAAACACTCACAAACTTTCGTCTTTATAATATTAGTGTTATTTTTCATGTAATACTTACTTGGCAAACGGGTAGATGAGTCATCTGAAGAGACGTGGTCATCGTTGCCCATGGATATGTGCTACACCAGAGGATCTTAAAGTATTAGATGTGTAGAGATCAACACTGGCCTGTCTACACCTACTAATTTAGTTAATAACGATTCAGCGTTTTCATTCTCATCATCGCTATCTTTACTTCTAGAAACCGACGCTGCTCGCGAAGAAGCCAGGCCCCACCGAGCAGGACATAAGCGACATCGAGGACGCGTACGCGAGTCTGGAAGCCTTCCTGCGCGGTCGCCGCTACGTGGCCTGCGAGCACCTCACCGTGGCCGACGTGTCGCTCGGCTCCACCGTCACCGCCATGCAGTGGATACATGCGGTAGATCCCGAGAGGTGAGTCTGTGCGGATCACTGTAGTGATTCCAAGATCATCAAAAGACGTCCGTCTCAGCCGGTGGCTCTCACGTGACTGCCTACCCCACCCGTACTCTCGAGACAACGTCATAGTAGAGTTGTTAGTCCGCTGTTTTCTAACATACGAGGGTTGTTTGATAAATACACGTTTTAAAAAGTTATTCTTGTTACTGGCTGAAATTATGTATACGAACTTTTTAGGTATCCTTTATGGACTAAAAAATTAAAAAAAAAAAACAGCGTTCTTTTGTTTTTTTTCTTTTAACGGCTTTTTACGACGGAGTTCGCGTTGTTATTGCAATAATGGAGAAAGAGCAGTATCGTTCTGTAATTCGTTTTCTGTTTTTGGAAGGAAATTCTTGTGATGAAATAAAAGTACGCATGCAAGCTGTTTACAATGATCATACTCCTTCTATGACAACCATTAGATATTGGTACAATGAATTTAAACGAGGCAGAACGTCCATCTTTGATGAAGATCGCCCAGGACGTCCTGTTGAGGTGACCACAGGTGATATTAAGCGATCGCCGAATAAAACTTAGAGAAATTGTCGACATTGTAAATGTTTCGATTAAACGCGTGCAGCACATTTTAGAACACAAATTAGGCATGAAGAAGGTTTCGGCGAGGTGGGTGCCGCGTTTGCTCACCGAGGAACAAAAGCACACCCGGAAGCAAATTTCAAGGCACTGTTTAGATAAGTACGAAAGTAGTCCGGGTGAGTTCCTTCGGCGTTTTGTGACTTTTGATGAAACGTGGATACACCACTATACCCCAGAAAGTAAAGAACAGTCTAAACAGTGGATTTTGCCGGGGGAATCAGCTCCAAAGAAGGCGAAGACCGTTCCATCGGCCGGAAAGGTCATGGCGACTGTTTTTTGGGACTCGCAGGGAATCATCCATACTGATTATTTACAAAAAGGAAGAACGATAACCGGGCCATATTACGCTAATTTATTGCAAGAATTTGATACCATTTTGCAAAAAAAGAGACCACATCTAAATAAGAAAAAAGTTCTCTTTCATCATGATAATGCACCAGCTCACTCCTCAAGAATCGCAGACTCCAAATTAAAGCAATTACATTATGAATTGCTGCCTCATCCGCCCTATTCCCCAGACCTGGCTCCCTGTGACTTCTTCCTATTCCCAAATTTAAAAAAATGCCTCGGTGGAAAGAAATTTTCGTCCAATGAAGAGGTCATTGCCGCCACGGAGGCCTATTTTCACGACTTTCCGAAATCTTATTTTTTAGACGGCTTATTAAAGCTAGAACACCGTTGGAACAAGTGTATAGAGTTGGAAGGTGACTATGTAGAAAAATAAATATACACGTATACAAACCTTTGTTGTTTTTTTCTAAACACGGGTATTTATCAAACAACCCTCGTAATTGTGCGCATCGGGTTACAAGCATGAAATTTCTACCACAGATAGAGTGTTCCGCGGTGATTATTTTCAGATGTGGAGGGAAGTCAGATTCGTCCCCTGTCAGGCGGGAGAGCGGAGTGAATACGGCCAAGTATCTCTCTTTTCTTTCTTTATTGCTGGTCAGTTAAGTCTACCAGGACGTGTTTGGTATCGTTTCCGTGTAAAACAAATACCAGAAATTCATTTTTTATGTTATTTTTGTATAGTTCTGAATAAAAATATGGGTGTAATGGCTGAAAAGGTAAAAATCACAACAAGTTTTTTTATTCAGTGAGCTAAATTAGTTCAATTTCGTGAACATTTTCAAATTATTATTATTATTTCAAAAAGCTCATTTAATCTGGTTTCTAAAAATATATGCATGTTGGGCACTTCTCATACAAACAGTAACTTAAAATATATCTTTACGTCGGCGTAACCAACGTAAATCTCCGAACGCATCCTATTTCGCTTCATTAAATACATTAAATAACGATTGTTAACATGCTTTTACATAAAATATTTTACTATATACGTCCTAAAAAAACAAATTAATGTAATTAAAACAAAAAAATATTTTGCTAATGTATCACGAGCACACGGGCTAATCTCAACATCAACAATTTATTTAAGTTACTGTTTGTATGAAGAGTGCCCAATATTTATATATTTTTAGAAACTAGATTAAATTTGCTATTTTGCAATATTTTTCTTAGTTGTAAATATTCAGGAAATATAACTAATTTAACTCCCTGAATAAAAAAAACTTGTGATTTTTACAATTTCGGAAATACAACCATATTTTTATATTGTACTATGAATAAATAACATGAAAAATGAATTCCTGATATCTGTTTTACACGAAAACGATACGACACAAGTCCTACTAGCGTTACCTGATCAGTAATATAAAAAGAAAAAGAGGACTCCTTTGTCCTATTCACCCCACTTTCACGCCGCACAGGGGACGAATCTGACTTCTCTCTACATCTGAAAATAATCACCGCAGACTACTCTATCTGTGGTAAAAATTTCGTGATTGTGTCCCGATGTACACAATTTCGCGACTTAGCAAAATGTACTAGAACACGCAGGCTAAGCTTAACATCAACATTTTTTTCATGGTTCTTTTTGTATAAGAGTTGCCCAATATGTATACATTATTAAAAACAAGATTAGCTGTTTAGTAATATTTTTTTAAATTGTAAATATTCAGGATAGATAACTAATTTATCGTTCTGAATAAAAAAAACTTATTGTGATTTTTACTTTTTCGGCAATAAACCCAATTTTTTATATGAAACTATTCTTAAATAACATGAAAAATTAATAGCTGATATCTATTTTAAACGAAAACGATGTCGCGCAAGCTCTAATAGCCTTAACTGATCAGTAATAAAAAAAAGAAAAAGCTCCTCTTCACCCCGCTCTCCCACCACACAGGGGACGAATCTGACTTCCCTCCACATCTGAAAATAATCACCGTGGAACGTTCTATGTGTGGTAGAAATTTCATGCTTGTAACCCGATGCGCACAATTTCGCGGCTTAGCAACTCTACTATCATAACTACCTACCTTAACGATTTATACATATCTACAAATACTACAGTTCCTTCTTACTTTACTTAGAACAAGGTAAAGCTTGGAGCTTTAAGCCTACCGGAGACGCATTCGCCGTATTCCTAATAAAAAAGTCTGCCAAACCGGAGGGGGGCGACGTAACACACATATAAACAATCTGTACATAAATTCAAAACTCTCTTATTAAGTTATGACTACGTGCTCACACTAAAATAATACAACACTTATTTAAGTCGTGACACTAATGCAAATTCCTTACAGTCGTTAAGTATCATTTTTGTTTACAATTTCAAGCAAAATATAGAAGCCAGTAGTCCTTATTATTTTAAATATGGTAATGTCTAACGCCAAAACGAAGAAGCGACAAGCAGAGTTTCTAACACGTGGCTAAAAGCCATTACGTTACGACACTCAGGTTATATTTGTCCTCGCTGACTTCGTTCGCTCGTCTTAATAGTAACTTCGTGTCACAATGGCGTTTAGCCCCTTGCCAAATAATCGACTAAAATCTTATTAAAACTTTCTTGAGACATTTAATGATTGTATTAAACGGTTTACGCTCACGTCTTGTCACTGAAATTGTCAGGAACGGCCCGCCATGTTTCGAACTAGTATGGAGCTCTCATTAGGGACTGCTACCCTTACACCGTCGCGGCAACTGATTATTTGATCGACGCTCCGCTCTAACAGCGATGATGATGATGATGTCCCCCTGACAATAATCTACTATATTTAGCTTCTGTTTATTCCTCAGGTTTCCAAATTCCAAGAGGTGGCTGGAGCAGTTGGCGGCCGAACCTGTCTTCAAAGAGATCAATGAGCCTGGTGCCACCGCGTTTGGGAAGGTGATGCAGCATTTCTGGGCAATTAATAAAAATTGTGATGAATAACCGAATTTTATCTACACACACCCCTATCACAACGCTTGCACCTCAAAATTTTAGAAACCACTGAGGAATCCTGTTTTTTTTTGGAAATTTTCTGTAAGTTGCACATATGGAGATATTAATAACACTAATAGCTACATTATAATAATAATAAATAGATGGATGGATCCAGGGTCAGATACAGAAGGCGGTACTCCTGGACACGGCGCGCATCGTCAGGAGGTTCCTCTCTCTACAGCCCTAACCACCGGTAGCCTGGGCCCTGCCCCGCTGCCCAAGGCACCCTAGGTTAGGTTTAATTTAATGTGTTTATTTTATATCCTGATATTATGTACGGCTTGTTAGCAGTACCTAATGCGCGCACGGTGTCGTACAAACAGTCTCCTCTCGTACGTGCTTTGCAATATTTAAATGAACTTCTCGTAGCAGCACCAGAGTGTGATATTTTTGCAAGTGCTTGGATGATAATATATGATGAATGTATGAGGTTCTGTGAGGCGATGGATGACCGTCCTTCTGCTGTGAATTATGTTTAATTATTTGTTAATATTTTTCCTTTCTGTTGTGCAATGTTCTGTATTGTTACTTAGTTCTATGACTGTACTTGTTACACAGTGCCTTGGTGTATCACTGTAATACTGTGTAAATTATAATTGAATAAATTGAAATTGAATTGAATGTAAATTTATTGTAAAAAACCGGCCAAGAGCATATCGGGCCACGCTCAGTGTAGGGTTCCGTAGTTGCTCATCCTTCACAATAAACTGCTGTTTTAAGCCCGAGGTTTACGTTAAGAAAGATTTTAAGCTCTATAAAAAGGTCGTAAACGCCCTAGAAACTGTAATCACTTATTACCTTCTGGAAGTCAACTTACGACCTTTTAAAGAAAAAATATGAAATTTGGCGATAACTCAAAAACGGCTCGACCGATTTTAATCAATATAGTTTTCATTGAAAGTACTTATAAGGCCTCATTAACATGAATTTTTCCGATTTTTTTTGACCCGTGCTTGAAAGTTAGAGGGGGGGGGGGTACACTATTGTTTTTGTTTATGGAGCGGATATTTACAACAGAGAGAATATTTAGAGATTAATAAAGGGGATAAATATAATAATAAAGTAATAAATATCGGACAAACTCAAAAACGTCGATCTAGTCCCTCAGTAAGCTCTAGTAGGCTTGTTATGGACACTAGACGTTGATAAACATACTTATATAGATAAATACATCCCACCAAAAACATTTCATGTAAAATTGACGGCCAAGACTCACATTCTCATAACGCTTTCGCTGTAAAAAAGTTATCAGATCCCAGGAAAAGCCAAGCCCCTAAGCCCCGACTTTACTAACCCCACCACCTTGGTTTAAAAAGTATGGCATCAACTGGCTTCAAGCCCCTAAACCCGGAGTTTACTAACCCTACACCTTTGTTTCAAAAGTATGGCTTGGCCGTTTCATAGACTACCGTAAATAAGTCCAACGGACCGTCTGGCCCATATGGTATCAAGAAACTCAGTTTATGTCTTTGATAATATATACTTATAAACTTAATTCCTTACGATATGGGCCGGACAGTCCGCTAGACTTATTTACGGTAGTCTATGAAACGGCCAAGCCATACTTTTGAAACAAAGGTGTAGGGTTAGTAAACTCCGGGTTTAGGGGCTTGAAGCCAGTTGATGCCATACTTTTTAAACCAAGGTGGTGGGGTTAGTAAAGTCGGGGCTTAGGGGCTTGGCTTTTCCTGGGATCTGATAACTTTTTTACAGCGAAAGCGTTATGAGAATGTGAGTCTTGGCCGTCAATTTTACATGAAATGTTTTTGGTGGGATCTCATTTCTTTTTGTAAGGTGCTTTAGTTTTTTTAATTTTTTTGGGCTGTAGGGTTTCTTGAGCGTCAACTGAAGTAGACAATTGTGTATTTAAGAAATACTTAAGTTTAGCCCCATATATATATACACTTTTATCCCCTATTATGGGAAACCCATACAAACTTCCATCCCCTTATTTAAAGGGTGGGGGGTGATTTTTTAAAAGTCCTACAATATGTATTTGATTTATAACAATGAGTCCCTATAGGTTTCAATTTTCAGACCTGTAGTATCAAAATTTGCGGAAGTTTCATACAAACTTCCATCCCCTAGTTTAAGGGGTTGGGGGGTAAACGTTCCAAGTTTTAGAATTATTTTGTTGTTTGTGTACTAATACTAGCTTACATACCAAATTTCAGCTTTCTAGGTCATCGGGAAGTACCCCAGAGGTTTTGATACGTCAGTGAGTGAGTGGCAAAATCGGCGTATTTTAGGTACCTATAAAACCTAAAGTATAAAAGCTAGATCAATTAAATTTTGTACATTTTATATGTTTGCTAACTGCATCTTAACCTGAGAATTTGGGCACTCTAGTGTTAACTGGGACGAAACTATGATGGTTTGAATATGAGACGAAACGGTTCGAGAAAAGGTAGGTAGTGCCCCCTTCTTTTTTGTTCGTCTTGGCGGGGGCACTACCGTGCCCCCAGATACTAAATATTTGCCCTTGCCGGGATTCGAACCCAGGACCGTCGGCTCAGCAGGCAGCTGCCACCACTAACCGCGTCGTCATAATAACTAAACATAGTTCTTTCAAAAACGAAATTCATGTTTTCTATGTGTTTTAACTTCTGTTGATAAAGCCTATCAATGTCGACTATTTTGACAATCGTAATCAGCCGTTAAACAAAATAAAATACTACGAATTGTTTTAAGTGCTTTTTATCTTTTAGCATAAAAAGAAAAAAAAACGCCGAAACGGCAGAGTAAGTTTTTACGCGAATGCAGATACAAAACTATCTTATCTTTTTTTACCTACTGTTCTATGCCATGGTTGCGATCGGTTATCATAATCATTAAGTGTTATCGTAAGTATAACGCGCGTGTTGGCGAATGAACACTTGCGATTGTGGCAACGAAACCACAGATTAATATAATACGAAACAATGAGTAAGTTTTCTTTTTATTTTGATGATTATCCATTATTACTTACTACAATAGATCGATTATAGTTATGAGTTATTGCATCGTGTATACGAAATTGGGGATATCTGATAAGTGATAACAGTAACACTATCTAGGAAAGATATGTATGTATCAATAGATGTTACTATCATTTGTTTTGAATTAGAATTAGCAAATCTGAATACTACAAAGGTATGGAGATTAACTAACAATATTAACGCCAGTTATTTGTATTTTTTTCTTAGTTTTTGGCCTTAGTATGTTAGTGGTATGCTACCTACTAATCCTACTATAACGTGCCCGTACCATACTAATGTGTATGGCGGAGTTGGCATATTTTTCTGCAGTTGTGTACTATGGGCTGCACAAATGCATGGCCCGTTTGTGAATGAATTCATTCATGAATGGGCCATGCAGTGAGCATTTCTCAAAAAGTTTGTACACAATTAAGACAGAAAATTAAAGTCCAATATAATTTTCCTATTTTGTTACCAATTATTTTAGTAATTTTATATCAATGTTATGGTTATGTTCGGTAATTAAGGTTCGAAATGAAATGAAATGAAATGAAATAATGAAATGAAATGAAATGAAATTTAATGAAATAATTTATTCAGTAAGTAGGCCACAGGGGCACTTTTACAAGTCAAATTGTGAATCTACCGGCATTTCGCAAGAGGAGACCGCTGTTGAGAAGAAAGCCGAAAGAAACTCAACAGTAAGTCATTTTTTCGTAAATAATACTTAAAACAATTACATGATACATTTGTGTTATAACTAATTACACTGGTACACGTAAAGGAGATGTAAGACACTCCAAATCAATGTTAAGTAGGAACATAAAATAAAATTTTAACGATAAATTTAAAATAATATTAAATATAGGTACCCAGAGATGTATAAAGTCTCTGGGTGTCACAACATGCAATAAAATAAAAATTACTTTATTAATTTAATTCCACAGAGATGTAGAAGGTCTCTAGGCGTCAACTTGAATAATTTACAATAGAAAATAATGATTAAATCTAAATTTCTTAGAGATGTATATGGTCTCTAGGCGTCATAACATGCAATAAAATATTTTAAAATTATTAAATTTCCTCAGAGATGTATAAAGTCTCTGAGTTTCATACAGTATGACACTAAGCTGTTTCTTAGAGATGTATACAGTCTCTAAGAGTTCAAAAAGTAAAAATCAACAGAACAACTTCAATCGAGTACAGGATGAAGTTTATCACGTTTACTTAATTTAACACTAGTATGCGGTTGCTATATATTTAATTTGGCCCTTGCTAGCATGAACAGACCGGACCCCACAAACGGCACCCGTTCACGAGTATGACGCATATCTCAGCCATCGCCTCCCTCAACCATATTATAGGGAAGGCTGCGACCCGATCAACGACGCCACCGTAAGCAAAGACCTTTAAGCGAGCATGACTTGCTCAAGCTGCCGGGCATACTTGACTAATACTATTTGCCCGGTGAGAAACAACAAATTGTGCTCTCATGTTACATTAAAAATTACCCACCAAAATAATGCTTATTTAAAAATGTACTATTGACACACAACACTAAACTACTGGCTTAAAGGCATCACTGTCGTTTAGAAAGTCATTAACCGTATAATAAGCTTTATTCAATAAGTGACGTTTTATTTGCGCTTTAAATTTGCTACACGGCAATTTTACTACATCAATAGGTATTTTATTGTAGAAGCGTACACAGTTCCCCACGAACGACGAGCTAACCTTACGGAGACGGTGGGCAGGTATTGCGAGCTTGTCCTTACTTCTCGTATTGTAGTGGTGAATGTCACTGTTGAGCTTGAATTTCGTGGAGATTTTTCCGCACATACATGATATTCTCAAGAATGTATTGAGATGCTACGGTGAGAATGTTTGTTTCCTTGAATTTCTCTCTTAGTGACGTACGACCTCCTAGTGCATAAATTGCGCGTACAGCTCGTTTTTGTAGCACAAAGATGGTTTGGATGTCCGCCGCTCTTCCCCATAATAAAATTCCATACGACATAACACTATGGAAATAACTGAAATATACAATCTTTGCCGTCTCGGCGTTTGTCAGCTGCCTGATTCGCCTAACTGCATAGCTAAGCTTACCTGCAAGAGTGGCTATATGCGCACTCCATTGCAGTTTAGAGTCTAAAGTAACACCCAGGAATACTGTTTTTTCTTCAAATTCTGTTATGCTTATACTTTTTTAATTATACATAATCTGATATCAATGTATTGGAAATCACAATAAAAAATCGTAACAAAATAGGAAAATTATATTTGACTTTAATTTTCTGTCTTAATTGTGTACAAACTTTTTGAGAAATGCTCCAGTACGGTATTTAACTATATAGTGAAAATTAATCATGTCATTGAAGTCACTAAACATACCATTTCAAAACTACACGGAACCAAATAAAATACTACTAACTTTTGGACATTTTACTATTTTTAACTGGCCAAAAACTAAAAAGATGTCTTCACGTGAAAATCAATAGTCAAAACATGTGTTTTGACTATTGATTTTTATGACGTCACAAGCCAGTATCTTCACAGAAACTGCATACTAACAAATCGTTTTTGACATTTCATAAAGAGTAGCTGATTTGAGCTGTCTTCAAATACCATATTCTGCAGCTCATTGTACATGTCCCAGCGACAAATGACATCGAACTTGGTGCTGGGAATAGGTCTATCCATGTAGTTATACCTCGGGGTTTTCGGTGCAAGATTGATTTGACACTTGACGGCCTAGTGTGCACCGAAAACTGGGGTATGTCACGTGTGGCGCTCACGAGGCATGTGTGCAGGCCTGACGCTGTGGATGCACGAGGCGAGCCCGCCGTCCCACGCGGTGCGCATGTTGGCCGCCATGTTGGGGCTGCAGTTTCAATTGGTGGAGGCCAACCTGCCGGCTCGGGAGCACAAGACGCCGGGGTTCAAAAAGGTTGGTGATATTTAGGGTCATTTTCAAAAAAACATGTACATAGTTAAGGGCTTTTATTAATACAAAACTTAATTTATTCCTTTGTGTAACGGTAGTTACCCATATTTTATGTATGAGTAACTTTCGTAACACAAAAGACGCGATCGTAATTTTGTTTTTATTAAGCCTTTAACTATATGTAAGTACATGTTTTTTTGGCTTGGGTTTTCAGTGGGGTTGCCATCCGTCCGGGTTTCCTCAGATTTTTCCTAGTTTGGAGGCCGTCCGGGGAGTTTTCAAAAAGTGTTCGGGAAAAACCGGGACACTTTTTATGTGAGGAGGTAGATATTGAATTAATTACTTACCGGCATTAATGTGTACAAAGTAGGTAAAACATATTAAAACTAATAAGCTTATTAAAATTTTCGTGAGACATATTAATAATTGTATTAAGCGGTTTAGGCTTTATGTGAAATTGTCAGGAACGGCCTGACATGTTGCTCGCCGCTGTACGGGCAGGCCCTGATGAAGAGCTCTATACGAGTTCGAAACATGGCGGGCCGTTTCCTGACAATTTCACGTGAGTGTAAACCGTTTTTTTGATCGGTCTAATGTGGTTTAAATCCTTTTAATTTTGTATAGATGAATCCGATGGGTACAGTCTAAAGGATGGAGTTTTCTTCATATCAGACAGGTAATATTTGACAAATCATATTATTGCATTTTCACTTGAGCGTCATTTTTTTCAGAGTTAATCAATTTGCCAATATATCGGTAGATAGTAAAATAAACTTGTGGAACCTATTTAATATCCGAGACAAGTTATCAATCAGCAACAACAATTTGGCCCTGACCAACTACACGGGCTACACCGTTCTTTTTCGGACTTTATATGAGTGACTTTTGTACGTTAAGTTTTTCCTTTGTGAAGTATAGATCAAATAAATATATTTTCGAAGATACTCATCCAGGGGTTGACAAATATTTCAATATATCTTTTCAACCTTGGTTAGATTAGAACCAAGGATGTAGACATTGTAGACATAGCTCAGATAGTCGTGAAACTTAAGTGGCAGTGGGCGGGGCACAATGCTCGTAGAACCGATGGCCGCAAAGGTTCTTGAGTGGCAATCGCGGACCGGTAGAGGTAGCGTGGGAAGGCCCCCCTAACAAGGTGGACCGACGACCTGGTTAGGATCGCGGCAGAATTTTATGAGGACAGCGCAAGCCCGATCGTTGTGGAGAACTTTGGGAGAGGCCTTTGTCCAGCAGTGGACGTCTATCGGCTGATATGATGATGATAACTATGGTAGGGTTTTAACACCTTGGAGCTGCGGCGTAACATGGTTTATTTTACTCATGCATTAATTACTATCATTATGTACTTCTTTAGTCTAATTCATAATATTAGACTATTAATTTAACTGTGAAGAACTGAACTGAACTGAACTGTGAGAATACAGCTGGGCTGGGCAGCATATGGCAAACTTCCTCGGGTCTTCACATCGCCAATTCCACAATGTCTGAAGACGAAAGTTTTCAACCAGTGCGTCCTACCCGTAATGACATACGGTGCCGAGACGTGGACACTCACGGTTGGGCTGGGCCACAAATTTAAAGTCGCTCAGAGAGCTATGGAAAGGGCAATGCTCGGAGTTTCTTTGAAGGATCGAATTCGGAACGAAGTGATCCTGATCCGTCAGAGAACCAAAGTTACCGACATAGCTCACCGTATTAGCAATTTGAAGTGGCAGTGGGCTGGCCATATTAGCCGAAGAACCGATAACCGGTGGGGTAAACGTGTTCTTGAGTGGAGACCGCGGATCGGCAAGCGTAGTGTGGGACGCCCTCAGAGTAGATGGAGCGATGATCTGTGCAGGGTGGCTGGCAAAAACTGGATGAGAGTAGCCGAGGATTGCGTACAATGGCGTGCAGTTGGAGAGGCCTATGTCCAGCAGTGGACAAGAATAGGCTGATGATGATGATGATGATGATGATGATGAACTGTGAGCTTGTGTGTGTAATGCAACAAACAATAAACATTCCAGTCACGCGATCATGCTGTACCTGGTGCGCAAGTGCGGCGGCTCCCACAAGGAGACGCTGTACCCGTCTGACTTACGCACACGAGCCCTAGTCGACCAGGCGCTCCACTTCGACACCGGGCTCGTCTTCAGGCAGCTTCTCGACGTCGTAGTGAGTTACTGACTGAAGGTGTAGTTGACTGAGCGAGCGAAGCGTTACCGTTTCAGCTTGGCGCGAAATTCTTTCGTATGTCCGGATGCTATCCGGCTGTTCTCGCCTAGAGGTCGCATTTCTCAACCGATTCCCATGAAATTTTGTGATAAAGTTTGGTAAGTAGGTACTTACATAGTTTTTTTAGTACTTGACAACTTAATTCAATCTGTTATATGTTCTAAACTAAAAGTGAATAAAAAACGTTTGCTATGTGCATATTTTGCGTTTTAAATTTTTTGACGGTAGTGTTTCTTTACTACTTTTATTTATTTTCGGAAATTGATGATTACAGAAAGCCACATTCGCTCGCACAATGACCGGCCCGACTCCCTCACACGTCGAGCAGATCTCGGAGACGTACGCCGTGCTCGAAGCGTTCCTAGAGAGCCGGCCGTACGTCGCGGCTGGCCATGTCACTGTCGCTGATGTTTCCCTCGGCTCCAGCGTCGCCGCGCTGGAGAGGATCCTCGGGTTGGATGCAGAGAAGTAAGTCACGATATATTTAATCGACAGACGTTCGATGCTAGGCCCCAAAAAGACTTTCACAACCACACAAGTATCTGCGACCATAATAATCGTATAACAGTCGAGTCGTACTTAGTTTGTACGACGGGGCTTGGGCACAGTTAGTTATATATCGCAATTATTAAGTGGAGTAAAAAGTCAACCGAAACGCGGCCGTCCTGTGAGTGAGCCTGGAGAGCTGCTACAGTTTAGCAGCAGAAGTAGCTAATATTAAGTAGGTACAACAACTGTAAAGGAATTTCATACAACATTTAAGACCTAAGTTTAGAAGATTTTTTTTTAAACATGGCGTCTGTGTTCAAGAACAGGCTAAACAGTGGATTTTTTTTTTTTTTTAAGTGTTTCATTTGTTTCATTCTTTTATGTTTGAAAAAAGCACTATGCCTAGCCGTGAAAAGGGCTTGCCGGCTTCGCATCACTACCTATACTTACTCACCCGGCAAGCCCTTCTTTCCCGCACGTCCTGTACAGAGTTCAAACCGACATTCGACAGTTCTTATTGATCCCTAAATTGTGCCATGTGACTAAAATAATCATGTTTTGTCCCAGGTTCCCCAGAACTCGGGAATGGCTTGACCGTATGCAAGCAGAGTCGTACTTCAAGGAAATCGGAACGCCCGGCGCGCACCGCCTGGCCGCCATTTTGAAAACCATCTGGTCACGGTAAAATGGCGATGGGTAATACAGGTTCTCCATAAATATGTTTATATATAATAGTTTACGTTAGCAGACGTTACTGCTTTAATAAAAATAAGTCTCCATAAATATATTTGTTTTTTAATACTTGTTGTTTGACTTAGAATCTGTTAAGGTCTCATCATCATTTTGAATTGAAGACGTCCACTCCCCTGGCATCAGCGCTTATGTATATGTGTAAGCTTCAATTTGAGTTTGAATGACTGGATAGACTCTTCTACAGCCTGTTGTCTTCTTGGGCTGCTGTCTTTTGGTTTAGGAGCAGCAATGCCTATAGCCTTAGTTGACATTTGCACATTTTCATACAATAGGTTAACAAAACATAAACTTTTAATACCTCCATTCATACACTTAATCGCACTATCGGCACTATACCGAGTTTAGAGTCTCACTATGCCGTGTTTAGATTAGACAAATGGTACTTTTTCTCCATTAGCCATTAGTGTTTGAGCGGATTGTCGATTTTGTACCTAGTCAATATCTTATTCTCTTTTTAGTCGTAAACTCTCTTTTGTAATACTTCTCCATCAGTCTAATAATTCCGAAAATTTCCGGAAACTTTCCTCATTTCCCATACAAAATTTTGAAAGTTTCCGGAAATTTTCGGAAAAGGCACATCTCTAATCCGACGTCATTTAATTAGTCAATATAATGAAACAAATATTGTGACATTTGTGAGAAATCATCACTTTTTATTCTTGTCCCAGAAAGTCTTCAATATCGTTCCCAGCATGGCCGCGCTAGGTGTGGTGATCTGCTTGAAATAAGACTGTGCTTCCATTCGGGTCAGCCAGTCTCTGGTCCTAGGAAACCTAAAAGGAAAGAATGGATTATTAACTTTTGAGAAAGATTTGAAACCATAAAATTTTGGAAAAAGCTGACACTTCGACCGTTTAAGATAATCCAAGTTTGGTAAACTGTCTTCATTCAATAACAAACATGTCAACAAGTCGATTAATGAGCCCGTGTCGAATATACAAATTCTTGCCCATGACCCATGCCCCTTTTCACCATCCAGTAAGTTGATCCGTCGCAGCCCCACGACGCTGGTAGAAAGTCAGCCGGTCGTTTATTCAAGAACACGTCTTGGACTGTATCGAACAATGAATCACCTCATTGTAACCATCGACGCAACAGAAGGACATCCACTATTGGACAATACATTTCTTCCATGGCATAAATGAACACCACGACGATTTTTACTTACCATCCAGTAGGTAGATCTGAGGATCATAGGGATGCAAGCCCGCGACGCTGGTACCAAGAGTTTTTTTTATGTCAGCGGCAAACGGATCACCTGATGGAAAGCGATTACCGTCGCCCATAGTACTTGCAACACCAGAGGAGTCACAAGGGCGGACAGGTGGGAGCTGTCTGGCGGCGCACTTTTCGCTCTTTTCTTGAAGGTTTGAAGGTCGTATCGGTCCGGAAATACCGCAAGCGACAATTCATTCCACAATGCAGTCGTGCGAGGCAGGAAGTTACTAGAAAAGGTCTGTGATAGTAATGTGGGTAGCTAGCACGTCGTACCCGTGTTCTGCTCAATGTTGTTAGGTGGGGGCGGTTGATCTTGGCTTGGATTGTACTTACTTCTCGCCATCCAACACGTGGATCCCCTGCAGCCCCGCGACGCTGGTGCCAAGGCTAAAGTCTGCGATAGTGATGTGGCTAGCCGCCATGTACGGCCGACTCTCCAGCCAGGCCTCGAGCACAGCGTATGCGTCAGTGATCTGCTCGATGTTCGTCGGCGTGGGGCCGGTGATCTTGCCTTGGAATGTCGGTTGCTGTAATTAGATATGAAGGCGTTATTTTACAGTTGACGCAGTTTGCCGTGCAACTGCCTATTGAGCCGGTGGTCCTGGGTGCGAATCACAACATTGGCAAATATTTGTGTGATGAATACTAATATTTGTGCCTGGGTCATGGATGTTCTATATTTATTTATCTATGTAAGTATGTATAACTTCGCCTAGTACCCATAACCCTAGCCTTCTTGAGCTTAATTTGGAACTAGGATGATTTGTGTGAGGTGTCTGATATTTATTAATATAGTTCACTTACAGAAACGTTAAGAAGCTGCCTGAACATAACCCCGGTGTCAAAGAAGAGCGCCTGGTCGACTAGGGCTCGCGTGCGTAAGTCAGACGGGTACAGCGTCTCCTTGTGGGAGCCGCCGAACTTGTTGAGGAGGTACAGGACGATGGCGTGGCTGGAACATATATAACATCTCAATATCGTATCAAATTGATCTTAACTTTTATCCGATTATCCTTGCTGTAAATATACAAAATGGAGCTTTTTAATATCTCAATTTTTTTTTAGTTTTCGACGCGTCAAAATTAGATTTTACTATAGGTAGGTACCTAGTTGCTCCTAAGGTATTAAAGAAAGACCAACGATAAAAGATAGTTTATATTCTTAGCTTTAGCGGTAGGGTTGGTAACCTTGTGACAATGAATTACTTAGGTACGTGTTTTTATTGCAGTTTAAATTTTAAGTAGGTTAGGTTACTTACCTGTCGGATACGTAGAAGTCTCCATCCCTTAGCACTGGGACTGTAGACATGGGGTTTTTCTGCAAATAAACAAAAATAAACTATAGTAGGTATAAATAGGTAATTTATACCGAGTAGCAAAATTTGGTCTTATAAAATATTCTTGAAGGCCATATTTTTGGATCCTGTAGAGTTTCTAAAATACAAAAATATTATCATTTGCATTTTGGCACTATAAGTCGATTGGGTGGCTGTAGTGTGTAAAAACTGAAAGATGCCGAATTTAGGCATTCCGTTAAATAGACGGTTATCTAATTCCGGGTTCTTAACTTAAAAAAAGGTCCACAATGCCTTTAAATTAATCTATAAAGATTGAGCAGTACAAAGAATCAGTACCTATCCCTACCATGAGTTAACGTTACCGTACTCGGTAGCGACAGCGTAAACGATTTGTCTGGAGAATAGTACAGAGCGCCCCAGCGGTCACTTTGTGGAACTGCCATTCTCCATACATGTAGGCATAACAAAACTCCACCCCTTGCAGGTGATCCAAAACAAGTTTTTACGTGGAGCCACAGACGCTCCCTGGTACGTCACAAACCTGTTGACCCACCACGACGCTCAAATACCCACCATCCATAGCTACATAAGAGAGCTATCCAAGAAATTCTTTGACAGCGCTCTTACACACCCGAATAGGCTTGTAAGGGAGGCGGCTGACTATCAACCCCTCCCTCCCCCACTAGAATCTGATTTCCAGATCCCCTTAAGGGATCCCATCCCCCCTTCAAATGTAGAAGCACTTACAGGACAACTACAGGACATAGCACAGACAGTAACAGACTGGACAGGCTTACGGCTAGCTAGGAAACTACTAGTACGTAGGCCACGACACATATTGACAGACCCAGATGATGTCATCACCGCCACCATAAAAAGATGGTACCCTGATGACGTCATCTCGGATACCGAATCAGGGCGACCTCACAGTCAACCATGACGCGGACTATTACCTTGATAGAGACGAGAGGAGACGACAGCGACATGACAGGCACACTCTACAGAGACGTCGCCTTCGCCGGCGGGGGCGGCCGCCGCGTTAACACTCACACTTGCCTTAAAAAACAAAATGTAAAGCCCAGCTATATAATGTTTTACAAACTGACAGGACAAGAGACCAGTTGCCTCAGCTAGGTACTCATCCGCTGTTCCGAGCGCCCGCGCGGGACAGCTTCCCAGACGTGGTGCCGAGGTTTATGCTGCGGCTAACCTACCACCACAACACAGCGACTTACGATAACAGCCTAAGGGCTTTTCGAATCAGCAACAAAAAAAAAACGTTTACCGTCGCTAGCGACAACGGTAACTGTTAACTCATGGTAAGAGTACAGTGGTTAATTGTTTTGTTCGTGCGCCAAGGGCGTAATCGGAGACGCTTACGCTTGCACAGTAACAGTTAGCCCGCAGTCCGTATAGTATATAAAAATCAAATCAAAATCAAAATATATTTATTTTGCTTAAAATGCGGTGTACAAAGATCGCATTACATTAGGTATTTTAAGTTTCACACACTTTACCAGCATCTGGCATACAAAAAATCAAGTACTTAGTAACTATGAATCTACAAAATTGTCAAACTAATCATATTAATTATTGATAATAATTTCTACAAATAATAAATAAATGAAAGTGCAAGGTACAAATGGATATCTTATAATTGTGTTCGAGTTAAGAGTAATAATTTAATTCATCATAAACTTAAGAGCTAGAGGCTCTTGTCGGTGGAGCAATTTCCAATTTTCTCTATCTTGAGCTCTCAGATATGGCGGTTAGCTGCAAATATACTGAATAAGCAGTCCCCAACCAAACAGCGGCAGGGCTAGCAGGATGCAGTGGAAAGGTCGGTGGGACGACCTTGCCAAATAAAAGCTGCAATATCCAACGACAGTCCTGCGACATGGCGAGTCAATGCCGCCATTAAATAAGCATTCCCCTGGTGTTAGGTAGCAGTGACATCAGTACTGGCGTGGGGCCGAAGATAGGTTATCTGGTAGGGCCCTCGACTAGATATTAGGAGGCGAGCACCCCTCGGTTTCTAAGCTGCGGTGTGGAAGGCAAGGGGGAAACCACCACACTATCTATCCCTAAACTGGAGCAATTTATGGAAATAATTTAATTAGTAGTAATAATTTAATGATATAACAATTTTGACTTATTTCAAATGATCAGTCAAGTCGTATTTATTACTGAGCATGTCCTTAACTTGGTCAATGCAAGTGCAATTCATATGCGGGATAGATTTTAAATTTACTTCAATCTGTTGATAAGCAAGTACGGTCACTGCAAACTCATGGTAAGGGTCCTCTAATGTTATGGTGATGGTTCACCTGTTTATACTCCGGAGTCTTGAGCTCGCCGGCCAGCAAGTCGGGTTCCTCGAATTGGAGCTCCAGCCCTAAGATGGACGCCACCATGCGCACCGTGTTGGAGGGCGGACTCGCATTGCGCTTCCACAGGGTCAGACCTGCAATCAAGGCACAGTCAAACCGTGGACACAGTTTTGTGGAACGATGTGCCTAGAGATTTAAATCACTACATAGTATAAAACAAAGTCGCTTTCTCTGTCCCTATGTCCCTTTGTATGCTTAAATCTTTAAAACTACGCAACGGATTTTGATGCGTTTTTTTAATAGATAGAGTGATTCAAGAGGAAAGTTTATATGTATAATACATGCATAATTTATCAGCATTGCACCCGTGCGAAGCCGGGGCGGGTCGCTAGTAAGTAAATAAAACTAAAAATAAAATTAAATTCATTTCCATATTTTGTTAGTACCTACTACAGACACTTAAATAACTATGTTAGTATTTAGGCTTAAATGCAGAGAAGTCCAGTGCCTGCCTACTGCCCTCAGAAGTCTGTGGCGGCTGCCTCGCACTCTGTGGAGCGTCGCGGCGCAGCGCTTGCGCGTCGTCGCTTGGATTTGAACTTGACATTTGAATAAATATATAAAAAATAAAGCCTTTTAATCAGGCGCGGGCAATATTTTTGATATGTCTACAATGGGGCAATTTTTGTAAGCCTAGTGAAATTAGTTGAGCCAATGCACGAAAGGCGTGCATATACTCCACAATTTATTTTGCTTTCGTAAGTATCTACCAAGTCTACCTTCCCAACTCTATAATTATGACACTATTATTGATATACTTCCAGATGCAAGCCTTTTGTAAAGTAGTAGGTAACAGTTTGTCTAGTGCTATACCGCTAATCAGAATCAGAATCAGAATCACGTCTATCTGTGGTTTTACGTGGGTTACAGGTTTTTGATGTTTGCGTAAATGCCGATACCGCTCCGGTGATCACCGTACCTACCTAGAGTTGTCACAGACTTACACAACTGCCCAAACAAGGAGGGTAATGTTATTAGGTTTCTAACTTACTTTACTTCTAACATTTTGGAATTGAAAATGGCGAAGATAAAGAATGATAAAGGTTTCTTTTTCTAGGTTTTTGTGGATGCAGATTTCAAAAATAGAATTGGTTGATGTCACTGCTACACACATCGATACCCATTCCTAAAAGTGACGTCCACCATCTTTATTTTCAAAATAGATACCAATTTTGAAGTCTACACCAAAAACCCAGAAAACGACAACCTTGATGACAATTTCAAGAAAGTGAGGCGGACATCTTTAATTCCAAAATGTCTAGTCACATTTTTTTACTTGCAAGTGTGATGAAAAACATTGTGTGCATCTTGGTCGAATAGGAATTACGAACTCGAATTATGGATTCTCGGCAGTCATTCCCGACTTACCGCCCATAATACACAATAAGTATACTACCACTTGTATGGCAGTCTTGTTTTGTATTTCAGAGCTTGTTAACAATTTCAATCAAATAGGTACAACGTTATTATTCAGTATTTAAAAAGGTCAGGTTGGGTAAGAGAAACACATGGGGGAAGTGGAACACTGGAATATTTTCTATATTTAAAAACGATCAACTACAGTGACATTTAGATATTTATTTTTTACCTAGAACTGTTTCTATAATCGGATTTACCACATATACTTACTGTGATGTGCTGTGATTTATTTTAAGTGTTTTCCTTACCCCAACGTGTTTCTATTACAAACCTGACCTCACTTTACCTTCTGAATCAGTTTCCGTTTTCACATTAAATTTTCCATGAAAAGAAAATAAATTTCCCTTTAATTCGCGTTGCAGATGACTGAATCATTGATTTAGAATTTTATTCCATTTAGGTACAAGCAGGTCTCAAATAATTTTGAGCTGAATTCAAGAGAAGATGCTTATTCCCAGCAATGTTTATACTACGACGGTGGTTCGATTATTAAGAAAATTGCCAATTAATGCGAATAAAACACTGTGAATTTTTGTATCCTTACACTTTGTAAAACTTTTTATTTATTTAAGAAAAACTGATCTGAATATTATTCCCCTGTACTTTTTTTTATGATTCTTTTGGCGTTTTTCTTATTCCCATGTCATCTTTTCTTATTCCCCTGGCGGCTAAAACATAAAGTGGTATATTTCTGTATCAAATTGACCAAAAATCGGTGCCTATTTGATACATCTGCGTAAAATTAAATACAATTTCATATTTTCTAGCAATTTGTTAAAAAATTATAAAAATAAAAATCGCCAAGGGAATCACATGAAGAATCTAGACACGCGGCAGCGTGTCCAGCCAAGTTCACCGCAGGAACTGGCGAGCAGCAGCCGTGTGTTATATTACACGAACCGTTTGGACCCACTTTTGATCCCCCAATAACTCCAAATCAATTTAACATAAAAAAAATGAAATTTGGCTTATGTATTAAGATCCTTTAGAACAAGTAGAACCCCAAATTTCATTAATATAGGTTAAATAGTTATTGAGATATTAAAGTCCAAAAAACGGTATTTTTATCACTGACTGACTGACTGACTGACTGACTGACTGACTGACTAGTAATCAAAAACCTAACCCACTTCCAGGTGACCTAGAAAGGTGAAATTTGGCATCCAGCTTAGTAATTGTGTGTGTATACATATAAAAATCTAAAACAGTGATTTTTTTATGTTTTTTTATTATTATTATTATTGATGGTTGTTGCCTCAGAACTCTGTCATTTATAAACCGATTTGGAAAATTCTTTTTTTGTTTGAAAGATATACTAGAATAGCATATACACTCACACGCACACACTTACACATACATGCACATAAAATCCAATACGTACTAACCGTTTTGGAAAATTCTTTGTTTGTTCAAAACTTTCAAAAGATGTACTAGAATAGCACACAGAACTAATTAACAAATAATAATTAAGTAATTTACACATCATAATAATTTCTGTACAAAAAGTAATGATATCCCATCAAAAACATAAATGTAAAATGAGAGCCAAGTTCAATATCGCGTGCACTTCGCCGACAAAAGAATTGAGATCTGCAAGGGCGCCAAGTTCTTTGCCCTAAAATTTTTAGATACAAGGACATGCGACATACTCAATGCATTTATTTTACTTGGGGTGTAATTCAATATCAAGACGTGACTTGGCTAGTTTTAAAATATAAATTTATATTATAAATCAAAATCAATCAAATCATTAACCTATTTTCGTAAAGGTAAGTACGCAAGTTAGTGTACGTCTTGTTACTTATACTGTTAGCTTGATAATGAACTATGACTATGACTATGTTACTTTTATAAAATTTAGTTAGTTTGTGAAAACTAGCCAAGTCAAATCTTGATATTGAATTACTCCCCAAGTAAAATAAATGCATTGAGTATGTCGCATGTCCTTGTATCTAAAAATTTTAGGGCAAAGAACTTGGCGCCCTTGCAGATCTCAATTCTTTTGTCGGCGAAGTGCACGCGATATTGAACTTGGCTCTCATTTTACATTTATGTTTTTGATGGGATTAGATTCTCAAGAATGACCCAAGATCGAAACAAATCTAAGCAATAATATTTCAGCCTTGAAATAACCTGTTTTACCACTTTATTGTCGACTGGATTAGAAGTAAATAAGATTTAAAAAATTAGAGTTAAGGAAACTTACTCATTATTCAGCTATTTGATAACGTTTCAACACGTCTACACCGCAGCTTGTAGCAGTAACTATAATATCGTAGTTATCGGATGCCTGTTTCTATGAGATAATATACTTATTTACACGGAAACACATACATTGTTGACACTTATTGCCATTGCGGCAAGAGCGAAAAAGGTGCGCGTTTCAAATTGACTGTACACACACGTACGAAGAATTATAAAACGACAATCATTATATGACGCGAGAAGATGACTGTTAGTTTGCGTCTTATAAACAACTAGCTGACCCGGCGAACTTTTTACCGCCTGAAAGTCGATAAGGCCCAAGACCACGAAGGTGGCGAATTTGCTTTGGCAAGTTATAAAAAAATAAATGTGAATGAATTTTAGAACATAAACTTTTAATACTGTTAATATTAGTTAGATATATCTATACTTTAAGAAGATTATAAATAAGTAATTGTCACCAATTTAACAGAAAACGAGGTCAAAACGTCATGTCGGGAACGCGTCTGAAACGCCAACTTGTAAATTCAACTTAAGTACTTAAAAATGTGGTGAAACTCTACTTTAGTTTTCAACATTCCTTATGAGTATTGTAGTTCCTAAAAAATATATATTTTTTAAACTAACATAGATAAAACAAATTTATTTTATACGCAGGATTAGTAAAATGCTTGCCCAACAAAATATAAGTCATGTTTGTGAACGAAGTCATGGTTGGACAATGTCAAAGTCAACCCTGGAGATCAGTTTCGAACTGCCAATCACGATAGCTTGAGTTTTAGCAGGGTTGACTTTGAGCCCAAACCTATTACTCCAATTTAGAATGCGCTCCAAATCACCATTAATTACATTAATGACAGACGCAAGCTCACCGGGAGCCCTGTGAATAAATTTGAAGATCGTCGGCATAAAGGTGATAATACGAAGAAAGATTATGCGTAATGGAATCAATGAATATTGAGAATAGCAAAGGAGACAGCACCCCACCCTGAGGAACTCCAGCCGGCGTGCTGCACCAAGAAGAACAAGAGTCATCCACCTTAATTCGCTGCCGACGACCATTTAAATAACTACGAAACCAATCAATTACCGCAGGAGATATGTTAAGAGAACTAAGTATCCCAAGTAAGACGTCATAATCAACTGTATTGAATGCATTGCTGAAGTCAAGCAGCGTTAATACCGTAAATTTTCGACAGTCCATGCCCGCCCGGATGTCATCTGAAACTTTAAAAAGCTAAACTGTTACCTACCTACACTAAAGATATAATATCCTACCGACTACTTTTGTTTATTTATCGATAATATTGTACACGTGAATCAAATATTATGTACGTAATACGCTAAATTATTACTTACCTAAAAGATGTATTTACAATATTTACATAACAGTTCGATTATTTACCTATAAGAGATATTTACAATATATTTTTTATTAATTATATAGGTATTACAGTTCCGATTGCTTAGGCGAAAGTATTACAATTTATTATTTACATATAAGAGACATTTACAATAAGTTACCTATACCGACTGCTTAGCCGAAAGCAACGAACTGTGGCAGAAAACTGACAAAAAAGGAATCACGGTAGATTAATACGGTAGATAACCTCAACATTTCTTTAAGAGCCTTCTCGTCAGGGGGTCTATTTAATAACTTGTTTGCATCTAAGTCTGATAAAACTATACCTTCTCATGTTTTGACACGACTTAAGCCACATTTTTTTTTTACCTAGATATAACTGCCCTATCGAGTGTTGTACCCTGCAGTTTATGGACTGTTACAGCCCAACTTAAAATGATTTGTAGCATTCTTCGCTCGACATCTCCATATCCCCGCACTGCCTGAAAGGTCGTGGAAGCAGAACTTAATGAAGACGGCTTCAGGCAATTCTCTTTCTTCCAGCTAATCACGTAAAAGTGCAGGCCATTTAATTTTTTTTTAAATCCCCATTGCCCCATTTACCAGTCCATCGGAAACGGAAATGTTTCGCCTCAGCACCACTCGTGATTCGACGCCTAATTTTATGGTTGGTAAGAAGCCACCACAGTTATTGACGTCCTTATTAGGGATAACGTTGTCTGGTCGGTCATTCTCCAGACGTACATTTTTGCTTGTCTTCGCTGTTTAAAAATATAAAATTATTGATTTAATTATGTCTTATATTTTTTTATCGTAGCAGGTATTCGTATTGAGCTGTACATGAATTTTCAAGAACATATTTAAAACCCTTCGGGTAGAAAAAAAGTGTGTGTGTCAGCTCCGACGCACGACTGGAGTTTACTCTTCAGGCCAGGCGCGCACCACGATTTTTTTTTAGTCGCGCGATAATTTTGTCGCAGAAATAAGCGTACTTCTGGGTTTATGAAAATCGTGGTGCGCGCACTCTCATTATAAACCCATATCTTGCATTTATGCGACAAAATTATCGCGCGACTAAAATCGTGGTGCGCGCCTGGCCTTAAGAACGATTATAAAATATATACTCAATACTCAATACGTTTATTGCACATAATGATTAGTAAATAGTTTAAGTATCACATTATGTACCCTGTTGGGTGCTGCAAACAAGAACGAGGAGGTAGGCACTTACATAATATTAATATACGAGTATAATATACAGCAAAATTACAATATTTTACAAGGAAAATTTACTTCCGATTCATTTTTACCAAATTGGAGAGATCATGAGTAGTAACTAAATAAGGAAGCGTGATGTAGAGCGCCCTCGAGCGGCTAGTTTAGTTACTAAATTTACGAAAAAAAAACCGTATCTTACTATGAAATCCATACAAAGATACGACCTTATTAATTAAGGAGCTTTGATAATTTTTATGAACATGCCAGCTCCAGCAGGCCTAATACACAACATCATTCATCTAAAAGACATAGATAAATAAAAACATAAACCGTATAAACTTAAAAATAACATGTACACGAAAACAACTAAATTTGTATACACTATTTACATTAAAAAAACTGTATACAAATTTAGGCGATTCCGATAAGGGTTCCGCCAATATTGAATTGAACATTACATTCAAGAAAGATCTGGTATTAGACCTAGCCATTTACATTAGACAAAAACAAACGTACAAAATCACCTTCCTTAAAAAAATCCTTAAATAAATCCAAAATCTCCTTAACAACAACTCCAAACAGCGTTTTGAACTTCTCCTCCCAACTTTCGGTAGAAAACAAACTATCCTTCGTCTTCTCAACCAGCCTTTCAAAAGTAATACGTCTCTTCTTCTTGTCCTTATTTTGTCTTTGATCTTCCATATCAGCCCGCTCAATAGTAGGCTGATTGACCAATAGGCACTCGGACCTCTTCACATCTGTTACTCTTTTTGACTTCCGCGGCTTACGAACCTCTTGTTGTGGCTCGCTCTCTAATCTGTACTAACTTACTGATCGCTGGCCCTCAGCCTGACAGACAGAATCTTCAGACTCTTTAGATTGTAACGGCTTCGACAAATTAGCATCTCTATATGACTTTCCAAAACTTAAGTCATTCTCAAAAACAGATGGCGCATCCTGACTACAAACATCCGTATCCTTTTTTTCCTTATTTTGCATATACAACCAAAAAGCCCGTTTATATATACATCCCTCAGCAGACATAATCCTGCGAATTTCTTACTCCTTCACAAAAACCGGGCACGACTTATCTAAGGCCATATGGCTGCCTTTACAATTAATGCATCTAAAAATAGTCGTTTCGCAATTGGCATGCTCCCCGCCGCATTTCGGACAAGTAACTTTAGTAGTAGGACAAAACCTGCTCAGATGACCGAACTTCCAACATATTGAACATTGGGTAACCGGGAAAGTGTACTGATTTACCTTAAATCGGCAACCGTAGGCATAAACATATGGCGGTAAAGAAGTTCCCTTAAAACACAGACGAATAGCTTCAGCCTTAACCCAACGCCCATCATGATCCAAACGGTTCAGTCTACATATTGACAAAATGTCTTCAGACCCTTCAATATTCTTTAAAAATTCGTCTTCCTCAACCTCCAACTCAACCTGCCTTATAATTCCATAAGTGCAGCATGCCATATTAGACCAATAAGAACGTCTCGTCTCATTGTTAAACTCCTGAGAAGCCAGAAGCTTCTCCGCATCATCCTTAGAGTTAAACTGTATGCGAACTTTACGTGGACCCATAAACTTGACGGATAAAATTCCTTTTATACCCTTAAATTGCAGCAACTTTGCCAAACCAATCTGTTTCGGTAAATCTTCTTTTGACACTATATAAACTTCAAATAGCTTGTCAGGCACACCGTCCGGCTCCAGCTGCGTTTTGGCGGTTGCTAAAACCCGCAAGCGTTTAGGTTTCCTGCCTATTGTGATAAAACTATCACTACAACCACAGCTTTCGTCGCTCAGACCACAAGCACGCTTCACCGCTATATGCCGCACATCCGACATGGACTCAGCGTCCGATACAATATCCGATTGACTCGGCCCTGCCTTATTATCAAACTCCACTTCAGATAGCCACGACGGAGCTGCCCGCTGCCCACATTCTAAAAGTGACGTATCACTCACGACACCTCGACTTGACTCACTCATCGCAAAAACAGCGAAAAGGACTCTAAAACTGAATTAACTTATACATAAATAAAATAAAATTTGATAAAATTTTCAACCGTCGCCTTTGACAACCAAACGTCAATCCTCGCAATACTTATATTTTTGGAACGTATCTGCCGTGCTAATTTAAAAAGTCGTATCTCAGTATACGATTGGGGTAAAAATACGACTTCTTGATTTAGCAGATTATGCGTTAAGCGTTATAGACTAAGCTCCCGATATAAAATGACCTTCACAGAGATGTTTATTTGATGAAATGTATTTTATATTTAGTTTAAAATGTCAATAAATATATTGCATATGAGTTGCCTAACAAATTTAAGTCCAGGGTATGTTTAGATTAAAATTAAAAAAAAAAATTTTTACATTTCACCGATTTGATTATTAGATAAATTCATAATTAAATAATCTTTAATTTTATTTATTTTCAATTCAACAGTCAGACCTTTGCAAAATGCTAGTAGGTACAGATTTACCTGTTTATACCTGGCTACCCAATAGTTGTGACGGGAAAAGAATAGGCAACCTAACGTTTGCATATTCTATGGGCTTCATACTTTCGATTGGTATAGAATTTATCTAATATTAATGAAACCGGTGAAATGTTTAAAACAATTTTTTTTTATTATTAATTAAACATACCCTGGACGTAAATTTGTTAGGCAACCCATATGCAATATAGTTATTGACATATTAAATTAAATATAAAATACATTTCATCAAATAAACAATCTCGGTGAAGGTTATTTTATATCGGGACCTTAGTCTATAACGCTTAACGCATAACCTGCTAAATTACGAAGTCGTATTTTTACCCCGATCGTATACTGAAATACAACTTTTTAAATTAGCACAGGAGATACGTTCGATTTTACACCCCATATTTTTCATACCCCGGGCTTATATATGAAAATCGATTCTTAAGGAGTAAACTCCAATAAACTCCAATAAACTCCAAAAAAACTTTTAGTCCTATTCTCCTAATTGACACGTCGCGTCCCACTACCCAAATTACTTACATACCAATTTTTCCTGATGATATACATGAAGAAAAAACAATGTAAGCAAGATTATTAAACAAAAGAATACATGTTTTAATTGCACAAAAAAAACCTAGTCAATACAAATAATATATCACAATGATATCAATTATAGTAACTTTGTCTCGAAACGTATAATAATTTACGCGTCGCGGTTGGTTGTGATCACACAAGTCCTCTGAAAGTAGGTACGGATCTCACTAACGCATTTCGGTGAAGCGGTCAGTCGTGCCTAGAGCCCCGTGTGGGATGGTTGTGTCAGCTGTGTACGGGTTGCGGACTATGACTGTAAGTTCCTAATTCACGCGTTTTGGCTCACGAGATTTCTAATTAACACGTTCATGTTTTATAAATCAACCAGTAACTAACAGTAACAGAATTTTAGCGTACATTAAAGGCTGCATTATTTAATAGATACTAGATTCTGTAGATTATTACATGTACCAATAAAAAGTTATTTTGCATTTTTCAAGAATCCCTAATTCACAAGTCTAATTCACGCATCAAAAATGAACGCGTTAATTAGAATTTAACCATCCATGCGGTTCTAATCGTCAGTTTGGTTTTTTTTTCTAGAAGATTTGTATATTATAATGGTAATAGTACCTATAATATATAGTCACATCTTCCTGGGGTCATTTTAAAATCTCATCAGGTAGCAAGCTGTATTTCTCAGGGCTGGAAATTCTAGCCGAAGCGGTTTTTCCATATATTAGCACCATCAGACATGAACAATATTTCGTACTTGGATATAACCCTGTGTCTAATAGAATAATAACAATGAAGCTGAACACCAATTTATGTCTTCTCAACATCGTGTAAGTTTACAACACAGTCCATGGAAGAGGATATCAACTAGAGGAAACTCTAGACAGCATACCAAGCCGGCAAATCGCAATGGTATTGGGAGACTGGAATGCTAAAACGGGAAGCTCAGAAATAGTCCATGAAATCCTAGACACCATTGGAAAATATGGTCTAGACTCTAGGAACGAACGAGGCCAGAGGCTTGCAGAGTTCTGTGTTCTGTGTCTGACCATTACTTTAACACTCTTTCACCATCACAAAAGATGACTCTACACTTGGAAGTCCCCTGGAACCTGGGTCGTTTTAGGAATCAGATAGACTACATACTGGTAGACAAGCGCTGGAAGTCATCTGTCAAAAATGTGAAACCCCTCCCTTGAGCTGAATGCGGTTACTGGCCACCTCTTTCGCCATTCGTCTCAACGTTTACCGTAACGCGTGACCCGCGAACACGTAACATCAAAATCACGGAGAACCTGGGTTCTAACTCTAACATTAGCAATAATGGTTCATGTAAGACGAAATTTCGCAGAATTCGCGCTGGGATGGCCAAGGGCGCAATGTCGCAGCTGAATAATGTACTACGGAAGTTCAGGAACATCTCCGTCAACACTAAGACTACCTTAGTCCGAACTATGATGTTCTCCATATTTTCATACGGCTCAGAAACATGGACACTGAAGAAAGCGGACCGTGATTGATTTAATGCTTTCTGCTGGAGAAGAATGCTGCGCATACCATATACAGCACGCCACCTTTCGCAGGGTTCTGAAGTACTTTGATTGCATTTCCAGGAAAGACAGTGATAACCTGGAAAAACGACAATCACTGGAAAAGTTTAAGGCAAGCGACCAAGAGGCAGGAGCACGACACGCTGGACAGACCAGATTCTCACAACCCTTGGCACTACAGTACACGATGCTCTACACACGGCTACTGAGAGCAACAGATGGCGCCGCATCATCCGGGAATGACCACGTCAGCAATGAGGCAACCGACGCAAGGAGAAAGAGGAGATAATATAGTAAGCGTAGCGAGGGCGGGTACATGTATAAATTTATTATAACTTATCATAATAATTCAATTTACATACGTAATTGCATACCTAACCTACCTAGTAACTAACGGCCGGTGTGCTTGTTTCTTGAGTACTTAGGTACTTTCATATTATTTAAAACATAGTTTATCCATATTAATTTTATAAATGCGAAAGTGTGTTTGTCTGTCTGTCTGTCTGTCTGTTACCTCTTCACGCTTAAACCGCTGAATCGATTTTGATGAAATTTGGCATGGAGATAGTTTAAGATCCGAGGAAGGACATAGGATAGTTTCATCCTGGAAATTATCCCTAAAAAGATTGAAAAGTGAGTAAGTAATTCATGATGACATTGATGACCCTGTAGCAAATGTAATGATTAGACCAAAAGCACAATTGCTCTTACATTTGCTTAGGCGCTTTTAATAATCCCTTTTATTAATTAAGGTGATTAGGTGGATATCTATCGTGTTGTACGAGGTTGCTTCCATACTTCCAAGTTCCACGCGGACGTAGTCGCGGGCAAAAGCTAGTATCATATAACTGTCACCATATGAGTCATATATTATCATACAAAACGTTTTTATTTTAATTTAAAAAAATATAACTGAATTTGTATAATTAACGCGTCGCTATACTAATTAACGCGTCATACAAAAAGTCAAAAATTCTAATTAACTCGTCGTTTTTCTAATTCACGCGTCATATAAATTTTAATTTGCTTATAAGTAATAAACCTTTAATAATTATAAAGTGCCCTATCCACACTTAAGTTTCAATGATCGATATGATACTATATTTCAGATAAAAATGATTGAAAAGTACGTAGAATAAAAGCGACGCGTTAATTAGAATTACAACACAAATCTGGAGAATGACCGTGGTGGCTTCCTACCATACGTTGCCGTCTCGCAAGATTCATCTACAGCATTAAGGTGCGCCCAGACCGCCGCTTAAAATACGGTGACGGTACGGAATCGCAGTGACGCATCGTATCCGTACCGTTTTTATCGCATACCCTCCACACCGCCGCTTAAAATACGGAGTCGGTACGGAATCGCAGTGACGCATCGTATCCGTACCGTTTTTATCGCATACCCTCCACACCGCCGCTTAAAATACGGAGTCGGTACGGAATCGCAGTGACGCATTGTATCCATTGTATAATAATTCAGTGAATTAAGGAGTTTGACCTTACAAACGGTCCAGAAGTTTAGAATTTTTGATAATATGTTGTCTAGGATGGTTAGTGAGTGTTTAAAATACATTTTTTTTTTTATAAAAAAAGAACCGACTTCAAAAAAACTGAAAAGCCGAAAATATCCCGTTCATGTACAGATTACATTTGAATCACTTTTTGAAGTCGGTGCCAAACCACTCAACTTTTACTATGAAAAATGATGCCGCGTAAATTTTTGTTCGATGTTATATATTATTATATTCTAGTTTACGTGAGGTTTGGCACCGACTTCAAAAAGTGATTCAAATGTAATCTGTACATGAACGGGTTATTTTCGGCTTTTCAGTTATTTTGAAGTCGGTTATTTTTTTATTAAATAAAATTGCATATTAAACACTAACCATCCTAGACAACATATTATCAAAAATTTAAAACTTCTGGACCGTTTGTAAGGTCAAACTCCTTAATTCACTGAATTATTATACAATGGATATACAATGCGTCACTGCGATTCCGTACCGTCTCCGTATTTTAAGCAGCGGTGTGCAGGGCATGCGTTAAAAACGGTACGGATACGATGCGTCACTGCGATTCCGTACCGACTACGTATTTCAAGCGGCGGTGTGGAGGGCATGCGATAAAAACGGTACGGATACGATGCGTCACTGCGATTCCGTACCGTCACCGTATTTTAAGCGGCGGTCTGGGCGCACCTTTAAATGTGTAGACGCGGTGAGCTTTAGCGTTTTCAGTGGTTATTTTGTCATTGTATGTGTCTACCTGTCTAACTGTAGGGAAAATGCAGACAGCAGCTCCGTCTGCAAAATCACCTGCCAAAGGTCGCCGCTCACATAATAATTGAAGTTGAGCTGTTGTTAAATCTCCAACTCGCAAGCTATTTAAAACTTCAATGAAATCCAAATCATTGCGTTGCCTCATATTGATGGCTAGCTCGCAAAATGAAAACTGTTGCCATAGGTCCACTTCTGCTGTAAATCGAGGCGGCTGGATAAAGCACCAATGTCCTTTTACAGGTGGGAGTTGCAGGATATCACCAAAAAGTAGTATGTAAACTCCTCCGAATAATTTATTGTTGTTCTTATACTCTTGAAGACGCAAGTGAATGATTCGCAAATTTTCATACGAAACCATTGAAATCTCGTCGATTATTAGCCAGTTAATGTGCCGCCATTTCCGTCTCTCGTTCTCTAACCTTTGTCCTGATATTTTAGCGTAATTCATTGTATTACTTTTTTCGATTGGGAGAGAGAATATGGAGTGCAAGGTCTTTCCTAATATTTGACGAGCCGCAACCCCTGTCAAAGATCCAACTTCCACAAACTTAGCTTAGCCCTTAGCAAAATATCAACAGTAGGTGCGTAGCATCGTTTATGTGCTCAACGAGAAGTTTTAGGACAAAAGATTTTCCACTTCCTGCACACCCTATGATAAACATTAGAAGTTGTTCCTCTTGGCCTTGCAAATCTTTTTCCACAGCCACGGAAACTTTTTGAAAAAGATCTTTTTGCTGCACATTTAAACCTCTTATATTTCCAAGGAAAAGATCATCGGGCATTGCGGACCTCTCAGATACGTCTTCGCAATAATTGTCATCGTCGTTCATAATTTGTTCACCGCCACTAATTAACGGTAGAGGGTCATCATTATTATTATGTGTATCGCGGGCAGCATTAAGTGCATCTGCTTGAACAAGAGCCTGCTGTAACACTTGTTCCGCGTGAGCAAATTTTTCAACACTCACGTTGCTTTGTAACGGTCTGAGTTCCCTTTGGCGCCTAATGAAGCACGCCTCGGCAGTTTCTCCTTCAAGCAGAAGCTCACTTTCTTCGCGGAATGGCACGTGACATACTAATAAACTGTAGTAGTAAGCTTTTTTGTCACTGTTTAAGGTGAAATATCGTGTTCTTAATACTGCCAATTTATTTCTAATACGCATTCGCGTATTATCACGCAGTCGAATGAACCGTGCTGAAGGTGCTTCATCATCATCATCATCATCAGCCTGTTTCAGTCCACTGCTGGACATAGGCCTCTCCCATGGCACGCCACTGAGCTCGATTTTCAGCTCTCGTCCTCCAGTTACTACCCGCTGTCATACGAATGTCGTCGCTCCACCTTGTTACAGGGCGCCCTACACTACGTTTACCGATTCGTGGCCTCCACTCCAGAACTCGTTTGCCCCAGTGGTCATCGGCTCTACGGCAGATATGACCAGCCCACTGCCACTTCAGCTTGCTTATCCGCTGTGCTATGTCGGTAACTTTGGTTCTCTGTCGAATTACTTCGTTTCGGATCTGATCCCTAAGAGACACATCAAGCATAGCTCTTTCCATGGCTCGCTGAGCGACTTTGAATTGGTGGACTAGTCGTATGGTGAGTGGCCACGTCTCGGCTCCGTAGGTCATAACAGGTAAGACGCACTGATTAAAAACTTTAGTTTTTAGACTTTGAGGTATGGGCGACGTGAAGACTCGACGCAGTTTTCCGAACGCTGCCCAGCCCAGTTGTATTCGCCTCTTAGCCTCCTTGTCGAAGTTGCCTCTACCTAGTTGGAGCGTTTGCCCTAGGTATACGTATTTGGAAACAACTTCGATGGAGACTCCATTTACGGCGACCGGTCCCAGATCGATATGTTCATTGAACATATAACTTTGGTTTTATCCAAATTCATCCGAAGACCGATACGCTGAGACGAATTTGCCAGGCTGTCTAGCATGTGATTCAGGTCCTGCAACGTCTCGGCCATGATCACGATGTCGTCTGCGAATCGTAGATGAGAGATGTGTTGACCATTTATATTAATGCCACGATTTTTCCAGTCCAGGGTCTTGAACATATCCTCCAGTGCGTTAGTGAACAGTTTCGGTGATATAACGTCACCTTCTCGCACTCCTCAACGCAGGTGGATATGTTCTGTCTGCTGGTTCTGTACTTGCGCAGTCATCGTGGCGGCTGAATATAAACATCTCATCACCTCGATGTATCGCCAGTCGGCTTGACATCGTTGCAAGGACTCCAGAACAGACCAAGTTTCGATTGAGTCAAAGGCCTTTTCATAGTCCACAAAGGCCAGACACAGGGGCCGATTATACTCTTCGGTCTTCTGTATAATCTGCCGCACTGTGTGAATGTGGTCTATGGTGCCGTACCCACTTCGAAAACCGGCCTGTTCCGGGGGTTGGAACTCGTCGAGTCTTCGGGCAAGGCGGTTCGTAATAACCCTTGAAAACAGCTTATATACGTGGCTCAGAAGCGATATGGGCCGATAGTTTTTCAACAGGGTGATGTCGCCTTTCTTGAAAAACAGAACAACCACGCTTCTGTTCCACGCTTGCGGAGTTCTCCCATTGAAGAGGACAGTATTAAACAACTCCTGGAGCTCCCTTAGTATGGGGGTACCCCCTGCCTTCAGGAGCTCTGTCGTGATACCATCCTCTCCAGGGACTTTTCCATTTTTAAGCTGTTTTAGGGCCAATACGACCTCGTCTAGGCTGATCTCAGGCAGGTCTTCTGTAAAGTGGCGTATGAGGGTCGGGAAGGAAAGTTCCTCTGCTTCATCTACATTACGACCATCTGCTATTAGTAATGCTTTGGTCATGTCAGGCCAATTAAGGTCATTACAAGAGAAGGTCAAAAACCAACTGGGAGGCCCCAAAGTGCGTACCATTGCAATGAGTTCAGAACAACATTTCTGCCAATAAGATGCTGAACCTCTGATATGCCTCATAGTGAGGTGCATGTTGTCTATAAGTCCCTGTGGTATTTGCTCACCTTGGCCCTGACAAGACACCGAAACACTCGACTTTGCTCGGTAATATTCTACTATCGATAGAGCAACAAACAAATAATCAGTTCG
Source organism: Apotomis capreana (assembly GCA_947623375.1). NCBI lineage: Eukaryota > Metazoa > Arthropoda > Insecta > Lepidoptera > Tortricidae > Apotomis > Apotomis capreana. The sequence continues at coordinate 24,038,502 of OX392506.1, forward strand.
ATTAAATCTTCTGTCTAGGCTCATTACTCGACTTTGAAAATAATCCAATGGTGTAATTGGAATATCTCGTTGCTCTCCGAAGCCATTTTTCCCATCAGGAAACAGACTGTACCAAGCGAGTTCCTCTGTGCGTCTTTCGCGATCAACATTTAAAGGCGGCGCTGTTTTCCTTGTAATCTCAGCCAATTTAATCTCGTTATTGTTAAGACATTCGCTATTGTGATCTAAAGAAACAACGCTTTCTAGATTAGGCACGGATTCGTCGTGCTACGGAGCATACTGGTTGTTTCGATAACTATGGTATTTGTATTAGGTAGAGCTGACTAGATGGACGGATGACCTCGTGAGGGTAGCGGGGAATCATTGGATGCGGTCTGCACAGGATCGCACTTTATGGCGAGTCATGGGGGATGCCTATGTTCAGCAGTGGACGTCTGTGGCTGATAGATATATAGAGCTGATTGTCTTAACTCTGATGTCATTTCTTGCTGATGAGATATTTGGTTAGGAGAATTTCTACTACTTTCATTCAGAACAACTTGTGAATTCCCTTCTGAATGCTCATGCTGACCCTCAAGACGTACTTGAGTATCTATTGTTTGTCGAGAATTCCTTGATTGTAATGCTGGTGAAGCTAATACTTGATTTTCCGGCGTTACCCTCAAAGGAGTTAACGAGTACACATTGGCATTGAGATCGTTTGGAGCCGGGCGTACGAGATATAAATTGCGACGCAATATGTTGTGTAATTCATCTATATTTTGAAACCTCATACAACAAGCAGCACCTCTCTTTGGTGCTTTGCCCCCCTTAGGTCCACGTGCATGGGAATCAAATAACCAAAATGTGCAATTATCAGCTTCGGTTTTACAATATACGGCCACGGTCATGGTATTTGCTGTAAGCAATCCGCAACAATTCTCCCTAAAAAATTGTTCTAAACTATTCCTTAAATTAGGAAAACCGTCAGAACTGCAATCGGTATCTATCTGACCATTGTAAACATTTTCTGCTACTGAAATGTTAAGAGTCTGTCTATTATAGACTATTTGCGGTGCAAGATCACTTGCAGCTAGATATTGTGGATTGATTTCGCCAGACGCTGGGATTTGTCTCGTAGTTATTGATTCATTATACAGCGTATCCCCAAGTATAACTATCTGATCAAATATCACTTTTGGTCCACAGGTTAGGTTCCAATGTACAAAATGCTGCACAAGCAACAGCGGCTACCGCAGTACATTGGTTGCCACGAGATTCTGACCCAAACCTTAAATCAGCCTGGTGAAATGAACCTTGTAATATTGCAACGTTTTCATTAACATTGACATAATTATTTCGAGGTATAGATGAGGTACTATTGTCATCATTGATAGGGTCTTCGGAAATTTGTACAATATCAGAAATATCTATACTTAGTTCCCTGAAAAGTAGCCCTTACGTCTCTGTAGAGCACATTATTAGATATTAGCCAGGTTAAAGCTTTATGTAATCTATTTGTGTCCACGATAAATTATTGAGAACGTTGCAAATTTTCCAGGTTTTCCACAACAAGAACTAGCCCCGCCTGGTTTGGCGCGAGTGGTAGTTGTTCAGCTGCTTCCACAACATCCTTTGCAAATAATATGACTTGGCCATTGCACCAATCTTGACAGAAACAGTTTTGTAATTTTATTATTTTTAAATATGGTATAATTTTGCATAGCAATTTTGATAAGTAGGTACTTACATAGCTTTTTAGTACTTGACAACTTAATTCAATCTGTTCAATATGTTCTAAAAGTGAATAAACGTTCCTTTTAAACGTTCGTTATGTGCATATTTTGCGTTTAAAATTGTTTGACGGTAGTGTTTCTTTACTACTTTTATTTATTTTCGGAAATTGATGATTACAGAAAGCCACATTCGCTCGCACAATGACCGGCCCCACGCGCTCACACGTCGAGCAGATCTCGGAGACGTACGCCGTGCTCGAAGCGTTCCTAGAGAGCCGGCCGTACGTCGCGGCTGGCCACGTCACTGTCGCTGATGTTTCCCTCGGCTCCAGCGTCGCCGCGCTGGAGAGGATCCTCGGGTTGGATGCAGAGAAGTAAGTCCCGATATCGTTAATCGACAGACGTTCGCTGCTAGGCCCCAAAAACACGTTCACAACTACTCAACCAGCAAAATCAGGTTGTATAAGCAATAAGCATCCTGACGAAGTATCTGCGACCATAATAATCGTATAACAGTCGAGTCCTAGTTTATACGACGGGGTTTGGGCACAGTTACATTGCGATTAGGTGGAGTAAAGAGTCAACCGAAACACGGCCTATCAGTCCTGTGAGTGAGCCTGGAGAGCTGGTACAGTTTAGCAGCAGAAGTAGCTAAGTAATAAGTACAACAACTGTAAAGGAATTTCATACAACATTTAAGACCTAAGTTTGGAAGCAATTTTTTTAAACATGGCGTTTGTGTTCACGAACAGGCTAAACAGTGGAATTATATATATTTCGAGGAGTGCGAACGTCAGAAAGGCCATCTACGTCTCCTCCAATCCAACACCCTACTCGCGGCGGCGAGAGAGTGGGATGCCAGTCCGCTCCACGAGCGTAGGAGAGACTACCATAAGCCTGTGGTCACGGGGCCGGGGTAACCTGTGGCTAATTATGTGTATGTGTAATATGTTGTATTTGTAAATTGTATTTTGTGTTTTAATTTTAATTTTATATAATTTTAATTACTTATTATGTAATCTCGAATTCTGGAATAAATTATTTTCATTTCATTTAATTTTTAGTGTTTTTTTTTTAATTCTATATGTTTGAGAAAAGCACTATACATGCCTAGGCGTGAAAAGGGCTTGCCGACTTCGTATCACTACCTATCCTATTTCTACTCACCCGGGAAGCCCTTCTTTCCCGGCGTCTGCAGTAATGTAGTATTAAAAATAGACACCCACCCCCAAAACTCGTGACTGGCTTGACCGTATGCAAGCAGTCGTACTTCAAGGAAATCGGAACGCCCGGCGCGCACCGCCTGGCTGCCATTTTGAAAAGTATCTGGTAGATGACGCCGAAAAATGGCGATGGGTGATACAGGTTCTCTATAATATATTAATTTTTAATTGTTGTTGTTTTACTTAGAATCTGTTAAGTCTCATCATTTTGAACTGGAGACGTCCACTCTCGAGTAGCACACTGGCATCAGCGGTTATACAGCATAAATTTGAGTTTTAATACCTTCGCTGCGGCAACTAAGTTAACTTGTAATTAACCATAGTGGTATGATGTCGAAAAGGCCTCATTCGCACTGAAGGTGTTAATGACTGGATACACTCTTCTACAGCCTGTTGTCTTCTTGGGTTGCTAAGTAAGTTTTTTGGTTTAGGAGCAGCATTCCTATATAGCCTTAGATGTCATTTGCACATTTTCATACAATAGGTTGACAAAACATAACTTTTAATACCTCCATTCATACACTTAATCGCACTATGTATATTGTGTTTAGAGTCGTACTTTTACTCCATTAGGCATTAGTGTAGGAGCGGATTGACGATTTTGTATCTAGTCAATATCTAATTCTCTTTTTAGTCCTAAACTCTCTTCTGTAATACTTCTCCATCAGTCTTATACCTATCTAATTATGGTAAGTGAATAAGCTGCGACATACCAGTTTTGCATACATAATACTGTTAGTATTTATAGTATGTATCAAAATAAAATTAATAGCCTCTACCATCTAGTGTTAAGGTTTGTAACTAACTTACAATTTTACATTGTTCTTTTAAAATAAATGACAGTATGTTGCGAATATCTGACGTAATTTAATTAATCAATATTACGAAACAAATATTGACAAATCATCACTTTTTATTCTTCTCCCAGAAAGTCTTCAATATCGTTCCCAGCATGGCCGCGCCAGGTGTGGTGATCTGCTTGAAATAAGACTGTGCTTCCATTCGGGTCAGCCAGTCTCTAGTCCTGGGAAACCTAAAAAGAAAGAATGGATTATTAACTTTTGAAAAAGATTTGGAACCAGAAAATTTTGGAAAAAGCTGACAGTTCTTCGACCGTTTAAGATAATCCAAGTTTGGTAAACTGTCTTCATTCAATAACAAACATGTCAACAAGGCGATTAATGAGCCCGTGTCGAATATACAAATTCTTGCCCATGACCCATGCCCCTTTTCACCATCCAGTAAGTGATCCGTCGCAGCCCCACGACGCTGGTAGAAAGTCAGCCGGTCGTTTATCCAAGAACACGTCTTCGACTGTATCGAACAAATAATCACCTCATTGTAACCATCGACGCAACAGAAGGACATCCACTATTGGACAATACATTTCTTCCATGGCATTTCAAATGAACACCACGACGATTTTTACTTACCATCCAGTAGGTAGATCTGAGGATCATAGGGATGCAAGCCCGCGACGCTGGTACCAAGAGTTTTTTTTTTTATGTCAGGGGCATACGAGCAAACGGATCACTTGATGGAAAGCGATTACCGTCGCCCATAGTACCTGCAACACCAGAGGAGTCACAAGTGCGGACAGGTGGGAGCTGTCCGGCGGCGCACTTTTCGCTCTTTTCTTGAAGGTTTGAAGGTCGTATCGGTCCGGAAATACCGCAAGCGACACTTCATTCCACAATGCAGTCGTGCGAGGCAGGAAGTTACTAGAAAAGGTCTGTGATAGTAATGTGGGTAGCTAGCACGTCGTACCCGTGTTCTGCTCAATATTGTTAGGTGTGAGGTGGGTGATCTTGGCTTGGATTGTACTTACTTCTCGCCATCCAACACGTGGATCCCCTGCAGCCCCGCCACACTGGTGCCAAGGCTGAGGTCTGCGATAGTGATGTGGCTGGCCGCCATGTACGGCCGACTCTCCAGCCAGGCCTCGAGCACAGCGTATGCGTCAGTGATCTGCTCGATGTTCGTCGGCGTGGGGCCGGTGATCATGCCTTGGAATGTGGGTTGCTGTAATTAGATATGAAGGCGTTATTTTAAAGTTGACGCAGTTTGCAGTGCAACTGCCTATTGAGCCGGTGGTCCTGGGTGCGAATCACAGCATTGGCAAATATTTGTGTGATGACTACTAATATTTGTGCCTGGGTCATGGATGGTCTATGTATTTATTTATCTGTGTAAGTATGTATATCGTCGCCTAGTAAACATAATTCTAGCCTTCTTGAGCTTAGTTTGGAACTAGGATGATTTGTGTGAAGTGTCTGATATTTATTAATATAGTTCACTTACAGAAACGTTAAGAAGCTGCCTGAACATAACCCCGGTGTCAAAGAAGAGCGCCTGGTCGACTAGGGCTCGTGTACGTAAGTCAGACGGGTACAGCGTCTCCTTGTGGGAGCCGCCGAACTTGTTGAGGAGGTACAGGACGACGGCGTGGCTGGAAGATAATAAATTAAGAATACAAACTGCAGCTTTTTAAATTTTCCAAATATTTTTTTTTACTTTTCGACACCACAATTGCAGGTCTTACTATAAGTACTTAGGTATGGTAGTCCTGTAGGTATCGAAGAATGACCAACGATAAACGATAGTTTATATTCTTAGCATTAGCGGTAGGGTTGGTAACTTTGTGTCAATGAATTACTGACGCGTTTTTATTGTAATTAAAAATGTAAGTAGGTTAGGTTAGGTTACTTACCTGTCGGATACGTAGAAGTCTCCATCCCTTAGCACTGGCATTGTAGACATGGGGTTTCTCTGCAAATAAACAAAAAATAAATATAGTATAAATATATAGGTAATTTATACCGAGTAGCAAAATTTGGTCTTATAAAATATTCTATACTTTGGATCCTGTGTTGAGCTTACAGCGTTGAGCGAACAGACTTAAAACTAGTTAGACTTAGGCGACACAATGGCGTGGCTCCGTTGCGTCGTCTGATCTGGTGTAGAATACGGCAGATTGCCCCGGAACACGACACCCATCGGCCAGAAGTCTGCACTTACGATGGTGTCCTTCAGCGGCCGCGGCACGCGCACCACAAACGAGCTGCCACCTAATGATAGAGTGATGGTGCACCTGTTTATACTCCGGAGTCTTGAGGTCGCCGGCCATCAGGTCGGGCTCCTCGAATTGGAGCTCCAGCCCTAAGATGGACGCCACCATGCGCACCGTGTTGGAGGGCGGACTCGCATCGTGCTTCCACAGGGTCAGACCTGCAATCAAGGCACAGTCAAACCGTGAACACAGCAGTTTTATGGGACGATGTGCCTAGAGATTTAAATAAGTAAAAAAAAACTAAAAAAAAAATCAAATTAATTTCCATATTTTGATCCATATTTTGTTAGTACTACAGACACTTAAATAACTATGATAGTATTTAGGTTTAAATGCAGAGAAGTCCCGTGCCTATTGCCCTCAGAAGTCTGTGGCGGCTGCCTCGCACTCTGTGGAGCGTCGCGGCGCAGCGCTTGCGCATCGTCGCTTGGATTTGAACTTGACATTTGAATAAATATATAAAAAATAAAGCCTTATAATCAGCCGCGGGCAATTTTTTTGATATGTCGACAATGGAGCAATTTTTGTAAGCCTAGTGAAATTAGTTGAGACAAATGCACGAAAGGCGTGCATACTCCACAATTTATTTTGCTTTCGTAAGTATCTACCAAGTCTACCTTCCCAACTCTATAATTAATGACGGTTCCCCTCCGTTAGCCCGAAAAACTTTCGTCCTAATTTCATTGGCCCTAATTTTGGTAACCCTAAAATCACAAACCCGAATTTTCATTCATCCTAATTAATGAATAGCCCTAATTTCAGGATCCCGAATTTTCATAATGCCTAATTTCATCATACCGAATTTTCACTAGCCCTAATTTGCACTTAGCCGATTTTTCTAGACTACTAATATTATAATACCTAATTATGTTTAAACCTACATTTTATTATACCTTATTATCTATAAACCTAAATATGCCTTTAATGGATAATTTCAAAAAATAACAATTTTCCATACACTGGATTTACATGGGAATCTTTTGACGCTTCGCTCGCTTCGCTCGCTTCGCTCGCTTCGCTCGCTCCGCTATACGTAGTCACAATACAAACCTAACCTAACCTACAGTATTCGGGGTTCAGCCAATTCGATATTAGTCCTAATCTGGTTTTCTATTTTTGATGTCACGTAAAGAATTGGTTAAATAATCTTTAGTACCTACTCTTGCTCACCTCCGCAGCTTCGGCTCGCACGGGCGGGCGCCTACCATTTGTTACAGCGGGCGACAGCTGCTCTCCCTCCGCGCCTCCGCTTTTGGAATAACACTATAAGGGTAGGATAGACAAGACCACGTGGAGTCGGAATTGCCATAGACTCAAGATGTAAGTACATGGGAATCTTTTGATGCTCCGCTCGCTTCGCTCGCTCCGCTATACATTGTCACAATAGAAACCTAACCTAACCTACAGTTTTTGGGGTTCAGCCAATTCTATATTTGTCCAAATCCGTATTTTCTGTTTTAACGTAAAAATAGGTTTAATAATCTTTAGTACTCTTGACATTTAGTGTCAGTAATGATTAGGTCTAATAATCATAAGGTTTGGTAATTATTAGGTTATTTCATATTAGTATTGTTGATTATTAGTACAAATCATTATTAGAGTATTCGATTATTAGGTCTAACAACTAATTAGGGTATAAAAATTAGGTGATATGACATTAGGGCTAATGAAAATTAGAGCTAGCGTTGGTAGGTGTAATAATATTAGCACTTGCGTTATTAGGTCAAGTAGGGGAGTACCATTAATGACACTATTATTGATAATATACTTCCAGATGCAAAGCCTTTTGTAAAGTAGTAGGTAACAGTTTGTCTAGTGCTATACCGCTACGTCTAAGCATACCTACATTACATGGGTCAGCAATGTTCTAGAGAAACAACCACGTATAGGAAAGCGCAGCGTGGGACGGCCCTCGACTAGGTGCACGGATGACCTCGGGAGGGTCAGGGAGCCGATGGATGCGGTTGAGCACGGGATCGAACTTTGTGGCAAGCTATAGGGGAGACCTATATATAGCAGTTGACGTCTATCTGTGGTTTTACGTGGGTTACAGGTTTTTGATGTTTGCGTAAATGCCGATACCGCTCCGGTGATCACCGTACCTACCTAGAGTTGTCACAGACTTACACAACTGCCCAAAAAAGAGGGCAATGTTATTAGGTTTCTAACTTACTTTACTTCTAACATTTTGGAATTGAAAATGGCGAAGATAAAGAATGATAAAGGTTTCTTTTTCTAGGATTTTTGGGGGTGCAGATTTCAAAAACAGAGTCCATTTAAGAATTGGTTGATGTTGATGTCACTGCTACACACATCGATACCCATTTCAAAAAGTGACGTCCGCCATCTTTATTTTCAAAATAGATACCAGGTCAATTTTGAAGTCTACACCCCCAAAAACCCAGAAAACTACAACCTTGACGACAATTTCAAAAAAGTGAGGCGGACATCTTTAATTCCAAAATGTCTAGTCACATTTTTTTACTTGCAAGTGTGATGAAAAACATTGTGTGCATCTTGGTCGGAATAGGAATAACAAACTCGAATTATGGATTCTCGGCAGTCATTCCCGACTTCTATGTCTATGTTCTCTTTAGTGCTTTCTTGCTGTACATACGCTTTTCGAAATGCAAACTGCAAATGTGCATTTACGACAGACTCAAAAAACTTCTTTCAAGTAAATCTGGAATGAAAATACAGAGCACTAATAAATTTGTGCTTCTTCTATTCCATAGCTTTCCACAGCAATCAACACCCATACAATTTTATAAAGGAATCGGGTCCGCCATCTTGGATTTCAAAATGGATGTCATTTTCTAAATCGGAACCCCGGGGAACCTCGGAGATGGCACCCATATCGATTTTTAAGAAAAATTAATTGCCGCCATCTTGGATTTCAAAATGGATGTCTTTTTCGTAATCGGCACGCCGCGGACCCTAAAAATAATGAAAAATCAAAGACCGCACGATTCAATACAAACAGAAGCAAGAAACAATTTGTTGCTTTTTAGGGTTCCGTAGTCAACTAGGAACCCTTATAAGTAGTTTTGCCATGTCCGTCTCTCCGTCTGTCCGTCCGCGGCTAAGCTCCGTGATCATAAGTGCTAGAAAGCTGAAATTTTGTATGAGTATGTGTATGTATTACGCCGACAAAACGGTAAAATAAAAACGAAAAAAATGTTTTTTTTCGCGTACCTCCCGTTCTCCTAGGGAGAGGGTGAATTTTTTTTTTCGTTCCTACACTAGCGTTTGGGTTGTCGTTGAATGGGTCTTTTAAAAATAATAGGGGTCTTGAAACATCATTTTTTGATGAAGTCAGCAGTTTTGTAAATATTCGCTCGGGAAATCCAAAAATTTGTGTCCCCTCTAACTTCTCAACCACGGGTCAAAAAATATGGAAATATTCGTGAAAATGAGGCCTTATTAACTAATTACTTTCAATGAAAACTATAGGTATTGAATAAAATCGGTCGAGCCGTTTTTGAGTTACTTATCGCAAAATTTCATAATTTTCTTCAAAATGACGTAAGTGCCGCGCGGTTTTTTTATACTTCGAACGTTACACATATTAGTTAAGTGCCATACTGCATTAAAACATTTCGCTCAATCTGGCGTGTAAAATCGGTAACTTCCAGAAGGTAATAATAATAAGTAATTACAGTTACTTTGGCGTTTACGACCTTTTTATAGAGCTTGAAATCTTTCTCGTAATTTAAATTTTATTTCATTGTCTATTGTGAAGGATGGGCAACTACGGAACCCTACACTGAGCGTGGCCCGACATGCTCTTGGCCGGTTTTAAAAAAAGTCTAACTCGTAATTATTTAATAAGTTTCTGTCAAAAATGACATTTTAGTGGCAAGCTTTTATAGCCGACTGTACTTTTCTTTGGATATCCATCAAATGCTCACTGAGACGATTCTAAAGAGCCCAAGCTCGGTAGGATTGCTTTTTTCTATTATAGAGTTCCTATGGCCACCTTCCGGCTCCATCATCAGATCAGCCCCATGGTACCATATTATTGTATTGTCATCAAAGTTAAGTAAGTATGCAAAATTTCAGCTCAATCGGTTGACGATATCTGCTTCAAAATTGAGTTGCAAGATTTTTCCCGAACATACATACTTTAAACATACCATGCAAGCTAAATAAAAGCTTTAAAAATAAGCTATAAAACATGGTCGACATATTTAATTTAAAAATTCGTGTCATATCATATTTTTTTGTTTACACCGAAACAAACAATTAGCGATATATTTCAATTTTTACTGGCAGGCGTAACGCTTTTACATCCGCCATTTTGTTTACGTTATGACATGAGAAAATTTATAACTTAGGCGCTATAAATTAAAAGTATTAACAATATTAATATTTATCTTTCTATTGAGCGTGGAAATTGATGGAATCGCAGTTCTTTATTTAAGAAAGATGACGACATGCATTGTCGCACAGCACATGTCGTACCTATGCACTATGCACCCTCTTAATTGTGTACAAATTGATCACGCGTCAGCCCTCAAAGTCATATCCCTGAATTCTAACAATGGCGCGTACAAAATCATGGTATAAGAAAAGAAAACAAGGTATGGCATTCCGGAATGACAGGCCAGACTTGTGACTAGAGATTTGTGACGTCATCACGCATGAGGGTCGATTGCAAAAAAAATTGTACATAGGTTAAGGTTTTTTCTTTATTATTATATTTTCATTTAACGACCGAATATTAAAATTATTGTGCCTTTTATATAAAACAATAGATCATTGCTCAAATAAAATAAGATTTTTCAACTTATTACTTATTGTTAATATAATAATAATTTATAATTTCACCATTTATCATAGATACATATTCGAAACGTACCTTAAAAAATATCGAGTTCATATTGTAATTGTTATTTTCATTTGCATTTATTTTGTTTGGTGTTTTAGGAGTAAAAATATTAATCAATTTATAAACAAAATCTCGTAATATAATATGTATTTATAAATAAACACGTCATGTATCTGCTAAATCTTCCAATTTGATCAAATAATGACAATAACCGTGTTGGTTGGTTGATTATAATTTCAATTAAATTATATTGTTATTCCTTTTTAAGCAGCACTTATCTATTTTCTGATTAATAATATTATTGAAATCAGCAACAAAAACTATAAACATACGTTGGAAGAAAAAGCACAAAATGTCGAATATGTTCTCGCTGATGAGGTGAAAAGTTGTGTGTGCTACACGAGAGCAAAGTTTTTTTGCATCTCGTGCTGTTGAGTCCCTCGCTACACTCAGGATTCTAACTTAGAATCACTCGCTACGCTCGTGATTCAAACGTAGAATCCTTCGCTTGCTCGGGGCTCAAAATCAGCACTCGCAACAAAAAACAACTTTGCTCTCTTGTTGCACAAATAACTATTATACAAAACTTAAAATATGGCTACTCAGCGAATGCTATTACTCTTTAAATGAGTTTTTTGAAAAAAAAAATACGCAATGCAATTAGTTCACAGAACAGCCAATTAGTATTATTATAATTTTTAGTGACTCGTAATTTTCTTTAGTATAACATCGCTAACATTATTGAATTAAATAATTTAGATATTTAGATATGAGGATTGTAATTTGTACGCCAGAAATGGCTGGATGGTGATGAAAACCGAATATTTATAAGATCAAAATGTAACCCGTTCAATGCAAATAAATGACTTTGACTTTTTTGCAATCGACCCATGATTGGTTGGTTGGTTCTGTCAATCCGTTTCTGTATTGCCAGTAGGTATATTACTGGCAATACAGATCATAATACCTACTCCCCGATTCCCTTGGTACCTGTATGAATGTCTTAAAATCAAGCGATTTTAAAATCAATTATTACGACAAAAAAACATTTATTCAAACATGACAATTGTAATGCAATGTTTTTTTTTGTACGACTGGCGTGGAACATATTATCTTATCCTTATAATTATTTTGTTACCATAAAGCGGCAACTAAGTATAATCAGTCTACGTCACAACGCTGCCTTTCCGGAATGCCTTACCTTGTTTTCTTATACCATGTAGGTATGAAATGAAACTCAGGGAGCGACCCTCCGCCCCCGCCTCTGTCACCCCGCACGATTGCTCTGTCTAGCCGCTTTCGTCGACCGACTGTATTGTTTCTTAGACTGTGGTCGTGGCGTGAAACCTAAACCTCTTAGCCTGAATCGACTTAGGATTAGGACAGCATAGTTTTCTCCAAAAACAATAAAATAGGAAGGGTCGTTCTCAAAATATTTGCACCGTCACCTGTCTACAGGTTTGTCTTAAAACTTTTTTTTTACAACGCATTATTTTAAAAATTAAATTATAACCACATATGTATAGACACTTTTTACATAGAGGCCAAATGCTTTTAAATAAAACCAAAGTATATTAATATACAAAAAAACGTTTTAAAACTAGGTTTTGTCGGTCACTTGCCGTGTCCCAACGCGAGGTACACATGTTTCGTTGTAATAAAACATATATATTACCAACTTACCTTAGTTTGAGTACCTACTCCCTTTTACTTTCATGCTGTCCAAGGAATCCTTAGCAGGCGGCGCCAGCACCACATTTCGAAAGCGTCAATCCTCTGCCTGTCAGCGGCTTTGAGCATCCAGGTCTCAGCCCCAGAAATATGGAGAAGATAAGTGCACAGACGAATTGCATCTTAGTTCGGTTAGGTCAGGTTCCATATCTTGCCGAGTTGGGTCATCGCTGTTTTGGCCATTCCGATTCGACTGCGAATCTTCGGTTTGCTTCTGCCTCTATTTGTTACGATCGAGCCAAGATACTGGAAGTGATTAACAGTTTCAAACTGTCGACTATCATCAGCTTGGTCTTTTTTTTATTAATTTCAAGACCTATTTTGAGTCGTGTCAAAAGTTTGGCCTCTTCTGCTTCGGTTGATGATGATTCAAGAAGGCTGGTGTTAACCACGTAGCGAAGGTTTAATATTAATATTCCTCCTATTTGAACGCCATCAATTCCAACATTCAAGGGTGTGATGTACTCTGCATCTCCATATTTGTTAAAAAGTATGGGAGATATTATGCATATCTGTCGTACACCTTTGGAGAACTTAAAGTTCTTGGAAATGATATCTAGTTACTCTCACCATTCTGTATCTAGACTCGTAAAGGCTTTATAAAGTGTTACCAGATGAGCTGGCAGCTTCAGACAAAACCTTTGATAGCTTATCGCACCTAACGCAGTCAGACTTTCTAGTAATCAGATGTGAAGGAATTCCTCGAAGATGATGAAAACAGCAGTAGTAAGAAAGAATATGTCAAAAGAGGTGCAATTAGGCTGCAGAAACGTATATTTAAATGATTCGCTGTTGAACCTTTATAAGAAATTTATAAAGTCACGTGGGTACAGCTTGAGTTCTGCATCTTTTTGCCGGTTTAGACCTTTCTGGATTGTTTAGGCTTCAAAAATCCCTTGAGAAATGTCTTATGAAATGAAAATTAATGCTTGTTTTTTTATGCAAATTACTAAGATAAGGAAAAAAGATTGAAAAAAAAAATACAAACAAAAAGTACTTGTAGACAGTTCAATGTAGCTTTTATTTGAAATGTCACTTACCTGCAACCATAGTCGTTAACCTGCTAACAATTTCAGTTAAATTGGAACGTATTTGTCGCCAACCTGCACCCATAGTCGATAACTTGGTAAAAAATGTCGTTTACCTGACCTCGATGTCTTTCACCTGTCGGCCTAAAATTTCAAACACTATCTAAAATATTCAATTTAACTACTTCCCTCCACATGATATCGATTATTAGAATATATTTCTAGCGATCCTATAAAAAATAAAATAAAAAATCGCAAGTAGAAAAAAAAAACAAAATTAGCGCAGCGGTGCAAATATTTTGAGAACGACCCGGAAACATTTAGCGAGCCGGTGGAAATTGGTTTTAAAGGACGCCACGCCACTATGTGTATGTCTACCTGCACATAATACTTATGTAAATTAGGATTTAATCGGTTCACTTCACTGGTTCATGTAGTTTTTTTTTTTATGAAATCAAAATGGCCGCGGATGTCACACCTATTACTCTAAGGTCACACAACGCTATTGCAAGATTGCGGTCTCCTCAATAGATGAAAAAAGACGTAAGTAGGTACATTCACTATCTGATCTAGATTATATTATAGGACCGTAGTTACCACTACAGCAATCCAATCAAGATAGACATATAACTAGGTAGGTACCAGTTAATATTTCGGAGTTTCTAACGTCTATGCAATTATTGATTGCCAATGAAGTATCTAAATCGATAGAAACCCAGTTCTGTAACGCGTAAAATCGCTATAATGTTGATAGGTATTGAATATATATCGATGCTACGCTATACGACCTCCCAAGAATTAGAGACACTATCAGGTGAAAAAGAAAAGTTTTTGTCGAAAAAAGAGTTTGTCGTTGACGTATAGTAGTCTGTAGCCGACTTTATGCTTCACCGTCCAGTAAACTGATTTAGATAAACGCCCTTTAACGCAGTTTTAACGCAATGTAGCTACAAAATGACATTAAGATCGAAACAAATCTAAGCAATAATATTTCAGCCTTGAAATAACCTGCTTTACCACTTTATTGTCGAAAGGATTAAAAGTAAATAAAATTTAAAAAAATTGAGTTAAAGAAACTTACTCATTATTCAGCTCTTTGAAAACGTTTCAACACGTCTACACCGCAGCTTGTAGGAGTAGTAACTATAATATCGTAGTTATCGGATGCCTGTTTCTATGAGATGAGATATTTATTTACCTACTCGTACGGTCACGGAAACGGAAACACATACATTGTTGACCCTTATTGTCATTGCGGCAAGAGCGAAAAAGGTGCGCGTTTCAAATTGACTGTACACACACATACGAAGAATTATAAAAGGACAATCATTATATGACGCGAGAAGATGACTGTTAGTTTGCGTCTTATAAACAACTAGCTGACCCGGCGAACTTTTTACCGCCTGAAAGTCGATAAGGCCCAAAACCACGAAGGTGGCGAATGTACTTTGGCAAGTTATAAAAAAATAAATCTGAATGGATTTTAGAAAATAAACTTTTAATACTGTTAATATTAGTTAGATATATCTATACCTTAAGAAGATTAATTCACAAATAAGTAATTGTCACCAATTTAATAGAAAACGAGGTCAAAACGTCATGTCGGGAACGCGTCCAAGACGCCAACTTGTAAATTCAACTTACTTAAAAATGTAGTGAAACCCAACTTTAAATGTTTTCAACATTCCTTATGAGTATTGTAGTTCCTAAAAAATAGTTTTTTTAAACTAACATAGATAAAATAAATTTATTTTATACGCAGGATTAGTAAAAAGCTTGTCCAACAAAATATAAGTCATGTTTGTGAACGAATCAATAAATAGGCAAAACTTTAATTTCTGAACGCAGCTTTTGGCGCTTGTGCGCTGTAGTAGTGAAGAGGTGTTTTGTGAGACAGGCGTTATATGTTTTGTTCCCAAATACAATATTACAACTAGCATTTTTTTAAACGCTGAAATTATTTTTTTTGTATTTCAATGAGTTATTCTTTTTACAGTTTCAAGTTTCTAGCTAAAAAAATAAAGTTTTCCCCATACAAACTTTGCACCCCTTTTTGACCCCTTTAGAGGTGAAATTTGCCAAAACACTGAAAGTGCTTTATTTGTATTCTAATAAGTAATCTTTTTCCAAAGTTTTAGGTCTCTAGCTAAAAAAAAAGTTCCCCCCATACAAACTTTGCTCCCCTATTTCACCCCTTTAGGGGCAGAATTTTATAAAACGCTGAAATCACGTTTTTTGTATTTGATTAAGTAAGCTTTGTACAAAGTTTCAAGTATCTAGTTCAAAAAATAAAGTTTCCCCATACAAACTTTGCACCCCTATTTAACCCTCTTAGGGGAGGTATTTCCAAAAATCCCTTCTTATTTCTAGCCCACGTTATAAAAGTAACCTATTGTGCAAAAATCAACTCTCTAATATTAGTAGTTTCGGCTGTGCGTTGATGAGTCAGTCAGGACTTCTTCTTTTATACTCGTATGTATATAAGAAGATAGCTGTGTTGCCCGCGACTTCGTCCGCGTGGAATCTTATCTTGAACATTTTACATCTTTATTATATTATTTTCAGATCGAAGCAATGTTGAAATGACTTTTCTGTTTTTGCAAGTTGTATGAGATTGAAGTCAAGTGGATTTTGATGTTGGTAACTGTAAGTAATTCAACAAATAATAAATAATAATAAATATTGAAGTGCTGCTCCCATACAACAAACGTGTTTTTTTTCCATTTTATACGTAATGGTACCGAACTTCGTACGCGAGTTTTTTTTTATTATTCAAACTAGCCATGCATTTAACCTCGACTGCACCTGATGTTAAGTGACAATAAGGCCTAAGACGGAGCATGCTTGGCTAGAAGATGCCTAGACACTCTCGACTTGAAGAGATCCAAGTTATATTTTTCAGGAAACAGGTGCGCAGGATGAGAGTTCCATTCCTTAGCTGTCCTCATAAGGAAAGTAGACGCAAAGCGTTGCGTACGAATCAGTGGTATATCGACAAAATAAGGGTGGAATCCAAGTCCGCGCCGAGTACTGTATTGTCTGAATGGAGACGGTGGAATTAATTCATGCAGTCCTAGTGCACACTCACCAAAGTGTATCCGGTTCTACCCGCTCTTGGCCTCTTTTTAGTTTTTTTTCGGCTAAATTGTTCTAATTACGTGGAATCATTATGAAATCAGGTTTCAAGTCCCGCACTCAAAAAAATCTTCTATCTTGGGCCGAATTTTCAAAAACGCTGAAATCACTTTTTTGTATTCTAATAATCTGCTCTTATACAAAGTTTCAAGTCCCGCGCTCAAAACAATGTTTGATCTCAATACAAACTATCAACCCCCTTTTTACCGCTTTAGGGGTTGAATTTTCAAACAAGCTGAAATGACCTTTCTTGAATTACAGTTATATGCCTTTATACAAAGTTTCAAGTCCAGCGCTCAAAAAAGGTTGGTTTGATCTCCATACAAACTTTCAACCCCTTTTTCACCACCTTCAGGGCTATATTTTCAAAATCGCTGATTTTTTTTTTGTATTTCAATAATATGCCTTTACATAAAGTTTCACATCCCGCACTCAAAAAAATTTTTGATCTTCATACAAACTTTCAACCCCTTTTTCACTACTTTCAGGGCTGAATTTTATAAAACGCTGAAATTAGTTTTCTTAAATTTTAATTATATGCCTTTATACAAAGTTTCAAGTCTGACGCTCAAAAAAAGGTTTACCTCCATACAAATTTTCAACCCCTTTTTTATCAGTTTCAGGGATGATTTTTTAAAAACGCTGAAACCAGTTTTCTTTTATTTTATTTTTATATCTATTTACGAAGTTTCAAGTTACTAGCTTAAAATTAAAATTGAGCCCCGAGATAAACTTTCATCCCCCTTTTAACCGTCTTATAGGTTGAATTTATAATGACGTTAAATTAATGTTATTTTGTTATTATTATATATGCCTTAATGAAAATTTTCTAAGAATTTGTAATGGATTCAAACTTTCAACCCCTTTTTAACCGTTTTAGGGGACGAATTCTTGAAAACGCTGTAATTATTTTTTTTTGTATTCTTATTATATGTTCTTATACAAAGTTTAAAGTCCCACGCTCAAGAAAAGGTTTGATCTCCATACAAACTTTCAACCCCTTTCTTACCACCTTAGGGGATGAATTTTCAAAAACGCAGAAATTACTTTTCTTCCATTTTATTTGCATAACTTTGTATGAAGTTTGAAGTTCCTAGCTTAAAATAAAATTAGAACCCCAAGACGAACTTTCATCCCCCTTTTAACCCCCTTAAAGGTTGAATTTTTAATAACGTTGAATTAATGTTATCTTGTTATTGTTATATATGCCTTAATAAGAAGTTTCAAGGAATTTGTAATGGATTCAAACTTTCAACCCCTTTTTAACCCTTTTAGGGAACGAATTTTTGAAAACGCTGAAATTTTTTTTCTTGTATTATAATAGTATGCCATTACACAAATATTCAAGTCCCACGCTCAAAAAAATACTTGATCTCCATACAAACTTTCAACCCCTTTTTTACCACCATAGGGGAGGAATATTTAAAAACGCTGAAATTAGTTTTCTTCCATGTTATTTTAATACCTATTAACAAAGTTTCAAGTTCCTAGCATAAAAAAAAACTTGTACCCCATACAACCTTTCATCCCCTTTTTAACCCTCTTAGGGGAGATATTTCCAAAAATCCCTTCTTATCCCTAGCCCACGTTATAAAAGTAACCTACTGTGCAAAAATCATCTCTCTAACATTAGTAGTTTCGGCTGTGCGTTGATGAGTCAGTCAGGACTTCTTCTTTTATATAATATATATATATATATATATAGATATTATTATTATTATTTATTTATTATTTATTGATACAAAATCCACAGCACAAGTTACAATATTTTTTTAACAGATACATATTTGTTTAACATTGGCCAATTACGGATTTACATTATACAGACTTATCACTAGCAAATAAAAACTAACGTTGCGGTAGGAGACGCATACATACATACATACAGATAGATTAAGGAGGTAAGTACCGTTGTAATCATCCTATAGTTACCGTACGTTTATTATAAATTATAACGGGAACGTGTGTTTGTTAAATTAAGATTCGTGTTATTTAAGATGCATTTCTTGAAATTATCATTGTTAGATTGCGGTTAACCTCTTAATAAAGGCTCAATTCACACGTACCACAACCACACCACGTCGCAGCGTTAAAATGTGGTGTGGTTGTGGTTACGTGTGAATTGTACTATTCATTAACCATACAAAATATGCGCCCGACCACGTCGCGACCACGTCGTGTGGTTGTGGTGTGGTTGTGGTTACGTGTGAATTGAACTATTCATTAACCATACAAAATATGCGCCCGACCACGTCGTGTGGTTGTGGTGTGGTTGTGGTTGTGGTACGTGTGAAACAACCCTAAGGCATCTAAGATGGCAGGCGCCGGAATAAAGCGCGCGAAGGTTTAAAAACGTCATTTCGGGAACAGTCATTATGGCAACGTTCCCGAGCATGATGGCACGTTCTCGGAATGACTTTGTTGTTCCCGATATGACGTTATTAGCTCTGTAACAATATTGAATTAGTAATTATAAGGAAATTAGAGATTTCTATTCACTTTCAGCAAACATGAAAACAAATGAAAATGGAAAAAAAAAATCTAAAAAGCACTTAAAAAGGATTGTTTAGCTTATTTACGCCACAGAGAAAAAGCCAATGCAAGGATTTTTTTTAGGAACAAAGTTCGTTCGTTCGTAAGGTTAGTTTTTTTTTTTAATGTATACGGTTGTGTTACCTATTTTGTTTACGTATACTGTGATCTATTACGGGCTTCCAGGATCCATCATCAGGTTTATTTTATGATACCGGCTCTAATTTCTCATCAAGATACGTTGAAATACGAAAACCGCACATGTCTACGTTGAACGTATCCTGAGAACCATTACGGGCTTCCAGGGTCTATCATCAGGTTTATTTTATGATGCCGGCTCTAGTTGCTCATCAAGATAAGTTGAAATTCGAAAACCGCACATGTCTACGTTGAACGTATCTTGAGATCCGATCCATTACGGGCTTCCAGGGTCCATCATCAGGTAAATTTTATGATATTAACTCTAAGTGGTGATTCAGGATGAGTCGAAAAGCGAAAACGATTTGCTTGTATTCAATTAATTAGCTTAAAACTAAATAACAAAGGAATGGATCCACCAAGCTCGTATATTACCGGGAACAATGAGAATTTTCTTGGAATATTCCCAAATCAGAATTAGCCGGTAACGGGAATTTCTCAATTGCACAATGTTGCAACACGTTCGCGTGTTATGATGAGCAACTACGAAATAACTACGTTTTCTTGAACGACTATTTTTTTAATATTTTTGTTAACTTACACACCCTGTAGCTCCCAAAGTACCAATTACTCGTAGAGTAAAAATGAATATGGCCAAATTTGTAGGAAATTTTATGTAGAAACTTTTGTCCTAAGTAATAATAATGCTATTTCTACAAATATTCGAGTTATGAGCAAAAATCTGAAAAAAAGTACCTTCAAACCCCCCCCTACTCCCTCAGCACAGCCCCCACCCTCGAGGACTTTTAGTATGTGCATCTAGACACCATAGGGTATAACTGTACCAATTTTCAAAACTACACGAATTATTTCCCCTGATTGCCCATATTCGGCTTAATTTGCTTGACCTATTTACTTTAGAAGTCTTTCTTATTCTATAGAAAAGTAACTTTCATGCTTGAAATTTGAAAATTATGATCATTGATTTTCAGTTTAAATACTTAGCATTTGTTTGAATATTCATTCGTATCTACACTTGTTGCTTACGCGGTATGGCACTATCCCCGACGATATGTTGTTTTCACCTTCAATAACAGCAAGCTGGCCTAAAAAGTTTTATTGACAAAATAAGTTAAATTAAACCAATGGAAACCGTTTTATAATCACCAACACGATGTAAACTTGTAAAGACCTTATTTCATTCAGTAATTGTGGTGGAGCGGAAGTTTTCTGACTCTTTATAAATATTACAATTACTTATGTTGTTTTTTTTTTTTACAGATCAACCCTATGGCCACTATACCGGTGCTGCAGGATGGAGATTTAATTTTCGCGGAGAGGTAATTTGGCTCGGTGTTTAAAGTCACTCTCTCTTTACGAGTGAGCCTGGAGAGCTGGTACAGTTTAGCAGCAGAACTAGCTATTAAGTACAACAACTGTAAAGGAATTTCATACAACATTTAAGACCTAATTCGGGAAGTATTTTTTTTTAAACATGGCGGCTTGTTCATGAACAGGCTAAACAGCTGAATTATGTATTTTTTAAATGTTTTATTTTTTCATTCCTTTATGTTTGAAAAAAACACTATACATACATCATACATGCCTAGCCGTGAAAAGGGCTTGCCAGCTTTGTATCACTATCCTGTACTTACTCACCCGACAAACCCTTCTTTCCAGGCGTCTGAAGTACCTAATGTACTATTAAAAATAGACACGTCATGTAGGTACAGAGTTCAAACCCACATTCGACAGTTCTTATTGATCTCTAAGATTCAAGATTCAAAAATGTATTTGCCAAGAATACAGTTACAAAGGTGTTAAATACAATTAAAGTACCATGTATTCAGCCTACATACAGGCATGCAAATGTTTTAAAATAAAAATAAACTAAGCCTACGCAATTGGCAAAAACCTTTTACACTGTAGAAATATCCATCGAGCAGCCATATATTTAAATGTCTTTTAAAACTATTTCCTTCCATAGACCTTATATTATTGGGAATGCGATTGTAAATGTCAATGCACATATTAAAGACATTTTTCTTATAAAGCATTGTATGGCAGCGCGGCTTTTATAGCAGATGCTATATAAATTGTGCCATGTGACTAAAATAATCATATTGCTTGTCCCAGGTTCCCCAGAACTCGTGACTGGCTTGACCGTATGCAAGCAGAGTCGTACTTCAAAGAAATCGGAACGCCCGGCGCGCACCGCCTGGCTGCCATTTTGAAAACTATCTGGTAGATAACGCGGAAAAATGGCGATGGGTGATACAGGTTATCTATAATATATTTATTTTTAATTCTTGTTGTTTTACTTAGAATCTGTTAAGGTATCATCATCTTGAACTGGAGACGTCCACTCTCGAGTAGCACACTGGCATCAGTGGTTATACAGCTTAAATTTGAGTTTTAATGACTGTATACTCTACTGCAGCCTTAATCTTATTAAAACTTTCGTCAGACATATTTAATTATTGTATTAAACGGTATACAATCACGTGAAATTGTCAGGAACGGCCTGACATGTTTCGAACTCGTATGGAGCTCTTCTACACTACCCGTACACCGCCGTGGCAACTTCGTCGGCAACCGCTTAATACATAACTTCTACAGCCTGTTGTCTTCTTGGGCTGCTAAGTAAGTTTTCTGGTTTAGGAGCAGCATGCCTATAGCCTTAGTTGACATTTGCACATGTTCATACAATAGGTTGACAAAACATACTTTATAAATAAAATGTCAACATTTTAATACCTTTAAACCTTTAAACCCATAACTTTTAATACCTCCATTCATACACTTAATCGCACTATACCGTGTTTAGAGTCGCACTTACCGTGTTTAGACAAATGGTACGTCTACTCCATTAGGCATTAGTGTAGGAGCGGATTGACGATTTTGTATCTAGTCAATATCTATATTCTATTCTCTTTTTGGACGTAAATTCTCTTTTGTAATACTTCTCCATCAGTCTAATATGTAATTATGGTAAGGGAATAAGCTGCGACATACCAGTTTTGCATACATAACACTCTTAATAATTTATAGTAGGTATGTATCAAAATAAAATTAATAGCCTCTACCATCTAGTGTTAAGGTTTGTAACTTACAATTTTCCATTGTTCTTTTAAAATAAATGACAGTATGTTGCGAATAATATCGTGATTTAATTAATCAATACGCAACAAATATTGACAAATCATCACTTTTTATTCTTCTCCCAGAAAGTCTTCAATATCGTTCCCAGCATGGCCGCGCTAGGTGTGGTGATCTGCTTGAAATAAGACTGTGCTTCTAGGCGGGTCAGCCAGTCTCTGGTCCTGGTAAACCTAAAAATAAAGAATGGATCATTAAGTTTTGAGAAAGATTTGGAACCAGGAAATTTGAGGCGTTTTGGAAAAAGCTGACACTTCGACCGCTTAAGATAATCCAAGTTTGGTAAACTGTCTCCATTCAATAACAAACATGTCAAAAAGTCAGTCGGTCGTCTATCCAAGAACACGTCTTCGCCTGTATCGTACAAATAATCACCTCATTGTAACCATCGACGCAACAGGACATCCACCGTTGTACAATACATTTCTGCCATGGCATAAATGAACACCACGACGATTTTTACTTACCATCCAGTAGGTAGATCTGAGGATCATAGGGATGCAAGCCCGCGACGCTGGTACCAAGAGTTTTTTTTATGTCAGGGGCAAACGAGCAAACGGATCACTTGATGGAAAGCGATTACCGTCGCCCATAGTACCTGCAACACCAGAGGAGTCACAAGTGCGGACAGGTGGGAGCTGTCCGGCGGCGCACTTTTCGCTCTTTTCTTGAAGGTTTGAAGGTCGTATCGGTCCGGAAATACCGCAAGCGACAATTCATTCCACAATGCAGTCGTGCGAGGCAGGAAGTTACTAGCCACTAGATTGCTTTTGGTAACTACGGCTACCTGTCACCGCTCTTATTTTATTATATAAATAGAGTCCAACTCAAAATTCGAAGCAATTGAGTGGCTAGAAAAGGTCTGTGATAGTAATGTGGGTAGCTAGCACGTCGTACCCGTGTTCTGCTCAATGTTGTTAGGTGTGAGGTGGGTGATCTTGGCTTGGATTGTACTTACTTCTCGCCATCCAACACGTGGATCCCCTGCAGCCCCGCCACACTGGTGCCAAGGCTGAGGTCTGCGATAGTGATGTGGCTGGCCGCCATGTACGGCCGACTCTCCAGCCAGGCCTCGAGCACAGCGTATGCGTCAGTGATCTGCTCGATGTTCGTCGGCGTGGGGCCGGTAATCTTGCCTTGGAATGTGGGTTGCTGTAATTAGATATGAAGGCGTTATTTAATTACCTCCGCGAGATCCGGTACTATAACAATTTTCCGTAACTTGATGGATCGCGAGAGCAAGTGACACAGCCTTCCCCTTCGACGGTTAGATTTACACTGAGCTCGCAGCCCGGGCACGGCCGCGCTCGCGAAAATTCAGTTTTTTTGATGCTTTATTAGACCGAATTTCCATTTTACTAACTTTTAAACAATACGATTAAAGATCAATGAATTGTCAATGTTCTTCCGAAAGAGCCGTGTAAATATCACTCGTAGTTTAGAAGCCTTAGGGAATTGAAAACTACCGTATTTCAACATTATTTTTTTCATAGTAATTATTGCTATAAAAAAAAAACAACTATAATTTTTTGGAGGAAATACTCATAAATAACATATATTTTTTTCAGAATTTTCCGTTGGTTAGATTACGAGCCTTAGGACTTTAAAAGTCACCATTCCACGTATACAGTCGCCTTAAAGTTGACGCAGTTTGCAGTGCAACTGCCTACTGAGCACCAGCACGTCTAGCATAACTTTGACACGCGACTCTTTTAGGTTTCTTCTCAAGTTATGCTAGACGTGCTGGTGCTGGATGCGAATCACAGCATTGGCAAATATTTGTGTGATAAATACTAATATTTGTGCCTGGGTCATGGATGTTCTATGTATTTATTAATCTGTGTAAGTATTTATTTATTTAAACTTTATTGCACAAAAGAAAAACTTAACGTACAAAAGGCGGACTTAATGCCATGAGACATTCTCTACCAGTCAACCTTAGGGCAAAGCAGAAAATTGTAGGCGGTGCATCAAACAACATAAT
This sequence comes from Apotomis capreana, assembly GCA_947623375.1. Classification (NCBI taxonomy): domain Eukaryota; kingdom Metazoa; phylum Arthropoda; class Insecta; order Lepidoptera; family Tortricidae; genus Apotomis; species Apotomis capreana. The sequence continues at coordinate 24,063,048 of OX392506.1, forward strand.
TACATATAATTAAAATACTCATACTAGGTACATACATAATTATAGATAATATACATATATATAAATAGATACATACATAAATATATAGTATATAATATGTATATCGTCGCCTAGTAAAAATAATACTAGCCTTCTTGAGCTTAATTTGGAACTAGGATGATTTGTGTGAGGTTGTCTGATCTTTATTTACTAGCAACCCGCTCTGGCTTCGCACGGGTGCAATGCTATTATGCATGTATTATACATATAAAACAAAAATTCCTCTTTAATCACTATATATTAAAAAAGTGCATCAAAGTCCGTTGCGTAGTTTGAAGGATCTAGGACAGACAGCAAAAAGCGACTTAGTTTTATACTATAGTGATCAAAGTTATAGTTCACTTACAGAAACGTTAAGAAGCTGCCTGAACATAACCCCGGTGTCAAAGAAGAGCGCCTGGTCGACTAGGGCTCGCGTGCGTAAGTCAGACGGGTACAGCGTCTCCTTGTGGGAGCCGCCGAACTTGTTGAGGAGGTACAGGACGATGGCGTGGCTGGAACATATATAACATCTCAATATCGTATCAAATTGATCTTAACTTTTATCCGATTATCCTTGCTGTAAATATACAAAATGGAGCTTTTTAATATCTTCATTTTTTTTTTAGTTTTCGACACGACAAAATTAGGTTTTACTATAGGTACCTAGTTGCTCCTAAGGTATTAAAAAAAGACCAACGATAAAAGATAGTTTATATTCTTAGCTTTAGCGGTAGGGTTGGTAACCTTGTGACAATGAATTACTTACGTGTTTTTATTGCAATTTAAATTTTAAGTAGGTTAGGTAGGTACTTACCTGTCGGATACGTAGAAGTCTCCATCCCTTAGCACTGGGATTGTAGACATGGGGTTTTTCTGCAAATAAACAAAAAGAAACTATAGTAAATATAGGTAATTTACCATATTTTTGGATCCAATAGAGTTTCTAAGAAATAAAAATATTATCATCTGCATCTTGGCACTATATAAGTCGAGTCGGCTGTAGTGTGTAAAAACTGAAAGATGCCGAGGCATTCCGTTAAATAGACGCCCAACTAGCAAAATTACCTTATAAAGAAAGGCCTATATGGCCATAACTCTTATAGTCGTCATTTAAAGGCATCGTTTATGTCAAAATATCGTATAAATGCACTTTACAAGAGGGTTCAGCTAATATGTGACGTCCCACGGGCAAAGGTACCTTATGGCGGGTATGGAGTTAAGCATACCCAATAAACTACAGCTTGTAAGCTATCGATAGCAGAAAAAATCATCTTTCTAGATTGCGTACTTACTGAGATATCATTTTTTGAAATATTTATTGTTAATTCAGTGATTTTGAGAAATTGGCAATTGAAGTTTAACTGTTTCAAAAACTATGTTTCTGTTGTAAGTTACATAGTGGGCTACGGAAAATGATTCTTTGGGCTTCTGTTTGTCAGAGAATATTGCAACAACTGATAATATTACACGTCCAAACATTTAAATTTATCAATGAATATGCCTACTACCCTATTTCTAAGAAATCGTGTTTAGCTTAAGTTTTCCTTTTCTTGGCAATAAGAATGTTAGATTTGTATGTCTAAGTGTTCTATAACGACTCCAAAAGAAAATAAATAACAAATAAAACGAGAATTGAAGGAAAATAAACACTTTTAATGTTTTCATGAAAAATCACAGATAATGACAGTTTTTACTTTTAAAGTAACAAACAATATAATTTTTCTACATATTTCAACAATAGTCTTTAATTAACATCATATAAAACTTTTAACAACGTTATCAGACACTAATTTTTACTTTTTGAGTCACTTAAAGTTACATAACTATAACACGGTCTTTGTTCCATACATTTATAAAAAGGTACCTTATGGAGGTCAACAACTAGTACATCAGTACAATCAATCAATTTCTATGATTTACATTTTGAAAAACGCTTTCATTAATCTCTATTATGATTTTAATACTTAATAAATACGAAAATAATCAGTTCTTTCTTATAATCTTATTTAAAAACAACAAATACAATATAAGCAAAGAAAAGGTACCTTATGGCTCAGTTACATGACTTTACTGATTTGTCTGTTCTGAACGCCTTTTATTACAAAAAAAGACACCGCTACGTACCTACTTGGTTTCTGTGACCTGTCTCACCACAGTATGAGCATTGTAGGCTTTTACGTCTCGGAACAGACTGCAGACCACTGGAACTGGGCTGAGACTGAGGAGGAAGCACTTCGGGAAAGGCTTGCAAAGGAAGCACCTTGGGAAGAGCTCCCAAAGGATCTCTATCGCGACATACTGTCAGTTGAGGTGTAGAGCAACAAGTTACGACAAGTATTTCTAACATTTTTTTATTACACCGCCATAAGGTACCTTTTGTACTAAACTTTAGAAGCATATTATTCAGGCTTTAATTCGCCTATAATAATAATAAAGATAGGCAAAGACGTGTCGTAACGTATATTTTACTAAATAGGAATAATAAAAAAAACGCCATTTTTACCAATTTTTACACAACATTGAATATCTCCGTAACTAGAAACCTCCATAAGGTACCTTTTCCCGTGGAACGTCACATATGGCTACTGACTTTATAATTTGGTTAGGAAAACGTCAACAAACCTAAATAATATGGCTACTATAAAACCTTTAGTTAATAAGGTTACAACCTTTATAATTCGGTTAGGTAAACGACAACAAAACGAAATATTATGGCTACTATAAGCCTAAAATTATGAATTATCTTATAATGGCTAATTATACGGGCTTTTAGCCAAATAATAGTAGAAGCCATATAAAGGCTAGCATGAAGGCTATTTGATCTTGTAAAGAAAATACACAGGATTGTTATAAAGCATTTTATCTTATAGAAGTCAGAATTTTTACGTTTATATAGCAATGGTACATGTCATTTTATGTGAATTTTAAAAGGGTTGAAGTCTTGGTTAGTTTGCTATATAGTAATTATAAGTGTGTAATTCTTATGATTGTCATGTACTTTTGTTTATATAACAAAGTCAGCCATTATACGAATAAAAGTTTGTTTTTCGTAAGTGAAATTACAAATGATGGATGTGAAAAAAGTTCAACAGAAGTGGTGGTTACAAGAGGAAAGTGAAAAGCATGTACGAAAAAATGAAAAAATTACGTTAATAAACCTACAACCTCCACCGATGTCAACAACACTTCTTTTGTCAAGGACAACACATCCGAAAGTGCAAGTGGTTCCGTACAAAATTATAACTTAGAGCAGACTTATTGCAGTGAAAATTTGGAATATGACAGTGGGGAACAGAGTAGTGATTACGATGTGGACGGAAGTATAATTGTTGAGTTAAAAAAAGACAACTTACGTAAGAACATAATAATTGAATTTGGTCACGATTAATAAAGAAATGTGATGTCATGTGGGTCGAAGTAGTACGTTTGCAATTATAACAATTGTCTCTCTTTACAAAATGTGTCATTTGCCAAGGCCATATTGAACTATGAACAAGATATAAATCTTCTCTTCTAAGAAACCGGTCCACATCAATAAAAATTACTATAGTTTTTAGTTCGGCAAATCTAGGAAAGAAGTGTCTTTAATTAATTACGTCATTACGGAACCCTAAAATGTATCAAGATGGAGAATACTTAGGACAAAACATAACCTCTATAAATGTTTTTTTCTTGTAAACACCTTGTAGAGTTTATGTAATTTGCTTAAAGACTTATAGCAACAATAACGAAGGAATTAAAAAAAATCCAAAGTATTTTCATCACAAATCATTGTCAATTCATGGGGGCGTTGAAAATGAATTGAAAACCATACCCCATATCCTCATAAAAATGAGTTTCCACTTAGTTTCGATTATTAAAGACACAGAAGTAACATCAGAAAAATGGACACAGACTATATTACCTTTTTCAAAATGGTTGACGAATAAAAGATCTTTTATTTTATTCATCGATGTCACACGCACGATAATTCTTGTTGTATGATTGCTGCGACGTTTATGAGTTGGATTACCTTTTAAACGATCCTTACATAGCGGTTACAAGAACACGCTTCTTACGACTGGAGTTTACATAGCAATTATAAGTTAATCCTTTTTATGCAAGCTTTATAAATTTCGATTATAAGGACTATGAACATATAAACGGATTACAATTGGCAATTACAAGGGAATCGAACTTATTGCTAACCGTAACACATCTGGTATCAGATAAGTAGCAAATAATAAAACTGGAATATGGTAATTATAAGGTTCAATCTATATATATAAAACTCAAAGGTGACTGACTGACTGACATAGTGATCTATCAACGCACAGCCCAAACCACTGGACGGATCGGGCTGAAATTTGGCATGCAGGTAGATGCTATGACGTAGGCACCCGCTAAGAAAGGATTTTTCAAAACTCACCCCCTAAAGGGGCGAAATGGGGTTCCAAAGTTTGTATGGGGAAACAAGATTAGTTAGACTATTTTATTCGAAACTTCACAGGAGTATTCCTAACGATAAATGAGTAAAACGTGTTTCAGGTTTTTTGAAAATTCAACCCCTAAAAGGGAGAAATGTGGTGACAAAGTCTGAAAATCAGCATGGGTATTGTTTTTATGGTTTATCGGGTCGCTGATTACAAAAACCGCAACGATTTTAAAATCCAACGTGAAGGACGTGAGTTACCATCTCCCCTGTTGGGGTGAAATGGGGTTGAAATGTCTAAATACTAAACCGCTGGTTCTAGAGAGTTCAAATTTGGCACGTATTTAGGTTCCTTATAAGGTGTAGGGGTGCACTAAGAAAGGATTTTTCAAAATTTACCCCCTAAAGAGGTGAAATTGGGGTCCAAAGTTTGTATGGGGAAAGAAGATTAAATAAACTATTTTATTCGAAACTTCACAGGAGTATTTCTAACAATAAATGAGTAAACACGTGTTTCAGGTTTTTTTTTAATTCAACCCCTAAAAGGGAGAAATGTGGTGACAAAGTCTGAAATCCATTGGTAATGCTTTAATGGTTTATCGGGTCGGGTCGCCTGTTGGGGTGCGATGGGGTTGAAATGACTAAATATGAGTACGGGTGTAATTTTTATGGTTTTTTGGGACGTCAATTACGAAAATGCCACCGATTTTGAAATTTTATTTGTGGTCATGAAAATTCTTGAAAGCATTTGCGCCAAATTGCAATTTAATAGGTCCAGTAGTTTTGCAGCAAATCCATTGTAACAGACGGACTGAAAGACAGCTACACGTGATCCTATAAGGGGGTTCTTTTTTTGCTTTTGAGGTATGGATAGAGACCCGCGTTATCCTAATATATTAAAAAAATAGTATTTAGTGGCATCTCGATCGTCGTCAATCGGTACCTATAGGCGGGCGGTGCGTTGGGACGGGAGGAATAATGATCGGGAAACTTCCTGCATCCGTAATAAATACATTCAAGCTTTTCAATAATAAGTCATTTCAGAATTCTGAATTACGTTTATCTGGCTCAGAATAATACATTTTTTATTCATCAACGAAGAGAACCTCAATATCTTACAATAGAACATGACGTAACTTATAACATGGCTTAGAATCATTAAACCAATCTCGAATATCCCAAATCGATAAGCGGAGGCTCGGGACATTATAAAAGCTTTATACAAATAAAATGCACACATATCCCGGTGTCTTAGCTTCACTTCGAGTTATGAATTTTGAAGTGAACTTTATTTGGTACAGTAAAAGCTGAGACCGCTTGATTTGAGTGCTTGAGTTTTCGGTTTGATTTGATAAAGTGGAGTTATGATAAAATAAAAAGTATTTCCCAGTAATATTAAAAAAGCGAAAGTCTGTGTAGGTATGTTTTGTTACTTCTTCACGCTAAAACGGCTGGACGGATATGCATGAACTCTCAAATTTGCGGGTATTGACTTGAGAGAACATTGCTTATCTCGAGTAAGTTCACCCAGTAGCTTGATAGTTTTAGCGCCTAATGACAGATTAGTCAAGAATATTGTGTACAAAGAAGTTTTGTAGGCCCTATTTTTTTACACACGCTAAACAAAAGTAAAGCCGCAAAAACTATACATAATTAATAATAATACTTCTTAACGCGAGCGAAGCCGCGGGCAAAAGCTAGTATCTTATAATTTGGGCCCAATGCCACCCTTATTAACGTTTATATGGCTTGTATAAGAATAATTATTTTATCTTTATAAACCTTTATATAACATATTTTTGCTACTTGGGCGGTTAACGAATTCCGGGCTCTTAACTTAAAAAAAGTACCACATGCCTTTAAATTAATCTATAAAGATTTCAGATATAAAGAGTTCAGTCGTGCGAAAACCGACCCATAAGACTCAATGGGACACCGCTGGAATCTGTCGCAAAGTTCACATATCTCGGCAGCACTGTGACCAACAGCGGTGGTTCTGACGACGACGTCGACGCGAGGATCAAGAAAGCTAAAGGCGCCTTTGCCCAGCTAAAACAGGTCTGGGATTCGAACGTGCTCACCCGGCGGATCAAGATTTCCCTCTTCGATTCCATAGTGAAGTCTGTTTTGCTCTTCGGCTGCGAGACTTGGAAAGAGACAAAGGGTCTGACGAGCAAGTTACAAGTGTTCGTCAACAAATGCCTAAGATCCATCCTGCGCATATTCTGGCCGAACACTATCAGCAACGAGGATCTATGGAATCGATGCCACCAAATCCCGATCAAGCGAGAAATTGCTCAACGGAAGTGGAAGTGGATAGGGCACACCCTCCGAAGACCAGAGGACAACACCGGCAAGGTTGCGTTCACGTGGAGGCCGCGCGGGAGCAGACGACAGGGCCGACCGGCGCACACGTGGCAGCGCACCGTCGACGCCGAGCTGCGGGCGGCCGGGCTGAGTTGGAGTGACGCGGAGCGCGAGGCACAGGACAGGAGCGGATGGCGACGTCTCACGAAGGCCCTCTGTACCACTGGGGTACCATAGGACGCCAACATAAAGATTGAGCAGTACAAAGAATCAGTATCCCTGCCATGAGGTACAGCGCCCCAGCGGTCACTGTGTGGAACTACCATTCTCCATACAAATCGTTTACCGTCGCTAGCGAGTACGGTCACTAAACTCATGGTAACTGTACAGGCCGCTCTAATTTATTTATTTATTTATTTATTATTCAAATAAGTTACACAGCATTACAGTAAAAACCAAGGCACTGTGAACTACAAAAATACATATAAACAGACTTAAAACTAGTTAGACTTAGGCGACACAATGGCGTGGCTCCGTTGCGTCGTCTGATCTGGTGTAGAACACGGCAGATTGCCCCGGAACACGACGCCCATCGGCCAGAAGTCTGCACTTGCGATGGTGTCCTGCAGCGGCCGCGGCACGCGCACCACAAACGAGCTGCTACCTAATGATAGAGTGATGGTTCACCTGTTTATACTCCGGAGTCTTGAGGTCGCCGGCTAGCAGGTCGGGCTCCTCGAATTGGAGCTCCAGCCCTAAGATGGACGCCACCATGCGCACCGTGTTGGAGGGCGGACTCGCATCGTGCTTCCACAGGGTCAGACCTGCAATCAAGGCACAGTCAAACCGTGAACACAGCAGTTTTGTGGGACGATGTGCCTAGAGATTTAAATAAGTAAATAAAACTAAAAATAAAATCAAATTCATTTCCATATTTTTGTTAGTACTACAGACACTTAAATAACTATGTTAGTATTTAGGTTTAAATGCAGAGAAGTCCCGTGCCTACTGCCCTCAGAAGTCTGTGGCGGCTGCCTCGCACTCTGTGGAGCGTCGCGGCGCAGCGCTTGCGCATCGTCGCTTGGATTTGAACTTGACATTTGAATTAATATATTTAAAAAAATAAAGCCTTTTATTCAGCCGCGGGCAATTTTTTTGATATGTCTACAATGGGGCAATTTTTGTAAGCCTAGTGAAATTAGTTGAGACAATGCACGAAAGGCGTGCATACTCCACAATTTATTTTGCTTTCGTAATTATCTACCAAGTCTACCTTTCCAACTCTATAATTATGACACTATTATTGATATACTTCCAGATGCAAGCCTTTTGTAAAGTAGTAGGTAACAGTTTGTCTAGTGCTATACCGCTACGTCTAAGCATACCTACATTACATGGGGCAGCAATGTTCTAGAGTAACAACCACGTATAGGAAAGCGCAGCGTGGGTCGGCCCTCGACTAGGTGCACGGATGACCTCGCGAGGGTCAGGGAGCCGATGGATGCGGTTGAGCACGGGATCGAACTTTGTGGCAAGCTATAGGGGAGGCCTGAGTTGACGTCTATCTGTGGTTTTACGTGGGTTACAGGTTTTTGATGTTTGCGTAAATGCCGATACCGCTCCGGTGATCACCGTATAGGTACGGCCTATAGAGTTGTCACAGACTTGCCCAAAAAAAGAGGGTAATGTTTTTAGGTTTCATGTATGTAGGTATGTATGTGTACGAATTTTACATATGGCGTCCATTTTGGAATTAAAAATGTCGAAGATATATTTTTTTTAAAGTCGTCATGGGTTTCTTTTTCTAGGTTTTTGGGGGTGCAGATTTCAAAAATAGAGTTTAATACGAATTAAAGATGGTTGATATCACTGCTACACACATGAGACACCCATTTCAAACGTGACGTCCGCCATCTTTATTTTCAAAATAGATACCAACTTTAAAGTCTACACCCCCAAAAACCCAGGAAACGACAACGATGACGACTTTTTCCAAAAAAGTGAGGCGGACATCTTTAATTCACAATTATTGTTTTTTCGCCCGTGTGATGAAAAACATTGTGTGCATCTTGGTCGGTATAAGAATTACAAACTCGAATCATAAAAGCCCTCAGCTTCGCTTCGGGCTTCTTATGAATTCTTGTTAGTAAATCCCGACTTACCACACAATGTACATACTTTTTTATTATTCAGTACCTATTTAATAAGGTCAGACTGAGTAAGAGAAAAACATGGGGGAAGTGGAACACTTTGGAATATTTTCTATATTACAGCTTTAATAGAGATATAAAATGACCAATATAAAATGTCACTGTAACATTTATTTATTTTTTACCTAGAACTGTTTCTAATAATCGGATTTACAACATATACTGTGATTTACGTTAAGTGTTTCCCTTGCATCAATGTGTTTCTCTTACCCAACCGGACCTTACTTTACCTTCCCAATCAGTTTCCGTTTTCACATTAGATTCATGTCGACACGCGGAAGCCAAATTCAAAGAAAAGGAACAATGATCAGGATCAGTCTGTGTATGGGTATTGGTATGGGTTGGTAAACGTAAGGTTGGTATAGCCGTTCTCTTTAGTGCTTTCTTGCTGTACATACGCTTTTCGAAATGCAAACTGCAAATGTGCATATACGACAGACTCAAAAAACTTCTTTCAAATAAATCAGGTCTGCTACAAGCGTGCACCCACAATTTGGATCTGAAATCAAAATACAGAGCACTAGTAAATTTGTGCTTCTTCACACAATTATATAAAAGAATCAGGTCCGCCATCTTGGATTTCAAAATGGATGTAATTTTCGTAATCGGAACCCCGAGGAACCTCGGAGATTACACCCATATCGATTTTTTTTTTTAATTATGACCGCCATCTTGGATTTCAAAATGGACGTCATTTTCGTAATCGGAACCCCGAGGAACCTTGGAGATGAGACCCATATCGATTTTTAATAAAAATTAACGTCCGCCATCTTGGATTTCAAAATGGATGTCATTTTCGTAATCGGAACCCCGAGAACTTCGGAGATTACACCCATATCGATTTTTAAGAAAAATGTAGGACTGACCGCCATCTTTGATTTCAAAATGGATGTCATTTTCGTAATCGGAACCCCGAGGAACCTAGGAGATGATACCCATATCGATTTTTAAGAAAAATTAATGTCCGCCATCTTGGATTTCAAAATGGATGTCATTTTCGTAATCAGCTGCAGACCCTCAAAAATAATTTAAAAATCAGACTAGGTACATGATTCAATGCAAACAGAAGCAAGAAACACTTAAACGTAAATCGTAATTATTTAAAAGAAGCTATAAAACATGTCCGACATTTAATTTAAAAACAAACCGAAACAAACAATTAGCGATATTTTAGCGGCATTTCATTTTTTACTGGCAGGCATAACGCTTTTACATCCGCCATTTTGTTTAACAATGTTAATCTTTACTTTTCTATTGAGCGTGGAAATTGATGGAATCGCAGTTCTTTATTTATGAAAGATGACATACATGGTCGCACACTTGTCGCACAGCACATGTCGCATGCACCATCTTATTTGTGTAGGTACAAATTGATCACGCGTCGGCCCTCAAAGTTATATCCCTGAATTCTAACAATGGCGCAATAAATATGAAAACAAGGTATGGCATTCCGGAATGACATCAGGCCCATAGGCCAGACTTGTGACGTCATCACGCTATGATTGATTGGTTGGTTCTGTCAATCCGTTTCTGTGTTGACAGTAATATATCATAATACTCCCCGATTCCCTTGGTACCTACCTATATGCATGTCTTAAAATCAAGCATGACAATTGTAATGCATTGTTTTTTTTTTTGCGTTGAACATCTTTTCCTTATAATTATTATCTATATATATAAAACTCAAAGGTGACTGACTGACTGACATAGTGATCTATCAACGCACAGCCCAAACCACTAGACGGATCGGGCTGAAATTTGGCATGCAGGTAGATGATATGACGTAGGCATCCGCTAAGAAAGGATTTTTCAAAACTCACCCCCTAAAGGGGTGAAATGGGGTTCCAAAGTTTGTATGGGGAAACAAGATTAGTTAGACTATTTTATTCGAAACTTCACAGGAGTATTTCTAACGGTAAATGAGTAAACACGTGTTTCAGGTTTATTGAAAATTCAACCCCTAAAAGGGAGAAATGTGGTGACAAAGTCTGAAAATCAGCATGGGTATTGTTTTTATGGTTTATCGGGTCGCTGATTACGAAAACCGCAACGATTTTAAAATCCAACGTGGCGGACGTGAGTTACCATCTCCCCTGTTGGGGTGAAATGGGGTTGAAATGTCTAAATACTAAACCGCTGGTTCTAGAGAGTTCAAATTTGGCACGTAGGTTCCTTATAAGGTGTAGGGGTGCACTAAGAAAGGATTTTTAAAAATTTACCCCCTAAAGGGTGAAATGGGGGTCCTAAGTTTGTATGGGGAAACAAGATTAGTTAGACTATTTTATTCGAAACTTTACAGGAGTATTTCTAACAATAAATGAGTAAACACGTGTACCAGGTTTTTTTTAAATTCAACCCCTATTAGGGAGAAATGTGTTAACAAAGTCTGAAAATCAGCATGGGTATTGTTTTTATGGTTTATCGGGTCGCTGATTACGAAAACCACAACGATTTTAAAATCCAACGTGGCGGACGTGAGTTACCAACTCCCCTGTTGGGGTGAAATGGGATTGAAATGTCTAAATACTAAACCGCTGGTTCTAGAGAGTTCAAATTTGGCACGTAGGTTCCTTATAAGGTGTAAGGGTTCCTAAGAAAGGATTTTTCAAACTCATCCCCTAAAGGGGTGAAATGGGGTTCCAGAGTTTGTATGGGGAAACAAGATTAGTTAGACTATTTTATTCAAAACTTCACAGGAGTATTTCTAACAATAAATGAGTAAACACGTGTTTCGGGTTTTTTTTAATTCAACCCCTAAAAGGGAGAAATGTGGTGACAAAGTCTGAAAATCCATTGGTAATGCTTTTATGGTTTATCGGGTCGCTGATTACGAAAACCGCAACGATTTTTAAATCCAACGTGGCGGACGTGAATTAACATCTTCCCTGTTGGGGTGAAATGGGGTTGAAATGTCTAAATACTAAACCGCTGGTTCTAGAGAGTCCATATTTGGAACCTACGTGTCCTTATAAAGTCTAGGGGTGCAATAAAAGAAGCATTTGTCAAAAGTCACCCCCCCCCCCCCCCCAAAGGGGTGAAATGGGGGTCGTAAGTTTGTAAAGGGAAAAAATATTAGTTAGACTATTTTATTGAAAACTTCCAAGGAGTATTTCTAACGATAAATGAGTAAGCACGTGTTTCATGTTTTTTGAGAATTCAACCCCTAAAGGAGGAGAATATGGTGACAAAGTCTGAAAATCAACAAGGGTAATATTTCTATGGTTTATCGGGTCGCTGATTACCAAAACAACAACGATTTAAAAAAACAAACGTGGTGGACGTGAAATACCGACTCGCCTGTTGGGGTGCGATGGGGTTGAAATGACTAAATATGAGTATGGGTGTAATTTTTATGGTTTGTTGGGACGTTAATTACGAAAATGCCACCGATTTTGAAATTTTATTTGTGTAGTTTTGCAGCAAATCAGTTGTAACAGACGGACTGACAGACAGCTACACGTGATCCTATAAGGGGGTTCTGTTTTTGCTTTTGAGGTATGGATAGAGACCCGCGTTATCCTAATAGATTAAAAAAAATGTATTTGGTGGCATCTCGATCGTCGTCAGTCGGTACCTAGGCGGGTGGCGCGTTGGGACGGGAGGAGTAATGATCGGGAAACTTCCTGCATCCGTAATAAATACATTCAAGCTTTTCAATAGTTATGTTAAGTCATTTCAGAATTCTGAATTACGTTTATCTTGCTCAGAATAATACATTTTTCATTAATCAACGAAGAGAACCTCAATATCTTACAATAGAACATGACGTAACTTAGAACATGGCTTAGAATCATTAAACCAATTTCGAATATCCCATGTCGATAAGCGGAGGCTCGGGACATTATAAAAGCTTTAATACAAATAAAATGCACACATATCCCGGTGTCTTAGCTTCACTTCGAGTTATGAATTTTGAAGTGAACTTTATTTGGTACAGTAAAAGCTGAGATCGCTTGATTTGTGAGTGCTTGAGTTTTCGGTTTGATTTGATAAAGTGGAGTTATGATAAAATAAAAAGTATTTCCCAGTAATATTAGAAAAGCGAAAGTCTGTGTATGTTTTGTTACTTCTTCACGCTAAAACGGCTGGACGGATATGCATGAGGGAAATGCAGATTGCAGATTATACCCTAACTTAACAAATAGCCTACTTTTAATCCTGAAAAAAAGAGCATTGTTCCCGTAGGATGATGTATATTATATAGGCACGCGAGCGAAGCCGCGGGTTAATGCTAGTCTATTATATTACCATAAAGCGGCAACTAATTAGTCTACGTCACAATGCTGCCTTTCCGGAGTGCCTTATCTTGTTTTTAGGGTTCCATAGTCAACTAGGAACCCTTATAGTTTCGCCATGTCCGTCTGTCCGTCCGTCCGTCCGCGGCTTAGCTCCGTGATCATTAGTACTAGAAAGCTGAAATTTGGTATAAGTATGTGTATGTATAACGCCGACAGAACGGTAAAATAAAATTAAAAATATTTTTTTTTTCGGGTACCTCTCGAACACCTAGTGGGGGTGATTTTTTTTTTCTTTTCAACACTGGTGTGTCGGGTGTCGTTGAATAGGTCTTGTAAAAATAATAGGAGTCTTCTGACATTATTTTTTGATAAAGTCAGCAGTTTTGTAAATATTCGCTCCAAAAACAAAAAAAATTGTGTCCCCCCCTCTAACTTTTCAACCACGGGTCAAAAAAATTCGGAAAAAATCATGTTAATGAGGCCTTATACTTTCAATGAAAACTATATTGAACAAAATCGGTCGAGCCGTTTTTGAGTTATCGCCAAATTTCATATTTTTTCTTTAAAAGGTCGTAAGTTGACTTTCACAAGGTAATAGTGATTACAGATTCTAGGGCGTTTACGACCTTTTTATAGAGCTTAAAATCTTTCTTAACGTAAACCTCGGGCTTAAAACAGCAGTTTATTGTGAAGGATGAGCAACTACGGAACCCTACACTGTCCTATTTGTTATGAAAAAAAGCTGCACTTTGTGATGGAAGCAAGCCGTTTTGCACAGTGATAATATAGACTAAAATAAACGATTTCACTCGAGGCGAAATTAGTTTCACCCCATAGGATAAGAGATGGCGCCACTTATTAAAAAAAAGTTTAAAAAATTGTAAGTCCTGAACGGATACTCCGATTTTGACGAAAGAGGTGCCAAACGGCAGATAGTTACCCAATTTAACATAAAAAAATTGAAAACAGGTAAAAAATTATTTTGCATACCCAAAAATATAATTTCTGAAAAAACTATTTAAAATTTGTGATTTTATGCAATTTTACTCGTAAAAATGTATGTACATGGTACGTTTTTTATTTGTTTATATTAATATACAAGTAATTTTACATTTACGAAAAAAACCGCATATCATTAGCCCGTATAGTTTCAAAGTTATTGAAGAATACAGACATGGCGCCGCTGGGTCAAAATATCTTACAAAAAATCTTAAACCTCAACGGATATTCCGATTTTGATAATTAAGGTATAAAAAAAAACATACATTTTGAAAAAAAAAATGCAGTTTTTTGGGGGTTTTATGTAATTTCATACAAAAAATGTATGAATGTATGGCTTTATTTTACTTATGTATATTAAACACATTGTGGTTATATTTTCAGGGTAATCAGTACCTTCGAAGCGGGAGAATACTTTTATAAATACATGTACATAAGTAGCACGTGCGGCGGCAACATCGCACCGGCACCCTATAGTAAAATCTTCAATAACTTTGGAACTGTACAAGTTCTTGATATGCGGTTTTTTATTAATCGATCAATTAATAGTGTTATAATATACATAAGTAAAATAAAGCCATACATTCATACATTTTTTGTATGAAATTACATAAAACCCTCAAAAAACTGCATTTTTTTTTTTTCAAAATGTATGTTTTTTTTGTATTTATTATTACTTTTTGCCTATTTTAATTTTAATTTTATTTTTTAAAACTAATTTAAGTAATTATCTGTCGATTAGCACCTTAATTATCAAAATCGGAATATCCGTTGAGGTTTAAGATTTTTTGTAAGATTTTTTGACCCAGCGGCGCCATGTCTGTATTCTTCAATAACTTTGAAACTATACGGGCTAATGATATGCGGTTTTTTTCGTAAATGTAAAATTACTTGTATATTAATATAAACAAATAAAAAACGTACCATGTACATACATTTTAACGAGTAAAATTCCAAAAAATCACAAATTTTAAATAGTTTTTTCAGAAATTATATTTTTTTGGGTATTTAAAATAATTTTTTACCTGTTTTCAATTTTTTTTATGTTAAATTGGGTAATTATCTGCCGTTTGGCACCTCTTTCGTCAAAATCGGAGTATCCGTTCAGGACTTACAATTATTTAAACTTTTTTTTAATAAGTGGCGCCATCTCTTATCCTAAGGGGTGAAACTAATTTCGCCTCGAGTGAAATCGTTTATTTTGGTCTATATTATCACTGTGCAAAACGGCTTGCTTCCATCACAAAGTGCAGCTTCCGGGCCAAAACCGTCCATAACAAGTAAGACTCTTGGCCGGTTTTTTTTATATCATGTATGAAATTAAACTCAGGGAGCGACCCTCCGCCCCCGCCTCTCTATCACCCCGCACGATTGCTCTGTCTAGACGCTTTCGTCGACCGACTGTATTGTTTCTTAGACTGTGGTCGTGGCGTGAAACCTAAACCTCTTAGCCTGAACCGACTTAGGATTAGGACTTAGCATAGTTTTCTCCAAAAACAATAAAATAGGAAACATTTAGCAAGCCGGTGGAAATTGGTTTTTAAGGACGCCACGCCACTATAGGTATGTCTACCTGCACACAATACTTATGTAAATTAGGATTTAATCGGTTCAATTAAACTTCACTGGTCCAGGATGTAGTTTTTTATGAAATCAAAATGGCCGCGGATGTCACACCCATTACTCTAAGGTCACACCGCTATTGCAAGATTGCGGTCTCCTCAATAGATGAGAAAAAACGTAAGCACATTCACTATCTGATCTAGATTATAGGACCGTAGTAACCACTACACCAATCCAATCAAAATAAACATATTACTATTTACTAGGCAGGTACCAGTTCACATTTCGGAGTTTCTAATGTCTATGCAATGATTGTTTGCCAATGAAGTATCTAAATCGGTGGAAACCGAGTTCTATAACGCGTAAAATCGCTATAATGTTGATAGGTAGGTATTGAATATACCTACATATATCGGTGCTACGCTATACGAGCTCCCAAGAATTAGAGACACTATAGGGTCTATAGGTGAAAACTGCATTAAAGTTGGTTAATCACTAAGTTTTTCGTAGACGTATCTAAATAAGTAGATAAATAATAATAAAAAATATCAGACAGCATCGCACAAATCGATCTAGTCCCAAATTAAGCTCAATATTTGCCCTGGCCGGGATTTGAACTCGGGACCGCCGGCTCAGAAGGCAGGTCTCTATAAACCGAGCCAACCGTGTCCTCAAAGTAGTTCTGTCTAGCCGACTTTATGCTTCACCGTCAGTAAACTGATTTAGATAAACGCCCTTTGACGCCGCTTTAACGCTATGTAGCTGAGCTATGATGACAATAAGATCGAAACAAATCTCAGCAATAACAATTCAGCCTTGAAATAACCTGATTTACGACTTTATCATCGAATGGATTTGAAGTAAATTAGATTAAAAAAATGAGAGTTAAAGAAACTTACTCATTATTCCGCTATTTGAAAACGCTTCAACACGTCTCCACCGCAGCTTGTATGACCAGTAACTATAATATCGTCGTAGTTATCGATACCTGTTTCTATGAGATAAGATACTTAGGTACTCGTACGGTCACGGAAATTGAAACACGTAAATGTTTGACCCTTATTGTCATTGCGACAAGAGCGAAAAAGGTGCGCGTTTGAAATTGATTGTACACGTACGCAGAAATTATAAAACGCCAGTAGGAATTATATGATGCGAGAACATGAACATGACCACAGTAGGTATATATAGGCTAAAGCCTTTATTATGTAAGCTTTAGCCTATATATGTACGTGACATGACTGTTAGTGTTGCATCTTATAAACAATGTACACCTTAACGCTTTAGTGGTTGGCGGCAATAAGTATATTTGCCGTCATAATGTATCTATTCACTTAATATACCTAGAGACTATTTTGGAAATATATTACATAATGCGAGATAATATAAACATATGAATCCATAAAAAAAATCACAGTATTCACAGCAGAAAAGTCGACATGGGTGTCGTTTTCTAGGTTTTTGGGGGCGCAGATGTCAAAAATAGAGTCCATTTTAGAATTAAAGATGGTTGATATGATACCACTGCTACACACATCGACACCCATTTCAAAGTGATGTCCGCCATCTTGGATTTTCAAATGGATGTCATTTTCGTAATCGGTGCCCTGAGGAACCTTTGTTTCAGTATAAATAAAGTATGTACTCTGTGAACCTCTGAGACGACACCCATATATACAAAAGTATATGATATGTCACATCATGTACTTACTTTTGTTTACACCGAAACAAACAGTTATTATTGTGGTATTTAATTTTTTTAAAGGCAGGCGTAGGTAACGCTTTTACACCCGCCATTTTGTTTATACGTTACCGAAACAACCAATGAAAATAACCATAATTAAATTAAGAGAAATAAATATTTACAAAAGTCCGAAAGTTCAGAAGATGGCCTTGTAGCCAAAGCCCTAAATAAATGAATAAAGCCTGACCAGAAATATATGAGGACGCGCTATATTGCGGAATTTCATTGGAACTAATTTCTTACACTGGCAATGATTTCATGGTCGTTTGTCAACATTGTCACTGTCATTCGTGGCTATTTCATTAAAAACTTAAAAAGACAAAAGGCAGCGCAGTATGGCCTATGGTCTTAGCCTGTCCGGAAGGACGAATCTTTAAAAAAAAAAAAATTAAAAAGACAAATATTTAAAGGGATTCATCGGCCATCTTTGTTCATGTTCATTTCATCTCATGTTTTAATAATTTAATTTTTATTTTTTTGATAAGTCTTTAACACGGAAGTCATGCATTGGTTATAAACCAAACAAACTGATACTGGCACAAGCTTCGAGCCGCCATATACGGATTAATATAATAACAAATATTTAAAATCATTAAAAGAAAATGCCGAAAACCATTCACAGTCGTGAAAGTAAGATTATAAAAAAAATGACATGTGTTTACTACACGAAAAACATTTAGGAAAAGAGTGCATTCCATCAAAATGATATTACGAGGTTAACATAGTGGAACTGAAAGGTATTTAAAACTAATGTCATTATCCTCATATATTTCTGGTCAGGCTTTAAAAAAAAGGCATGACATGAGACAATTTATAACTTAGGCACTATAAAATAATATTAAAAATATGCATTTTTACCTTTCTGTTGAGTGAGGAAATCTATGGAATCGCAGTTCTTTATTTATGTAAGATGACGACATGCATTGTCGCACAGCACATGACGTATGCACCATTTTAATAAAATTGTGTACAAATTGATTGCTCGTTGCAAGACACGCGTCAGCCTGCGTCAGCCCTCAAAGTCAGCTCCCTATATTCTAACCTAACAATCAGTGTTGCCAGATGACATTTATGAAAATCCGTAGGGTGAGACATAAAAGTCTGTAGAATTCTGTAGATTGTCGCTTGAAAAATCCGTAGTTCTACAGATTTTTTTTAATGCATTATTTGACTATATTAAAGCTTAAAATGTTATCAAAAGTTGGTAACTTTTGCAAAAACTTGGGTGGAAAAACAAAAATCTAATATTTTTAAACACCTTGTCGATAGTATATTATAGTTTGGAGTTGGTAAAAAGATGAAAAAATGGACCACTGAGTGAAAGCGCATGATTAGTCCGCGAGTGCTTCAGCCAGAATTACAATTAATTCGCAGAAAAAGTACATTCCTTTTCGATTATGTTGGTTTTTGGTGATAAATAAAAGTAGTCTGAAATTCCGTAGGTTCCCCAATAATTTCCGTAGGTCTGGGCACAAGGCCTAAATTCCGTAGATCTACGGATTTTTCCGTAGTTCTGGCAACGCTGGGAGTGCCCCTCCCGCCCCGCGCCTCTGTCACCCCACACGATTACCCTGTCTAGACTCCTTCGTCGACCGACTGTATTGTATTTAAGTTAAGACTGTGCTCTGGTGACCAACTCGTCCGATGCCTAGTTATTTTATTCCAGAGATCTGTTCCCTATTTATATGATTTATTAATATTATTCAGTGATTTAATATTATTATTTATTATTGTAAACACATGGGCTACATGGCTGCCATCTGTCGGTTATAAGATATACCAAGAAACCAAACAAGTAGGTAACTGTACCTATAGTTACACTGTTCATAGTGACAGTCAATAGGTGTCGCTATATGTTACTATGCTTTACTCAAGGAAGATAACAAGGTTCAACCAAGTTTATGTGAAGTAAACTGTTCATATTGCCAATTTACAAACATAAGATTGCTTATTTTATAATCATTTTCAATGAATAACGCAAAAATATACAAAAATAATAATATATTTTTATTTAAGATTTAAGTATGCCTTTAAGCGCCATCTAGTATATTACCTAAAAACGACTTGAGCGTGATGTTACAAACGTAGCTACACAAGTAAAGTGACAAGGAACAGCTATATTTATACTCTGAACGGAACAGGTATTAAATACGCGTTGTTAAATACGAGTACGAATACGAATATCAGTTGCAACTTGCAACGTTCATAACGGCAGAAACGTGTACGGCGAAGTGCGGTCGACTCGTCGATGCGCAGCTGTCCCGCCGCGCTTGTCAATTTTAAGTTTTCCGAATCGCGTGTGTAAATAAACAAATTATTTTACTTTTCATTGCGAATAATATGATGAAGTGATACAAATGTTTGTTTAAAAACCGTGTCTATTAACAGTGGAGCATTTAAATGAAACCGTAACCGCTTCTCGCAATGACAAGGGAGAGCACTCGGTTACCTTTTGAGAAACCCGGAGGCATTAAAATGTTTCATGTGGCCTAATTGATGCCTCGTATTTGCTGATAAGTGTATACGTTGATTTCAAGGACTATTGTGAATCGTTCGGAAGTTTATCTTCGTTTCGACTCGATCGTCAGTCGTCAAAAGTACACGTTGAAAATGAGTGTTATAAGTGGTTTGAGTAAAGCTGATTTTAAGACGGCGAGTGATGGGCTGTTGGAGCTCCCAGAGGAAAGGCTCCGCAGCATCATGCGCACGGAGCCGATCACCGACGTCTACCACGTGGAACAGACTCCCTTTGCAAGGTTAGCCCATTGTTTCCTGTCACCTGTCAAACTTGTACTCAACCGTATTCTCGGAAGTGCCAAATTCGAAACGCATAGGGGTTAGGTTCTTTATAAACGTAAAATAACAGTTCCAAAAGTATCTTTAAGAATCTGTAAAATACTTTCTGCTCGATAACTCCAAGAAAACAACTCCTTCCCAAGGACAAAGTTAACAAAATAGCTTTTTGCCCGTGCAGGAAGTTGTTAAAATCACCATGAAGGGAAAGGGCTTGGCTTGCATTTTAACAAGAACTGTTACATGGTCAATGTCACTGCCAGGCAATAACAAATGTATTTTTTGTGAACTAGTAATAAAATATAATATGGGTGGAGAATAGCTCAGTGACAATAGTGTTGTGCAATGCATTCATAATCTAACCTTGAGATTGAAAAAGTATGACAAACCGAGCAATGTTGTTACAGCATTATGCCGGCTGAATATTCCAATTTTTATGATCTACATACAACAATAGCAATTTGTTAAGTAATGAGTGAATATAGGTTGACATTGACTGTAAATTATTTGGTCTATCAGTTTAGGAACACGGTTTATCACCATGTTTTTGATAAACATGACTGATGAGAGGCAAGTGCCTTGATAAAGAAAGATAAGATGGTTATTTTCTTCCTCGTCTAAATGTAAGGTTTCATTATCAGGTGCCTATGTTGGTATTACTTAAAATTAAAACAATAGCAGATAATTTCCTGGTAGTTTTGGTGTCATGTTATTAACATGATATACTAAGCCTGTGTACGTGAATGCTTTGTGGGCTCTCTCTATCTTTGTTTAAAACATTTCCCATGTCTGTGAGGATAGTTTGTTTATTTGTTAGCAATTACTGAGTATATTTTACCAGTAATCATGAAACAAATCCTTACACTTTATTTGTTACTAGTAATTCAAATTAATATTTACCATAATTTTATAGCATGGCTTCGGTTGCCCTTTCGATGGTTCACATTTTGGATTTATATAAAAAGGTAAACTTCATTATTTGAAATATGTTATTATTTGAGATTGTACTTGAGATGCTGTCGGTGTTATTGAAAACCTCTTAAAGTTCTGAAACATTATCAAGTCCTCCTTATATTTAGTCTCTGTGATGGTCTACAGAAAGAGGATATTTCAATTGTCATAAGTATGATTTTTATTTATTAGTAACGGGGTCGTAGTTGTAACTTCTGACTGAAAATATAACATTTACCTAGCCTAGCTTACCTATACAATAAAACTACATATTGCAGTTCCATAATAATGTTTATAAAAATATATATAATAGTTTTTACTTTTATGTTTACTACAGGAAAAAAATATAGCTTAAAGCAATTTTTTTCATCTGTTCTGATTCATGCATACATAATTGGTAAATTTTGATTAATGGTCATATTTAAAGAAAAATTTATAATATATTATTGTATTGTAATACTAGTGTTATTATTAGAACCAGACCAGTTGTTTTATCGACATACTATTGAAACCCTACACATATTGGATGAATATCATAATTTTGTAAATAGTTAAAAATCTTTTCATGACTACATTTTGAACCAAATATATATTAAAATTTATTTTACTACCTTTTAACCTACCAAGTCTTTTCTGTAACTCCAATAGGTGTGTTTGTTTACCTATGTGAATAGAAATTAATGCATCTTTAAGATTTATGTCAAAAACTATTTAAAAAAAAAACTGCCATTATGTCCCTAAAACACAACGCGCTCACCATTGTGTTGGTTCTGTGGTAGGTAAGACCAGGCGTGTCCGTGGAGCGTGTCCAACGCCTTTTCCTGACACACACATGACAAAATTTTCATGTTCGTAGACTTACTTAATGAGTAAAATAAAAGCAAGATTTTAGTTTATCTACTGAACTTAACTGGGCTCCATTTTTTTCATATTAATTTATTTAGTTATGCATTCTTACATCAACTTTAATTTAACACTGACCATGAGCCATTAATTGCAATCATTAACCTAAGTAATCCTCGACAACAATGCGACTTACAGCTGATTACGCGTCTATCTTAGACCGACATATCGTTTTGCTATTGCGCACGTTTTAATGCGACATAAATTTGATAGTGATTAAACCAATCGGATGGCTCGCCTTCGCTTAGAGACTTTGACCCGGTACAATAAAACATGCACCTAAGACTGCTTGTTGTTTAAATGTACTTGGACAACAAGGCAATGCGCTAATAGAGTTTATTTTGTTGTGATGCTAGGATCTTCCACGCGCATGCCGCGCAAGGTCGTACGCCGGCCTCCTGACGTAGTAGCCATTTTATCGACTGCTGGTTAACTTTTGTCGCTCGATTAATTGCACTTTTTGTTTGATCAAGTGCTATTTTCGAAGCCCACCCCGCACCCCGCGCCGCGAGGCCGGTCGGAACTGGTTCGAAGTGGGTTCCACTCGTTTGTGAATCAATTTCATTTCCCCTTGCCGGCTGTAGGTCGATTGTGACAGTTTTTTTTCTTTACTCGCACAGCGTACTTTATATTCTCCGCCGACAGATTGCGCGGTTTATTTACCAATAAGGCTTTTAGCTTCCAGTGTAATCAGTCAGTATCGTAAATGGCGATGGTCATCGATGGGTTGATATCATACCTGTTCGCGGTGACTCATCTTTGTTTGCCTTCAGCTCGCGCGGAATTCATTAGTCCCAATAAACATTGTCTGACATCAAGAGGTTATTAGACTTATGGACCTACATATTTATTTATTATTCGTGTTAAATACAGTCAAAACGGTCTCGAAAATTCTTTTGTGTAAATTTGTTTTAATGCGTTAATCCAATGCGAAAGTTCTCAGTCTTAACCGATATGATGCATCGAGCGGGCTACGTAAGACCGTTGATAGGATCAGTAGCAAGATTTATTCGGTATACAACACTTTATTGTGGGCCATAGCCTCGGGTCAGCCGAGCCGGCTAGTACGAGTGAAATCCAGCATTTCAACGAGCGCGGGCGGGTGTTTAAGTAAATGAAAGGAATCGGTTAGCTATAGCTGTTATTGGCAATTTCTCTGCGCCGTCGCCCGGGGCGGGTCGTTTCCCGGGAGCCCTGGCGGAGATAGCAGTTTTTGCTCGTCCGGCGCTGGCGAGATGTAATCGTGGACTTTCTACAGCTGAGCGGTCGGTCGCCGCGGTTTCACTTTCATGCAGCGGAGGAATGCGGCCGGACCTCCGACCCGCGCGGCGTGTCACCGCCCCTCCTACACCCTTAGCTCCACAACCCGCCGTCCGAACACGTTTTGCATATCGACTTCTAAGAAGCGGTCGCGTGCAAGATTGAATACATCGCTTGCATAACTCGCTTGTTGCAATAACGGTGCTCTCCCGCATATGGTGTCGGGAACCAGTCGCGGCCGAGGCGGGCGGTCGCGAGTCTTACCGGCTTTTTTTTTGTAGAAAACGGCTAACATACTTCTGCAATGCCAAGAGCGTTGCTAATGTGTCAGCAACCTCGGGAATAGATGTAGTCGCCGTGTTCGCTTTACGCCTCGCGCTTTGCATCACGTTTAGCTGGTTGCAGCTAATTTTATAAAGACAAATGACGCGTTTCACGTTGCAAGCCGTGAGACGTTGACAGTGGTTTCGATCGATCATAGTGGCCAGGTGATAAGTCCGTGGTTCCCTCCACATGGAGACTTCTTACGCCACGCGTTCCCGACACACTACCAGTGGGTTAATTTTGATTCGACACGCGGCCCGAATACCTGCGCCCGCGCCGCGCCGCGCTATCCGCGCTAATATCTTATTCGTGTCATTAGCGCGAAATGCCAGCGGCTTGGCAAGACTGGCGACCCGGCGTGCTTCGCCGGCCGATGCACCGCTCCTCACTAAATTCGGGTGCGTTGCATCACGTCACATTCGGTTTCGTTTGTCACGGGGCTATTTTAGACAATATCGATTATTAGACGGCCGCATTTAGCGCCGGCGACCATGTCGGCGTGACTAACACAATGCAGAATGTCGCTCTCATGGAGCACGCTTTAATGACCCGGCGCAACCTTGCATCGCTCGCATTTCTTATTCAAATGAGATCTATAAGAGGACTCGTGGGTTCCGAGTCGGTTTCCTAGTGCGGCGGGCTGCAGCGTGCAGCAGTTATCTCTAGTTTGCGGAACGAAATCCGATCCTTATGCAGCGACACGCGAACGAGGTCGCGCCGCGGCCGCTATCTGCCGCTCCACTGAAGAAAGAACTTTTTTAACGTTATGTTGGCACTTCGTTAAGCCTTCCGTTCCCACGTGCCTTTTTACCTGACACCCGGTGGAGATATGGCGGTTGATACGAGTAATTGAAGGCGTAAAAAAGTTTCGTTTGGCGGCGTTTTAATGATCTTACGCCCTAGCAGAAGTGGCAGTAGCAGCGCGGAGTATAGTGGCGTGAGGTGACGCTAGGATGTTTGGGATGGTTTTTTGCCCTTGATTGACAAGGCCGCTGTGCTAGTCACCTGTGCTCGGGGCGCTCGCCCATGCGCCGGCGCAGGTTGTGCAACAGCGGCGTGGGCGACGCTCGAGAACAATCGCGCCTCTCATTAACAAAACAACCGAAGGAATGCGGGCTCCCGATATCGCTTACAAAACTATGTATAACGGTGAGCCAATGTCAACACAGCGTTCGGGTTGGCCGGAGTCTATGGTAATGTGTTTATAATTTAAATGCGCACCGTGTTAGGGTTCACAATCTTATCAACACCAGGGGAGAACAAAAAACGTGATCAAGTTTTCCGTAACAAAGAAATCAAACATTCGTGTCACGGTCTCGATTGCCGCTTATCTCCAACAACGGCAACGCTGACATCTGAATGTTTAAACACCGCAGTTACTTAAGGTAGACTTCCGACCATCGCGGCTTTAAGGCAGCGGCCGCAGCGTCAGAGCCGCTGCGTCTGTGTCGCAGCGGCTCTGACGCTGATTGGCTTCCGAGCAGCGCGACTCCGGAGTCAGTTCCAGTTATATTACGGTAGTGCAGTTGTGTTCTTATATCAAAATTAACCGATTAATTAAAATTATCTTATTAGAAGAAGAGGAGGATGATGATCTTTTGCTTCGTTACTATTTTAGTATGGAACGAAGTCCACCAAACTCAATATTCAAAAGTCGAAAGGAAGAAGGCATTTACAGCATCTTGAAAAAAAAACCATTTAAATGAGGACGACGAGAAATTCAGGAGCTTTTGTCGGTTTAATAAAAAGCAGTTTAATTTTATTTTATCACTAGTATTTATATATTAAATCGTACAGAATGGAATGTTGTGACACTAAATGTATGAGTTTTTCGTCTTTTTCATCAGTGAATATGTTATTACGGTCCATTTTTTTGATATTTCACCAAATAACATAACCTAAAAACCATGTGCGATCGCAGCGATTGCGCGACAGTGCTTGCGCAAACGTGGCACTGCCGTGCCGCTATCGCCCAGCGTCACTGTCGCGGCGACTGTGACGCCGCGTTCGAACGTTCGTTCATACGTTTCTGTACTGCATAATACTATCGCTCTATCGCCGCGTTACTGTCGCTGCGTTAGTGACGCCGGAGCCGCTCTAGTCGAAAGTCTACCTTTAACGTATGATCGATCGCGCACGCAGCCCGCTCGCAGCGATCCGCCGATACAGCCCTGGTCGTGTAGGCGACTAGATTTTCCGATACTCCGGTTGGGACATAATGTAGCCGTAGCGAAAGTCTCGCCGACCTTCGCTGTCTCGATATGGGCGTCGTACCTAATTACGATTTAAGTGTAAGCCAAGTGACAAGTTTGCGTAGCCCTGCGAATGTTTGGATATGTTTTATACATCATTCAGGCCCTTCCGCGTCTCAAAGTTGTGTTTATCATGGTCGACGGCGTGTGCCCGGTAGAATTACAAGTAGCGATTGCATTTCGTCGCGTCACTGTTTAATGATGACCTCTTTTTTCGCAGTGTGCGTGTGAATAATATCAGCTGCTCGTTCATTTGTTTACATTGAGGTTTTGCCATGTCAGTGTTTCGGAGAGAGTCGTAAGGCGATACTCGTTATGGAAGGATCTAGAAGTGAGACTATATTCCTATGTCCAGTTCACCGTGCTTTGGCTGTTATTAGCCAAGGTACGGAGTCTGTAGTAGATGTTTCCATGGCCAAGCATGTCTACGCTAGACTCGTGTGACAGGCTGCAATCTGTCGGATAGATCGCGAGCCGCGCGGTATCGCGTCGCGAGCTCGACAAGGTACCAGGTAACCATCCGCGGTATGCAGATGCCATCAGTTATCAGCTGACAGGAGATAATTTTTGAACTACAGAATTGAATGGACTTTTGTAATAGATGGTTACAACTTAATTTAGCCGTTTTGTTTGAACAAATAAAAAAGACCTTTGTGAACAAGGTTATCACTAGATCTAGGTAACGAATAAACAGTGCAGACTAAAGTAGTATGTGTCATTTCTAGTGTAGAGGCTTTTTTTTAATATCATAGGGGGCAAACGGATCGCCTGGTGAAAAGCGATTACCATCGCCGATATACACATTCAGGAGGTGAGGAGTCACAAGTGCGTTGCCGGCCTTCAAGGTGGGAGTACGCTGTTTTCTGTAAAATTTACTGCAGGCTTATGTCAAATCGCATACTAAAATTTTCAGCTACTTTGGATAATGGGTACTGACTGTACGACGTACGACACAGTCGAATACGCCACCACCGCCATTGTCGCGTGTGAATCACAAACTAACCTTACACAGCGGCCTCCCACGGCACGGAGAAATTCGGACGCGTCCTTAAAACCCGCACAATTTGCATATTAATAACTGAAACGCATGTCAACTTTCAATTACCGTCAATGTCTTTATGAAATATTCAATTAATAACAAGCTTTTTCTTGCTACGCTCGCGTCAATGTCTCCCGAGTAAAATATGTCCTATGTAATTTTGCACTTGGAAGGTTTACTTGCCAAGGTAAACAAACCTTGTAATAACCGGTGTCCAGTAAATTGACGGCAGTCTACAAGATCTATCTATAAAAAATTCCGATGAAGCTTGATTTGTATGCTTAGAATCTAATTTCTAGCGCAGGTTAAACATGCAAAAAGCTAGAAACGTTCTCTAATAAGGGGTTCTAATTAATTCAATTACATGTATGTGAGGATTAATTTCATAAAGACGTGAGGATTATACGCACTAGCATTTATCAACCCACGTGATTCAGTCGGTATCTCGTTTACGACTCTTATCTGAATTATCTTGCGCGAATTCAATGCACTGGAGTGCACTCGAGCTACATTGACGGCATGACAAAGTGTTGCCAACTTTGTAATTCACTAAGGGCTAAAATTATATACCTCGCCAGATAGCTTGTGATATCTGTAATACATTTTATAACTTTTATACTTTAGGTTAACCCTATTTTAGGTAATAAAATGTTAATTTCTATTTTACATTTTAAATGTACTGAGATGATATTTCTCACAGGCACTAAGGGCGAGGACTAGATAAATTTGGCTAAAATAAAAAATAAAATGAGCGAAAATATGCATAAAAAACTGCTTAATATGCCCATAATCAAGGTGTAACATTTTAATGCATAAGCTCCTATTCTTGCTCAATTATAGAATCTTTAAATATCTTTTTGTATTACGAATATTACGATAATGTGACAAAAGTCTGAATTGATATTTTTTTGTCATTTAAAATGCAAAAAATGGTGCTAAAGAGTAAAAAAAAAATTAAAATTTAAGGTAAATGTAGCCTTGAAAGTGATGAATTGGCAACACTATCGACATTGTTTGCCCGACTGATGGATGCGACGCGATCGCCCTGTTTACACGCTCCCTAACCTTGGCCGGGGGTCACTGACTCGCGCGATCGACGTTTCCGGACTATTTTCGTCGCAGGACCTAGGATATCGCGTCATGTCTGTTTACACTAGCCCTTAATGCAGGATGTGCTGCGTAAACTTTACCGTTTCCCGAGTTTTCCTTGCACAACGCGGATTGCCAGAAATTTATGGTTATTTTAGTTTCGTGACTACGAATGCTATTGGGATAGGTCAGAAGTGGAAAGTATCCAGATGTAAGCCGCCTGTTTTCCATCGTTCTCACGTCTGCGTGAAATTAAGTTTCGATCTCCACTCAGGATGACGGACGAGTGTTTCTAAAACGAAAATATCCTAGTCGTCGTGAGTGGTGTGATGTCGAAACGTATTAGGGTTTATCGCTCGTTCCTTAATTTCGAATGATGCAAGTGTCAGCGGTGATGGATCTTATGGGGCGATGCGCAGTATTGGTTGTAAAGGGCTCGTCACACAGCCGGCGCAACGTGCGTTTGGCGCGACGTTAAACGCTGGAAAAGTGTAAATTCTGTAATGTAGAAAAACATTAAAGAGCGCTTGGCGCCTCGCTCACGCGCAGCGCTTCTGTTTGACTGGTCTCTAGTATTTCCCTACATTACAGTGCTAAACTTCGCGCTCGCCTGCCTGTTTGACGACACCTTAACCGGTGGCGTTATCCAGCATCCCGGCGGGAATTTATCGCGCGGCGACTGGCGCAGCGTAAATATAATTAGAGAGGCAATTTATCTGGCCGGCGGAAGGGCGCTCCTATCGCCGCGTAAATCTCGCGAGACGGCTCAATCCGAAGATGTGGAATGTCATACTAATCGCGGTAAAGAGTGGATTGTCACCGTCTAGACTAATAAAACCCCCGGGGTTGGACGGACCCTCGTCTCCGTGGCATTTAGCTTTCTCATTGATTCTGACCTTTTTTGCAGCCCGATAAGTTATTTATCATTACACATAAGGACCCTGATCTAAAAAAAATGTTAATAGTTACTGATTATGATTAACAGCAGTTCCTAATAATTATGCACGCTATAATGTACGCAATTTATCACAGACAAGTTAGCTTTTTTTAAACGACACGCTATTTTCGACGCCCGTTCAAAATGTCCGCCTGTACATCGACCTCGGCTTTACCGAAGTCTTGACATCGAATCTGTCCCCGCCATAAGTCCATACATTACAATCAGCCGGGATTACGGGGCTATTTGCGTAGTCGGATAGACGGACGCAATTCGTCTCCGGGATTAGATCCGATTTATGACGCTAAGTTATCGATGTTAAACTTAGACGCCTCGCGCCGCATTCCATCGCGGGGCTAATGGTGCCGACGATTTGTAGGTGCCACGGTCGGGATCGGGACACTGCAGATATCAAAGGTTCGTACCGAGTTTCACATGTCGTTAACGTAATGCAAATTAAAAGGACAGCTAGGGTTCAAGTTTAATTTAACCTTACGTTCTCACAACGATCAATAGTAAAATTGCTTAGCCCTAGCTAGACAGTAAGTGGGATTTTCTGCCGGGAGAAAATCTCACTTCCTGGCCAAGTCAAGACGTAAAGCTTTAGACAAACCACGGGCGGTAATTCGCAAAGCCCCAGATCGCATTTTTATACATACCTGCGATCTGGGACATTTACGAATTTATCGCCCTATGTAGCAGTATGTAGTGTACTATTACGGAGGCATTGTTCTATGTACGGATATGACGAACTCAGGAGATGCTAAACCCTGGACAATAACCCAAGGAAGTGAGGCATACGGCATATTGAGAGTAACTTTTGGCAACAATTTTATCATCAAGTCTAGAATAAAGGAGGTAGAACAGTCTCATTAATTAGATAAGCATGATCCATCGTCGCTTGCCAACAGATTGAAGTAAATTGAATGCATATCCTGCATATGGATTGCTGTTGCATTGAACAAGTTAAGGACATGCTCAGTAATACAACTTGACTGCTATACTATACGGACTGGGGGCTAGCTGTTGCTGTGCAAGCGTCTCCGATTACCCGCGCCGGCGCGCCGCCCTTGACGCACGAACAAAACAATTAACCACTGTTTACTTACTGCTATAGGAAACGAGCAATTGCAAAGCATCACCCAAACGAGCGAGTCTTTTAGATGCACATTTATACCACATTACTGCAATACACCGCTCAAAAATGGTTTATTCAGCTGTTTAGATTGTTCGTGAACACAGACGCCATGTTAAAAAAAATTACTTCCCAGCTTAGGCCTTCATTTTTGTATGAAATTCCTTTACAGTTCTCTCGAGTTGTTCCGTCCGAAACGTGCTACTTCGAACTTCGAAGCCTGTTATAACGCATGTTATGACGACATTTTGTGGCATGTTTGAGAAAGAAGTTACTTTGAGACTATTAGTACCATTTGCTCATGCGGCAGTTACAATTTAGCTTAATTCTTTTACTACATTTTACAAGACTACAATGGACCATTGCCGTCACCTGCCAACTTCAGTACACGTTCACCCGCGCCCTACCAAGCCTCGCCCGCGGCATCGGTTCAGATTTGTCTAAATAAACAATCTAAGAACCAGCCTTAGAAAAATACATGAGTAATGAATGCAAGCCGGGTGGTCAGCCCAGCATTAGCATAAACCGTGCCGGGCGATCTCTCAGATCCTGAGTCGCTTCTAGAGCGCTCATGTGGGAAGCGCTTGAGATTTTGAAACTCCCAGTGGAGTGGAGTGGAGTGTAGTTTTATGCGCTTACATGAAATAAAAATAGTAACGGTAGGTAATACCTATTAGACGAGGGTGCTCGTTCGTTGGTAAATATCCAATCATCCCGGGTAAATTTAATAATTAATCTAATCATAGATATTTAAATATCTACGGGTAAATGCCCGGGATCGGAGCAATACGACGATTTTTTTGGAGTGATCTTGGATTTTCGATTCGTAGGCCCCTTGGTTAATTAATGGTACCTTAGTAAGTGCGGCACTGGTTATAATTGATGTGGTGAACTGTGAACAAAAATAACTACTCTACGAAACAAATGTTTATGGCTGCTATTGGCTATTGTATGTCACTAATAATACGTTGCTTAAGAGACATGTCAAATTCCAGGCTGGAGACGCAATTTGTGTTTATGCTAGCTGGAATTTCCAGCTAGCATAAACACAAATTGCGTCTCTCGGCCCTCTCACACCTTACCGGTCAGAGAGAGATGCTGTAATGTAAAAGTAGTGCCAAGTCTAGTTGATGTAGAAATGTAGAAGACTACACTTTTCTTACCGCACCCAGACAACTTTGTCGTGAAAGTGTGCAAGGATCATAAACTGAGTATTTACCTCGACGGCATAATACTGCAGATGCCCCCGTCGTGTTATTATTCATAATTACGTGCCATTAAAATCACCTGCTTAGTTAAATAGAAGTGTATGTGACGGGCTGTCGTGTGTTTAACATTCTTTGTGCGGTCGCGGTCACTACGGGTAATTAGTCAACTTCGTGCGAACCTCACAATAGAAACTTAACGTCGAGTACAGCGAATGTTCGCGACTGTTTAAAAATTAAAATTACCGCATGCAAAAGAAGGAAAAGCGAACCGGCCGTCCTTTCTTGCAACTAAGTAAACCATAAAATTTCGCAGATGCGTAACTGACACAGTCAAATCACGTTTTCTCAATGTCACCCCGGTAGTATTATTTTACGATCGGCCGCTCTCCGCCGTTATTGTCCGCTCTTATTGTTTCTCGTACCAAGCGCATTAAAAATATTTTCATTGTTGTACAATATGCGAATACAGGCATGAATATGTAATGGGACATCCGCCAGAGCCGTGACCTTTATTTTGGCCTTTCTCCGGCTATTGTTCTCGGACTACGCTTGGCTAGCCTAGCAGTGGAATTTATCTAGTGTTTGCTTGTTTTGTTGCAGGTAAGGGCGGACACATTGTGATTGTGAGCAACGTCGTGCCGCGGTATGTGCCGAGTGCGTTTTGCTTTGCATGTATCTACTTGCGTACAATACACGATCAGTTACAATGAGCTAACATTTTCAAAATGATCCTTAAAAAGACTAGCGCGAGTCGGTTACGGAGTAATCATGGGGTGCGTACAAGTTTCTTTAGGTAAACGATTTATCGTTGAAACTTGAGGCGTGTACTATGCGCTGTGCCTTCTTCGCATACAATGTTGTTAATCAGCCTGCATAGTGCTATGAAAGATGTTAACTCTCCTGAAAAAAAAGCCCAAGGCCTCGATGTAAGTAACTTGTCTAGTTTTTTGTCCCGCGCTTCTTTTTGTTAAAGGACGTTGAATAATTTCCATCCCGTGGTGCTGACTTAATCGCAGATCGATCTGGCTGATTTATCCTTCCCAGCGAGCTGACTCACGATCATGACCCGCCGGGCTATTGAGATATCGCTGTAGACGTACCTTTCTTAATGACTAACGCTAAGCCGGCAATCACGAGGTGTGTCGGCGTTAAAAACAATGAAAGATTATGATTGTAGGTTAAAATTAATCATGCAAACGTGCCACGGATTATCGGAGTCGATCCGTCGAAGGGGTTAAGTGGATGTCGTCAGTCGAGAGTTCTGTTCTCTTCCTTGTCGGGCGCTTTGATTAACGACCGTAACGTAACCCGATCGCGTGTGTTTGGGTCCTACCGTGAGGCCCACGTGGATTAATTAATACCGACGTGCACCCACGCCACAACCTAAGCGGCCTGTTATTATAGGAAATTAATGATGTCCAATATGTGTTAAATCTATTGGACACAGCTGATAAAGATTATCGCGATAGGGAAACGAAATTAGACACGACACTGCTATTCCACGGAGATTGAGATTTCAGTAAGCGTAATGGACTTAAACCATTATGTAAGCAGGAAATTGTATTTGATTATGTGCATGCGAGGTTCGGCCGTCATTATGGTTAACATCGATGATGTCACGGAAATGAGCCGATTACCCGCAGTTGGGAAATCCTCATCGGGCTCCACGAAATGAATCTGTATCAAGACCATCGAGACTGCGCCTGAATAGCGATGTCAGCGTGGAATTCGACCGATGTGTGAGATCAAACAACCCGTGCAGCCGTGGATGCCGGCACGCCAAATGTGCGGTTTCAGCGTTCTCGGCCATTCACTGTCCTGCTCTTCCTCGGCCGGGTTCGCCATGGCGATCTCTCTCTATCATCTGCTTGTTCGATTTTGGGCGAGTGTGGCCGATGACAAAGCGTCACTTTCTACGGGCGCACGCGCAGCGCCAAATGAAGTGTGTCGCGTACGGACAGCTGCGCGATAGTCTCTAATGTGCGCCGGAAACCATCAATTTAGATAGCGCGCCGGATTGCCGCGAAGCTTCTGTAGGATGCAACTATTACACGGAGGAAGCTGTGATTTATGACCTTCATTGTTTTGTTCCGAGATCTCTTTCTCCACATCCTCCTTAATTTAACGGCCTCGAGCGGTGCCAGCCGTCTCAGCAGCCTTAACGGTACCTCCACTCACTAGAAAAGCTTACATACGCGCGCGATCGACACATTGACAGTTAACATTTGTGGCGAGCATTATTATTCGATTTGCTGACGATTCCCCCTACCCAGATGCTGCGAGCGTGTGGAGTACTAACATCTGTTTTGATATTCCCCGGCCGAAACTCCACTTATGATCATTCTCCCCTAGAAGCATAAAATTTGTCTTTATTAGTCGGCTGTATCCATGAATAATATTTACGACGCAGGGGCCGCGCGATGCATTTTGTTTTGGAACATAGATTTTGAATCGTCTGTCGAAGTGTCGAATAGTTCACACAGATTGAACCGGCTTGTTGTTATTTCGTAGGGAATCTGCGGAGGACACACAACCCGTGTTGATATCAGATCATGTGATCAAGTAAATTAATATAGGCGTCGTGCCTCTTGCATATTATTGGCTACTTTCTCGTGAGCGGTCGGAGCGGCGTTGGCAAAGTATTGTTTATGAAAAGCGGGTCAGAAGAAAGCGGTTGGGGGGCGAGAGCGGTCGCCGGTCACTCTGATATCTCCCGGTGAAGAGGTCACGGTTATTATACGAAAATAAACTGAGAACGGGCCCAAATAGACCGTTTATTGCTACCGTACTGTAACAACTGTTTTTGTTTGAATCCGTGAACGGCCGATAATGGCGCGCGATTTCTCTTTTTGTTGCCAACCGGTTCTCTTTATTGATTGTTTTCGTGGTGGAATTGTTATATGTTTAATAGCGAATATTGGTTTTCTTTTGGATAATTGGACTCGTGAAACTTCTCATTACAAAGATTTAATTTATATATTTTGTGTACATTCGTATTCCTTTTACCAAACTCAAAGATTGTGCAACATTTTTGGACGTTACTGCCAAAACCAAAACACCCTGAAGCACGATGATAAACTCCTAATTGATGTTTATGTATACACGTCAGCTGGCAATCAAAAACGTGCACGATTTTTGAATCCATTATTTTCGCATCGCATTATCACAAACTTCTTCCAGGGCAGGGTACCCGTGACCTTGGACGTTGAAGACTAATGTCAATAGCACAAGTGACACGAAGCAAAGGCGTGTTGTGCAAACGCATTCCTGATTCGCTACAGTGCGCGGCGCCTGCGCAGCCTAGCGTACAATGTGCTAGGTTCAAAAGGGACACTACCCTTTTATGTTTTAGTCGGAGCCTTTTCCGAGGGTATTCAAATATTACTTATAGAGATCATTACTCGATTCATTGTAAATATTCAGATAATAAAATTTCCAGCCAAAAATTGATGCATCTTTTCGATCCCTACCTACTATATATACGACGCGGTTGGCTCAGTTTGTAAGCTTCTGCCTGCTGAGCCGGCGGTCCCGGGTTCGAATCCCGGCCAGGGCAAATATTTGTGTGATGAACTCGAATATTTGTGCTTGGGTCATGGTTGTTCTATGTATTTATGTATATATTTATCTATATAACTATGTATGTCGTCGTCTAGTACCCATAACACAAGCCTTCTTGAGCTTAATTTGGGACTCGATCGATTTGTGTGAGGTTGTCTGATATTTATTTGATATTATTTATATATTCTCTAACTCTCCCTGCTCGAATTCCTAATTAATTGCTGCTGAGGTTCTCAGGTGACCGCTGAACAGTCAGCCCGTCTAGCACAACTATGGTGCGCGACTCATGTCGCGTGTTATAGCATCACCCCTCACCTCTCACAGTGCTATACAGAAAGAGATAAGTAGTATCTCTCGCGTGAGAAAGAGTCAAGTGTCACAGTTGTGCTAGATGAAGTTCTGATGATCCCTCGTAGAGACCATACAATTATCGAGGATTATACTGCAAGGTGGTAGTTGCGTTTACTTGCATGTTTGCAACATATACTAGTAATATTTAAGTTTACTATTGCAAGCTCCAATGAGTTAAATTTGCGCTTCAGGAAAAATATTTACTTTTTTCTTGACTGTGTATACCATAACATAACTATGCAATAACAATAAGTTGAATTTGTTTCTTTATGGAGAGGGATACTACATGAAGATATGGGCCAGTAAGCGCAACTTAACCGGAACGCGTTTTCGCAAAATAGTGAAGGAACAACCGATCAGTAATTCATTCCAATGCCAGTTTTGCAAGGCCTGCAGATGGGTATATTGCCAACATCCTAATTAGACGTACGCTTCAAGATTAACAGAATGTTTTCGTTGGCCGGATCGTGATTAATAATTAATTACACGAGTATTTCGACTAATTGCCCCATTAGCCGCCTCACTTACCCGGAGTGGCGTATCTTAGTGGAAAATGAAACGCTTTTAAGTCCTTTTGTGTGTGTGGAAAATTAGTGTGTTTCCTTACGTTCGTTTGAAGTTTCATGTTATATGCGTGTTATTCAGACGCCTTAGAATCAAATTTAGGATTGTACAAAATAGTCGAATTATCCAATATAAATAATCGAATATACGATAATAAAATACATAAATATTACTTGAATGACCCGAATCACGTATTTTGTTGTTTAAACCACATTTTCTACAACATTACCAAACACTACTATTCGAAATCGTTCATATAGAGTCCAGAGCTGTCAGAGTGACACTTCCACCCAAACCGCCATTTTGGCTTTCTGATATTCAAGTGTATAGTTTCAGTATCTGTTCTCCTCTACATTTTGTGTTACGCGTGCTCGTAAATCCTGCTTTCATTCAAGAAGGTATCATGTCTCCTTGTATTGCCAAAGCACGTGAATCTTCTTTCTCTACGACTCCGATATTACTTAGCTACTTGTCTGTAGAATCCCATATTGCGTCGCAAAACAAAAGCTAGTAATACAGTACTTAGCATCATAATAAACGCCATTTAATTAATATGCAAATTTCATATACAAATAAACAGTTGAATAGAGCCCTCTAATAAGCTAATAGCATGTAGGTGCGCCCACGCATGGCCGAGGCGATAAATCTTCCGTCGCGCGCCAACAGATTGCTGCAAAAAACCCTTTGCGTTTATTGGAGACAATTTGTTACTACGCGGATTAGGCGGGATAGTATTAATTGGAGTATTAAAACTAGAAGTGGGTGTGCTGTGGAGTTCACGAAAAGGTATACACTGTGTAACCTTTGAGGGAGAGAGATTTCTCTTAACATCGTGTCAAAAGTTTTTGTTACTCACAAGCTACATCATCTATTGATTAAAATTGTTTCAATGTGATTAAGCTAACTATGGGGTAAGGGGGACTGATTTTGGCTCCATTTTTCAAATGGACGTTTTTAGTCTGTGTAGCACTGTAGCTACAAAATTTCTCAGTTCATCATATATCTAAAATGGGGGTGAAACTAGCTGTCTCATTTTTTTTTGCTATATTTTTACTTACCCTATACACGGCTGTATGGCGTAATAGCAAAAAAAGGTGATTCCATTCCATAACTTCAATTGTCTATAGTGTAAAATTTTGCAAAATTAAATGTGACTTAGCCAGTTAGCCTTAGCTCTACATTTGTCAACATAGCGCTACTTACCTTACTTTCCATCTTTATAGATATTCCAAATACTAAAACCTGCTTCCGTTGACTATAGGTATGTAATGCTTACTTATGTTCCTCGTGTACAACATCAATATAGATTAATGTTTGTATGTTAGCCTGGTGTTACAGGCTAAAGCCGCTCTCAATAACATGTCAGATGCTTGTAAGCCTCTTACATATAATTGGCACAGCGTCTGGCACCAGGAAACGACAAGCCTTAAGACAGATTTGCATTGGACAACGAGGCATTATGGCAGACGTATATGGGCATGCCAAAAGGTCTATGTCAAGAGTTGAGCAGTTTAAAACCGTGTTGCTTTTATGTATTTTGAGGTCGGTCACATTTTGCGAGTCATTGCTTTGGAAATGATTTCGACAAATATCGAGGAATTTTGCCATCACATCTATTGACGTCGGAGGTCCCGTTTAAGTATGACACTTCCTACAGTAACTGCTTTCTTTACGCCACCTTTTGTGCTTCATGATCATGATTATATTTATATTACTATCTATGGTTGGTTTTTAATATATCTTAAGCATTGAAATGGGTGGGCTTGTTGCTACGGTCCTATTATTTGGAGATAATTGGTATGAAATTAAATGAATATCAAGGATATTCCCTATATTTTACGTAGTGGCCCAATTTGATTTAGGGACGTAGGTTAGTTAACTATAGCATTCTTTAATGACAGGGTATGTCGCTTTTACCAAGTTCTGATACAAGTTGGGTCATGTATCACGTCTACATCTTCGGGCGACCGTAGATAAAGAGTGGAAATAATTTTATTACTATTCAAGAGAGATAAACGATTATAAATGACTTAAGCATACGGTGACCACAATGGAAAATAATAAGAATACCAACGCTTTATAATGTGTTATCTCTAAAGATAGGTATAGTGTGACACTTAAAAAACTATTTGCTAACAAAGAATTTATGTAGAGGTACTCGAGTGTGATTGGGAAGAATTCTTAGGCTCTTCTAGCATGTTCATAACGGATATGGATTCGAATTCCTTTTTATAGGTTATCACAAATTAAAGCGTAGATTATGTGAAATATTGTAATTAAATCAATTAGTTAAAATCGTTCATATATGGAAATTGCTTCGTTTAGATATATCAAGCTAGTTACAGTCATATTTTACACAAAAAAATAATAAAATACAACTTGGACGGCTGTATTGAAGATCACAAGAGAACTTTCTGTAGTTTTTTATTCTGTAAAAGTGTAAACATTATCGGCCTATTTTTGCCCGTCGTGTTTACGGCTCTGATGCGTGTTGATCTAACGTGTTAGCGTCCCCATCTCTTATTTAGTACAGTCATAGTAACCGCACCAAAACCGCGGCGACGTGGGTGGCTCACGGTACTGTTTTTTTGCCTTTGTCCAATTATATCTGTTCTATGTGCCCTCCTGCGTAGTTATAGTCTTCCTCACACTTTTTTTTATATAATCTAATATTTACCTGATGGTATTACATCTGTATAATAAGCTTTCAGTTAGCCTGTCTATTTTATTTAACGAGCAAAATTTGATGGAAAGCGATTACCGTCGCCCATAGACACCTGCAACACCAGAGGAGTCACAAGTGCGTTGGTTGTTGTTTTGTGGATGGCAACATAATCTTTAACCTAATACGGGTTCGATTTAGATTGTCTATTTATGGTGTACACATTAGATTGTACCATGGAAGCATCCAATCCAAATGACTGAATTACCTGATTATCTCGTGTCGAATGTATGGCTGTGTAATAATGTTTTGGCTATCAAATATGTTCGTAACTAAACTACACAATGTTTGCTCTATCTATACTTGTATATGTAATACAAAGTAGATTAAAAACTAATTTCGTTACCTCGCCGAGTAATCGGCTTATCGGAGATTATAGAATCGATGACGTCACCGTTCGTAATTTAGCAAAAACCGGGTATTGAGTTAAGCCGTAGAAACTGATACTGTTTTTGGGCCTTGAACTTTAATCAAAACAGCGAAGATGACAGAAGCCGCAGCAATGGAGCCGGTTTGATGACCGCTGGTTTAATTAACTTACAAACCTGACTCCTAGGAAATGAATGAAGCAGTAGCAAGCACAGCGGGGATCTGCGTGATAATTTAAAAAAACAGCACGTTATAACATTAATAACTTGATTTTAAAATTTTGCTCGCGATGGAGTCTCTGCAACATGTTTCGATGTAGTACAGTCACAGACAACCCCCACTAGACGGAGCATGCAAGGCACATGTAAGGCCACCCGCGCGCACCAACGATATGGTACGGCAAAACACTAAAGTATCAACACAGCGGCCACCGTTTAGTTGCGTCCATGTTTATAAGGTCTCTTTACACCACTTAACACTACAATTTACCATGTTATTTATTTGATTTCTTTTTTCGTTGACGTACGCATGGATCATAAACAAGGACGCAACTTAACGGTGGCCGCCGTGTTCATACTTTAATGTTCTGCCGTACCATATCGTTGGTGCGCGCGGGTCGCCTTACATGCTCCGTCTAGTGGGGGTTGTCTGTGAGTACAGTGTTATAGTCAGAGCACGCTAACTCTTCTAAGCAAATGAACTGTCAAACTCAAACCATACAAACTGACTTACTTTGTATGGTTTAACAGTTCATTTGCTTGAAATAGTTAGCGTGGTCTGAATCTAGTGCAGCTGAACCGAGAAGAACCCAGCAAAGGTAAATATTTGCGTCATAAACTCGTACAATTTCTACCTGGGTCATGGATTTTTCTATGTATATCGTCGTCTAGTACAAGCTTACTGCAGCTTAGGGACTAGATTTGTGTGAGGATGACCTGTATTTATTTGTTATTTATTAGGTATGTTTGGACTTTGGACGCATACTTACTGTCAGGCTCTGAAGGACATTCTACATTGTCGGCGAGGACGGAAGCCGGCACCCACATTGTTGTTCGATATTTTTCTCGTAAAACAGCAAACTTATTGCCTGTTCACGCGGAATAAATGGCGAACAAGCCTGACCTCCAAAACATCGACTGTGACTTTTATTTCTGAATAGTGCTACTTTGTCTGCGAAATGTTTAATCTTTACCACGACTAAATCGTTTTTCTCCATTTATAGAACGTTATTTTTAAATTATTTGCCTTCCGCCCCCTTTATTGGTCGTCGGCCGGGCTAGGCTGGTCTGGCTACGAGCCTCGGTGATAAGATCGCTACACCTAGCACCGACGACTACGCGTGTACACTTTAGACAAATTATGGATATCTGATGCGGCGGAATCTTGATAGCGAAAACCACCAGTTCTCTTAAACAACAAATAACTGAAATAACATTAATAAATAACGCTCCAACCAGTTTCAATATTTCGAAAGGCGAAGCATCCCGGAAGGAAACTAATAAAACTTACGCCTCGGGAATTTATGATTCAATCGAAAAATAATTTTTCATTACATTGAACATGGCGGAAGACAACAATGCGAGTGATCTACATAAGCAGGCTCGCTTGGAAACAGTAAGATCAATTAATATCAAGAGTACGGACACCCACCTGCGCTCGAGATGAAACGTCGCCGACAGTATTATGATAAATGGCATGTAGGACAAGACTTGCTTGTTTATTACTCCTCGCGCCGCTTCCTCTTTGGGATTCATTAGATTATCAATTAAACCTTTTATAAGCAAGCGCAGACATTGAGTCTTTAATCGGAATTGATGTCCCAACGTGCCAGTCTTTCTTTTCAACCTTGTAGACCGCTAGGTCGCCAAGATGCATCGTTCGATGCTGTCAGGTATAAAACAATGTTTGATCCTTTAGCCGCATCCATATTTAGAATTTCATTGTTATGACGAACACGTGCCCGAGAGAAACTATTCAACACACTTCGGAGAACTGTGAAGAGACCAGCACAGCTATTCGCGTAGGTGTCCCAATCGATACCATCGTGTTTCTCATGCGCACCGCGATATAAAAACGTGAAGGGGTCGCAGCCCGACCTCGGGTTATCAGGGCTATCAGCGGGCATGACTCACAAGCGTCTCTAATTTGACGGTCTCTGTCAATGTTTATTTTAACAGTTAGTCGACACACTTCCTACCGGTCGTGTCTGCGAAGGCTTTGGCGGCGCAAACTAGCCGCTGTAGTGCTCTCGACCCCCCGACCTTTATTCAAAGTGCCTGTAGAGATAAACGGTTGCCAATTTACCTGGAGCTTTCTATTGTTCGATGATGTTTGGGCGGCCGGTGCGCGGCGGGGGTCAGAGCGGCTGGCCGCAGGACTCCGTTAGCCCGAGGTCGTCCGCAGGTGTTCATTGGCACTTGACGAGCGTGCTTCTCCTATTTTGGTGGCGCATTGTCGAAGGGCCGAGCGTGCCTCGTTACGGACCGTCCTCGTATTGAATTTCCCGTGCATGATAATTATTCCACTCTTCTCCTGTTACTTCGTTAGTCGGAACGAGCGTTTGTTCGTACTCGCTATATTTGG
The DNA here is from genome assembly GCA_947623375.1 of Apotomis capreana. NCBI lineage: Eukaryota > Metazoa > Arthropoda > Insecta > Lepidoptera > Tortricidae > Apotomis > Apotomis capreana. Next base: position 24,104,582 of record OX392506.1, read on the forward strand.
ATGCTCACGTTGTTAAAACTCTGATTCATCTCGCCGCTTACCTCATTACAATTTTTTTCCCATACCGGCTCACGAATTCTTGTTTATTAATAGTTTAATATAAAATGTTGCTCGACGTCGGTGTTATCTCTGCACAATTAATCACATGCAGAATTAATTTGTCCGATGGCGGAAGAATTAAACCACAGTTTATTTTCACGTATACGGTAACAATGCGAGACGTTTACGCGCTTTATGAAAGGTAAATTGATTCTTAATAATACATCCATTAATATTATATCCAAAAACATGGTCTGCTGTTGTAATTTGCATAAAATTTGTGTTATTACTCATCCCCTGAGCGTCGCCGGGGTTTTCATTACGATAATGCGCCGCGACTTGCGGCTTTACGGCTCCGGGATCGCCCATAAACAAGCTCAATCTGTCAAAGACGTGCTATTAAATTTAATTCATCCGTGTTTTAAAGTTTATTGCTAAGTGTTTGTACCCTATGATTGAATACCGTAAACCGGATACCGGCACACATTGCGAGTTCCTCGCTCCTGAGGTCCCTTTTGATAAAGATACAGTGCGTGAGCTAACAGAACGTGATTCGAGTTTTATACTTGTTTCGCTCGCTCTTACGCGAATCAGATAAGAACCTCTCAGTTTCCACCCGAACCCGAATCCCAATCCGTGCAAAACTGGCCATATCTTCTTATCGCGAAACGTCGTCGCCTGTCTATCTCTCACTGCACTGAATTAAAAGTGATATGTAATGTTTGTGGTGCGAGCGTACTAGACTAGACCTTTAGAAGTTGTTCGAGAACCTACATTTTTAAGGTGACGTGCAACATTCCCTTTTCCAAAGTCGCCGTTCAAGTTTTCGTCGGCACAAGAGAAATTCGTAGCAAAAACGCCGTGTAAACCAGACGCGCTGTAATGGTATGTTGTTGCCAGCAAATTGAGGGGGTTTTTGTATCGTTCTAAGCACTCCACAATTATGTTCCACCATTTTAGATCAGGTTAGGGGAAGGCAATTAATTCTATTTTCGTCCGGGGTCTTCATCTGTTGGATCAGGAAAACTTCGAGTATCCTGTTGTTACTCGTATGTGCAGTGCTGTTTGCACTTAGCTTGTTATCGCATTGATGGCATTGCTATGTTCTATAACAGGTTATGTTTTATTTTTAATGTCTAGTTCAGCTACTCTGACTTGTATAGTTCCTTCAACGTCTTCTGACTTATTCCATTCTTTTACTCATTGATTTGATATATTTTTTATTGCTCTACTAACATCATCTCTCGTCAACATCGCCAGTGCTATTATTCTCGTATAATTAAATTAGACTCGTTTTTAATTTCGGACAACTTCCGCTAATGAGTTTTGACTGAAATGTGACAGTCGCCGCGACTCATGGCCGAGTCGTTATGGAACTGTCTCAAATTCTTAGTCAAACAATTATGTCACAGGTCATTGACATCACTGTATTTGTGCCATTGATTTAAAACTCTTAGTTGCATTGTGCGTAACTGTTCTAGTAAGGGCTTGTGCACAAATCATGTGAGGTTCAATTTCACGAAAAAATCACGATAAATCACGTTAGGGGAAGGGGGGTATAAGGAGACCTCACGTGTATTTTTCCACAGTGAACGAACTAAGAAAAGATCGATATTTTTTTCTCGGTTTTGTTAAAAATAAGTCTTCACTTGTTAAATACTTCAAAATAGCGAGTCTATTTTACGAAATTTTGGCGGGAAAAAAATACACGTGAGGTAGTGTGGGGGAGGGGGGGTTGGCAAAGAACCTCACCAAATATCACCGGGGGGGGTCAAAAAGTAGCCGAAAAAACCTCACGTGATTTGTGCACAAGCCCTAAGTAATTGTTCCAATAAAATAAAATAATATGCGAATTAAGGGATTAAAATATGTAGGTCTCATTGGCCTCAGTAAAAGTCTTAAAACTACACTGAGTTCTTGCAAATTCATTATTGTATTACGATTAGATCATTGTCAACTTGAATGTTGGCTTTAACCTATCAATGGAATATCCTAGAACGTAGGGTAATAACAACAATTCTTATTGTTAACTCATTAGTTCTTGCGACTTAACTCGAAGTGGAATTGCAGATTCGGCATAACAATATCAAATCTTAAAAAAAATCTAAGGATGGGGAAATTTCTTATCTGTATTTTACAACTTACGGATTACGGATGTAACACTTCTGACTGCACTGACGTCTTAATTTCGAATGAAAGCATAAATCGAGTCGCACCAAAACGACTAAACATTGATTTATAGCGGATTAACCATTCAAAACACACAAACTGTTTCAATATCACGCTTTGTCAACCCGTGAATAGCTCTCAAAGCTAATCCGGCAGACTTTCAAGCTATAACGTCAAGCTATACTTGAAATTCTAATGCCTTTAAGCCCTTTTAAAGGCTTAAGGCTTTATTTCACCAAAACTAAAACGGTGTTGGTTTGAATGAGAATCTAAGTGCTTACGCCCTTTTAAGGGAAGGCTACGGTTAAGTTTGGTTGACAGTTCCCACGGCGTTTGTGAAATGAGATGAAATGATGCACCGTTAAGTGCGCGTGCCCATAGTAGGCGCTGGCGAGGCGTCTCTTCGGAGGAGAAAGGACGTAAGGGTGTATGGAGCTCAAAAACTGTTACTGCATGTGGGTGTCGTGCGTTTGGAACGGCAGACGACCTATTTTGCGGCGGCGAAGCGCAGTGTCTGCGGGAATTCAAAGAGGCTTTTAGTACGTTGTTTCAGTTGGGTTATCTGCCAGCAGGGTTAGCATATCTTGCCGCAACTTCGCTTGTCGCGGGACTCAGCATAACCCGTCTTACTCGCACGGCATTGAAAGAAAAGTGACAGGTAGTATTTGTCACAGTTCACATATGTATTTTGGTCTTTCCACCAGAATTTTTGATGAAAGAAGTCAAAAACATTAGAAGATCTAGGTGGCCCAACTCAAGCCTCAGACCCAAAAGGTTTGATGATTATTGATTACAGTAACGTAGCTGTCGTGCTGATCTGAGTCTACCGCTGCATCATCGTTCAAAAGAAGGAGATCCGAAGTACACACAAGCTTCATAGATACTTAGTTTATTATTCCACTAGACGACAGCGCGACGGTTAACTCGTTAGCTTGACATAATAGCGTTGTTTCCTCCCGTCGCAGCCCCGTTATTCTGCATCATGCTTAGCATTCAATTTATCTCCCATTACGTTACACTTGTGTGTTCGTTGCTTTCATTTGATATAACTATGTCTCTCTCTGGAGTCGGTCCCTCATGTCTGAGGATCGTGGTCAGCTTTAGGGTTGCATCTGGCACGGATTATACTAGGTTTTTAATCATCATCATAGTTTTATCATCATCATGTATATAAGGGCTAAGCTTGAATCGGTGGAGCATCTTCCATGTCTCTATCATCAGCTTGATATCCAATCCAATCGTTCGTCGCTTACGAATCTTCCTGGTTTGCGTTTGATCTTGAAGAAATCTCGGATTTGTCAACATGGAAGGGATTTTACGTACCCTACTTATGACTGGCCCATCTAGCACAAATATCCTTCGCGACTCTTTTCGCGACATAGTATCTACCCGTCACTCTCTTACAGTACTGTACAGAAAGAGTCGCGTATCACAGTTGTTGTACAGCTGCAGTAAGTGCGCTAAAGACGAAATTATATGCAAAATTCACGTAAAATTGTGGTTACAGTTGCTGCATTTGTTTTTCCTTCCAAAATGATGAGTAATGTATGTCTTTGTTCTATATTAAACTGCAGGCAGTATTTTAAAAGCCGTAGGTTAAGTCTAGCGTTTATGCATTGGATTGACTGAGTCATTTCCGCACATACCATTGATAACTGTATATTAGCGCGCTCCTAATACGGCTGTGCTATTCAACACCAATATTAATTCGCAATATTTTTTGCATTATCAATTGATCTATTTTATACTCACATTCCTCAAGAATTTAGATTTTGTTTTTGCTTTAGTTTTTGCCAACGCGACAGATCTAAGTCTGTATATGTCTAAGCACTTTCAACATAGCTCTAACATTTCACAAATTCACATTTAAAATGCCGTCACGAAGTTAAACTTTAGGTTCTCGACACGTTCGTTTGCTATTAAGAAACTTTAGATATATATATTTCAGCCTGAATCCACTCCTTGTTGAGCATACACATACCTACGTCTGCTTTTCTCAATCCTTAAAGTTACGCAGTGCAGTAGTTATGGCGAAGATCCTTGGAAGAATAAGTACTTACATAGGTGGTGTAATATCAGTGTTGTTGATAATTATAGCTACTATTACAATACTATTCGAAATGGCAAGCGAAACGAATCTCTAGTTAATTAGATGCCCATCGATGTAGGTCATAAACTTACATTACAACACAGAATAATATGTCATTGCTACTGTATAATAATGAATAAAAAGTTATAGAAGAATAACGCGCTAGAAAATTGACTTTAAAGCCAGGACGGGCTCTTTTCTGATGCTAATTGTAATTTTAGTACATTACACACCTAGGGCAGTGAAAGTCCCAGATCGCAGGTGTTTGTGGCCGAAGGTGAGGTGATATGCAATCTGGGGCTTTACAAATTACCGCCCGTGGTTTGTCTAAAGTTTTACATCTTCTCATCATCCCTGGCCAGGAAGTGACGTTTTCTCCCTTGCATATGTGTTTACTTCGTTTAGATTAGTATTAGACCACGCGTTACGCCTTTTATAGCTCTTATTTCCACCGCTGTGTGACATAAGATTCAAATGATTATTATTTGTATCAAAAAATATAGACCCACAGTCCAACTTGACGAAAATAATTGTTTAATATAGTACGAGTCTTTCTATATTTTAAGGGCATTTAATACCTTCACTAGCGCAGTTATTAGAGAAAACTAGGGCGATGCGCCGACGCTGCGTCTAATTGCGCAGCTAACGAGGATCTGGACTAAAATAATTAGTCAACAGCGCAGAACTGGTGCCGAGGTCACGGAGATTAGGATCAGCAGTCGCGGTGGAACTCATGCGGGTCAGCGCTGATCTCTTTAATCGTATCCTATGACACACATAATATAAATTAAGATAAACATCTAACTAGCTGTTAAATGGTTTCATCGATCAAGTCTACAACCCTTACCATGAGTTTACAGTGACCGTACTCACTATCGACTGCGTAAACGATGTGTATGGAGAATTGTAGTTCTACAAAGTAACCGCTAGGCGCTGTACTATTCTCCATACGAATTATTTACACAGTCGCTAAGGAGTATGGTCACGTTAACTCATTGTAAGGGTATGCGTATACTGTGTCGAGAATCCAGATTGCTTCCGTTATTGCATTCTCAATAACCACCCACAGCGCCTTACGCGACTTAAAAAGCCATGTTTTACCCCTCGTGCGACAAAAAGAGAACATAGGAAACAACGCTTCCTCATAACGCCCGCCGGCGGCGCATCATCTCAAAGGTTAACGAGACATTAACGCATATTTGTTCAATGGCAAAAACCTGGGAAGAACGGAAACGTCATTGCAATTACGTAACTCGTGTATGCTTAAAAAAACATCAATAAACGGCTCTAATACGTCGTGCTAGGAATAATTGTTGTGAACGTTTGTCATACATCAGTATTGAGCTCGAACAAGCGATGTGATGGGAGGGATCACATGGGATTCCATTGATAAGTATCTAGAGTACAGCAATCACCGGCTGATCGATCATAAAGCTTGAGAATTTCACAGGGAATCAGAATTGGTCTTACTGTTTTAAGATACGATTCTTACTTGATTATTTCATCAGTTTATTTTATAAACCAAGATTTAACGTACTTTCTCAACAATTCACTTATTTAAATTCTCATGAGACCGAAACAATTTCAGTATAATGAACAAGACGACTATTGTTATTAAACTAGATGCTGTACTAACAAAAGTATCTAAATAACTTCATGATAAAATGTATGTTGCTCCTCGAAATAGTGGTAAGCCAAAACAGCCTATTTACCAATGTCACTAATATCGGGATCTTGTATAGCCTGACATGTGACGGTCCGGCCCAGGGATAGTGGCGCTACAAACAGCTTTCATATGGCAATAATGTGCATACGTCATTTTATTTTATTTTATTTTTATTTATTTTATTAGAAACAAACAGTCTTACATGGTTGTAGGTGATACAGTAAACTTTGCAAATTGAAGACTTACAGTTTCCTGAACGAATATATATCTTATAAACTAGAATAATCTACCCAATTGACACAGTTAAAAAGTTATATGTACAAATTACAATGCAAAACAAAATAAAATAGGTACAAAACAATAATATAACCTATTCGCATTCTGCGATGCACTGTGCAGTTTGCCTTCTGAAACTATCAAGACTCTGTCCAAGAATATCCAAATGTATAAATTTATCGTTATACAACCTGCAGGCCCTTCTAACAAAACTATTTCTCGCGTAAGATGTCCGGCTACGGGAAATACAAAACAAGGGTTTCTTACGACAAGCACGCTCACAACGTCTCGGTACTCTAAGCGAGACAGATTCTAGTAGAGTAGGTACATTAATAATGTTATTAACAATTTTATAAAGAATTAATACATCAGAACGCTCACGCCGAAGACTCAGGGAAGTAATATTAGGTATGCTTTTTCATGGCAGTGTCGTAATCTGAATATGTATTGTCAATACGAAACTCAATCGCTCTAACAAACTTTTTCTGCACCTTTTCAATCCTATCACTGTGGATATTAAAAAGAGGGTTCCAAACAGCACTAGCAAATTCAAGTCTACTACGCACGTAACAATTAAATAGCACCTTATAAGTTAAGATTCTCTGAAATGGTTTACCTACACGCAATATAAATCCCAACTGCTTATATGATTTATTTAATATATCGTCAATGTGTGGGATAAAGGTCAGTTTTGAGTCCATAATTATACCGAGATCCCTAATATGTTCAACGCGAGAAAGTTCTTTATTACATAGTTTATAATTGAAATTTATATTAGTCTTTTTTCTACTAAAGGTGATAAAGGCACATTTATCTGCATTTAAGAATAAACTATTTGATGCGCAAAAGTCCTCAAGATCATTCAGGTCTTTTTGCAGAGATTCACAATCATCTGTACTCCGAATAACTTTAAAGATCTTTGCATCGTCCGCGTATAAAAGTAAGTGCGATTTTTTATGCATTCTGTAATATCGTTAATGTATAGAATAAATAACACAGGCCCTAAATGCGAGCCCTGGGGAACACCAGAAGTAATACACCTGTACTGTGAAATATACCCTCCGACCGCCACAGCCTGTGAACGGTTTTCAACGTAAGACTTTATCCAACGAAAGAGGTCGCCAAATATACCGAAAAGCCAAAGCTTTCTAAGTAAGCGATAGTGGCAAACTTTATCAAAAGCCTTTCGGTATACACTGCGTCCACCTGCCAGTTTCTATCTAAAGCGTCTAAAATAATTTCAGTGTAAGATATTAGGTTAGATTCAACACTACGGCCTCTCTGAAAACCATGTTGGTTTGGGACAATGTGATGGCGCACGACTGAGGTAAGCTGATCGGTTACGATTTTCTCTAAAATTTTACTAAAATGACATAATTTCGAAATCGGTCTATATTTTTCAATATCAGAACTTACCAAGCCCTTTGGTATCGGTGTAACCAATGCACGTTTCCATAAAGATGGCACGCATCCATCCCTAATAGACTTTTCGAAAAGTAAAGAAATAGGCAAAGCAAGGCTTGAAGAGCATCTCTGAATAATAACAGGATGAACACAATCGGGACCAGCACCCTTATTAATATCAATACGATCAAGATATTTCTTAACTAATTCCTTGCTTATAAAAATAGTATCTATGTCGAGGAAAGTGTTATTAACCGGCGGCAGATTGTTTAGGTCCACGTCTGGGGCATGACAAGGTTTCTCAAATACCGAGTGAAAGTGTTCATTGAAAAAATCGCATATCTGAGTACCTACCATCTATAGCTGTTAAACCCTTGTATTGCATAACCTGCGGAAGACCACTTTTTATATGAACTGATTTTATATATGTCCAGAAGAATTTAGGGTGAGTATTAATTTTAGTTTCTGTGTATTGTATATAATTTCTGTAACATTCTGGCTCTAATTTGTTAACTCTTTTCTTTAAAATTTTATAACTGTCATGGTCGAGAGGATTTCCGTACGTCTTCCACAGTTTATGAAATTTCTTTTTTTCATTTAGTAGCCTTCTAAGTGGCGTAGTGTACCATGGAGGCTTGGAAAATGAAGTACGCTTCAGAATTTTAGGGACATATTTATCGATTAAATTATTTAATATGGCATAAAATAATGATAAACACTTCTCCAGCGAGTGGCTTGAAAAGATCTCAAACCACTCGTTCTTAGATAACTCATTGTTTATCCCATCGAAATCAGCGTCAAAATAGCGGTACACATAAGAGGGGGCTGGGCTGAGAGGAAAAGTGTATATTATGTTTAATTCAATATGAAGAGCCCTATGATGCAAATCTTCAGGTGTTAAGGGAGTATCGCTGGCAAGTACCGTACAATTATTATTACTGAAAATAAGATCCAAAATTCGCTGATTTGTGTCTAAACAGCTGTTAAACTGTTCTAAACCCGAAAAAGATAAGAAATCGCTCAACAATCAACAACAGTCATATACCTATTTGCATAATTAAACGTCAATATTTGCCAAGGATTTGTCATTAACCAAATTCAAAACATTGTTTACCGGAATGCTGTGGAACGTGGAAGTGGAACGAATGATTGCCTTCGATCTTCTTGCGAAATAAGTACTGAATCCTATCGAAGAAAACTTGACTTTCATCACTGTGGATAGTTTTGACTTTATTACGCAAAAAATACTTGAAATTTGCGGTATATTTAGTCCTGTTTGATCAGTGACACTCACCGAATTTCAACGTCAGTTATATACAACTCCGAAATCCGAAATATCGCGTGGGTTGTAAAAATTCCTGTGGGGCTATATTTGGATAGTCTGCAGGACATAAATGCGATGGAAGGCCCAGGTTGACAAAGCTAGAAAGAGGAACAAAAGCTCGTCTCGCTCGGAAACTGTGTCGCAGACTGCTCAGACGCACATAGCCATGTGTCGCGGTACCGTAAGGGGCACGGTTACTGCGTAAACCGACCGGACTTAACGGTGCGCCGAATGTCGCGTGCCGGGTGCCGATAACTTATTGAATAACGCCTGGTAGCAACCAAAACTCACTAAAATCTCTGTCACTGCTTTTCAAAACCTCGTATCTAGTAAGTAGGTTGATACTGAGATACTACCAACCAGTGTGAGGGCTAAACAGCCCCGATACTGTTCAAGTCATGTCTAAAAAACCGGCCAAGAGCATGTCGGGCCACGCTCAGTGTAGGGTTCCGTAATTGCTCATCCTTCGCAATAAATTGCTGTTTTAATCCCAAGGTTTAAGTTAAGAAAGATTTTAAGCTCTATAAAAAGGTCGTAAACGCCCTAGAAACTGTAATCACTTATTACCTTCTGGAAGTCAATTTACATCCTTCTAAAGAAAAAATATGAAATTTGGCGATTACTCAAAAACGGCTCGACCGATTTTGTTCAATATAGTTTTCATTGAAAGTACTGATAAGGTTTCATTTACATGAATTTTTCCGATTTTTTTTGACCCGTGGTTGAAAAGTTAGAGGGGGGGGACACTATTTTTTTTGTTTTCGGAGCGAATATTTACAAAACTGCTGACTTTATCAAAAAATAATGTTAGGAGACCCCTATTATTTTTACAAGACCTATTCAACGACACCCCACACACCAGTGTTGAAAAGAAAAAAAAAATTCACCCCCACTTTAGGTGTTCGAGAGGTACCCGAAAAAAATAAAATTTTTGAATTTTTATTTTACCGTTCTGTCGGCGTTATACATACACATACTTATACCAAATTTCAGCTTTCTAGTACTAATGATCACGGAGCTAAGCCGCGGACGGACGGACGGACGGACGGACAGACGGACAGACGGACATGGCGAAACTATAAGGGTTCCTAGTTGACTACGGAACCCTAAAAAAACTGAAGGTCAAGCGTAAATATCGATCGGACATTGATATGCAAAACACGTTACTTTTAATGAGATCTTAGATCTATATAAAAATCAATAATTAAAAAGTTGCGAAATGGATCTCTAGTTAATGATAGAGCAAGGGCGGTCGCGTCACGAATCCTGTGCAGGCGCACGATCGCTCCAAATAATTGAGTAACCGATCCTGATGTGATATCAAAGCTCAAGGTCGCTTATGAAAGCGCGCGTGTGGGTGGTATTGATAGATTAAACATGAGACCTTTTGTTAACTGAATACAATCTGATGTTCGCGTATCACTGTCAGCTATGGGCTACTTTTTATTTAAAACGGTAGTTAGCAAATAGCAAGCACTTACGTTTCTGATAAGATGAGAATAAATTCCACGTGAACGAATTTTCTATTATACCTACGATTACAGATATACACGTCATACTTACCCAAATTTTTCTTGGTAGAAACCACTTTTCTTTCATTACCTTTTTTTTTTAAACATAATTTGAACTATATCAGGGTTGTTTAGTCCTCACTACCAGTGAGTCCGACTTTGTCTGGGAGTATAAGTAGCTAATTTGATTATCTCTGCGCCACAGGAGTGATGTTTTTGGCGTTCGCAGGGACCAAATGTAAAGAAGTTTCCCTCTTCCAACGGATCTCGGTAATAAATCGCCCGCGAATTTGAGGTGGTTCGCAGATCATATGATATGATCATATGTATTACCTGCCTCCACCGGTTCAGAACCACTGTTCTAGAGTGTGTACAATTTGGTAAAATTGCGAAAATATTATATGACTTGCTGTCCTGCTTATTTACAAAATAAACATACCTATATTCATAGTTGGTGTAGATTATTTTTTCTTGTCCAAATCCGATTAGCTATCAACTCTAAAAGGACTGCCATTTTAGTATTTAATCGATGTTACTTCACTTGAGTTAGTGGCAATTAACCCTAATTGAAACATTTTAATCTATTTTAATATAACAATAAACGTCTACGTACGATATAATTAAGTCGATATGTCCCAATTAAATCGATGCAAACTGCAGTGACGAAACTGGGTTTTGATATTGCTCCGTTTGTTAACGCACTTGAGATTAATGGAATCGATAAGAGTATCGATCGTTGGTGTAGTTTGCATCGAGTTACAGTCGCTTGAGAGGCTGGGATCGTGAGAATATGACGGATATTCTAACACTGCGTTTGATCCATAAAAAAAAAAATGGTCACCTTGCACAATCGACCTAGTCCCAAACTAAGCACAGCTTGTACTATGGGTACTAGACGACGATATACTTTATATTATTTGAATCTATTGGAGAAATAGGGTTGTTGCTTCTTGCAACCTATATGCATACGTCAAGAAGACATATTTTATCAAACGCAAAACGGCCGAGTTTTTCATATATTTCTGTCTTACTAATTCAAAGCGGCTGTCCATAATGAATAACGATATCCAAGAATCAGTATCTGTATAAGCATAAAGCGCACACTCGGTCTTTCACGTCATTCATCATTCATTCATTCGTTCTCTAGCCTCTCAGCGGGCATGAAGAAACGAATAATCAATATTTACAGTTCTTTTTCAATCAAATCCTTTCAGCTCAACAGATTTTAAAGAATTTTTCGCCTAAAAGCCTTGAACTTAGTAACGAATCGGTAGCAGACTCGATTCTAACAATCGAATAATCAAGTCAATGGGAATCCTTGACCGGTGTTAGCCTAGTTGCACAAGCTTCGATATTGTACCGAGTCGAATCGGTATCGATTCGCCGGCCGAGTTGGCTCCCTTGTCAATCGATTTATTCCTTGCGCAACTGACGGTGATGAATTATAATTATCGCGTCTATTGTGAGTGGCCATCATTCTGATTTAATGGAACCTTTTCATTTAAATTCTTTGGTAACAAAGCCTTCGGTGGAATATTCTTGAGCGTCACATACCGAGACTAATTATGGTACGTATATGATGACGTTGCTAGAGTCAACTAGGCTAACTAGGGTCACGGTCGGTGCGATGGCATTTTAATTAGGTTTTCACTTTTAATACAGCATTAAATTAGAGAAATAAGCAAACAGTCCGGTGAAAATGATATGAAAACACACGGGTAGAAATTTTGATCAAATATGATTTTTGATTTTTATTACCGTTATGTACAATTAAACATCGGGGTAACCTATAACTGTTAAGTTATTGAATTGGCAAGAGAAAGGGGGAGATTGCTTGGCGTACTGCCGTAGAACCATGTCACAATAACACGGATTATCACTTCAGGTTTGGGGTCAGTTGTTGCTCATTGCAACAAGGTTCTACAGTGAAATATATAGTACTTTACATATTTGGGGCGGTGAATTCATGAATGCGCCAAATCGCAGGTGTTGTGCATAAATATGCGATTTGGGGTTTTACGAATTACCGCCCGTGGTTTGTCTAAAGTTTTACGTCTTGCCTTGGCCAGGAAATGAGTTTTCCTCCCCGCGTTGCGGCCAGAAATTCCCACCTAGGGTGACGTAAAAATTCATTTCACTGTAGTCCTTCAATCCAAATCCCGTTACTTTTCCAAACAAGCTAACAGATCTTTTCCCGACGTCAAGCATACCAAAGACGTCCTCAATCTCCGAAGGACAGCTCTCACGATTCTAAAATGGAAAGTTGCGGAACGAAAACACAATAATTGGCCTACTTTATCGGCGCACGCATCTGTTCGATCAGTAGCTAATTGTATTTATTAGCCTCGAGAGCTGTGATTGGCGGGTCAACAGGACAATTGCCGATACTAGGTACTCCTGTTATTTGTTTGCTAGAGTGCCCGCAACTTCGTTACGAGAGGAAAACACGTAACGTAGCCGTTGATGCGGCGTAGCCGGATAATAAATGGACAAAATCTGTCTAGTGATGAGGCGGCAACGGTATTTCGACGGATACATGGCGATATTGATATAAAATTACATGAATTTCATACATTATTATAAATGGTTTCGAAGGGACTCCCTTCCCTTTGCTCCCTTTTTGACCATAAACGTAACATCGCGTTCGAAACGTCGAGATTATTATAGATAGATGGCGTTTTGTTGTCCACCGATACCCATACATACGGACATGCATTTTTGGCATCACCATCCTAAGGAAACAAATTTTAGCAATTTTATTGACGGTGAGCGAACGTAAAAAATGGCAAATTCAGCAATTTCAAAACAAACTGTCGAGGTCTACAGCTCATAGGCCAATAGTAGATTGTTTACCGATCGCTTTTTTTTTTTTTTTTTGTTCTCTGTTTGCTTGCGGGATCACAGACTGTTTATAGATGAGAGTATACAATACATACAGTGATCACTTCTTTAGTTTACGGTGACTTTTTACTACGTGAACGGTACAATAAAAGCTTTTCGAATGCAGCGTTGATGTTATATATTACTATCAACGCTGCGTTCGCTCGCTCTTTTACTATATATATTGAATATGGTCGAATAAACGTTAATTATTCTCTCATTGTTTCAGGTATGTTAAACTGTGTTCGTGCATGTAACAGCTGTAAGATTATCCATCACCAGAAACGCGTCATAGTAGGTAAGATAGAAGTAAATTTTTTATTATGTACCTCACCTACTCAGACATTTTCAAATAAAGTGTAGACGGCAATAGAGTCGCACCTCTAGCACAACTGTGATACGCGATTCTTTCTCGCGCGAGATATTTATCTATCTCATTCTGTGCAGTTCTGTGAGAGAGTGACGGGTGACGCTATCCCGCGCGACAAGAGTCGCGAAGCATAGTTTTGCTAGACGGGCACATCATCCAGACAGAGATGTGGAGTCAGTGTGTCGTACCATGCACTTATTTCTATACAAATTCTACAGTACATACGCGATTCTTTCTCGCGCGAGATATTTATCTATCTCATTCTGTGCAGTTCTGTGAGAGAGTGACGGGTGACGCTATCCCGCGCGACAAGAGTCGCGAAGCATAGTTTTGCTAGACGGGCACATCATCCAGACAGAGATGTGGAGTCAGTGTGTCGTACCATGCACTTATTTCTATACAAATTCTACAGTACAGTAAAAAAAAAACGCAGTTCGCTCTCCGAAGCGGCAGTATGATAACCGCCTTTTATCAGCCGTGTTGCTCGCACGGCATTGAAACGGACGGGTATTATTTGCGATCGAGTCGTGTCACAGCTGTAGAGATACTGAACTAAATCTGCGATATGATTGTCATGCGCTCGTATTTCGTCATTTAATTAACTGGTAACCATCCCACATACAGTAGGCAGTTGGCACACCTGATCGTACGCAATACGATCAATGTTGGACGGCCCTAAAACTTGACCCGATCCAATCCCTAATTACCTTTTCATCTATCTCAGACGCTAATCACCTCGACACTAATCGAATAAATCTATTCACAAATTAACTATGTACAGGGTTAATTGGTATTTGTTAAATGTAAGTATTATGGGCTTTATGGTAAAGGAATAGGGCGTGTTACTGTGTAGCGGTGAAACTTGTATTGTGTTGCAATTCTTGGATAATGTTTTGAAATCCTTCAAATACTTGAAAACTATATATGTATTGGGTATCTTTAATGGTAGAGTCTAATGCTAATCAGGCGTATAAATAAGTAATAGATCTGTTGTTTGCATAGATTTCGTAAAAGAGAACATATACGGGTAAAACATTGCCTTTTCTCTCGCATAATTAAAAGAAAAACAAAGTATAAGAGAAGACAAATATACACAAGAGAGCATAATTAAAAACTAAGTCACGGTGCGTAGTAAAAACAAGATGTGGACACCAAAATGCAAATGCCTTGCGAAAATCACTTTCTCTAACGAAAAACAAGTCATTGTCTTCGGAACTCTTGCAAAAAAAGAAAAACAGGAAGATCACACCTTGTCACGACCTTCGTAACGTTTTGACGATTTATATGACCTTATTAACTTACTGTTATGTCACTCTGTAATAGAAAACTCATATGACAGGTGTGTCATCGGTCACAATGTACATCTTACCTACTCAATTTTAAACCCCCTTTTGAATTGCTGCCGTGATTGAGATGCGAGCTTGCGAGGATTAAGCGTTCAGCTCGCGTTAAGTAACCTGCCTTGAGTATTTTTAAATGATAATTAAAAAATACTTATGATCTCTGAATGAGTCACAAGGTTAAACGAGACAAATATACGCTCCGTTACGCTCGGTTCACGTGAGGTGTCGTGTTCCTCAAAGTATTAAAAAAAAAGTACGAGTGCGAAATGGAACCACGGTCTCGCTCAACAATTTAGAACATATTCGTCGTACAAATACATAGTATATGTTTCAATTATAAGTAAGTAAGTAAGTAAACGCTTTATTGTACACAAAAACAGTTAAAAAATACATCTATTACAATTAACATATAGGTACAAAGGCGAACTTATTCCTATAAGGGATCTCTTCCAGTTAACCTTTGAGCAGTTGAGTGAGTACGAGAAGAAGATAGACAAACTAAAAGGTATTAAAAATAATAAGACTACTAATAATTACACATATAAACTACATACATATATACATACATACATACATATATATAATGTAATATAAATATACACATAAATATAAATACATTGTAGATCCAATTCACAAGTCATTGGAAAGCCTATAACTTCTTAAGATTCGTCTTCAGCGATGCTACAGATGGAGACTTCCTAAGGGACAGTGGCAATTCGTTCCACAACTTCACAGCGCTTACTGTGAAAGATTTGGCGTACGTACGCGTCTTGTTAGACGGTACAGCCAGAGTGAGATTGGCAATTATATAGGGTAACTGATACCCTATAGATTATACTGATGTATTACTAACCCGTCGCGCGTCCCTCGTACTAAAATTAAGGCAGCATTATTGTAGTAATAGCAGTTATTGGTTTAATCATCATCTTCACGCTCAAACGGATGGACTTTGGTATGAAGGTAGCTGACACCCTGGACTAAGCACATACGCTACTTTTTATTCCGAAAAAATAAAGTGTTCCCGAAAGATGAGCGAGGAACACTGCGCGGCGCGGCTTTTTTGGTTATAAGTAGTGTGTTTCCAATAATAATTCTTAAACAGGTAGGCAAATTGCAGCTCTATCAACAAAAATCGATAAAATTTAACGATTCAGTAACCTTATCGGCTCTATTAACGGTTCAGTGGGTCTCGTTAATTTGAAATCGATAACGGATCGTCGTAAAACGATAAACTGCGTTTAACGGTCCAAACTTTCATTGAAATATTAATGAACAATCATTATTTAACTAGGAGGATTGTACCCGTTCCCGTATAGTCATGAACACTTCCTTTTTTATTTTATTTGACGAGAAAATAAATTACGATTTACAATATTATTATTACTTGCCAAACTGTGACGTTTAATCTTTCATGTTCCGTTTATTATATGTTAAACGTTACAATCTTACGGATTATTCCTTCGACAAACACATAACTTTTGAGCTCAAAACCGCGATACATTGTATCTTTACCGTGCTTATTATGAAGCTGAAATGCTGTACAATCTAGCCGATTTAGCCTTGTTGTGTTAATTGACATTACCGGGCGATGTGGTCGCTCAGCGATAAAGCCCTTTAAATGAAAAAATAAATAATAAAAAAACTTTTTAATCTAATAAGAACAAAGAATGAAAGTTAACAGATGATGGAAGGTCTTATCCGTCACAACGTACTATATTTTCACATTTACTTACGCCCTTTCAGAGTTCCGCATTAAACTTAAATAATAACTAACTACAACCAAAAGACGTATGAGTGTAGGATTTATGGTGGGTTAGGACGTTTGGATGTGGGACAGTGGAGCAGTGGGCGACGCCGGCGCCAACCCACCTGCGTTTGCGCAGATTTATAGATCGGGAGCAATAGGCCTAGTGAGCCACGAAAGCAGCTACCGAGTTATGCGCTCCTAGCACATGGAGAAGCAATATGGCAGTAAAAACGAAATAAGCAACGGAAACTGTGACATAAGGAGTCAATCCACCTATGACCCGACTAGAACCTGTCAAAAATCAATAAAAATATTCAAATGGCTTGTTTTGGCAAACTTTCGACACATTTGCGGTCTCGGAATAGACAGAGGTCAAA
This sequence comes from Apotomis capreana, assembly GCA_947623375.1. Taxonomy (NCBI): domain Eukaryota; kingdom Metazoa; phylum Arthropoda; class Insecta; order Lepidoptera; family Tortricidae; genus Apotomis; species Apotomis capreana. The sequence goes on from OX392506.1 coordinate 24,121,777, forward strand.
TGTCATCGATTACGGGTGAAATCATCGAATGTTGGAGAGTTGTTCTTGAACTTGCGCGTGCGATTGTGGGGACTAGGGTTGCCAGCGAAAGAAAAGTTTTCTTGTTATTATAATATTCGGTTTTTTTATTTTTATTTATTAGAAGTATGATCTATGCGTGTGCAATATTGAAAATAGGGCTTGGTTTTATGCTTTGTTTGCGTTTATCGCTTCTATGGATCTTCAGACATGAGACACTAACCGTAGAGAGCGATGCCTGATATATTTTAATTTCTTTCTCACTTCGATTCGATAAGTCGATGGAGCCTATCACGATCGCGGCCGTGACGTCACAGTGGCGGCAGCCCTAGCGCTGTCGTCATCGATCGTCAGCTGTCTATAGATGCTTTCACGCCGGTGAATGTCAAGTTTGAGTCTGCGGGCAGCGAGCGCGTATTGTTACGCAATCAACCAAACATTGACGACTGGGCCCTCTGTTTAGCACCCCTAGCACAACTGTGGCATGCGAGTCTTTCTCGCGCGAGATACATTACCTATCCCTTTCTATGCTATACTCTGCGAGAGTGACGGGTGACGCTATATCGTGCGACAAGAGTCACGAAGCGTAGTTGTGCTAGACGGGCTGATTCATTCTAAAAGTCCATGTAAAACTGCGCCTAGTTCTTCCCAATTCAACTGTAAAAATGACGTTTTTGATTCTATGACCGTCGGTTTGTAAAACTATTTACACGTTCAGACAAATCGACACCTCAATAATTACATCTAAATAAGCAGTCGTTTTCAGATGTAAGATTCAAGGAAATAAAGTATTGCCAGTCATGAGAATGAAATTTATATTCGTTCCCATAGATTTCCGGACATTGAAATGTAAATCGACGGAAACATACTTGTTTGTTAGGGATGTAAGAGTCGGAAGTACGGATTAGCGTGTAAACAGAGAATTGTGGTTTCGTTCTCTTCTGTGATGCGATAAGTATTAACTTGCTGTGTGATAAATACGTTTTAATTATCGGATGGACATAATAGAGTACCATTACGGAGTGAAAGTCATTAAATTCGTGTATAGAGTTGTTTACTAATAGTATTCGTCGATGGATTTAACAAACCTGATGAAAAGTACGATTGTGAAGTAATAACATGATCAAGCAGATTTGCTAAAAAATAATCTAAACAAATAAACAGATCAAAAGCCAAAGTAAATGAATGAAACGGAGACCTCTGTACCATGGGGTGGGTTACAACAACAGGGGTAGTCCACTTCGCTTGTTGCGTGACCCCTCTTACTCACACGAACGGAAGGAGACAGACAATATTTGTCGATGACACCAACAAATAAATAACTTACGAGTATCCTCTAAAACTGCACGTACCTTTAGCGTAAGGACGCAGTCGGAAGTGCGTATTAGAAAATGGCGCCGGCGCATCGCTAGAGACCACTTTCACTGACATTGAAACACTACCTTACCGCGGATCTTGATCTTGGCTTGTTTGGGCGCTGCGTGTTTATTGTTTTTGGTCAGTGTTATGCTTTTAAATTATGCTTAGTCATATTTTCTCAACCGCGAAGATAAAGTTTTGCTTGCTTCAAATGCAGATAAAAATTATAGCCATAACGTAAAAATGTATGTAGGCACAGATGCTGATCGATGCTACTTTTTCTTTTAAAAACATAAACATCATGGGATATCCAGCGGGCCTTAAACCGGGCTGAGTCTGTATCTAGGGACCCTTAAAAACTTTCCTGTCTGGTATATACCTACTGTGTGAAAGAAATGGATAAAGAAGGGTGAAGGGTCATAATCGTAGCTGGATGTGATGATTATTCTCCTATTTTTCCTAAAGATTTTCTGCAACTTTTTATTATCCTTTCTCATTTAATCTATCGACGTTTCTCTCTTTCCTTCTCGTACCGTTCCCTCCATTATTCTGACGAACTTCCTGATTAACTTCCTGAATCACACAGACATCTCTCGGGCCAGCATGGCAGTGTCAACTGTCAACTGACATGGCACCGTTGGTTTCTTGTCAGTTGCCATAGCGACTTAGGCTCCCCTTTTTGCTTACCATCAGGCGAAGTGGATCCACTATGTTGTGCCGTTATAAAAAAGAAACAGTCACTTCTTCCACTGTTACTCTCCTTATCTAGTATATATGTACATATATGTTACATAAAAGAAGCGAAGATGTAAGCCAGATTGATTACCTTGCAGATACAAAGCGTCGGTTGCGTCGGACCGGGCCAATCTAAGTGTCAGTTACCATATCCTTTGGGTCTACGAGCAAATAGCTGTTACGTCTAGCGTATAATGTAGTGTAATAATATCTGAACAATATGAATGCAGGTCATTCGCATTGCAAACCGACCGTGCCATGCCAGTCTCTTGGGTACTTTGTGTTCTATGCTTTGAGTTGCGCAAACGCTTGCTATACAACTTTTAAACTAATGCGCTTGACTTAACGGAGGTTCAGTTGGGTAAGACACTCGGAAACTTCCAAACATGAAGACTGATTTCAACCTTAAGTAGTTTGAATGCTTAAAGGTCCGCGAATTGGGCTGATGCGTCCGGAAGTGATCCGATAATCGACTCTTTTACCTTTGGCATTAAACGCGACTTCGTACGATGCTCGTATAAGTTTAAGTTGTTTGCGCACGAGAAAAAGTGTATCCAATCCCTTTCAAATGCCGTGGAAAGTTAGTTCAGTGAGTCGTGAAAACGGCTTTTGTGATGTGTCGTATTAAAGACGTGCAGCAAATGTCGGACGTTCGTGAGCAAATATTACGCAAGCCGCGATCTGAAAGTGTACGACCACATACATTTTCATGTTGCCTAATGTTACAGTTAACCATGTAATTGTGTTTAGTCGAGTGACCGGCGAGAACTTATTCATGTCTGTGATTCTTATTATGGTAACATTACGTCTTATTTAGTACCTCTAAGTAGCCGCATTTGTTATTAAGAATTGTCGCACTTTCTCAATCTGAAGTATACTATTTATACCGAAATTGAAATTGCTAAGGTATGTGAGGACGGAGCAGACCCTATTTGACCAATCGGGGACTCTGTCCACCAGTGGAAATGGAATGGTTCCACTTGAAAGACCCCTAACAATTCATCGTATTTTGATCCATTAGACATTTCTTTCCTCATAGTTACTGAGCTAATTCCTCATTTTATTTTCAACCAAAGCTCGCATCTAGCACACCGCAAATGTTATTCCTTGGATCTGTTCAATATTGATGTAGCATAATTTATTGGCGAGATAGTAGGCGCCCAGCAATTAGGATAATCAATCCATCATAAGTAAGAATCGGTATTATTTAGTACGCAGTGAGCGGCGGCGTCTGGCAAGAGGGTCAGGGTGACGCGGCATAGCTTATTTAATACAAGTGTGTATAATTAAAGGCTTCAGAAATTAATACTGATTTTAGATTTATTGGTATCTGTGTATTAATATGTTTTGTTAAGGCTACTTTACACTAGAGCTAAGCTACGTAGTTAAGTGGCATGTGAGGAAAGATCTACCAACAATTAGAACCTCTACCTACAAATGCCTCCCCTCTTCTCTAACCAATCGTCTCGGTAAAGTACATGTTCTTGCATGTGCTTCTCAGAATAAGTTATCCTATGGGTGGATAATTCCTACTATTGTTTTTCTAATTCTACATATCTATATACCTAATTTAGCTTTAGCGGAAAATCAGCTTAACTTATTACAAATATGTAGATTCTTGGATTAAATTTACTATATATTTCGGTTTCTGCGATTAACACTCATGTAAACAAAGAATACTTATAAATAAACAGATTGTATGGCGTATTTTAACTCGAGTTCCCGACGTTTCGGATATTTCACAGCTTCCATGTTCATTAGTCACGAAAGTCATTCAATCGTCATAATTTTTTTGTTTTAATACTGTAATTATAGTTGGAATGTATGATGTCGTGTAAACTCGATGAAACGTCAACTTAATCACGACGATTTCAATGTCACTTCGATTAAATTACGTTAATATGCTCAAATAATGGAGGAAGCGTCCATATCTTGAAGATCTTCCCCTCTTTATGTTACCATTAATACTAAAGATCGCTATCATTTGTATTCGCAATGCCATCTGTCGCATTAAGTGTCAAAAGACACTCAATACCTGCAGTTTTACAAAATACATTACTGTGTAAAATGTCCCAAACTTTACCGCTTTCATTCCAATAGTTTACACCCTTTTGCTTTACATCTCTATTGCTTTGAATTAAGATTGAATGTGACATCTATTAGGGCGGGGTTAAGCACTAGAAGTTTAGGAGGGATATACCATTTTTTGACGACCTATGTTATTTAGAATTTTCAGAATCCATTTCTGGGTATTGGGCTCTTATATCGAATGAACAAATAGATTGTCACAATATGACACCTGAGAAATGTTGGCCATATTCGATTTTCATTTGTCCTTGCCGTTTGCAGTACAAGTCAATAAGGAGAAAAACAATTAAACGTATCTAATTTGCATACAGATGATATTGTTATCTTATATTGGCCTAATACATAAATAAAAAAAATTGGGCAAGTGCGAGCCCGACTCGCGCATGAAGGGTTCCGTACCTATACATATATATAATCTATAACAAGTTTGTTATATGGGAGCCCCCCTTAAATATTTATTTTATTTTATTTTTAGTATTTGTTGTTATAGCGGCAATAGAAATACATCATCTGTGAAAATTTCAACTGTCTAGCTATCACCGTTGTTGAGATACAGCCTGGTGACAGACGGACGGACGGACAGCGAAGTCTCAGTAATAGGGTCCCGTTTTTACCCTTTGGGTACGGAACCCTAAAAATTACCGGCCATGTGCGAGTGGGACTCGCGCACGAAGGGTTCCGTACCATTATTTGTAAGTTTGTTGTATGGGAGCCCCCCCTTAAATATTTATTTCATTTTATTTTTAGTATTTGTTGTTATAGCGGCAATAGAAATACATCATCTATGAAAATTTCAACTGTCTAGCTAACACCGTTCTTTAGATAGAGCCTGGTGACAGACGGACGGACGGACAGCGAAGTCTCAGTAATAGGGTCCCGTTTTTACCCTTTGGGTACGGAACCATGTCACACCAGTCTTGATTTTTTTGAAAGAATTGAATCGTATTGCATATTAGTGTTGATTAGCTAAGTGCTTTTGTTTCAACTATAATAACACTAATGACACATTTGCAAACGCGCGTAATTTCAAGCAACGCATGTAAATTAAGATTATAAGCACGCTGTACATTTTCGCCACACGATAAATAAATATTTACCTGAAGTTGACGGCGAACGAGACTTGTCGTGTGTTGACCCTAATTACCTGTGCAAAGATAAGATAATTCGGAGCCTTAATGACATAATCACGTAATCCGCGGGTCAGCGGGCTCTGTTAACGGGCTTAAGTTACAACATGGCGTCCGGAACGTTGGGCTACTTTGTATATGATTGAGAAGCAACACGTCGCTCGCGTTGACGTTGGGGTATCCTATCCATTATCAAATTAGTGTATAAACTACATCTACGTTCCAAATTTCATGCAACTCACACACACACTGCTCTACGATGTCACCCAAGCCTGTGTTAATCCAGAATGTCGGCTACATCTATACCGAATTTTATCAAAATTTGTTCACCCGTTTGAGCGTCAAGAATTAACAAACATGCAAACACACACAAAACTTTCGCCTCTATAATATCAGTGTGGTAAGTGCGCGAATGGAATGTGTTATGTTGTGTGGAATAAAATCCTCCTTTTAACTGCATACGGCTAAAACCTATCTCTCCGAGGTGTGAACTCACAGGAATCCTCATTTACTGTACCTGGAACTGCTACCATGCCGTGAGGAGTCTACGCGTTTTTATATCCCGCGAATGTTTAGAACCTCAATATGGAAATGTTCTAGGAAAATAACATGGTGACCAAGAGACTTGGTGGAATCGTACAGCAGTAGCATCTTTTTAGAAAAATAGGTAGGGAATTTGGAACATTGGGAACTTACAATGAAAGATGATTGTACCAATTAAATGAGATTTTCATACAAATAATATGTCCCATCACATTTGTCACAATGTGTAAGAACTTCAGAACTGGGAGTCAGAGTGAGACGCGTCTTCTGAACGTTAAAACTTAAAACGCTCGCTCCGTAATAAGACGCAGAGTTGTGACGTCACAATCGCAAGCATAAGCTACTAAGTGCAAGGAAAAAGATGGATTTTATAATGCAGTTCTTAAGATACTGCACTGTCATACATTTATGTGTATGTTTTCGTGTGAACAAATTTGATAACTAGTATATATTATTAGATGTACAGGTTGTAATTTTATTTTTGGAGTGGGTTATAGCTTTTATTGTTTGGACACGATAGTTTGCACTGCATTATACGACTTTGATTAGATTCCTCAAATATAATTATCAGCAAATTTGCGAGCGTAATTTCGGACGCGCCATACTTAGAGTGACGTGACATGATGTATGGCGCGACCGAAATTACGCGACTCAAATTACGCTGGTCTGGCATCACCCTAAAATACCTACATATTCAGGAACCAGGGTTCGATTTTCAGACAAGTTACGCCCTCGGCCAGGGAAAGCGAATGAAAAAGGAAAGTGCGGCAGGTGCGAGGCTCCTGCGGGGAGGAGGGGAGCGGGGTGGGGGGCTGGAATGCGACTATTATTGGAGCCGGCGCTTGCGCACAGGGTGTGCGGTTTACTGTTGAGGCTAATTGGCATTGGCATGTTCATTCAAAGGTTAAGGGCATGGAGAGGTCTTCATCACACCTCCGATTGCACAAGGAAAAAGAAGGGTGACCCCGAGCGGGACGAGGCGCCGCCCTTCTGCTGCTTGTGCAATAAGTTCGGCCATACCGCTAATTTCAAAGGTTGCCCCTGCGCCCCAAAAAGGCGCAGAATCCCGAAACAAAGCGCCGGCCCTAGCCGACGTGGCCCCTCAGGCCCCCCACGTGGTCCCCCGCAATCACAACCAGACTTTAACTACGATCAGTCAACCTTCCCAACCCCGGGACGTCAAATCTACACTCACAGCTCTAGACCAGTGCCCGGTAGATACCTGCCGGGCCCCACCCCCCCCGCCGGGGCACGCCCAATCTCCTGGCCAGCAACAGCCCCCCCACCGCCAGGCCTCCGCAACCCACGGCCACGCCAACGGCCACGCCGACGGCAATTTCACCTACGCCGACAAGACCAAACCCCAGGGAGCCCCCCGACAGGGTCCGCCCCCCCACCCACGCGTACCACAGCAGTCAAATCACCACCCCCCCGGGCCAATCCTCACCGTCAGCCCCGAGGAGTTCCCTCTATTGTACGAGGCTCTCGTCTATCGAGAACGCCTTGAGGCACTAGAGGCACAACTCCAAGGAGCTGACGGCCGTCAAAAACTAAGTATCCTCAAGGAGCACAAGTCAACCCTAGCAGGGGTACACTTCACCCAGCCTTTATGGACCCAGGGTTGAAGCGTAAACCGGTATCTGTCAAGATTGCGTCGTATAACGCAAATGGGCTGGCTGGCCAAAAGGACCAGCTTGCCCTGTTCGTCAAAAAACACCAAATAGACATATTACTAATCCAAGAGTCCTTCTACAAAGCCAGCAGAAAGGCGTTCAGATTACCGGGTTACGCTTCAACCAGAAATGACCGTCCAGACCGAATGGGTGGAGGTACCCTCATATTTTATAAACGAGAGATACACTGCATTAGCCTCATCCCTCCAGTTCTCACCAACATTGAAACCTCAGCATGTAGATTCACACCAGCCAACCACCCTGCCATAACCGTAGTCTCAGCTTACCTCCCTCCGACCGCTGAAATGTTAAAAGCCGACTTAGACATCCTGGCCAAGTTGGGGTCCTCCGTCATAGTGATGGGGGACCTCAATAGCAAACATGTTTCGTGGAACTGTAACTATAACAACCCAAACGGCGTCAAATTAATGGCCTACTTGCTTGAAGCTAACTCACCCTTTGACCTCATCTCCCCTCTGGAGCCGACCCACTACCCTTTCCATACCATAAACCGTCCAGATATTCTCGATATAGCCCTCCTAAAGAATATATCGATGCGAATGAACTCGATAGTAGTCATACAAGACCTGTGCTCCGACCACCGTCCGTTAATACTAGGCCTGGGCCCTCACCCACTCGACAGCCCCATCAAAACAAAAACCATCATAGACTGGGACAAAGTAGAGAAATCCCTCCAAGATGTCCCCTCTCAACTAAAAGAGATCGCCTCTCCCGCCGCCCCGCCCCTAGACTCCATCCACAAAACTGATCACGCCATTGAACTGTTCACCGAGTTCGTCAGCTCGTCCCAGAGGGAAGCCTCCAGGGAGATCCCTGAGGAGGAAGCAAACCGCAGGCCCCTCTCGGAGGAGCTGTTGAACTTGATAGGCAGGAAAAATGCCGCCCTTCGTGAATCTGCCAATTTCCCCTCGCCCGAAAACAGAATCGCCCTCCGCGCCCTTCAGAGAGAAGTCAAAAGAAAAGTGTCTGAATTCCGGGCGAGGGACTTCGAGAACCTCATGGGCGAAATCACACCCAGTCATGTGGCCTACTGGAAGGTAGCGCGAGCCCTTAAAACGGACTCAACAACCACAATCCCGCCACTCGATCGCCCTGGTCGCGAGACCCCGGCACTCGAGGACGACGAGAAGGCCGAGTGTCTGGCGGACAGCATCGAGAGGCAGTGCTCGCCTAACATAGACCTCATTGACCCCACCCACACGGCCTTCATCGAGGCAGTCATTAGCAGCAGATTAGAAAGGGCCGCCTCGGCCCCGTCCTCCATAGTCCCCACCTCCGCTGAGGAACTTAGAGTGCTCACAAAGAAGCTCAGTATTAGGAAAGCGCCAGGTGCCGACGGCATCTCCAACAAACTCCTCAAGATGCTCCCCGACGAAGTTCTCACGATTCTTGCCATAATCTTAAATTCCGCCCTTTGTAACAACTATTTCCCGGCTGTGTGGAAAGAGGCCACAGTCATAGGTATCCACAAACCAGGAAAGCCCAAAACTTCGCCCACCAGCTACCGACCCATCTCCCTTTTAAGTTCACTAGGCAAGGTCTACGAAAAGATCCTACTTGCGCGAATCCGCAAGTTTACAGCCTCCAACAACACACTCATCAATCAGCAGTTCGGCTTCAGGGAGAAGCACTCCTGCACCCACCAGGTGCACCGAATTGTGGAGCACATAATAGACGGTTTCCGAAAGTTAGGGAGCCTCCATACAGGCGCCGTCTTCCTGGACGTGGCGAAAGCCTTCGACCGGGTCTGGCATGCAGGTCTGGTTTTTAAACTCTTCCAGATGGGCATGCCGGGAGGTCTCGTACTGATAGTGCGGGACTTCCTCACCGGTCGAAGCTTTCGCTTCCGCCATGAAGGCGTCCTGTCCACCCCCCGCCCCTTGAGAGCAGGAGTCCCCCAGGGCTCCGCCCTTTCACCGATTTTATACTCATTATTCACAAACGATATCCCCATACACCCGCACGTCCACCTAGCGCTATTCGCAGACGACACTGCCCTTTACGCCACCCACAGGAGGCCAGCCAAAATCAGGAAGGACCTCCAGTCTGCCATGGACGAACTAGGGAGGTGGTTCAAGCTATGGCAGATTGAGGTCAATCCTGATAAAAGCGCTGCCATAATTTTCACTACGAGTAGCAAGGGCCCCAATACAATGTGCGACCCAGTCCGTCTCTACGACCTGCCCATCCCCTGGTCTAACCAGGTAAAATACCTGGGCGTTCAACTAGATAGAACTCTTAATTTCAAAAGCCATGTCAGAATCGTCAGAAACAGAGCCGCCTTTATTTTGGGGAGACTAGGTCCAATGTTGAATAAGAAGAGCAAAATGTCAATTAAAAATAAAATGACCCTTTACAAACTGTGCGTAAGGCCAATACTCACATATGCCTGCCCTGTATTTGCCCATACTGGCGAAGTCCGTTTGAAACCACTGCAAACTATCCAAAATCGAGCCCTCCGCCGAATATCCAACGCCCCCGGTTACGTCTCCAACTTGTCCATCCACTTTGATCTGAAAATCCCCACTCTCTACCAATTCATCAAAAACTCAGCCCGTCACTTCCTAGAGGACAACGCACCCTGCCACCCAAACCCACTGGTCCGCAATGCGGTCAACTACGAGGGCATTCCGCCGCCCCCTCCCCCCTCAAGCACAGCAGCTGCTCCAACGTCAACACCCCAACCTTCAACAGTTCTAACCGATCTAAACTTGTCTTCCGCCGATGACAACGACGAGGATGACGATGACGATCCCGTGACCCTGAACCCACCTACGGCAACCCCGGTGCCTCTCATCTCCCCAGGTCCGCAGGGACCCCCGTCTGTCAGACCGTTAAAACTAAAAGCCAAGCGCGGCGCCCACAGACGGCGCCGCCGTCCGAAAGATGGCCTTCTCGTCCCGGTTGATGCCATCACGAAAGTCACCAACGAGTGGAACCTCGTGCTGGCATCAATCAAGGCCGAGAAGGCAAAAAAGCGCTCCCGACGACGAGGGCGCCCCCCTGAAAATATAGTAGCCCAAAGACCGGTCTATGAGGACAGGTATCAAGACCGAGACGCCCTCGCTGAACGGGACCGCCGCCTGGCCGGACTGTCCCAGCCACTCATTAATTACATGGGTTGACAAATCACCAATCATCATTATAAATAAATCACCTGTCATTAATCATCTCATAACTACATTACACAATCACTACAACTCACTCATATCTTTCACTATCATATTAATATGTATCTATTATATACACAGCTGGTCATTGTCACACACTTGTGACACAGCATTTCACAACACACTACGCTGCGGGTCTGGAGGTCCCATTCTGTGACCCCACCCGCACAATCAGACCGCCCTAGTACAGCCGAAAGGCTCGGGCCAATCATTATTCAAAAAAAAAAAAAAAAAAAAAAAGGTCTTGTTTATTACTTTTGAAGAGCGATTTAATCGTTCGAGATCGAGATTTAAGTTATAGCGATTTTAACGGTACGGGACCATGATATATGTAGGTAATCCAATCCAATGTGACGTAACGACATGTAATGAATGAAATTACGAAAAAGTTTAGTTTGACCGATGGCCGCGTGTACTTCACAAACAATTTCATATTGTATTATTTTGCAAATAGGTACTAAATGATGTATAAAGGTAATTGAGCTTTTTAACTACGTGATCTCTCTGTCTATAATTGGTTACTTCAACAGAGCAAACATCAAGACGGAATTGTAAAAAGCCACGATTTCTTCATAACGGCTGAGTTGCCAGTTACGACTGTTTATAAAGAAATCGTCAATACCTTTATTGATTTAATCGTATGGCAGTTATACGTCTAATACAGCTTATATATTAAGTTTGAGACTCATTGACCATTTGATGGCATAGTCGTTGAGGTTGATCAGGTCTTCGGCAGGGCGTCCAGTGTAGCAAGTTACAGACACTTCGTTAATGGAATACCATGGGACCAGTATTCATCATTTCAGTATTAAATTCGAAAGTCGAATTCGTAGCAGATATTCGGTCACCCTGTGCGCGCGCAGGCTCGGCCCGGGCCCGGCGCCGGCGCCGGCTAACAATAGCGCTCTCAGCATTACTCGTAATGGCCGCGTAGATAACGATACAATTAAAATGGGCGTAATAAGCGTGCGTAAATCAAATTCGCGATAGCACGGGTCAGTGACATGCGTTTTCCTAAATAAATAAATAAAATATCATTTATTTTCACCTCACAAAGGACAGTTTGACAACTAGTTGGTAGACATGAAAGTGGTACAAAGTATCCTTTGTGAGGGACTGGAGTCTGAACTAGGTATTGAAAAACCTGTAATACAGATCTCCAGGCCCTCACCCTGGAAAGCGACACAATTTAGTAAATCTAGTAAATACCCGTTTTGCACTTATGGAAACTTATGAGGTAGATAAATGAAGTACTTTAAAGCTATTGTACTCAGTTCTCCATAAGAGGGATCTAGGGATCCTATGTAAAATATGTAATGCTGGTAACGTTCTCAAAATTCGTGGAAAAAGGTTAAGGTGCGAAAGCAATTAGAATGATTTGGAAGATCTAAAATCGCGACCTTATCCTTTAATCTGCCTGTCCACAGAAATAAAGCGAAGATGTGATGGATAAAGATGAGTTGTTGGTTCATTTTCTCTGTTTTCTTTGGACAGGCATCAGCCTTAGACAGCATGTACCAGATTTACTTTGAATGACATTTCATTTAATAACAATTGAAACCACAGATTGTGAACAATATCCAAAGTATGGTTTCTAATTTATAGTTACAGCACGGCGAATGGTCTTGTATTCGACCATAGTTGTTTGGAAAATACCTTTCGATTAAAAAGCGTTCATAATGACTTTTCGATTGGCGGTAAATTGCAGTTGTTCGGAGTTTCGCCCTTCACTTCAATATGCTTGCATGTACTGTAGGTAAAGTGGGGCTATTTGGAACGCAAAGGATTATTTGGTATTTAGCAAAAAAATACTTTTAGACCCGATTTACCATTAGAATATTAGGAACATAAATGTTTTCAGGTATATAAGACATTTGTTCCAGCTATTGCGATGGGAACACCTTTAATTTGCAACTTGCCAAAATAGTCCCTTGGGTTCGAAATAGCCTAACCTTACGGTAAACAATTTAGAATCAGTTTTTAAAACATGTTGTAAAATCGAAAACATTGTTTTTATTATATTCTACTGATGCTTATGCTTGCCCTTAATTTAAGGTAGTATTGTAAACGTAATACATTGCAGGGTTATGTAAGGCGCTAACCAATAAGTCTACTTCAAGCGTATCGACGAAGATTGAAGAGACAAGCGCATTTGCATGCGCTCGCACGAGTAACTCGCATTATCCAATGTTATTCCATTTTATAATTGCACTGGGTAATAATTAGCATATCATAATACAAAGAAAACTTTATTGCGGATTTACAAACCGGCATACTTTTCCCTAAGTCGTATCGCACTCAATTTACATCGTAAAAGCGAGTTTAATCTGTACGAGGTAAAGTTCTTTTTCTAAAGACCGAGAAATAGGAAGCGAGGTTGTTGAAGTAAGTGGTTGATATGGTTTTGTGTTACGAACCGTGATTTATAGGTATTGGGAATAGTAAATCTCGTTACGTCTTGGAAACTGCGTTTGTGCAATCGCTTTGTTTGTATTGTCCGGGCATTGATAACTATAGCTGGCTGGGGTAATGTCGACTCTACGGCGAGGGAAAATGGTTTCCCAAAATCATAACGAATGAACTGTCTCATTTGCAAAATTTTACAGTACCTACAGGAGATTAAAGTTCTGAACTCCTTTAGAATTGTCACATTTGCAAAATTTAACAGTACCTACAGGAGATTAAAGTTCTGAACTCCGTTATGGCTTAAGTAAAAATATAGGTAATAATAGCGGTACCCAGCGAGATAGCCATAAATGATGAACTTAGAAATTCTGTGGCAACAAAATAAAAATAACAATGTGTAAAAAAAGTACTTAGCCCAATTTTTCACTTACTCCTTCAATTGTCTTGAACCTCGTGACATTTGTGGCTTCTTTTATATATCCACTAGCTGTTGCCCGCGACTTCGTCCGCGTGGAATCTTTTCTTGAACAGTTTACATCTTTATTATATTATTTTCAGATCTAAACAATGTTGAAATTACTTTTCTTTTTTTGCAAGTTGATGATTTTGATGTTGGTTACTGTAATTCAACAAAAAATAAATAATAATAAATATTGAAGTGCTGCTCCCATACAATAAACGTGTTTTTTTTTTGCCATTTTATACGTAACTAGACGTGCCCGCGGCTTCGCTCGCGTAAATCATATTTACTTCCTATTTGAAACACTTGAATATGTAATTTTGGGGTAGGGGTCGGGTTGCATAAAATTGAAAGGCGTACTTTTGATACGCATACGTGTATTCGTCATACTCATCATTACGCATAACTGTAAAAAGTCATATATTTATGCGCATAACGTTTTTAATCATAATGTTTAAGAACATACTGTGTAATGGGCATACAGTTGATGCGCATAAAATGATTTAAGCATACTTTGTCATGGTCATACATTGATTACTCATAAAACAATGTAACCATACTTTATAAACGCATAAATTGCAAAACGCATAGTCAAGTCGGTTCATCATTGCAAGTCGGTTCTGGCCAAGTCGGGTTTCAGGTCATAAAAAAAATAACCTAAACCTAACCCAACCAAGTCAGATCTAGCCAAGTCGGGTTTCAGGTCATAAAAAAAACCTAACCCAACGAAGTCGGATCTAGCCAAGTCGGGATTCAGGTCATAAAAAAAATAACCTTAACCTAACCCAACCAAGTCGGATCTAGCCAAGTCAAGTTTCAGGTTATAAAAAAAAAATAACCTAAACTTAACCCAACCAAGTCGGGTTTCAGGTCTTAAAAAATTGTAATTATCAATATTATGTCTCTATTATGTCTTTAGGCTCAGTAATTTTCTGCCTATTGCCACCAAAATTGCACTCTCTCAAACTCTACTTCTTCTTATATTGGACTATGCTGACATAGCTTACCTTGACCTCACGGAGGAGCAGCTTAATAAGCTTGAGCGTATCCAAAACATCTACATTCGGTTCATATTTGGGTTACGCAAGTATGACCATGTATCCGACTTCCGGTCTCAGCTCAAGTAGCTCTCAATCCGTTCTCGTCGTCACTCCCATATTCTGTGTCTTCTTTATAATGTACTATTTAACCCCACAACTCCCCACTACCTCAAGGAGCGCTTCAGTTATTCGCGTTCTGTTCGCTCTGCACAAAACTTGGTTCTTACTGTTCCCCCTTCATCTTCTAAATTTTATAATGGTTCTTTCACATTCCGGGCTACTTTACTGTGGAATTCGCTTCCTCTGGATATAAGGCGTGCCCAATCTCTTGCAACATTTAAAACCCTCGTCAAAAAACACTATTTGTCTCTCCCTTAGTACACTGCAATAATAAGCGCTCCTTTAACTTTGTGGCTCATACTGTTTTTGTTTTATTTATTACTTTACCATATATTTATTTATTATGTCTAAGTATTTATGTAAGTATATCTGTATATTTTTATTTATGTATGTTTATTACTTTTGTCTTTTATGGTAGTCGTTCATTTAGTCCTATTATATATATTTAGTCCTACGTTTCGCTGTCTAGGAAAATAGTGGTGGACGTTAGCCTTTATCGGTAAAAGGGCCTCTTAATCTTTCAATAGAAAGTAATATGTTAAAAGACATACCCATTTATCTAACATAGTTTCTGTGTTTATTTTACGCTTGTTTTCTCTTACAAACTCGTTCCTACCCGTTATAGGTAAATACAATATATGCTAGGCTAGGCGTTTACGGAGTATAACGTTTTGGCAACAATATAGTTGATCTTTTTTCACTAATTCCATTCAAAAACATTAATAAAAATCACAGAGTTGAGGTTATGTCAACTGCGTTTGACATTTCAATTGGACTCGACGTACATGTCGTCTCACTCTATCGTATAAGCAAAGTGCGTAGTCATTACATTTCGAGTAAAAAACTTGGACATAACGGCGTACCAACATGACGCCAAAAATTTTTGGCTACTTAAACTTAAGTCATAGCGAAAAGAAACCGAGTATTGCCGGAAATGGCCGACGGTCGCGAAATGAAGAATTTTATGGACATTTCTTTAGCCGATTGTGAAGGAAATACGTAGCGAAAACGGTAATTTTTACGCTCTTATTCTATTCTCATATTTAGACAATAGATTTGAATCGTTGTTTCTGCGGTAACATGCGTCATATTGGAGAAACGTGATCTAAAAGGACGTCGAGTTTTGTAAGGCGCCATCTCGCTTCCTCCCTAGTGCGTTATCCCGTTCTGGCATTTTCGATTTTATTATATAGATGGTACCTTCGTACGCGAGTTCGACTCGCTCTTGGCCTCTTTTTATTTTTTTTTCGGCTAAATTGCTCTAATTACGCGGAATCATTATGAACTCAGGTTTCAAGTCCCGCACTCAAAATAAATATTTGATCTTCAAACAAATTTTCAACCCCTTTTATTTATTTATTTATTTATTTAATGCACAGGCAGCTTATAGCTGATGCGTGCATATCACTGTTCACTTGTGTTCTGTGTTTGTAAATGTTTGTCAAGTCTATTCTTGAAAGAGTTCACTGAGGGTGCACTAATCACGGATTCAGGTAAACTGTTCCACACTTTGACCACGCGATTGGCTAGAAAGTGACGCCTAGGGTTGCTAGTACTGGCCACCACCACCTTCTGGGCTGAATTTTCAAAAACGCTGAAATTTCTTTTCTTGTATTCTAATTATATGCACTAATACAAAGTTTAAAGTTCCGCGCTCAGAAAAAGGTTTGATCTCCATTCAAAGTTTCAACCCCTTATTTACCAGTTTCAGGGATGAATTTTCAAAAACACTTAAATCAGTTTTCTTTTATTTTATTTTAATACCTATTTACAAAGTTTCAAGTTCCTAGCTTAAAATTAAAATTGAACCCCGAGACAAACTTTCATCCCCCTTTTAACCCTCTTAGAGGTTGAATTTATAATGACGTTAAATTAATGTTATTTTGTTATTATTATATATGCCTTAGTCAAAGAATTTGTAATGGAATCAAACTTTCAACCCTTTTTAACCATTTTAGGGGACGAATTATTGAAAACGCTGAAATTACTTTCCTTGTATTTTAATTATATGCCTTTATACAAAGTTTAAAGTCCCACGCTCAAGAAAAGGTTTGATCTCCATACAAACTTTCAACCCCCTTTTTACCACCTAAGAGGATGAATTTTCAAAAACGCTGAAATCACTTTTGTTCCATTTTATTTGCATAACTTTTTACGAAGTTTAAAGTTCCTAGCTTAAAATTTAATTTGAACCCCAAGACGAACTTTCATCCCCCTTTTAACCCCCTTAGAGGTTGAATCTTTGATGACGTTAAATTAATGTTATTTTGTTATAATGGTATATGCCTTAATAAGAAGTTTCAAGGAATTTGTAATGGATTCACACTTTCAACCCCTTTTTAACCTTTAAGCGGACGAATTTTTGAAAACGCTGAAATAACTTTTCTTGTATTCTAATAGTATGCCTTTACACAAAGATTCAAGTCCCGCGCTTAAAAAAATACTTGATCTCCATACAAACTTTAAACCCCTTTTTTACCCTTTTAGGGGTCGAATTTTTGAAAACGCTGAAATGACTTTTCTTGTATTCTAATAGTATGCTTTTACACAAAGATTCAAGTCCCGCGCTCAAAAAATACTTGATCTCCATACAAACTTTCAACCCCTTTTTTACCACCTTAGGGGATGAATTTTCAAAAACGCTGAAATCAGTTTTCTTTTATTTTATTTTAATATCTTTTAACAAAGTTTCAAGTTCCTAGCTTTAAAAAAACTTGTATCCCATACAAACTTTGCACCCCTTTTTAACACCCTTAGGGATTGAATTTTTCAAAATCGCTTCTTATCTCTAGCCCACGTTATAAAAGTAACCTACTGTGCAAAAATCAACTCTCTAACATTAGTAGTTTCGGCTGTGCGTTGATGAGTCAGTCAGGACTTGTTCTTTTATATATATAGAAGATTGCTTGTATAGTATAACATAAGGTATAATAATGAAAGAATTCTGAGTAATTAAGAATTCCGAACGTCAAGGAACGTACCTGATAATGATACCAAACAGGTATTTGGCTTTTTTAAACCAGTCGTAACGGAAAATCTAATTGCACACGGAATGCACTAGACATGTACTTTTTACTCCCTTTGTAATTGTAGGTAACGTCGTTGGTTCGTTCGTGAAGGTTCGGGATCGATCGGGTTCCATCGGGTTGTTAGGGCGCGCAGGAGCCGTGGAAGTGCGCTGGCACGGAACAATTCCGAATGGAATAGTAAAAAGTCGTATTTATATAAGGAACTTAATAATACATAAGCCATTTTGGAATAGGGCCTCAAAGGACACATGCGCCGTGAGAACGCTGTCTTATACATATTTATCCCAGAATTACCATGTTTATATTGCTGGCGCTGTTAAAACTTTCACACGGCCGAAGAATGGAAGTAAAAGTTGCTTCACTGCTCAAAACCAGAAGCGTCCACATTATTTTATTATTATAATCGTGCGGTAAGGTACGTGCGAATGAGAATGCTATACGTACTGCATGTTATTGCGCCTGCCCAACGTGCATACAGGTTGATGTGTAACATGTTATTTCCGCCCTATAGACGTTTTATACTCCTCTTATCAACACCTGATCTGTGTGTCTATCTGTGGCAATGTAGTTCCCAAACGGATAGAACAATTTAAGTACGGGTATTTTAATCGCAAGGGTTGTCCGTCGAGATGGTTCTTAGCTATGTTTGGTGGAAATAGAACCAGTAGTTTCCAAGATATTCAGCTTTAATTGGAACATGACAAGATCTCAGCCGATATTGAAGCTAAGAATTTAAAATTTTGTTGTTGTGTTCAGTTTTAGTAGCATTTTCTATATTACTCATTGCATGAGGGTCTTATGATGACCAGCAACGTGTGTCTGGAGTGTTAATTTTTTTTAATTTAGGTTATTGCTGAATATTTTTGAATACGGGCACAGGACCCAACTGGAGTCTTAGAAGCATTCTCTCCATCACATCCTATTCCTTTGAAAAGGAAAGCAAGTGCTTCTCCGTCGTAGAATCAGCCAGGTATTTTCTTACAGAAGCCTTTACTCATATATCTAAGTCAAATCAGCATCTAAACTAAACCCATCCCTTTTACGTTTTCCCTTTGATAATTTTCACGTAGGTTGGCAATCTGTGACTGTTGTGTTAGCCAACAATGACGCTCAATTTTATGTTAATATTGAATATACAAAAAAAAACACTCAATTATTCTTCGACCAAGTCATCCTGTGCATGTCTGATGCGCGTACGCATAGCAGCATTCGATTTTGTTGTTACACTAAGCCACAATGTTCAATCATGCGGCTTATTTTGTTCAAAGCTATGCAGAGTAATATTCATGGCGTAATACGGGATGGAAATTGTTTGAGTACTGCTGCTGCCTGGTGGAAGGAAATTGAATAAAAACAAGAGTAAAATTGCCATTCAGTGTCTAAAGGTAGCAACTTTCATAATTAACTTTTGTCGTGATGTACGTTTTTAGGGTTTTGTACCCAAAGGGCAAAAAACGGGAACCTATTACTAAGACTCCGCTGTCCGCCCGTCTGTCTGTCTGTCTGTCCGTCTGTGATCAGGCTGTATCTAATGAACTGTGATAGTTACACAGTTGAAATGTTTACGGATGATATGTTTCTGTTGTCGCTATAACAACAATTACTAAAAAACAGAATAAAATAAATATTTAAGGGGGCTCCCATACAACAAACGTGATCGGTTACACGATACCATACATGTAGAGACATATTTAAATAGCAATAATTGCTTTAATCTCTACTTTATCCGGCTTTTGATAGTCCCGTTTATTACACTCGTCACTCGACATTACTTGACAAAAAGTGTTGACGGCTTTTTGTCATTTGTCTATCACGAAGTAAATGCAGCCACGTAGTATCCAAATTTATTAAACAATTTGCTTAACACTCTTACGTGTTCCATTTCATACAGAAACAAGTCGAATGTTTAATGGAATATCGAATTATTTTAGTGAGAATTTATTTGATTTCCAAATTTTTGTTTTTGGCAACACTTACATGTTTTATTTCATACAGAAACAACGCGAATGTTTAGTGAAATATCGAATTATTTTAGTTGATTTTAAAATTTAGTGAAAATTTATTTGATTTATATATTTTTTTAAAAAAGTACCACACATTATGTTACCATAAATGATTTGACCGTTACATCAAACAGTAAGAATTCGAAACAGAAAAACAGCAATCAAGTAATCGCGATCGCTACCATTCGGCACCTGGTGGTGCAAACTTAACTTGATCCGGCGAGTTAAGATGGGATAAGTATTTGTACGGAACTTACGGTGCGCGAGTCAGACTCGCACTTGGCTGGTATTTTGGAATCGTCCAGTTAACATCCGTCCTTATTAGGTCAATTGACTATCTAGATGTCTAGTTGACTGTTGTGTTCTCACTACGTTCTACAAAACGTTGTCACGTCATTAATTCCTGTGTATTATGGACAATTATCTTTATAATTGTCGTATGTAACGAATACATCGTTAAAGATACCTCGCGGTATAGCAAGTCATAATATTGTGTGGTAACATTATCACGGGTACAAAGAATGGGAATGTGTCGTTAGCTAGGTGTGCTGTTGGCATTTCAATTAGTGTTCACGTGCTGAATGAGAAGGTCGTTAGTTTACCCTATTTGCTTTTTTATTTTTATCCGCGACTAAAAAGAGGGGAGGGTTATGAGTTTAACATGTGTATCCGTGTGTCTGTAGCATCGTAGCTGAAACGGATGGTCCAATTTGATTGCGGTTTTTTTAATCAATGACTTGTCTGTCGAAATTGTTCTTAGTTGTTTACTTGGTTTTTTTTATTATTTTGAATTTAAGTTGGGTATATAATATCATCATTATAAGTACGAGGTCAGAGTGTCCGCGTTGTTAGACTATTTGTTCCACTTTAGGTACGCTTTTAGGGTTAATTAGAAAAAATATAAAGCAAGTTTTGACCAACAAAAATTGTGATTTAAGTTGAGGGGCTTCATTTTAGCGATTTATAAAATGTTCGCTTTTTTAAGACCTAAAAGACAAAATCATCAGTTGGTCTCATGTCCCGGATATATTCATTCAGATTCAGACATCTTCCGTTAAATTTCTGACTACAGACAGATTTTCCTCTTTCACTCGGGGTAAAAGTAGTTTTTCATGGAAACTAGGTCAAACCGCAGTCCATTAGACAAATTACATGCTTCATCACATGGTATATTGTACTGTACATGTACATAGGTATACCTTAGATTGCTAGTAGCGGCACAGTACGAGTACTACTGCGTAGTAAGTAGGTACTTACCTACTTGTTTAGATTGGGTACGCGTTCGGAATGCGATAAGGTTTGATAAAAGAATTTTATCTTAAACAAGCGAACAATATCCTTGCGTCACCATATTTCTTACTATGAAAACATGTCTTATATTACTATGGAATAGCGGTATTTTATACGTCTAATTATCTTTAGCATAGTACGATAGTGTTATCTATGTCTCGAATATTCCATTCTACTCAAGGTCGACGATCTCTACTGGTACCTACTTTGAGATAAATCTTAACAGTTTCGCATCTACATGTCATCTCTAAAACAAGATTTGAAGCAAATAGGCGTGTTGTAAAACTTCAATGATTTCAAAACTGCCGTAAATATTTGATATGCAATAGAAGTCCCTTCGCGTCAGAGACAATGTGCATGGAATTAAAAAGTTAAGATTATGAAGGGGTTATCGGTACACGAATTATTTGACGCCTACTATATCAGCTAATGTCAAGTCATTCGTGCCGAAACCGAAAACCCCGTATTCATTGGGCAAATTAATGTGAAGGGAAAAGTTTTTCGGACAAACGATACGTTTACTTAATGTGAAATGATAAAAAGGAAAATGTATGAAACCTGTCATCAAACAAACGATAATAATTCGGACGAATGAAATTCAAGCAATGATTTTTAGTGTTTGAGATAGGTTACCTTGGTGATTATATACATAAGAGGAAACGGATGGGATAGGTAGTGCTGCACCTGTACTAGTATGATTTGGGGCAAGGATATGAATATGACTACGTACATAATAAACATGCAATACATTACTAAACTTTTTCATTTTTTTAATCAAATATGTCCCCTGTGATTCAGGCAATATTATTTTGGCTTTCCCGAAGATTCCGTCGCTCCGGGGATGTTGAATATCGCAGACAGCTTTTAATGAACGCGTTCCCTTGATTACTCGCCACGTATTTCCCTAGAGAGACGTTTGGAAGGGTTGTTTCGTGTTGCACTGAGACAGTGTTAATTTGGCACTACACTCCGTTGCCAAATAGTGTTGCATCTCGTTACTTTAACTAGAGAAATAGAAGATTTACACGAGCCATAACTGTCTGGACATTAATTGTATGTAACTAGATCTTTTTAATTCTGTAATTTTCAAACTGCGACTTCGTAATGGAAGCGTCGGAAAATTCCCAACGAATGGTATTATATATAAAGGTATATTAACCCGTCACGTTTGATTTTATGCCAATCTAATTAGAACCTTTACATTTTAAAGACGAAATAAAATGTAGAGAATCAATAAGTTACATGATGACAAAAACGTTAAACATTTAAATAAAACAATTTAAACGGATTATACGCGTATATTAATTATTTGAGCCTCCCTGACGTTTCATAATTAATATACGCGATATAATCCGTTTAAATTGTTTTATTTAAATATGTGACAGTCGCGGAAACCGAAGAAAATATTAAAAACGTTAAACGTTATAATACGTATAATGAGCGAATATCCTGTAAGTATAAATAATATGTGTGCCGCAG
The DNA here is from genome assembly GCA_947623375.1 of Apotomis capreana. NCBI lineage: Eukaryota > Metazoa > Arthropoda > Insecta > Lepidoptera > Tortricidae > Apotomis > Apotomis capreana. The sequence continues at coordinate 24,144,338 of OX392506.1, forward strand.
TCCATCAAACACATGTTGCTCTCACCTTCACAAGGATCCCTCAGGGCGCCGGAAGGCCTTCCGTCGGCCATCTTGGTCGCTAATTAACGAGCCTCGTGATATGCAAAACGACTTGAAAGCGGAATACTTAGTGGAGGAAAGCAACAGGACTGTGCCCGAGGCTTATTTACATTTGGAGATCTATTGTGATGTGGCTTACTTGGTGGTTTCGCTTCGCATCATTACACGTCTTAAACTTAAATAAATGAATTATAAATGACTAGTTTTTTGTCCGCCACTTCGCCCACGTTAAAACATCCTTTTTCTTTGGGATATGAAGTGTATCTAAATATGTAAAGTTAGGGTATAAACTCTATTTACTGCACCAAACTTCAGTCAAGCCCGTCTGTTTCGGCGAAACGAAATAACACATACACAAACTTTCGCTTTTATTATATTAGTAGAATAATTTTGAATTCTTATTCATCAGCATCACAAAAATGCTTTGCTTTTTAAGGTTTAAAGGGATTCGGCCTTTTTACAATCAACTTATTCAAACTTTGTCTTGTCACTACATAGTATAAAACAAAGTCGCTTCCTTCTGTCTGTCCCTATGTATGCTTAGATCTTCAAAACTACGCAACGGATAGATAGAGTGATTCAAGAGGAAGGTTTACTAATAATCATTGCACCCGTGTGAAGCTGGGGCGGTTCGCTAGTATTGTATATTTATCAAATGGTCTATCTTGTTCTGTAAACATCTACATTGTATTTTGTTAATTCACTGCACTTTTATTATTTTGTTATCCAGTATTTACACATATTATCCGAATGATAACACGCGCAGTCAAAGTAAATTTCTAGTGTTTTCACAATGATTCATTGTAAAAATGCTCGCCGTAATATCGTTTGGGGTTCCCCGGTACGACAACACGAGTCACCCCCATAACACATGCAAAATTATGACTTATGTAGGTGAAGTGCATATACGTAGGTATGATTTGCGTTAGCTTTCACACTTCACTGGAAAAACACCACGTAATACTCACCTATCTACTGATACACTAAACACCTAATACACTAAAGTCGTATGTCATACAGTCCTAATGCTTTTAAAGTCTTTTCGCATCCGTATTCGCAGCCAGCACCTCGGATGTTCGCACGCAAATGGCGACGATCGTTATCTAAATGCGCCAATCGTTTACAGTGCCTTAGAGGGCACAATTATCACCCGTACACCTGATGGTGACGCTAATGCCGGCACATGTCGTCGCGATGGGCGGTATCGCGGTATCGTGCGACTCACGCTCGCACCATTTTCGGGGATGCTGGGTCCAATTACAGCGTCGAAGACGCTCCTAACTCTTGACTAGATTTTATCTGTGGAGCCTTCTATTAAGCTTGTTTACGCTGAGCTTGGCTATCGTTGAAGTGTGGGCAGATGAAGTGCACCACAAAATCAGTTTAGATTTTAGAAAGATAAGTATGTGTAGACTAAAACTAGGCGTTTGAGAAGTGTTGTACGGACAGTTTTATGCATCTATCACATTCACCGTGGAAGTATATGGATGAGTGATAATCATGTGTCTCGCGTATAAAATAAACATCATCAATTTTCGAGTCAAGGCAATTCAAACGTCAAAGGACTCGGTGTCGCAATCGAAACATGATTGGTTCTGTCATATCGTGTAAATGTCGTAATCATCGCTTCTTTAACACGAATCGCTATAAGCGATGCTTTTATTGCTTTACAAGTTAATCTCCCGACTGTCACGCCCGAAGGCCGGCCGTTTAAGGCTGTGCTTAATTAACGATAGCTGAGGACTACACGACGGTTTCCTTGTTAAAGATTTGATTTACGCATTGCCACATCCTTGGTAATTGTAACCTGTGACCTTCCGCAAAAGGCGCGAGGTGATTCACTGGTGCTTTGTTTGTTTTTGCTAGATCTCTGGCCCTCTGGGCATCGAGGCGCGATCCACCGGTCGGCATTCCTTCACTCTTCGTCACGGGGAGATTCATGCAAATGATATGCTCAGAGCCCGTTAGGGGCGCGACCTCGCGTCAGCCGAAACCTGCGATTTTTCGCAGATACTCATCGCCTCGCGACTATCACGGAAAAATCTCTGGCCATCGCCCTACAACGTAGTTGCGTTGTTTAGATAATCCATACGATGTTACGATTTCCATATCTTTTTGTCGCGCGCCTACACTTTAAACAGAAACCTTATCGGCGAAATACGACGATCGGCAGCTCGCTCCGAACACGTTTAGTCTACCGAGACTTTTGCAAATACGTGCTAATTAAACAGTTGATCCGTACGTCAGTGAATTCGCGAACGTTCCCACAGCGCCGGAGCTAATTGCCTCACATCCTAAGCGAATTAATCGTTAAGTGCGGTCCACCACTTCGGTTATTTAACTTCTCTCGCTTAACTTACGACGGGTCGGCGGCCGTTTTTTCTGTTTACAAATTAAGGTAATTACCGTAATACCCCTGTCACAACCTTTTAAGTTCAATGCACGCGTTATGGGTTTGCGCGCGGATTTTCTGACGCTATACTGCATCTTATTGCGTCCCGGCAAGGTGTTAGCCGAAAACGCGTGAAATATTGTTCTGGTGCGCCCTTGAACGCAGTTCCGGGCTATTTTAATGTCGTTTAAATTAAAATATGCAAGCTTAAGGCGAGATAATTGTAGGTGCCGACTCGCAAATCACGCCGCCCCGCAACTGTGCAATTTATTGTGCGTACGCGCCTTTGGAGAGACCGTTCGGGTAAACGATTTTATCGATCTGATTTGGTCATAGGAAATGTAGTCCGTGCAAAACACTGTCAACTAATTAACGCACCCTTATTCGGTTTGACACTAGTGTCAGGAGTTGTCGTAAATTCTGGCTTACAACCTTAGCATTTTGTTTACAACTTCCGAAAGCGTGCGTGATAAAAATTGTTAAATACGTGAAAATCGGTGCGACGTGTCGCCGGTATTTATGGGTTATTGGCGGTGCGCAGGGCCGTATTTACCCCTAAGCCCACAAGGCCCGGGCCTAGAGGCCCAGCCAGTCTAGGGGACTCATCCAGACGCAGGACTTACACTATAATAATGTTTTCTTTATAGGGGAGGGAGCCCCAAATGCCAAGTGCCTAGGGCCCTGGCCCCCTAAGTCCGGCCCTGCTGGTGCGCCGGGCGGCGGCGCGGGCGACGGTAATCTCCCATCGGTTGCGCCCGCGCTATCGCCAACAGGATACTGGTATCTGATACAAATACTAGCCCCTCGCCGCGTCCTTTATGTCTGGATTAAGTTATTTAACCATCCATTGACCTGTCGACACCAGTAACTTAGACGATGTCTTCATTTTCTCAAAGAATGATGATCTTTATTATCGCTTTGACGGACTCGACGTACCATTAAATATACCTGAGATACTGCGCATTAATTTCAGATTTGAATGTACCTGGGCAATCATTTCTATCAAATACTCTTTTCCTAGGCCACTTCGCGTATTAATCATTTCGAAATCAAGCTGCGTGATACGCCCACAGAAAAACGCTAGAAATTATTCAAGGTGAGATCTCAATCAAACCGATATTAATCAATAATTTAAATCCATTGCGCTTGTGTACACACAGGCCGGTAACTCTGTAGTATGTTCAAGTTAATATTTCTGAAATAATTGGAAATAATAAAAAATACACTTGTGTTCTCGTGTCAAACTCGAACCTTGGGTGTTGTGGTTGACTGTAGATAAGGTAGATATACAGAAGCGATAGCGGTGTCTATGTTTACAATATTAAAACTAAATGTTTACAATGAAGCGAAAAATTTAAAAATTTTATGGTTCGGACAGGATTCGAACCTGCGTTGCCAACGGCTTTCCGGGCCTACACGGGCGTCCTACCAACTGGACCACGAACCAGATGTCAGAGCATCATTTGAACATTTGGTTTACGTTAGCAGACGTTACTGCTTTAATAAAAAATAAAAAAATATTAAAACTGTTTATCTTGATAATCAGAGGGTCATGTCTGTTTTGGGGGCCCAGAGCAAAATTGTTATTGTTTTTTACTATTGATACTGTTTAAGGAGGCCAGAGGTGTTGTACTGTTACTAGCGGATTTCACTAATTGCCAAATCTAGTAATTACTATCTTAAATCACGTATGCAATGCCAATTCTGTGGTAACGCTCATGTATATTGTATAGGTTCTCATAGTCTGATTGATTAGCTCATTTCTAAAACGAAATGACCTATTTATATTACTGGCTATATTGCCTAGTTGACTATGAAGTTATCGATTCAATTACGACAATTATAAATGATGTATTCGAATAATAATTATCCAACACCCAATAATTATATCAATTGTCACTGTTGTCACCGATGTCAACTATAACTACAGTTGAATAAATGTAGTTATAATTTATGAAATATGTATCTAAGGACCGCGTTAGAAATAGTCATAATATTCAATATTGTACTCCCTCTAGAAGAGCAACGTTTTCGGGTTTAAGTCAATTTTTATAGGAAGAGAGTGTGATTACTTTTTCCTCCTCCAAAGCTGAGAGATTTTTTTTTTTTTTTTCGATTAAAATTAAAATTGCGCACATATATTCCGTACATGAGCGAGACGACTCACGACACGGTTGGTGAAGTGGCAGCTGCCTACTGAGCCCGCGGTCCTTACCAAATAATGTTGGTATATCGTCGTCTAGTACCTATAACACAAGCCTCCTTCAGATTAATATAGGACTAGGTCGATTTATATGAAGTTATCTAGTATTTATATATTTGTAGTTATTTTTGTCGGTAACATCGGTTCAAGTGTGACGTGTCACAGGTGAAGGCTGGCCCAATGTCGCCGCTGCGCCGGCGCCGGCCGTGGCCGCGGAAACGCAACACTTTATGCGTGTTTAAAAAATATACGGCCAATATGAGTCGGGCATTGTAATCTTCCTTGAGAAAGTTCACATGGTTATGAAAAATTAAATAAAGGGTAAATATCAAATTTAACATACAGACCAATATTTGTCATCTTAGATGATCAATTGATTAGACCAGGAAAACAGGGTCACTTCAGAGTCTTACACGGTGCCCTATTCAATTCAACGGTGTTTCATCCTCAAAGTATAAAGTTAGTAATCGAAGACGACACACACAACTACATGTAACAATTAATTCCATAATATTAGGACTATAATTCAATATAATATCAATTCACACACCGTGCATACGGTGACCCAGATGTCAGCGCAGCTGTCCAAATAAAAGAAACGTTCTAAGAATGTATAACACCATATATTCTTATTACCTTCTTTCTCTCGAACATTAAGTAGTGGGCGGAAGGCTGCGTAGGACCTGAGGCGCCGGCCCTTGTCCTGTCTGACTTCAGCCCTTATTCTAAAAGAACCTAAGTGTATTAGGAATTGTGTGACTTAGGCTGTTATGGATTACCGAGCCAGATTACGTGAAGTCGATAATCACATCCTTATTGCATAATGCGAGTCACAGTGTCGGAATTTGTATGTTCGGAATCGTAAGTACCAGTATTTATGTTTGTTTGCGAGCAGGTACTGCTATTTATAATGTTCGACAGATAACTAGACTGTTTGATTCGAATAATTCTCGTTTCCGATCTTAGGTCTTTGTTACATATAGAATTTCCTTTTTGAGACTCGAGAGAGTTTTCTACGAGAGATTGTTGTTCATTTATCAGACTGAACATTTAAACGCCCATACAATAATCATGTACAGTGAATTTACATCGGACGGTAGAGCATCTTACCTACTTATTAAGTTCTTAATTAATAATCGCTAAAGAGACAAGGTATTCCTAGAAACCTGGTTTCAAAAACAGTGTTTTTAATTAATTTCTATAACTTTAAAACAACTTCCTTAGTTGCGTGTGACATTCGAATGAATTTTAGCAATTTGGAAACCTAACAGGGTCATTGAGGACCGCCTATGTTGACCTAGATCCTATCAAAACTTTGACTAACATTCGTTTAATCACCTTCGCGATTCCCAAATCGCGCCAATTGAATAATCAAACGACAATCGCTCTCGTTTCGATATGCGAATATATTTAATTTTGCAATGATTATGTAGTTTCATAATCATATAATGACGTAAATATATAACAATTTTCATACACTTAACTCCTTTTGATATCAAAGACGTCTGATTGAATTCCGTTTACGAATCTCGTTTTAGCGTAACTCGTTGCGTAAACGCACATTATATCAGGTCATTGTTTGTTGCCTTAGACACCTCTTTTTTGCTTCTTGCACAACTTTGAACTTTTTTTCTTGTTATTTGTAATCTGTTTACGGGCCTGCTTTGATTCGTGGATGAAAAGTTAAGTGAAAAGTGTTAACACTCATGTAAGAGACGCCACTTTAAACTTGTAAGTAAGCTGTATAGAGAGAAATAAATACGCAAACTTAACTTGTAAACATGACCTCACAAGCCTTTGTGTCACTCGTGTTATAGAAGCTCACTTTAGGACAAATCCAAGAAAGTCAAGTTACAGTATTTAATTTTTCTCTTCAACCGATTTTACACCAGCTTTACACAATTCAACACATCACATTCAATTTTTATAACTGTAACATTGGCTTTAACTTTATCTAACCTTTACACGGAAGGAATATTTAAATAAGGTTTCTGGTGTGACTTAACCCTCGCCCATGCTCCTCTTTGCTCCACATCACTTCTTAGCGAAGATGACAATTATTTTGACGGCGCGGTTGGCGCAATGGTAGTTCAGATGCCTACTACGACGGCGGTCCTGGTTTCCAATCCCGGCAAGGGCTGATATTTGTAATGGGCTCGAAACATGTTTAGTTGCAAGAACAAACCCAAACCCATGTTGCATGCTTCCTAGGTTTCGAGTTTACTTTGTCTAGGACTAGGTCTATTTGTTTTCCTTTTTTTTATGATTGGTCTGAGTCTTTCGACTGTGCGAGGCAGTCTGAGAGTGCGGGTCGGGTCGCTGGATTGTGTGAGGTTATCCGATATTATTATTACAGTCTCCGCGTAGATATCACGCAAGTCCATATCTGCTAGCTACGTATTAACTGTCTCTTGTCAGCTATTCCATCCCCCCTTGTTTGGCATGAAATCTAACCGCTATTGTGGGCTTAAGATTCCTCAGGTCCTTGTTAACATTGTGGCCCTGGCCCTGGTCATTGTTGTAACGGCGCGGGCGCCGTGTGAGATGAATTCCATTATGGCGCATTGCGTGCGGGTCGTTTACATCGGCTACCGATGGGTGTCTTCCTAATTGAATATAGGCTTTGTGGTATTAGATGAATCGGTTTTGTGGACTAGACTTGGCTGTGGCACGTTTGGAATCCTCCAGCATTTCAGTCGTGGAGATATGCCATTTATGGAAACTTTCCTCATTTCCCACACAAAATGTGGAAAGTTTTCGGAAATATTCGGAAAAGCAACATCTCTAATCAGTCGTGTGATGTTGTCTGTAAAGAATGTGGTACTTCGAAATTGAGTTGTGGAGTGTGGATGCACGGCGTGAGGCTGTTCTATGTCAGTGGGGTTGGTAGCAGCATTTATGGTTTTACCATAATAGGTATCAGTATCACGGCCACACATGAAAGCTTTTGGTATCATGATCACGGCGCAGAAAGTTGGGTTTTCAATTTCATGTAAGTAAAAAGATATTATACTGTAGAAGTTTTCGTTCGACGTTCTATTACATGAATATGAACTCAATTGCATGAACATATAAAAAAAGCGACGTAGTTTATCTTTATATCTGAAAGCTTTCAAATGTTCTCTTATCTAGTAGTAATGTTTCTATTGAGTTGTGTGTCTTTGTTGGTCGCTTACCTACTGCATTTGGATAGAAATACCTATGAACCTAACAATAGCATGTGTACTGTTATCATTTACTCCAATTGACGAAGATTATGTCATGTTAAACTGCGGCATTAAGTTTAAAATTGAATTTTCTTGATCAGTGATTAAAATGAATGGATATTTATGAATCAATTTTACATCTTTTATAATAAACCACTATAAAGATCATAACATATATGTGAACCAAAATGCAGATGATCTCTTGCACTCTTACACAAAAAAGATATGGTTGGCGACTTGAAACAATTACCTATATCCCCTTTCTGATCTGCAAGTGTAAATAACATTTTTGTTTGGGGTCAAACTAGTCTGTGACCGGCGTACAAGATTGATTGTAATTCTAGCCGAGATTTGTTTCAGTATTCTTAGCGCTCCCAGACCAACGTTTAGCACGTCAACTAGGTAATATCTGATGTAACGATTTGCATATTATCTTGAATTTGTAGCACGTTTATGTATTTGAAAGTGCTCGCCTTGACACAATACACTTCAGGCGTGGTTGGTGCGTTATTACAATATAAATGCCAGTTATAAATTATTCCTGCTTTATGATATGGCAACTTAACGTGCTAGTTTAGAAACGGCGTATATCTCAAACGATCCATAAAGGTTTCAAACTTTTTAATTGCGATGGGGGAGGGTTTGCTAGAGGTTACAGCGTTGTAAATATGCGTCCAACGGAATAGTGTTTTTACGGCTGTCCCTGCATTCCTGGGGACAATTGTCTCAATTGGCGCGGTATGTGGCCGAAGGTAAATTAATTAAATTCTTAAGAGTGCGCAGGTTAACGAGTCCGGGCGCGTTTCATTTGTGGCTGTCAGTACTGATGACAGTTTATTTAGTGTATCGTGCACTTACCTATACGTAGGTTTTCCTGATTTATACTTTTATTGCGTGAAATATAGCTCGAACTGTTGTTCAGTGGGCTTGTTAATATTTTGTTATATTATATATCTCAGAAGCATTTGGCTCCAAATAAGAAAAAAACTGGGATGGCCCACAACAACAACAAAATCGGCCATATTTCATGTAAAACTTACCAATTTCGAGTTACATTTAGCGACAGAGTGCGGTTTTGTACTGATTGACGAATTGCTGAGATCTTTAAGAAGCAGCTGGGATCGTACCTCTTAGTTTTCTAAATTTTGATAATGTAAAGCAAAGCAACAGGAGAGAAATAGGAGGGATAGGTAATTACTATCGTATCCTAGTTACTTTACACTCTAAACACGAAGCACACTATCTTCTACTAATGTCCCATGTCGAAGTCTTAACCATGTCTCCTCGTTAATATCTGTCATATCCATATCATAACGTTGATAAGCGCAATATTTAGTCGTTAGTATTCAGTCCGTGTGTCCGTCGTTGCGGGCTCTCCCTAGAAAGCGAGGCCCATGCGAGCGACCAGGTCTCGCCGGATGTGAACGACGTCATCGATTTTCACTTTTATTGTGCATTCAAAAGACAATTAATATTTAATTCATGCATCCTCAGTTGGTACTGAAACGTGGTCGCTTTATCGCTTACAATGGGCCTCATAAGAAGGCTCAAAGTTACTCAAAGGGCAATGGAGCGAGCTATGCTCAGAGTTTCCTTGCGGGATCGAATCAAATGATGAGATGCGCAAGAGAACCAATGTTGTAGATATAGCTCAGATAGTCGCCAAACTTAAGTGGCAGTGGGCGGCGCACATTGCTCGTAGAATCTATGGCCGTTGGGGCACAAAGGTCAAGGTTATCACGTGACAAATAATTGGTAAAGCATCCGTCACGTTTTGACAAAATGCTAGTGTGAGTGAGATCATTTATCACTTATTTATCGCGTAACAAACGCAACCACCATCGTTCCCCAGGAGCTATTTGGAGATTTTAGAGGCTTTTAAATAACAAGTCTGAAATCCAATTATCGCTTTGAACTTATCTATAAAACGCCTAACAAAGGCGAACACCAGGCTCGTTACGCAACCGCTGTAACACGCACCTCAAAGATAAAAAGAAGTCATTAGTTGTCAGTTTGTTTTGTTTGTTACACTTGTTCCTAATTGAGTCAAAGCGACAGGCGTTGTACAAACACAAGGGTGAGCAACCGTGTTTGTAAATGTCATATTGTGGTTAATTTTCTTAAGTATATACGACCTTTTGTACACGGGTGTAATTATCTTATCAGAGTGGATCCAGACAATGCTCCCGCTGTGATGCGCCGACGCATCTCACGTGCTACTGTTGTTAAAAGGTAGTAACTGCCGGTGTTATAATGGCGTATACTTCTGTTTTTACTCGTAGGCTGGATCTCGCCCCCCACTTTGATAACGGTATCTTTACACCATGAAGTAACAATAACACAGATGAATCATTGCATTCGGGGCCCACCTGGCTGCAGACCATTCTCGCTCTCGATCCTATTTGGTGTTCATTAAAAGGAAATTCAAATAGCATACAATCACACGATAATTACCAAAAATTTTTAGCTATTTTCTGGAATATTAACTACTAGGTAATTTGCACCACAGTCCTAGAAATAGGAAACACGATATTTTTAAGAACACGGCTTGGCTTATCCAACCTCAAGAGACCTTTCTCTCGCAATTTTCTTCGCGGAACCAACGGCACAGACGCTACCGAACCCATAAAAATTCCGCCGCCGGCCGGCTAGTAAGAATCTCATTTCATAATCAGATGAGGGATAAACGCCTCGCCTTCCATGAAGCCGTTAAGACCAGGCGACACCTCGTCTAATCTACCACAAGAACGATTTAACGGCGTATGTCCTTTAAGTTGCAAGGAACCCACGACCTTTCGAAGCGAGGCGTGAAAAGCCGCGTGCAGACTTAACTATGCAAATCGTTGCGTAGACCCCGGGCTTCCAACTTGCGCAAATACTCGTTACTGTATTCTCTAAAATATTAACCATTGAGCTATTCCGATAATGATCGCTATCAATTCAATTTGCTCCTCAGCCTTGACGGGATCGTTAAACGTACGTTCCGCCATTTATTCTTTCACGGGATATTTATTGTTGCAGTTTCTTTACTTGCATTATCTCGTTCCCAATAATGTATTGATATGGGAGTCGCGACTAAGTAATAAAACAATTAAATATTGGCCAGCCGCAAACAGCGTTACAATTCTATTGAGAAAAATGGTAGATACAAGCGTTTTGAGACGACGAGCATACTTAAGCTGTTCTGGGTTTACATGAAAGAGTTGCTGCAATCAGTTTGGACCCTTGTCAGGACATTATGTCGTTTTATTGTCGACCTTATTAAGGCTCCGCAATGTCTCCTTTCCACGTGTCTGCGTGACATAACTTGATCATAGATTGGCGCAGTATCTGGGCCGTAATAAATCGAAGCTGCTGATCGCGATCTAAGCGCGCAGGCGCCTGATTAATGAGCAGCCATTTTTAATTAACGACTTGACTGTGTTAAGAAATTATGAGCCTCAGAAACTGGTTCAAAATGTGGTGTCCTTCCTGTCTACAGTAAGAGAAATTGCCGAAATTTGGGAATCTGGGGTAAGTTAAAATTTTTGAATAAACCAGTATGCGGATCAATTGGAAATATATGGTTGTTCCTGACACCTCATTTTTAAAATTGTTCTTAATTTGGTTTATTTCTCCGACACGATTCTTTTATATTCTTCAAGTCGTCGAGTTTGAATATGGGACAGAACTAGGAAATTAAATCTCCCTCACTCGCGCCCTGTCGGTCAATCTTGGTGCGCTTCATAGTTAGTTTCTCTAAATTATAGACCCCGCAGAAGAGTTAATTGAGTGTTTACTATCAGCATTATTTCTCGTCTGATAATGGCGGCGGGGCGGCCGCGTCGTGATCCGTGGGTTACAGTGGAACTATTGCCTGTATCTTGACTTCATACAAGATTGTATCCATTATATAAACTGTTCACATTGTATACGAAGTCGGGATCGGGACTGACTTAGAGACAACGTTCTTGTGTAAATGAGAAGATGCTACACCAAAGGTTTAATTACGCGAAAATGTGTTGGTCCTTAGATTTTGAGATGTTATCAGCTTCTAATTTGCTTACTTAGGATAAGGATTATCTCATCACAATACGTTATGCTACCAGATTGCACATCATTTGATATTACTATGGAACTTTTATCATCAAGATACTGACAATAGTTTCACTACACAGTTATGCAAGTCTCGGTTCACATGGATCTAGTCGACACACGATCGCTATCGATTCGGATAATGGAGTCCCCGCTTCATTATTTTTGTCGCTTCACAGTTTTGCAACACAGCCGGTCACGATTATTGACGTAATCATATAGTTTCCACGCCAGTGACACATTGAGGATTCGTGCTTTGTTTATCTGTGGCGTGGCGTGTTTTCCTGTGGTTCGTTAGTCATCGGGTTCCTGAATATAGCTTTTGGTTTGAGGAAGGTGGCCGCATCTTTGAATTCATTGTGCGGTTACTGCCATCTGGTGTTTTTTCTGATAAGTTTTGAACTTAAATTCTTTGTCTAGTTTATAATTTTACGTCTATCTACTGTTTGTGGTTGTCACATGATGAAATGTCTCTTTGAAAACCACCTCTGGTCTGGAAGATAAAAGAAGTTTTTCGGAAAATTTCTCTTTCGTCAATATGTGGAGCATTGATAAGTTTATGATTTCTTCGCCCTTGAAGCTTAGCAAAAAGCTAAGTTAGTACTGTAATAATAGTAGATCTATCTTTCACATAAGTCGTTGCGAGACTTGAGGATAGTTTATACTAAACAACGCTGACCCCGAAGGCTTCGGTAATGATGATAGCTCGTCAGGCCGCATTGAGGCCATCCGGGACTCCGCGTCGACCCTTGAACCTGTACCGTAATGGATGGAAAGGCACATTGTTAGCTGGACTCGAGAGCATCGTTATGGGCCATTTGAACATTTTAAACGTACCTGATGAGATCCTTCACACGGACTTTATACTGAAGCGATGAGTCAGGATATTGAGGGCTGTAAAAAGTTAATCCCATCAAAAACATAAATGTAAAATGAGAGCCAAGTTCAATATCGCGTGCACTTCGCCGACAAAAGAATTGAGATCAGCAAGGGCGCCAAGTTCTTTGCTCTAAAATTTTTAGATACAAGGACATGCGACATACTCAATGCATTTATTTTACTTGGGGTGTAATTCAATATCAAGATTTGACTTGGCTAGTTTTCACAAACTAACTAAATTTTATAAAAGTAACATAGTCATAGTTCATTATCAAGCTAACAGTATAAGTAACAAGACGTACACTAACTTGCGTACTTACCTTTACGAAAATAGGTTAATGATTTGATTGATTTTGATTTATAATATAAATTTATATTTTAAAACTAGCCAAGTCACGTCTTGATATTGAATTACACCCCAAGTAAAATAAATGCATTGAGTATGTCGCATGTCCTTGTATCTAAAAATTTTAGAGCAAAGAACTTGGCGCCCTTGCTGATCTCAATTCTTTTGTCGGCGAAGTGCACGCGATATTGAACTTGGCTCTCATTTTACATTTATGTTTTTGATGGGATATCATTACTTTTTGTACAGAAATTATTATGATGTGTAAATTACTTAATTATTATTTGTTATTTAGTTCTGTGTGCTATTCTAGTACATCTTTTGAAAGTTTTGAACAAACAAAGAATTTTCCAAAACGGTTAGTACGTATTGGATCTTTATGTGCATGTATGTGTAAGTGTGTGCGTGTGAGTGTATATGCTATTTTAGTATATCTTTCAAACAAAAAAAGAATTTTCCAAATCGGTTAATAAATGACAGAGTTCTGAGGCAACAACCATCAATAATAATAACTAGAGACCCGTTGCGGCGTCGAACCGCCGCTAGAATATGGAAATCCGGTAGTGTTACAGAAAATAACTACTTTATCGATAAGAAGTTTTTGGGGAAAGAAGAATAAATACTGTAAAAAAACACGTTAAAATGATATTTCAAAAACGTTAAGACATGCCAGGCTAGATAGAGCCAGGCCTGATAGCCAACTGCCAGGTTCATCGTGACAACTTTTTCAACTCTTTTGTAAAAATAACTTGTGCATTAATGCCATGTGATCTGCTGATCTGTTTCACAAATAAAATGCATATTATTCGATTTAAGGAAAAAATATAATTCATGACAATAGTCCCAAATCGTAAAAAAATAATTGACATATTTTCATAGGACCGAACATAAGATTGGTAGAATTTTAATTTGTTGTCCTTTCTTCAGGACATACATTTATCGATTTGATCGATTTCTATCAATTTCCAGAAATAGCACATGAATCGAAACGACAGATTTGGTCACTCACTACGCAGGTTTTAAAAAGGAAATCATGGAGTGCGTAACTGTGTATGTATTCATTTATAATCGTAAATACTTCAAAATATTGATAGTAAAAAATGTTACATAAACTCAATTGTATGTAATAGAGAGTAAAAAACGTTTATAGAATACACGAAAAACCACTATTATCAATGCTTTTTTTTTTATGAAATTCAATAGATCGTGCAAATTTTCTTAATATGGGTGCTGCCATGTCATCATCATCAATCATTTATTCAATAACAATTTCACATTGTGTTTGTAATTCTTACGCCAGTATAACTCTTAATCAAACCCTACTTACTAATCTAAATAAATTACTGACTGACAATACTCCACCATAAAAAAAAGAATGTGTCAAATATGTGTAATAAAATAAATCCAATATATAAAACAGCTAAACATGTTTGAGAAAAGAATATAAGATATATTTTATTCAATAAATTTAGAGCTGAAGGCCTTACGTATACCCAAATTCCAAATTCAAACTTTCGTGTCTTTCCTCTCATTGAAATAGTGTCTGACAGAAGAGTGAGGGAGATGCTATCTATACTCTCAAGTCTATAATATAAACCTAATTTTAGGGTTCCTTACCATAGTCGTTAAAAACGGAAGCCTTAAAAAATCTATTTGTTGTGGTGACAGCATAATTTGACAAATTTTATTTTGAATAAGAATAAGAATGATCAGCCAGACGTCATTAATTCAAATATGATTTATTCTTGAGCGAGTCGATTTTTTTGAAATTTGCATCATATGTAGGTTATTTCTACCATCAAGTTTCGCATTTTAGGGTAACATGTTAATTATTCCACAAATACAACTCGTCCACAATGTCAGCTCGTCTATATTCCCATCTGGGTCACAATGCCAACTTGTCCACACACCCAACACGTCCACATTGCCAACTCATTCATATACCCAACTTATCTGCATTGCTACCTCGTCTATATTACCAATTCGTCTCCATTAGCAACTTGTCCATATTCCCAATTCGTCCACAATGCCAACTCGAACATATTGCTAACTCGTCCATATTCCCAACTCGTCCACAATTCCAACGCGTCCATGTTGCTTACTCGTCCACAATGCCAACTCGTCACCACATAAAATTCGTCCACATTTCCAACTCGTTCATATTCCCAACTCGTACATATTCCCAACTCGTACACAATGCCAAATCGTCCACATTGCCCACTCGTCCATACACCCAACTCATCAACATTGCCAACTCGTTCATATTACCAATTCGTCTTTATTCCCAACTCATCCATATTCCCAACTCATCCACAATGCCAACTCATATATATTGCTAACTCGTCCACATTTCCAACTCGTCCATGCACCCAACTCGTCTATAATACCAACTCGTCCTTATTATTAACTCGTCTTTATTGCCAATCTCGTCCATATTATCAACTCGTCCGTATTACCAACTCATCTTCATTGCCAACTCGTTTATATTCCCAACTCATCCACAATGCCAACGCGTCCATATTACTTGCTCGTCCACAATGCCAACTCGTCCACAAATACAACTCGTCCACATTTCCAACTCGTCCATATTCCCACCTCGTCCACAATGCCAAGTCGTCCACATTACCAACTCGTCGATACACCAAACTCATCTACATTCCCAACTCGTCTTCATTTCCAACTCATCAACAATGCCAACTCGTCCATATTGCTAACTCGTTCACAAATACAACTCGTCCACATTTCCAACTTGTCCATATGCCCAACTCGTCCACAATTCCAAGTCGTCCACATTGCCAACTCATCCACATTTTTAACTCGTCCATATTCTCAACTCGACGATACACCCAACTCGTCTACAATACAAACTCGTCCTTATTATCAGCTCGTCTTTATTGCAAACTCGTCCATATTCCCAACTTGTTCATTTTGCCAACTCATCCACATTTCCAACTTGTCCATATTCTCAACTCGTCCACGTTGATAACTCGTCCGTATTACCAAGTCGTCTTCATTGCCAACTCGTCCATAATACGAACTCGTCCACATTGCCCCCTTGTCCATGTTCCCAACTTGTCAATTTTACCAACTCATTCACATTGCCAACTCATCCACATTTCCAACTCGTCCATATTCCCAACTCGACGATACACCCAACTCGTCTACAATAACAGCTTGTCCTTATTATCAGCTCTTCTTTATTGCCAAATCTTCCATATCACCAACTCGTCCGTATTACCAAGGCGTCTTCATTGCCAACTTGTCCGTATTACCAACTCGTCTTCACTGCGAACTCGTCCATAATGCAAACTCGTCCATATTTCCCACTTGTCCATGTTCCCAACTTGTCAATTTTACCAACTCATCTACATTGCCAACTCATCCACATTTCCAACTCGCCCATATTCCCAACTCGACGATACACCCAACTCGTCTGCAATACCAACTTGTCCTTATTATCAGCTCGCCTTTATTGCCAAATCTTCCATATCACCAACTCATCCGTATTACCAAGTCGTCTTCATTGCCAACTCGTCCATATTCTCAACTCGTCCACATTGCCCACTCGTCCGTGTTCCCAACTTGTTCATTTTGCCAACTCATCCACATTCCCAACTCGTCCATATTCTCAACTCGTCCACATTGCCCACTCGTCCGTGTTCCCAACTTGTTCATTTTGCCAACTCATCCACATTCCCAACTCGTCCATATTCTCAACTCGTCCACATTGCCCAGTCGTCCGTGTTCCCAACTTATTCATTTTGCCAACTCATCCACATTCCCAACTCGTCCATATTCCCAACACGTCTACATTGACAACTCGTCCAATTAACAACTCGTCCAATTAACAACTCGCCCATATTAACAACTCGTCCATTTTCCCAACTCGTCTATATTACCAACTTGTCAATTTTACCAACTCATCCGCATTCCCAACTCTTCCAATTCCCAACTCGTCCACATTTCCAACTCATCCATTTTACCAACTCATCCATATTACCAATGTAGATACATTCCCAACTTAGGCACATTGTCATGTCGTCCATATTCTCAACTCGACCACATTTCCGATCCCGTCGACATGCAAGCGCAAGGACTAAGTTTTTTCTTGTAAAATACCATTTAATTTACCATAACTCATGCCATTTTCCTTGGAATTATTTTTTTGATGGACTTATATAATCATATTTATAATAATCTATCATAAATTTACCTATTTGAATGACGTGTAAATTAGTTTTACTAATTTTTTTCTGCTTTGATTTATTGTAAAACTCGCCTATAAAATAATCTATTCTTGAATGACGGTCAGTTTTCTAGTCTTTCGAGCACCAGTCCAACTCGCACTTAACCGGCTTTTTATCCACCTTTTTAACAGGTATGCGAAAAAGTTTCCATACATTTTAACATTTTAAAAAGAAAAACAACCTGGCAATTTAGAGCATTGACATAATAGCCCCCAATAAAAAAGACATTAAAAGTTGTCAGAATATGGTTACTGTCATTCATTGTCAAGAAACTGTAAAATTATTTTTGTATATTCGTACATGTTTTAAGTGTTGCGGATATTATGTTGCCGACTCAAAAATAATATTTCATCATGCTGAACAACTTACTACAGGTTTGTGAGCAAATCATGCTTATTATTATTTGGTCATCTTATGTCAAAATAGGGATCACAGGTCACGTGGTCAAAGTCACGTGGTTAGCGCACAGTAGTTTTTTCAAATCCATTTTTCAGTACCTTTTCAGGAAAAAATTAAAATTCCAAGAGTTTTATGCACCTCTCCAGCATGAGACGAATCTAATGACATATCATTTATCAAAATCGGACCATAACTGTAGATCTGATGGGATGTACAAAAATCGGCCTCGCGTAATATATATATAGATAATAATAAAACATAAAAAAAACACTGTTTTAGATTTTTATATGTATACACACACAATTACTAAGCTGGAGGCCAAATTTCACCTTTCTAGGTCACCTGGAAGTGGTTTAGGTTTTTGATTACTAGTCAGTCAGTCAGTCAGTCAGTCAGTCAGTCAGTCAGTGATAAAAATACCGTTTTTTGGACTTTAATATCTCAATAACTATTTAACCTATATTAATGAAATTTGGGGCTCTACTTGTTCTAAAGGATCTTAATACATAAGCCAAATTTCATTTTTTTATGTTAAATAGATTTGGAGTTATTGGGGGGTCAAAAGTGGCTCCAAACGGTTCGTGTAATATAACACACGGCTGCTGGTCGCCAGTTCCTGCGGTGAACTTGGCTGGACACGCTGCCGCGTGTCTAGATCATACTTGCACGGAGAAAGGTAACTGACAAGTAAAGTTTTAACTTTTTTTCATTATGATATAAACGGTGTTTTACTATCATGCGCGTCATACATTTCAACCAGAACTATAATGACTCTTTTTGAGTTAAGTAAATAAAAAAATATCTTAGTGTTGCGGAATGATCATAATCTGCTGACGCCACATGCATTTTTACAATCAAATTTCACTTATTGCGCGCAGTGAAGGTTTTTCAATTGGATTTGGCATCGTCTAATCGGTAAAACGTGACAAGCAACTGAAACAAACGGTTAGTGGTAAATTGGTGATTTTCAATAAATAATAACTGTTACCAATCACATACGGAATCAAAAGAGTATGTAAGCGATCAAGATTCATCGAACATTTTGCTTTTTAGATGTTGTTATTGAATTTGGACGGTGAAACGTGTCATATTTTAAACGCACTCGTATCTTTCTTAATACTTTCATTGTAAACACGATCTTGTCCCGTGCAGTAAACGACTTGATTTGAATAAAATTATATAGTTTATTGTGAGGTTTGCGAAAGTAAGGAAGGTTGGATCGCGAAGTTATTGCTATAGCACAACATAAAAGTGGTGGTGATTAAGCAATTCCCGAGAGACATAAAACTGTAGTTTATGGCGCAAAGGAACAAATTATTTAGTGAATAGTAAGCAAAGTTTCAAGGTTTGCTAAATAAATATGGTTGAGTGTTTTTTTTTTTTTAAATAAGTGTACGCACATCGTTTTGTCTTTTTCATTTAATTGATTTTGAGGCTCACTTTCATCGCATTCAGACAAAAAAAAGTCAGTGCTCAGGACTGAGGAAGGTGTACTTTACAAAAAAAAATCGTTCATCGTATTTTTGCTTTCACGTACTAATGTCGTTTTCAGAAGGTACATTTATTATGGGTCAAAAATAAAATATACAAATAACAAATTTATGGAATTAACTGGAGTTAATTAATTAGAATTAATTTTCAGAAGAGTTTTTGTTTGGAATTGGAAGTGCCAATTCAATATTACGAGTCAAAATATAACATGCATTATCTACTGTTTTATGTAGGCACCTTTTATTAGTATTTCTAATAGTAACGTATTGGAACTTATTGGTTGTTCGATATTGGCAGGGTAATGGCTGCTTATCCCTCTATCCATTAATAGTAAATAAATAAATAAAGTATTTTATCCCATGCAAATTATTACATTAAAATAATTTCATTTAAGTATTACATCTTGCAAGAAAAGAAAACATATTATTTACAACCTTCTTGATATTTTATATTTATTTTTATTTAAAAGAGCAAGGCAAAATTGGGCCTTAGAGACTTATAAAATATCGTAACTGACCTATTAAGATACGCTCTTTTGTGTAAGCACACAAGGTTATATTTACATTCGACCTAAGTAAGTACGCAACAATAGCAATACAATGTTCTAATATCCAATAAGGTCGCAAGCGCCATTGAATGTCCTATGATGTTAAGCCCTTTGAAGCCGGCTGTGTATAATAGGATCGCTATCTATCAGCTACTGCAAGTAAAAGGTTAATTACACGAGCGCGGGCGCACGCCTTGAACCGATTCTGCCATTTCGCGTCCATTTCACAACGCTTTACTAATTCTGAATGACGCACGTGTTTAATGATATTGTGTTAGTTGATATGTATATCTTCATCTATGTTAACACTCTTAGCTAAAGAAAACAAGTCTAAAACAAAAATGAAATGACAATATATCGTATAATTGAGGATTTCTTTAAATTAAAAGATCGATCGATGGAGTAATAAAATTATATACTTACTTTATTCTGTTAGTAGGCACATGGCACTTTTACAAGTCGAGGCACTGAGTCTTCTGGCATTTCAAAAGAGGAGACCGCTGTTGAGAAGGAAGCCAGAAGAAACTCGACAACAGTAAATGGATAGCAAATAATGGATTAGACGCACATTGATCTATCTCCATCGTATATAGCGCACACGAAAATTAAAAATGGTTCAAAATTACTTAAGCTACGTTACTTTGTTATGTTAATAAAATATTTTACAACCAAGAATACTGCGCAGGCGCCTTAGCTTATTCAATTATAGAAACACATGTAAATGTCATACCCGTAATGACTATTGCGCGCAGTACATTAACTAGCCCACTGTAATATAGTTAGTCTTGCGCAAAGCAAGCATAGCTCCGTAGATGAAAGGTTCGGACGTGTCATGTTTATTTTAATTAAACGTTGTTAGTTTTAATGGGATTGGTTTGCAAATCTGCCACTGCGCGTGGTCCTTCGGACCGGATATTATTATGTAACTTGACTGGAGAATATCGGACCTGGATGTTGGTTAAGTAATTCGGGCGCTTGATTCGATTTACATTGACATCTAGCTATTTCTACATATAGGCATCACACACAGATGATTTTTGCTATTCGAGTTGCATTAAGTGACATCGATACAGTAACATTTAATGGAAATGTGGCTCCATATGGAACAGTTAGATCTATGAAGGATATATGCTCACAGCTAGTGGTTCCTTTTTCAAAGAGATGTTAAAACGATTACATCGAATAGAGAAAATTGATAAAGCAGACATGCTATACTTATATCTCAATAGAACCGTCGAATTCTGCCCCTGGTACACGCTAAAGCTATCAATATAGGTAAGGCTACCCACCCTCCGTTCCGCTTTTCTCTTCAATGATGTTATCCTGTCCACTGTTGTGTACACTGCCTTATCTAAAACTTAAGTGTATAATGGGCTTATTAAGCCATTGTAGGATCGAGTTCTGTTCAAGGGTGTTATGAGTTGAATAGATGCCGTTGTTGGTGGGCTGGTGAATTAAGAATACATCGTCCCTTTTCTTTCTCAAACTCCATATACTTACGATCTTTGCTATTTAATAATACTCTTTAATTTGAGACAGGCTGCATAAAATTACACTCATTCCAAAATTACACACCCTCGTTTATTTGTTTGACAAATGTTTTCACATATCTATTAAAAATAATTATATGCTACCTTTAGAATAGTTACTAGTAATTGAATATGAAAGATGTTTTGACGGACAGCTCTCTTAAACATATACTTAGTTTATAGGTCAAAGTAATATTCTGTTATGTAAGCAACTTCTGTGCTACAACACTCAGTTAGATTACGAGTATAATTATTTTATTGATAGCAATTGTTAGTGAATAATGCTATCTATATCTCTATATCTTGTAATTATGAACTTACGTTTTCGTTTTCTTTTTTCAGGTATTTTTTCCCGATTCGAGATTTAATCTTTGTAGACATCAGAGGAATACGGCAAGTTAAAAGTCACGCTTTTATGTCTCTATTGTCATTATTTATTGGTTCGGAGGCTATAACGATTTCATTTATCGCGGTATAGACAAGTGATAAAGCATCTGTCAATCTCGCACTCACATACGTGTCGGAAAGTGGATATTTAAGCTTGCTGATTAAAATAATGTCATTTAATTTCCCATTGCTATGAGATGTATTCGTTGTAATTTATTTCACATATACTAAATGCCCACTTTTTTTATTGCCCAATGTAATCATCGTATCACAATTTGCGTAGTCTGATTAAAATATCATAAGCCTCACGTGTTTTATATATATCAATGCCCGGTCAAACCCACGCCAATAGTTCTCAAGGTGTTCTGAATCCAAGCTGTCATTGCGAATGCCGTGAACTGCAAATGTCAATGTACTGCATTTCAATTGGTACTGTTGTTTCTGGCTTATTGAAATCCCTTCATAACGGGTTGATAAAGGCCAATGTGTTAATCAAGGAAAGTCACACTTAAACTTGACTTTCATTCGAAGCCTTCCAGTCCCAGAATTACATGAAACTATAATGTGTTAAACATCGTAATGAACCTTGTTTCAGTACAGTAGAATCCGGTTATAACGACGGCCAAGGGACCGTTGATATTACGTCGTACTAACCGGAAGACGTACTAAACGAACAGACAATTTTTGTGTTTGATTAATCACTTACATAATGTATTTATTAATATTTAGGTGACCAGCAGATAAAAAATCATTGAAATGAAAATATGTATGTATGTATTTATTTAATCTTAAGTACGTACATAATGTACCGGTCTATAATTGGTCTATATAATCTATTGTAACATCTAGTGCAAAAAGTCTGTAATTTTTGATTGGTTTTGGTTTTTATTTCTATAGTAAGAAGTACGAACTGCATTATGCAAACGAGACATAATGCTTTTCATGGTGTCATCTTCAAAATTAGACGTGCACAAACACATTTAGCACTTCTGCAGCTTTTAGAGCTTCAGATACGCTCGCTCGGAGTGGTAAAATTTTCTTCCAGGTTATCGTCATTATTATCTTTACTATCTTGGCTGTTGACGATAACATTTTGCAGAATATTTTCTCCAGTCGGCTCCTCACACATTGCGAGATCGTCATCAATAGCAGAATATTGTTCAAGTTCTTAATTTCCTATGGGCAGTCCTTTATTCAGAGCTCTCGCCCAGACAGACAGCGGCATATCATCACCGTTGTCGGCAACAACACTGAGACTGTCTCGGGCAAATCCAGCTTAGCCATTGTAAAAGTGCCACTTCAACTTGCTCTTGAGACGACACCCTCACGCGTTTAGGTTTTAAAACATTCGCATTGAACAAAGGTGTCGGCAAGGGGGGTGCGCGGGCGGAGATAGCTTCTTATCTACGATTTAATTTGTAAACACGTCAACGCTTGTCGTTGTAACCGGACAATTATGTGTGAAATTCCGTCGTTAAAAGCGATCGGTCGTTGTAAGCGGAGTCGTAATAAAAGAATGTCCTTTCATATAAGCTCATTCTAAAACCAAACATACGCCTATACTTACGTCGCTAAAAACGGTTGGTTGCTATATGCGAAGTCGTACAAAACGGACTCCACTGTATTTTTTTTTATTTAATTTAGCCTGTATATCGCACTGCTGGACAAAGGCATCCTCGTGTTAGCCAGTCTTTTCGGTTAAGGTACATATTAATAAAATTATATTGAAAGGATAAAACTGCGATCAGGAGAATATCCGGTTCGAAGTAACAGATACCGAATCGAAACTAGGTCTTCCGGAACTGAAGCAATGCAGAATATAATAATTTTGCGCCGAGTACTACACTGACGCAACGATTAATGATATTCAAGCGTACTTGTTACCTTCTCTAGATAGCATATGTGCGTCGACATCGCTATAAGTGTCAGTAAAGCAGTGGTGCGCAAGCGCAGGCGAGCTGTGCATCAGTAAGTGCGTTCCTTAGACAGTTTCACAGTATACAGTGAAAATCGCCAAGGTATATAAGAATTACAACATAATTAAGGTTCAAGTCGGCCATTAAGTTAAGGTTATTTCGATTTAGATTGACATGTACTTAGCCGTTTGAGCAACACGACGCTTTTATAACTGTCAGCTTTTTCCCTCCCTTTGACCCAAAAAGCTGTGTCTCCCCCTGGCCCGACTGCTGGATCTACTCTTAACTTACTTGCTTCTGATGATGCTTCATGCCTTGGTGTTTTAGCTATTGCAATCGTCCTCCAGTTGTCACGGGTGTCTGGCACTGTGCTAAAGTCCCCTGCCTTACCTACATTTCGCACTATCTCTACATCTTTCAATGCTCGTAATTATTTGTTACATTTGTTTAGGCAGATAAATAATTTGATTCGATTTCGATTCTTGGGGTCCTCTTGACTTTCAGTTTCTTTAGTTGCACAGTCCACTTTGTCATATTTTTGTGGCTCTTGTGTCCATTCTTTTCCACGCTTGACTTACTGCTTTCAATCTATCTGCCACATGTCCTGACGAATGAATCACCTCATTTTCCTTTCACGTGACGTCACGACCGTCGCGCGACCACGAAATTAAATTATGATAATTAACCTCACGCTTCCCGGGACTGCTTAATCTAACGTGATAATGTCGTGATACGACCCGTTAGGTGGTTGTTGAAACAAAGGAAGTGCGTTGGGAATGAATTAATTTATGTCTTTGTTCTGTACACGGCGCAGGCTTAACTTAATGGCTTGTTTTTCCTGGAGATCTAACAGAACTGTGATACCAGACCCTAAGTCGTGTGACAAATATTGTATATATCTTTCAATACAGTAGTTTCATAGGGTCACGGGAGAAATGATGTCGCGGCCAGTTATGCTAGCTCGGATTATCGACAAGTGAAGTTAATGTTAATACACAATAAACAGGTTATTTTCGAGTCAGATTCGTACACGAAGAGTTCTATAACACCTTGCGTAAACAATCATCATGCACAACTCATTTCTTGTACCCTTTTACTTTGCTATACTGTATACCCACTCAATTGCTTTGGTAACTACGGCTACCTGACACCGCACTTATTTTATTATATAAATAGAGTCCGACTCAAATTTCGAAGCAATTAAGTGGATACCAGAATGTCTTGTGTTATCAGTCATTATTCCCTAAGGTACTAACCGTAAAACGCTGGATCTTCACCCACCCATCACGCATCCCAGACCTCTGAATTCCATCAATAAATCTTACAATCGCTTTATTCGCAATTAGCACCTTCATTCAAACATTACCTAGGAAAATCTCACATAACTAATTCCATCAATACGTCTTATAACAGTCACGTGTCGCGTGTCGCTCGCTCGCCTTACGAGCACCGAGCACGTGTTACCGCAGGGCTGCTATCTGGGTCCGCTGTTCTATAACAGAGTGGACAGCAGAGATTAAGGCTTTGTGCGACTTGTATACAGATGTATGTATGTACTCGTATGTATGTACCTACTTGTATCTTTCGCCATCAATTTTTGTCCGTTAAGCTGGTGTTTTTTTACTATCTAAAAAAAAACACTGACACAAATAAATAATGTTGAATGCAAAATAATTATATATTATTATAGTTGTTAGTAATGAATGGGCTTTAGGTTTACTTTGAAATATGGGAATGGATGAAAAGTGATTATAATAAAGTAGCTGATGGCTACGATAGAGTAAACAAAATTGGACGTCGATTGCTGAATATTAAAGCCAAATACTAACATTCTTACACATGATTGTCAGATATGGTAGAGGCGGATCTGCGAATGCTCTGGCTAGGGTTGCACACTTCAGCAAAAAAATTAAATAAACCTCTTTTTCTCCCTTTTTTTTTCTCCAAACAGATTCTCTTTATCACATGTTTCATGAAAACTTGCTATTAACCCCTGACGAAACCCATACTGCCACCATGCAAAAACTATCTATCATCCCTATTAGCTGATTTAAGTCACGCGTGCCCCCTGATTCTCCAACTTGTCCACCGATATGTCTCCTCTTCACTAACACAAAGACCTATATCCCTATCAACATCACAGCCATATAGGTCGTTATTCCGAGGGCTTTATATCAATAAGCCGATCTGTTCAACACCGGAATGATCTCTTTACGCCGATCGTTTCTAATCTAGCAACATTTTAATCTCATTTGGGTGTAGTGAGCATTATGAGCTCGGCTCGAAGTCGTTGATGCGAAAAGCGATTGATGTGTTTTCATACTCATAGTGATAGTTTCGTTTTCTCTTTTTACAAATATTGTTTCACTCGCGTACGTTTGTCTTGAATTTTATGGCCAATCCATTTTTAGAGACCCCTCAACGCCTGTTCCAGATTTTCAGTGTCTTAGGCTGAGTGGTGTTTGCCAACACAAAATTGTGCATACGCTTGTAATACCGCAAAAAATAACCTTAACCGTGCCGTAACAAAGCTTAAAAATACCTTCTACCTTCAGGTACCATGAATTTGGTCAGTTAATATTTTCTCAACAATATACCTCAAGCCACAGTATTATATGGGCTAAAGCCTATATATATACTGTGCTCAAGCTGTCCAACTTCTTCGGAATTTATGGACCATCATGTAACTGAACCATTAGAAATTAATGGACGTGTCATATAATTTTACTAGCGCAATTTCACTGCACGCTAAATGATCTAATATCAAAACTGTCATTACCAATAACCTTTCCGTTGCTTTCTAAACCGTAATGAACCCCCTTAACGACTGCACTAAGATCTACGCGACCTGACAGCCCTATATATAACATGCGCGAGAGTCATAAATATCGGACATCGTTCGAGTAGGTACTACCGCAACCTCTCATCAAGACCTTCACTCTACTTGATACTCGAACTCAAGTTGCTCGAACTATGGTTGGAATTCTAGAAACAAATCAGATCCAATACGAGACTGTAGATGTTCCTTGGTACTTAAGCTACTAGTTCAAGTTGACTCAAATCATATGGCAATAATTTATCTGATGCTCATTCAATCGGCTGTCACGGGGGGACAAAGCTAGCTCTGGAGGTTTTATGGTTATGGACAACCAGTCAAATGACAGGTCCATTTAGTTTGCTGCCATCTCGCGACCATTGTCAGGAACCAGCCGGGCTGGTACTAAACCTCCTGATGGATGCCCGCTTTGTTTGGAATAACTCGCTTTAGAAACAACTTTTGCTATAAAAAAATCGACGATCTAAACTATTTCAAATCCAACGCTCGGAAACCCAGCCTTTTTTGTAATCTTATGCTATGCGGTATTAATCCAACAGATTTAAAGAATGCCTATTTTTACTCGCTAAAGTCTTGGGAAACAGCAAAAACACAATGGGAAAGAAATGCCACGGTACAGAAACGTTGCCACATTCTTTGCTTCAGCGATACCCGTATTGCAGAACAATAGACAATCTTGCACTCAATACTGGCCGCGTGGGGCATAACGCCCAGGTTACACGAACCCATTTTTTTGTAATTTAAGCATGGGCAGCCGGTTAAATAAACCGGTGTTATTTTCCTGTTTTGACGGGATTTAAAACGACAAGTCGGGATTATTGAATTTAAGTTTCTTGATGGAATTACTGGCTTTAATTTCGATTTCATTATTTCTGTTACCACTTGTGTCGACTAGCTTGGATTTCTGGAATAGTCGCCTTGTGTTCAGCTATACAAATCAAGTCGGGAGTACTCCCGCACCTAGTCTTACCAGGATTACAAGCGATATTGCCTGCGTTATATTGATAAAGATATATTCTACTTACATTACGGAGAATTATTAGGATACACTGGTGATTGAAACGGAATTTATAAATCAACTCAACCTACATCGGAAGAATTTCCTCGCAGAGCAAGCAATTCTGACGTTGAAAAGCAGCACGCTCTCATTCGTGTATAAATTATAACTGTTCAGCCGTAATAAGTTACTTTTCTTTTAATAAAACAAGTATTAAAGACGGTAAGGGCGAGATCGAGCCGAGTAGCGGTCCCGCCGCGGGCTCCCGGCGCGCGCGCATCTAGGCCGCACGATTACAGCGTTTCCTCAAACTTATTAGCCGTCAACAAAAGCTGTGGTTTGCGGTGATCGCGCCGCGGGCTCTCGCACTATTTTGTCGTGAAGTCTCGAGATTTCACCGCTGAGCGAGTAAGCCGTATGAGTCGCAACGACGATCATGCATACTCCCTTTCGGATCGTAATAGTCGGTGACGTTCTGACGTTGTAAAGTATTCACATTACACGTCCGCTGTCACTCGCTGGTAACAGACACTCGTAACCCAACACCGTCTTCCGAACTCTCTCTTCGGAGAGCGGAACGTTTCCTGTCGCTCCCGTCGCAATGCGTTCGTATTGTGGTTCAGAGGGCAGCCGCCGTTACGGCGTCTGTTCGCATCACAATGCAAGCGAGAGTTTCCGCAGATCAGTATCGCGCCCGCGGACCTCCGACACGACTTCCGAGATACACGAACTCTCACTGCTGATATTATCCTGCTGCACTAGATTAACGAGAACAAACAGTGCAGACTAGAGGAAGTGTTGAGAAAATCTTACGCATTGTTCCCTACGCGATAGCCACGACGATAAAGCTGATGGATATCTCCCTCGTATTTCGCTGACAGGAAGGAGTGCAGTCGCAATTGACTTAATCATGTTTGTTGACAGTGATATCTTGAATCGAGACTTATTAATCATTCTTGCCAAAAACGTTGTGACGATCTTGATTGTTGTGCCCTCAATTGCGGTCGCCATTAAATTGTTTACGTCCGTCTCCATGTTTGGACTAATTCGCAATAAACAAAGTGCTCTAACGAGCCACGTTCTGCTCGTAGGTGGTGCCACCTTGATTGCCAGTTTTCAGGAAAACAGCGATGTCACGTTGAGGTCGTGATAATAATCTTTGCTATAAAAGCGGATAAGGTCGTTTTTGTGCTAAAAGGTTCAAGGATTGTTTAGACAGAAGTTCAACCATCTGAGACCGAATGCGGTTTACATTTTGTATATAAACATTATTGCAATATTACAGTGGCTAAAGACTTATTTCTTCCTCAGAGCGGTATATTCATCTGGGCTAATACAAGATGCCGTGATATTTCAAGTCGGGAGGCCCGGAGCGATTGCATTACATTAGGCATTGCTCGGCCACCCTGACAGTGCACCAACTACCTGAGCTTACTCATTTGCGAACGTTCTGGATTGATGCCTGCAATCTGTTTTAATGTAATCAAGTTTACTTAGTAATTAATGTGCTGGATGTGTTTGATTGGCTATTTAATTAATTATTTTTAATTTGCGCTTATAATTTTTTGCTCTATTGTATTGTTAACAAAATCCATCTGGCGCCTAAAATTTGTGATTGCTGGGCGGAAATCACTAATTGACGTATACGTTTAGGATAGGATAGCTAAAGTCATGTTAAACGTTAACAAATAATGAGTAGCGAGCGTACACCGTGTGCGGCTCTAAATCTTTTCACGGCGAACAATAGAGGCGGCAAACCGGTGATTTTTTAAGTGAATTTGCATGAGTTTGGCTGTTTGTTGCGACCCCCTAACCGAGGGTATTGTTCTCCGGTTTGAATGGCTAATAACCAGGCCTTCGGCTGGTTTCGTAAGTGGAACGGACACGGCAAGGCTCTGGTCTTTAGAAACGTGAAATTTATGGGTTTTGGCTCGTCTCGTTTTCATCGAAACATAGTCGATAAATTTCCCCTGGTTCCTTAAATCATTGGGCATTTGCATTTGTTCGTTGCACGCATTTCATAAGGAACTCGATGCCTGCGTTATTTTAAGCGTCCCTATAACCACGTTGTTTTGTTTCTGTGAACTTTCAAGGAGTTATTATAATTAGAGTTGAGTGTGCTGCAATATCGCTTAGTTTGGCTATCGGGGAGCATAACGAGTGCGCTGACGCAGTAATGATAGCGTAACACAATTGGAGTGGCTCCGGTCTGACATTCGTCGCCCTCACGTTCGGGAGGGAGTGTGCTGTCAGTGACCCTCGCCGCGCTCCAGCGCCCATTAATTATTCTATTACAGCAATAGCTGCGTGCGCGCACTCCTTTGATCAACACATGCGCTTCGATCTGCCCTGTTTACACAAAATGTAAGTAGCTACATAGGAAATTGGTGTCGGTTACGACAGTTTTCGCACGGAGTATACGAACGCTAGGATGAGCGTGGATGCACCATAATTTACAATTATAGTGAGATGGCAAATACTAGTCTCACGCGAGAGTTCCCTTCCAATTACTTACAAATATTAACCCGGAGATACAATATTAGGTATATGAATTCACCACTGCAGCATCATTACTTTTCTTAAGAGATTTAGCTATAGTATATATTATTTAAATCAGTCTTCTTGATACGTACTTTTCACAATATGCTTACTTTGTTAACTACTTGTATTTATTACGTAGTTAGGTAGACGTTGGTTTACGACCTAATGAAACCTCTTAATATTCTTGATAAGTAGTAGCGTATCTTCTTTTAATATTTATTACCGATCTGCTTCTCTTTATATTACACTAAACGATATTTCATGCTTTAAAGTAATGTAGCAGCAGAGTAATTGCTCTGCATCATGTCTCCTTTGGATGATGTTCCCATTATCCTGTAAGACCCCCGTCATGTTGCATGGAAGCGATACGGGTAATACGACGATTAGGGCATCTATGTTCGCTTTTGACACGTATCGCTACCTCGCTACCAGATTTCTTAAGAAATTTGCTTTTAATGTTAATATCTGAACGCCTTGCAAATAGTTTCACAATAAGGCTGCCTGTCCACAGTCCGGAGAAAATGAACCAATGAGGCTGCGTTTTTGTGAAGCCAAAAAGAAGTGCATTTAAATTCGAGGAATGTGATTGGTCAATTTTACTCCCCTTCGCTTCTTTGGACTGGCAGCCTTATGCTGCATACGAGGATTTACGCAAGTGAGCTTAGCCAGCTTCGAGATTGACTTCTTGGGTCGTCTTATTCATCCAAGTCTATATCTAGTGCCTCCTGTTTTACATTTATATACCAACATATTTTATGCAGTTAGTTATTATAAAATATCAAGGTGCTTAAGTATCACGACTCGTAAATCTACATCTGGGTAGGGACAAATGGCGGTAGCTGGTATTGGATTGCATGGGCGTAAGACCTTAGATGAGGCATGGTTTAGGACTCTCGCAACCAATCGTGCCAAAAGACATTATCAGCTCGGTCCTTGCTCACCGCGCGCAGGCCAGTCGTACATCTGCCAAGCCTGTGGTCGCGTGTGAAGTTCTCGTATTGGCTTGCATAGCCATGAACAGCGTTGTTTTTCTACATTTCAGTCTGTAAAAGACTGAAAGGCCTTTGATTGAGATAGCGAGAAGGCGTATTACCGGTTATCGCCGCAAGTATTTATTTATTTATTTATTTAAACTTTATTGCACAAAACAAAAGTCAGTACAAATGGCGAACTTAATGCCTAATGGCATTCTCTACCAGTCAACCATAGGGCCAAACAGAGATGCTTCAAGTGGGTGCAGAGTTGAAAATTAATCGTTCGGAAAACATCTAAGATACAAGTGAATAAATGTATATTATGTAATAACTTTACCAGAAATACAATGATACATATATATTTTGATTTTAAGTATATATTTTCTCTAGCACTTACTTGTCAAGAAATGATTTCACATCATAAGACTATACACCCGCAGAACCACTCGTCACGGTTTTACAGCCTTTAAACCTATACCATGCATCAAGTTTCAGTACATCTGTAATCACAGCAACTTAGCTAATGCATAGTCGGTTAAACGCGCATTTCGCGCATGCCTGCCTGCAATGGATCACCCTCTAATTGCCGATGCTCCGGCGCCGGCGCCGTTTATGACTCAGTATTGATTGGGGCCGGAGTTGCTAGCTCTGAGTTTCAGTTAATCTGCCCTCTCATAGTAAAACCACGTGATCCGGGTTACATGATTTTGTCAAAACTGAGCTTAAATTATGTCTTCTTCAATTTAAGAGTTGTGCTCTTGTCGGCGTAGCAATCGCCAGCCGATTATTTTTTGGGCTTTCTCCTTCATTTCTTGGTAAGACATGATCATATAGACCAACAAAAATATTTCTTTCGATTATATTTACTAATGGCTTAGAGCACGGTTAAGCGTTGCCATCATACGTGCAACAAGCATGTGCATTCGTGGCTCACGTTACAGATTCAAGCCAATAGTGAAATGGCTGGGATTTGATGACGGTGCTGCCCTCCCACACATCGACTGAATTGATTTTTTTTACGACAATTTATTGTACCTATTTGTATTGTATCGACTATAACTATTAAATAAATATCAGTCGAGATGAAAAAAAAATTAAGAAATAAAGTAACGTTTGAAATATTTTCGTATATTTCAGTAGCAATATGAAAAAACAAAGGACAAGCAACAACAATAACCGCTTTTTCTCCAAGCATCCGGTTTGAGGTTACGTTATTTTACAGTGAGATGGCAGTAATATTATAATGTGGAATAAAAACTTTGACCAACGACAATATTGAAACAACGATCAGTAAACGTGTAAAAAACAATTTTTGAATTATATTACGTCATAATTTGTAGATACATTTGTTACCTTAGAAAAATACAAAAAATAAGTTGAGCGTTAAATTGTAATAAAAAAAATGTTCGATTTCAAATGAATATGCAACATTGTTAGTCTAAAATGCAAGTGCTGAGTTGGCAACACGGATTGTAGCTTATCGGGGGATTGCAAGAAATTATAAACTCCTTAAGGAAATTTACGATCGTGATTTATATAATTTAGTGTTTGCTTTTCCTTTACTTTGTACGAGTAGTTACTCGTAGTATTTGCGTTTTACACACATTCCGTTGAATGTAATTATATGTTCACGATGTTTTATATTACTCGTAACTCTGAAGCGTCTATATCAGCGGCTCCCAACAATTTCTTCGAGGGTTCGAAATTATCAAGATAATTACGCTTCTTGATAATTATCGGATGATTATAACCAGTGTAAGAAATTAATCTATTATATTGTTTCATAAAATAAATAAAAATAAATATTCTTTATAATTTTTAAATAATTCAATATTTAACAAACCAATGACACTCGAGTTGCATAATCCGAACTATTTTTTTACATTAAAGCGCAAAGAAAAAATGTAAATGCGTAACTTGGCTAAAGATACCAGGAATCGAACCTGGCACCTAGACTACCGGTCCAACGTGACAACCACTCCACCACCCCAACGCTAGGAGACCTCTCGAATGATTTTTACGCTTTGTGTGTTGATTTTTGCATTGTTTATTTGAAAGGCTTTACACCTTATTGTAAAAATAAAAAAATAAAAAAACTGTTTATTACATTGTATCGTTTTTTACCTACTTGTTTTATAACTGCATAGTTTTTTAGTACTGAAGACTGCATTTAAAATAGCACTTCTTGACTTAGAACATTCTCGATCGTGGTGTTTATGTTGATTATGATATACAGCAAAATTGGGCCGTGGTGACCTTGTCATTGTATTCTAATAGCGGCGAAACATTCCATTGTGCGCCAGCACTGTTGCGACTTGCTCGTTGTGAACTTGAAATTGTTGTACACGCTTTATGTTGGCGAGTTTCGTGAATTGGTTGCTCGATACTGCCGGCCCGCCTAGCACAACCTATGCTACGCGACTCCTGTCGCGCCACATAGCGTCCCCGTTCATGAGAATCGATGTAGAAATGCAACCTCTAGGCGAAATCAGCCGCAAAATATTTGAACATCCGACATACGAAAGATTTTTTAGCTAAGCTACAACGGTGACGCTTCAATCGCTCAGTTAAAAAGCTATGCGATACTCAAAGAGTGCGTTCGAAATGCGTCAAAAATATGTCTCATCCTGTCTCTTCCTTGCGCTCTGCCATCTCACGGCAAAAGAACGTAACCTCAAAACAGATGTTTGGAGAAAAAACAGTTTTTGTTGTTGCTTGTCCTTTGTTTTTTCATATTGCTATTGAAATATATTGAAATATACCAAATAATTTCAAAGGTTACGTTATTCCTTAATTCATAAATATAACCGAAAGCAATATTTTTGTTCGTCTATATGATTAAGCTCAATTATGACAAAATTAACCCGGTTTACGTGGTTTTACCATAAGAGGGCAGCACCGTATATCGCCCCTTAATAACCGTAATATCTATAATTTAAAATCCGCTCCACATTTCGCCTATCAGGCTCGGCATCATGCCGTCATTGTCCGTTGCGGGATTGACGCATGAATGAGACGGGTGACCGTCCAGTCCCGGCTGTCGGCCATCTTGTAATTAGGCATTACGGGGTTACTAGACTGAAAATATCCTTTCCGGACTTCATTTGTTCACTCTTTCATCTTGTCTAGTGATTGTTTTGATAGAAGGGTAAATCGCCAATCACTGGCCACCATTCAATAACTGGCCATCTCATACTGCTCACACTAAAAATGAGGGACTCTGTTCGCTAGATAAACATAATTCATTTTAGTATAAGGTGTTAATTACTGGCCACCCTTCAATAACTGTCCACGTTATACTAAAATAAATTCAGTTTGTAGGTGAACAGGGTTAATTTTTAGTATGAGGTGACCAGTTATTGGATGGTGGCCAGTAATTGGCGATTTATAAGCGAAGGCAAGCGAATCTTATAAGAGAAGGATGACCTTAATAAAATGTACGACTGTACCATTTTTGTCTATACTCAACTTTCTTCTTCATTCTTTCTTGTCACATAAACTCATTCGATATTTTGAAATGACTCAAAAAGTCTAAATTCGCATCGCGTCCTTTAACTCTCGAAGCAACCGTGTTGTTTCATCATTATTTCCAAATTAGGCACAGTTAGTCTGTAGATACCTACTCTGATGTAAGTAAAAAGTTAACTTCTATTTGTAACTGTAATTTTTAGGACATTTTTCATACTTTCGACTGAATACGAATCTAGCAAAAACCTAGGAGATATGGAATAGAAAAAGTTGCTTCACATGACATACCTTTCCATTATTTGAAAGACAGTAATTTAAATCTTTTAATTATGTATTTAACAAAATTTTACTAAAAAAAATCTCATTAACAACAGCAGCGTCCTTTTTTCGCAACGCAAAGTCGCGTGGTTCGCTGTCCGAGTGACCCCGTTCTACCGTATCGGTAGTCCAACGAAAGAAAGGCCTATGAGTACTCGCCGGGTTACGGCTCATATGCCGTTTCGAGTTTAAGACAACATCGCTGTGTCAAGTTCGCTTGCCGAAACATGACCTCCCGATTGTGTGTTTAGTCTCTACAGTGCGATTTAGTTAAGCTATGGCTACTGTTGGTAACTGTTTATAGTGATTTTGATTGCTTAGGATCGAGTGACCGCATTCCGTAGCGTTGAACGCCGAAATTTGTTGTTCGTTAATACTCCCATAAGCCATAACAATACTAAAAAGTAGCTCTAAAGAAATCGTGTTATACGAAAAGCGTTAAACTGAAGTCGTCAAAATGGCTGCTTAATTATCTTAAATGAGTTTTTTGAAATCAAATCTCAGTATGTTATTTTAGTTCCTTATCTTATGAATACATCCGAATCATTAAGTAAATATTATGGAATAAAAATTGTAAGACGTGGAGTATTACCAAAATACAAATCATGAAGTTAATTAATTTAACATTAATTATTCCCTATATTTATTTGTATGTACATCATGATCTGTCATTCAAACCACCAATTATTTAACCCACGCAATAGCTTTCTCCCCGATAACATCTGGATAACGCATCCAGCCACGCTAATTAATAAACGATAATATATATTATCATTTCCTTAAGTACGCTATTAAATAAGTAAGTAGCGTCGATATGGTTAGGCCGAGCGGCAAATAAGGCCCTAGAGTTTTATGATATGTGGCAACCGTGTAGTGATCGTTTCACAAACTAATAAACCTGAGCCCTTACCATGAGTTGACCTGACCATACTCGCTAAAGTTAGCGAGAATAAGACAGCGCCCCTACTGGATACTTTGTAGAACTACAATTCTCCATACAAATCGTATACGGAGTCGCTACTCGCTGGCGAGTACTGTCACTGTAAACTCATAGGTAGTAAGGGTATAGATTGTATGGCCACATCTATCGAGCATTTCTCGTAGCTCGATCTTCTGTTTCATACGAATAAGGAAATGGAATAACTTTATGAGATATTGCTGGAGAGATATTTCTGCAATCCGGACGCGCCCTTAACCTTCGAGTAACGGGCGTTTGCCCGTGCGCATTAAATGGGCTTTAAAAATGAGGCCGACTCGCGCCGACCTCTGCGCGAGGCGACTGGGGGGTAAAAAAAATACGCTCATGTGGAGATATAACGTCGAAAACGATTAAATACTAGTTAATTCATAAAAATTATGACACGAAACTGACTGCACGGGAATTTTCGATAACTTGGAGCGAAGGAAAAGCAACTTGACACAGAAATTTATTGACCACAAACACACATATAGACAATAATATAAACAATATAAAACCTCAACAGACAGATATGTACCTGATAAACATAATATCAATATACCTATAATAATATCAAAATATCAATTACATATTTTACACGTTCAATCACACGAACATCCCAATGTATCCTTTCTATTTGCAGATTTTGATAAAGTCAATCTGCAGTTTGTTTTCTTTTATAATAGAGTGTATTGTATTGCAGCCGAGTACGTATATGTGTAGTAAATACATATGTATAAGTATAACTATAATTTGAAATAAGGCCCGTAAGCACAGACGCGCGGGCGTTCCGAATTTGATTTCGCAGATGCATAGACAAGACAAAATTAACAGTTATTTACAGTTAGCCCGATTATCGTAATCAGACACCTGCGCTCGCGCAATCGTTCGATATTTGAATTTGAATCGCGTTTTCGTCGGTTATTTTATTAGAATGACTCAGAGGTCGGCATACCAAAACTGTGCTAACTCTAAAAGGGTATGTGGGCGAACATGTTATCTAATACTTACAACTTTTTGAATTCCAGCGTCTAGACAGGACGCGCCTTATTCGTGATTCGGTCACATAATTTTTGCAAACAGACCTGACCGTTGTATTTGAACCTTTGAAACCGGTTCGTGATGTGTCACAAATGCAAGCTCAAAACCGCATAATTTGACTCATATTTGAAATTTTGACTCACGTTGGCCTTGTCGTATTTAACCAACAGTTTCTTTTTATTACATCAGTTTTTTTTATAATATAACTTCCTCGACGTCATGATACCTCATTTTCTGCTTGATGAGTATCATAACGGAACCCATCCAGCATTGTCTAATCGATTTCGGTACAAATTATGTAGATAAAACTAAGTCTATATTTTCATTTATTAATTTACTACAGGAGGTTCTCCCTTATATTTTGATATATCGATAGCTTAGTTCACACACGTACTAACTACAATAATTTTGCCACGAGATACGCAAGGGAACCAAGGTCGTAAAGGATCTTAAGTGGTGACTGCGGACCAGAAGACGCCAGCGTAGGAAGGACCCCAACAAGGTTGACCGAACGACCTGGTTATGATAGCGGACAGATAACTTTGGGGGCGGCGTTTGTCCAGCATTGGACGCCTATTGACTGATATGATGATGATGGTGATGATTATGATGATGATAAATAAATAAATATCAGACAACCTCACACAAACCTATCTAGTCCCAAATTAAGCTCAAGAAGGCTTGTGTTATGGGTACTAGACGACGATATACATACTTATATAGATAAATATATACTTAAATACATAGGAACAACCATGACCCAAGCACAAATATTCGAGTTCATC
Source organism: Apotomis capreana (assembly GCA_947623375.1). Taxonomy (NCBI): domain Eukaryota; kingdom Metazoa; phylum Arthropoda; class Insecta; order Lepidoptera; family Tortricidae; genus Apotomis; species Apotomis capreana. The sequence continues at coordinate 24,181,932 of OX392506.1, forward strand.
ACACAAATATTTGCCCTGGCCGGGATTCGAACCCGGGACCGCCGCTCAGTAGGCAGGTGCTTGCAAACTGAGCCAACCGCGACGTCATGATGATGATGATGATCATGATGATGATGATGATGATGAGTTTCTCTGTTACATGCGTCTAGCTTACCTATTAGCGCCAGACAGTCTGACACTTATGTAAGCGCGGGTCGAGCATGTTTGCACAGTTGCACGCGTGTTTTCATTGTACGCCGGAGGATAATAAAATTCCTGAGCGGAACAATAGTTTTATGTTGACATATTCCGTGCTATTGTTAGTCACCGTGCACCGGCTCGTACATATAATTGTTTTCTAGGAATTCTGTTTATATTATAAGATACATATGTATTACTTTTACAATTTAGTTGAGAATATACGAGTAAGAGATGTTAACGATGATTCTAAATTGTCTCAGTGATGTAAATATCTTTAATCCTGCTATTGATACAAGCATCAACTAAGACTTTTCTAACAATAATTGTTGAACAATCATGTATGCGGTTGCGTTTTCTGCGCTTCGTAGGAATGTCGAACTTGACGGTCATTTTCATTTCTCACTTTGGAGCTTTCTAAGTGGCCCCCAATTCTAATAATTCTAATACTTAATCCCTTTATAGACATTTGATTTCAATAAAAATAACATTTAATGACATTCTTAAAAAAATATGCCTATTGTCATCAGGGATCGTAAACTGGGAGCAAAATCGATTGAAATGACGTATGACAACCAGTGAGGGCTCCAGCATTCCAATTAATTTTGCTCGCATTTTACGAACGCTGACATATTGGTATGATTCTGTTACAGCTTGTAAGTAGCGACCTGCGAGCCATTTCGGTGACTCACAGTCGGCTGTTTTTGTTTCCAGCTCATTTGCATCTCGCGCGGACTAACGATTCCTATTCTCGATATCTCAGAAACCTCGTATTTTTAACCGAACTAGGAAGTGGCAGATTTATCACCGTTGAAATGTCCATGGTTGGATGGGTTACACGTGGTTTTTCGCTTTTGTAGTTTTCGGAAGAGTTAAAGTTTGCGTGTGCGTGTATTAAGTTTTAAAGCTCTATCATAAGTGTAATCCTGTAAATCCTATCTTAGAATTGACCTGCGATTATCTGACCGATAAATTAAATAATCTCAGAAACTTCGTAATTCAGTGAATAAAGGATTTTGACCTTACAAACGGTCCGGTAGTTTTGAATTTTTGATATGTTGTATAGGATGGTTAGTCAGTTTTAAAATGCAAAATGCACAATTCCCCCCCCCCCGCGCCCGCCGCCATATTGAAAAAACCGGCACTCTCATCATATTTTTGCTCATATCTTCCTTTAGGAGCATTTTAGCTAGAAGAAAGCTTCAACAATGTTATAGAGAGTTAAATTTTCTACATTTTCCATTTTATATTTTGTTTCTAGGACAGATAGTTACGGAGATATGAGCATTTAAAAAAACTTAAGAAATTGCAATTTCCAACTCAAAAACAAACTTCTGGATTATATCTTCGTTTGGGAGCATTTTAGCTAGAACAATGCTTGGGCAATTTTGTAGAGAATTAAATTTACTATAATTTACATTTCAAATTTTGTTTCTAGGACAGATAATTATGGAGATATGTAAAAAATAAAGTCACATTTCCCGAAAATGTATGTAAAAATGGACATGAGTTTTATAAGCAATTATATTTCCTACTTGTTTTAATTTGTCCTAGACTAGTCCCTACCTGAATGAAAGCGTTCAAAACCAAAAATTTTGAGATATTTTCGGAAAATTCGACTTTTCCTGTTTTTTAAATGTGCATATCTCCGTAACTAACCGTCCCTGAAACAAAATTTTAAATGTAAATTATAGTAAATTTAATTCTCTACAACATTGCTCAAGCTTTGTTGTAGCTAAAATGCTCGTAAACGAAGATATAATCCAGAAGTTTGTTTTTCAGTAGGAAATTGCGATTTTTTACGTTTTTTTAAATGTGGATATCTCCGTAACTATCTGTCCTAGAAAAAAAATATAAAATGGAGAATGTAGTAAATTTAACTCTCTATAACATTGTCGAAGCTTTTTTCTAGCTAAAATGCTCCTGTTAACGCCATCGTCAGCGTCAACATAGTGTGCGGGCACGCACACCAACGCACCGTGTGATCACGGTGTCGCCGCCCTCCCGCCGCCCGGCCCGGCAGTCGCCTGCGGCGCGCGGCGCCGGCGCGTCGCCGGCGGCTCACACTCTCTGCAGCTCACCATCATAGCACAAGCGCGTCCATTTTTAACATTTTAAAATCACTATTGTAATTCCTTGAGAAACGGGAATAAATGTATATACTTCAAATCCAGTTGTCGACTACATCATTTAAGGAACCTGCGCCAACAGTTTCGAGCCGGATATTGTTTTGCTGCCAACGATCTAAAGGACAAAGGAATATCGGCGCGGTCCAACAAGAACAAAGAAAGTGGTCGACAGATGGACGCGTGGCATTCACAATCTCAAACTCAAGAAGAACTGCGATCACTATCTACTAGATCCAGAACTAAATTAAACCAGGAACAGGGTTTGTGGGTGATATTCGTGTGAGTTCGTTCCAATATTTAAAATAAGTATAACCTCAATCTAGTGATTTAAAAATCTTTCTCCAATTTCTATCCATCAATCTATTTAACTATCAAGGTTTTTAATCCAAAGTTGTTGCTTAACAACGTACATAAATCAGTTTTCCAAATTTAAAATTTCAATAAAAAATAAAAACCAATCTTGATTTTTGGGCAAATTGCTTCAATCTTACTAAATTTCATCATTTCAGAGACCTGGATTTTCTGTATTGCCTCGGTTTGAGCTGATACAGTACAAAATTGATTGCTTTTCTAATTTTTATTTCGAAAATTCCAGAAATCCGCGTGGGGTCAATGTCCGCGCCCGCGCTGACAGTTGCCTACGTGACTTGACGCACTGCACGAACAAAGGGTTTTGGGCGTGGTTTTGAGACGCGGTGCTTGCTTGACTGAAACTTCTGCCTGCTTTTTCACGCTTCACAGAATAATTTAAGTATTATTTCATTTTTTTTCACCCTCTTAAATTTCACTTTTGCATTTTGTGTGTGTTAAAGTGTTTCATTTCAGCTGTGACAGTTTGTGAATTGTTTCGTTTTCAGTTTTAATAGCGCTTATCCTTCATAACTATAATGGATATTAAAAGTTTAAAACGCACAAGAGCGGGTTATAAATCAAAATTAACAATTTTTAAACAATATCTAGACACATTACTTCCAAGCAATCAAATTAACAATGTTCAGGCTCAAGAGCTTACCCTTCGCAATGGAAAAATGCTTGAAATGTACAACGATTTTGATTCTATACAGAGTGATATAGAATCATTAATGGAAATTCCAGGTGAAGAGTACGCGGAGCGCGCTAGTTTCGAGGAAGCCTACTTCAGCGCCGTGGCTGCTGCGCAGGATCTGCTCAGCAGGCACGCTGCATCTGCCGGTGCTGCCTCTGCGGAGCAGGATGGTGCATCGGTGGCTGGCTCGGGTGCTGCCGCTGCTGGATATACAGGTGGGCCAAACATAAAACTACCCACTATACATCTCCCAACTTTCTCTGGTCGATATCAGGATTGGTTAGAATATCATGACACATACAAATCACTCATACACGATAATCCGTCCATACCAAAAATTCACAAATTCCACTATCTAAGGAATTCATTAAAAGAGAGTGCGTCATTAATTATTAGATCTCTAGAATTTACTACGGCTAATTATGACGTTGCCTGGGACTTACTGTGTGATCGGTTCAACAATAATCGCATACTAGTTAATAATCACATTCATGCCTTGTTCAACATACTGCCGGTTACACAAGAATCTTCCAGGGCTTTGCGGAACATGGTAGATTGGGTGAACAAAAATTTACGTGCTTTAAAAACGCTAGACTTACCCACTGAACATTGGGATGTTTTAATTATCCATATGATGACTAGTAAACTTGATGTAGTCTCCATACGCGATTGGGAAACTGAGCGAAATCACATGAAACATATTCCCACGCTCGATGAGTTCACACAATTTATCAAAAACCGTGCAGACCTATTAGAGACCATGGAGGAGGCCCAGGCACAGTCTAAACCACTGCGTAGACACAGTGATGTAACATATAACCGTCCCAAAGCATTTGTTGTCCACGAAGCTTATAAACAAAAACAGTATAAGTGTCCAATTTGTAAAAACCTACATTCTATTTATCAATGCCCCAAGTTCAAAGCAATGCCCATCGAATCTCGCCTGGAAAAAATAAAACAATTAAACTTATGCACTAATTGCTTGAGAGCTGGACATGATGAGCAGAATTGTCGGTTAAGTTCATGCCGCTTATGTACAAAGAGACATAACACTATGTTGCACTCAAACACCAATCACTCTGAACCAACGGCTAGCAAACCTTGTTCTAAAGGTGATTGTGTAGTTCTACCAAACTTACAGGAACAATCACAACCTGGTCCTAGCAATGTCACACTATCTTCAACGCACCATAGCCAGGTTCTCTTGTCCACAGCAATAGTTACCGTAACAGACCATGCCGGTCAGTCACATGACGTACGCATTCTACTCGATAATGGTAGTACTTCCAGTTTTATAACTGAATCTTTACAAAGGCAATTAGGAATACCCAGTTATTCTACATCAATTTCCGTCCAAGGACTAAATGGTCAATCTTCAAAAATCACAAAAAGATGTGACGTCACAATAACATCTCGGTACGATTGTGATTATACTGCAGATGTTAATTGCTTCATCGTACCCCAAATCACCCAGTTGATTCCTACTACACCAATTAGCTGCAATGCACTCAATATTCCTGCTCACATCCACCTCGCGGACCCATCATTTTCCGTACCCTCAGAGGTGCAGATGCTATTGGGCGCCGATCTATTTTGGGAAGTTTTAACTTCCAATCACATATCATTAGGCAAGAATAAACCGAACCTAGTTGAAACAAAAATCGGTTGGCTTGTCTCGGGTTCAATACAAGTACCTAACTCAAAACAATCAAAGCAATCCTATACAACTACAGTCCACTGCCATTTCTCAAACGATATTGAGCTTGATAAAAAACTAAACTATTTTTTTGAATCTGAAGCCGCTCCCACCACTCAACAATTGCTTGACAATAAGGCTGAGAGTGAGTGCGAACGAATCTTCACCGATACTACAACACGCCACCCAGATGGCAAGTTCATTGTAACTGTACCATTAAAAGAATCTCCTAAATGTTTAGGTGACTCGAAGCCACAGGCTTTAATGAGACTGTACTCATTAGAGCGTAAATTTAAAAGAAATCCTAAATTCAAACAAGAATATGTCGACTTTCTAAAAGAATATTCAGCATTAGGCCATATGTCTGAAAACACAGCCCCACAAAATGATACTGTCTCCTATTTCCTACCTCATCATGGTGTATTGCGTGAAGATAGTCTGACATCGCGTTTGAGGACAGTATTTGATGGTTCCATGGTCACCAGTACAGGAATGTCCTATAATGATATACAATATATTGGCCCTACAGTTCAAGACGATCTATTAAGTATTTTAATTAGATTCCGACAGCATAAGTTTGTTGTAACCTCAGATGTAGCTAAAATGTACCGACAAATTTATGTCAGAGAAGATCAGCGTAGTTTGCAACAGATTTTGTGGCGGTCGGAACCTACACAGCCAGTAAAGCAATATAAACTTAACACTGTGACTTATGGTACTTCATCAGCAAGTTTTTTAGCCACCAGATGCTTAAAACAGCTAGGTACAGATTGCACTGATGAACAAGTTAGCGAGACTATATTACACGATTTTTATGTTGATGATTGCATAACTGGAAACGATAATGAACAAACACTAATAAATACATGCAAGGGTGTCATCACTGAGTTGGAGAGCGCTCATTTTCACCTAAGAAAATGGCGATCTAACAAACCATCAATAGTAACTCAAATAGTTAATGAAAACAATAATAATAGTTTATTGAATCTAAGTAAAGATGAATATGCCAAAACTTTAGGCTTACTCTGGGCCTGCAAAAAGGACACATTATTGTTTTCATTACCTGAAAGAGAACAAACCACTAAAACTAAACGCACAATTTTGTCAACAATTGCTCGAGTGTATGATGCTCTCGGTCTAATAAATCCTTGCATGTTACAGGCAAAACTCATCCTTCAGGCACTATGGGCAAAAAATGTTTCGTGGGACGGTAAGCTGCCGGCCGAGGTTGAGTTGCAATGGAACCAGTTTATCAAACATTTACCAGACATATCTCAAATTGAAATTCCTCGTAGAGTACTATGTGACAATTATGTAACAATTCAATTGCATTCCTTTTGCGACTCCTCCAATAAGGCATTTGCTGCCTGCGTATATATACGTTCAATATCTAATAGTGGCCATGTAAGTGTTAAACTTTTAGCTGCCAAGAGCAAATTGGCGTCACTTAAACATAAACTAACTACGCCAAAGCTCGAACTATGTGGTAGTCTATTGGCAACCCAATTGACAAAAAAGATTGTAAATTCACTACGTTTAAAGCTGGATTCCATACACTTCTGGTGTGACTCAACCATCGTGCTGGGCTGGATACAAACTTGTAAAAAACAATTAAAGCAATTTGTATACAATAGAGTTAACGAAATTACAAACACGTTCGATCCAGCAGCATGGCATTACGTTCCCACAGACATTAACCCGGCTGACATTGGTACCAGGGGGTTAGCCCCGTCTCAGCTAAAAGCATCAATTTTGTGGTGGGAAGGTCCGCAATTCCTGCACCACCAGGAAATACAGTGGCCATCTCAGCCACAACAAATGGACATTTCCAATTTACCTGAAATTAAATCTCAGTGTCTCGCTTCTGCAACTGAAGCACTGCAGGAGAGCGATACTGATTTTACTGCAAAGTTTTCAAATTTTTGTAAAATGCAACGTGTCACAGCATACTTGTATAGATTTAAATTTAACTGTCAAAACAAAAATAAAAATGTTGGTCCATTAAGCATTTCAGAGTTACGGCTATCATTGCGTTTTTTATGCAAAAAGGTTCAATTGGATATGTTCAACAAACAATATTCATTGCTAATTAAAGGTTCACTTTCACCGAAGGACAAACTTGTACAATTGAACCCCTTTGTTGATAACGAAAATCTAATTCGAGTTGGAGGTCGGTTGTCTAACTCAAACTATGATTATGACACAAAACATCCAATATTATTGCATGCCTCACACCATATCACAAAAGCTATAGTACAACACTATCACACAATATTATTACACGCCGGACCACAATTGCTGTTATCCACATTACGTCATAAGTTCTGGATAATATGTGGTCGCAACCTTTGCCGGAAAATAACAAATAATTGCATAACCTGTATTCGATTCTCAGGGCAAATTTATCAGCCTATCATGAGCCCGCTTCCTGAGCAGAGGTTGCACGCGGACTATGTATTTACACATACAGCAAGTGACTATGCAGGCCCAATCCTGATATTGAACAAAAAAGGCCGCGGTTCTCATCTTATAAAATCTTATATAGTGGTATTTGTATGTTTGGCAGTGAGAGCAGTACACCTCGAGCTTGTCACCGATTTGACATCTCAAGGTTTCATATCAGCACTAAATAGATTTATTGCTCGCAGAGGCAAACCGGCAGCAATTTATTCAGATAATGGTACACAGTATGTAGGAGCATTTAACGAGCTATCTAGATTCCTAAAAAATAATTGTAACGATATAATTTCTTACGCCGCTGAAAACGAAATAAATTTCAAATTTTGTCCAGCTTACAGTCCAAATTTTAATGGTCTAGCAGAGGGTTCAGTCAAATCAGTCAAGCATCATTTAAAAAGGGTTCTATCTATGGCAAATTTAGATTACGAAGAAATGAATACTGTATTGGTTCAGATAGAGGGGATATTGAACTCCAGGCCTCTCACTCCTCTTTCATCAGATCCTTCGGATCTCATCCCTCTCACTCCAGCCCATTTTTTAATTGGACGAACGATCACTATGTCCCCTGCACCCCAGGTGGAAGATACCCGACTCACAACGATCTCCAGGTTCCAGAGGACCCAGCAATTAAAGGCTCATTTTTGGAACCGATATTACAAAGAATATATTTCAGAGCTCCAGTCCCGCAGCAAGTGGCGCACGCAAGGGGCTCATCCACAACTCGGAGAGATGGTGGTCGTGAAGGACGACCGTCTACCACCGAACCGATGGCTGCTCGGACGAATCACCGCCGTCCATCCTGGAAGCGACGGCGTGAACCGCGTCGCCGACGTCCTCACCACAGCGGGGACCCTTCGAAGGGCCTACAACCGGCTCTGCCCGCTGCCACCTACGTTGGACCAGGAAGCTCCTGGCCCAAGGGGGGAAACCTGTTAACGCCATCGTCAGCGTCAACATAGTGTGCGGGCACGCACACCAACGCACCGTGTGATCACGGTGTCGCCGCCCTCCCGCCGCCCGGCCCGGCAGTCGCCTGCGGCGCGCGGCGCCGGCGCGTCGCCGGCGGCTCACACTCTCTGCAGCTCACCATCATAGCACAAGCGCGTCCATTTTTAACATTTTAAAATCACTATTGTAATTCCTTGAGAAACGGGAATAAATGTATATACTTCAAATCCAGTTGTCGACTACATCATTTAAGGAACCTGCGCCAACAGCTCCTAAAGGAAGATATGAGCAAAAATATGAAGAAAGTGGCGGTTTTTTCAATATGGCGGCGGGCGCGGAGGGGGGGGAATTTTGCATTTTAAGCACTGACTAACCATCCTAGACAACATATCAAAAATTCAAAACTACCGGACCGTTTGTAAGGTCACACATAGTACTTTAGTCTCTATTCACCGTATTATCGGTCGTATCTAAAACCATTTGAGAACTTACCTATTTCATCGCATTCCGTATTTCAAACACAGTGTCCATATTGAATTAATGATTCAGTGTCATTATGTCAATGTTCATCACATCTTTGTTACAGTTCTCGGTAGTTTTGAGACACGCACGCACGTCGTATTGTCGCATAGTTGTGATGTTTTGTTCCCACGCTGCGCATAGCCGTCCCGTGCTAAATATCCTATTGACGACTTGGTGATTCAAAGCGCTTTCTTCCGGCTTTAGGGATCGTCTAAGCTGAAATGACGCGCCCCAATACTTAATTAGTTGATTTAGATGTAAGTGCAAATATTAATAACGACACTTCATCTGTTTGGGAGCGTCGACTGTTCCGTGAACTAGGATCTGAATGCTACAAGAAGGTCGACGAGTCGGGTGATAACTCCGACAACGCTCAAATGCGGAGGTGAGAGAGGTTAGCTTAGACGATCTGTATCTACTAAAGAAAGTGATCGCTAGCTTGATAAAATGTTATCAACTTTACTTACCTAACTTCATCAGTCTCGTTACGTTACCGTTGCTGTTTGATGTAATTTACTTAAATATTATGCTGATATGGGCTGCATCTATTTGCTACATGTACCTAATTAGGATCCCCCGCAAATAACCAGTTGTTTTTATTATAAATAGGCAAACACGTTGGTACACGTTTGCACACAGATACATACATACATACCTTCGCTTTAAAACAAGAACGTTTTTGCTTTGAAAGTTAACCAATTATGATTAGAATTTTTCGAGTGTCATGCTCTTCGTAATATTTACATGTCTCCATTGCGCAAGATCGACGAAATTAAGATATCTTAGATAAGGATAACTTGACGAGATAACCCTCTTAATTTGTTGCTCTGAAAGTATCTTGCTTCTCTCGGGATTTGAGTTCAAATTCCAAACAATAGAAGAGCAGATGCGTACTTGCGTAAGCTTTAGGACATTTGGATGTTATCTGCGCCTATTGTCGTTTTGCGAAAGATAACATAACCTAAATACGGCGGTTCGGATAAATCGCACACTTAAACGAATAATGACATAAGTGATTAGGTGTCTGATTCACTTACTGCATTGTTGGCTTAATGATGCGAAATCTGCGTTGCCGTACATACAATATAAAATTAATTTGGTGCAACGCCTACTGTGAGAGTGGGCGAGTTGGGATACTATACAGAGTTTCGACATCGAGACCTTATGAAACGGAACTTGAACATGGCAGATTCTGCGAGTACCGTTCAAAGAAGAAGGTGTTATGTGCAAAGGAAATTCATACGTTCTTAGTCCTTTCTGCGAATGTGGAAGGAATGGAAGGTTCTGTTGTGGACGACAGTGGTGCCAGTGTAGTTTAATGTCAAAAGGTGTTTACTTGTCAATGTACCTTGTACATTCTTACGACCTTCCTCGATTTGACGACTTTGTAGTACTTTCTCTTGTATTGTACTTAACACGTCCGTGGATCGTTTTAAGGATGTTGGTTTAGAGACTCACGTTAATGTCGAGTTCAAACTAGACTGTAGTCTTCCTAGGAAGCTGGTTAGGTCTCACGTGTTTCTAAGTTATCTAACTACAGAATGTGTCGATCTCGTATCGGTTTAGTTAGCCACCAGAAACGGTGTCTCCCAAACATTTCACCATAAATCGTCTGCAATAGACGCAAGTGCCTATATATATAATATATAACTACAGACTACACAAAAATCTTTAAGCACTTTGTGTGGACATGTACCAGTATACAGACTATCAATTTAAAAAAAAAGGTTGCCTGAAACCTTAGGAAAAAGGGAATAAGTGTAGAATATTTTAGTAAGATCATGAAATTGTGTTCTAGTTTGTGCTGGAAGTTTATTTTTCAAAGCACTGACCATAGAGGTCGCGCTTGTCCCTTCAGCGGCAATCAACGGGTAAAATCGGAATTAAACCACGCTAATTTCGTATAAATAAATGAATACGTTTGCATACTCAGCTTGTTGAAATGGATCAGTTACTCGCCTTATGAAAAAGGTGAACCTTTGTGAAGGTACTGTACAATTACGTCGTTCCTCCGGTTAGCCACGATCTCGGTGCCTTTGCGCAAGCGCAAAGCATTGTCCCGCGCATCTAGAGCGACATTCGCAACAGACGAGACGCCTACCGGATTTGCGCAACCCGCATATATGGGCAATGGAATTCTGCACTGCCGTAGATGAGATGCAAATGGTCTAGTTGGTCGGACGTTGCTTAGGTATTTTTATACCAGCCCGTCTAGCACAACTAATACAACGTACGACTATGTATTCGCGACTCTTGTCGCTCGACATAGCGCTACCCATCACTCTCAAACATTACTGCACGGAAAGAGACAGATAATTATCTCGCGCGAGAAATAGTCGCGTGTGACAGTAGTGCAAGAGGTGCTGTGTACCTACTGTATCAAGACGAGCTCAGGACCGCGAGACACCTTCTGACCACGACCACGATACCTAGTAGGTACATATGTCTCTTTTGCACGCTCGAAGTGAGAAAAAGAGAGATCTGCTGTCGCGGTCTCAAGAAAACGTGGTGTGCGCTGGCTTTAGCTTACGCACCTGGGCGCGGCTCCGTTTTCCGCCTTTGTTCACTCAAAATCGGCGCGCGATGAAAGTGACTTAGCGCCACGGACGCGTCGGTCGATCGTGTCACCACGCCCCACTCATTACGTTACACCAATAAAATACAATTCCTAGGCAGTTTAAGAAATTAAAAAGACAGACTCTTCTGTAGTCTATTGAGTAACGGCACAACTCTAAACTTGGGAACCCATTTGAGTTCACTTGGTCGAGTTAACTTTTTCGATATTTTAGTAGCCACCGCTACTATCTATAATACTATCGATAAAAAACGTTGTAGAAACCAGAGACCTATCAAAATGGTGGCTCAAATGCGCCGTTGATTAAATTTCACAATGTTTTATAGAAAATATCCCAGGTTCATGATTAAGTTGGAATTAATAGGTGTTCTCGTCAAGATGATGGGTTGCCGAGATTGCGTTTATCGGCCACGATAATTGGTAGATAGCACACCCAGTTAATTATAAGCTTATTAATATTATATATTTCGCCGTTCACACCTGCGGACAGAGTAATCGTTTTTAATTAATCAGGTGCTTATGTGTAAAGGCTTGATGTGGTTGTACTGATTTAAATATGATTAAAAAAAAAGGTTTGTATAATGAATAGGCCAAATAATCAAATATCAGTTCTGTATCACTTTACTTAAATTTTAGAATTAAAACCTTAAGCATCTAAAATCAAATCATTGATATACATATACCTATCTATTCTATTGGTTTTGCCGTATTCGGATAAAAACCCGTTAAGCAAATAGCAGTTTCAGTATTGTTTTCTTATTTTCGCCTATAGATGTCACTAGCTGCGTCGCGCTCATCCCACGGGAACACTACATTTGTTTTGGGATAGAAAGTTGCCTTTGTGCTAATCCAGGGTATTAGCTACCTTCATTCCAAAATTTATCAAAATTGGTCCAGCCGTTTGACCGTGAAGAACACACAAACACACTCACAAACTTCGCCTTTATAATATTAGTGATTTTCAGAAGGTATGTTGGCATTACTTTTCGGTCACAGTCGGGAATCGCAATAAACTAAATTTAACTTGGTCACCGTAATAGTTTAAAATATAAACTTTTTAAAACATACAACAGTCGTAAACGAATTGCCGAATGCGTATTGCCTTCATCATCAACTTAATACGAAGGTGTTACTTCCCGGAAATAACACTTCGCTCGGATCCGTGCCTCATTAAAGGTCCGAAGTCCCGACATTTACCGAGGTCTGTCTTTAACGATTGTCGTGATAATTTGATTGTAAAAATAACAAAATAACCGACATGCCATAGAAGGCTCACTACGGGCCACGAGCCCTGCTAATAGTTGACGCGCCAAGATGCTCGAATTTCCGCTTTTGTTTGAACAAAACGGCGCGCGTTCGTAGCCAATGGACGCGGTGTACTCTCGTCGGTCGCGTCGCCCCGCTAAAATCGCAATCAAATGTCATCGCATTTTACAAACAACCAACAGAAAACAACTTATCAAAAGGGCGATCCTCCTGTATCATAGATAAATAAGTTTTAAGATTAAGTAAACTAACGATGAGAAAGAAATTCAATAACATGTAGGAAAGACACTAAATTGCGTCTGTATCCAAAGGATTCATAATAATTGTGTAATATTATGTAACTTGACAAAACTATAAATCAAAATGAGTAGGACGCAACCTGGCTTTCATTTCATATACTAAGGGATTACCTATCGGTATAGTGAGGTTTATTTACGTACGATAGCTTTTGGTAAGTATAAGTGAACTGGTGTAAACTGGAACACTTGAACGTAATATACACAAGAAATAATCCGACTACTGGCAGCCCTGCTGGTTGCAGGCGCCGGTTAAAATTAAAAACAAAAGTTAATTAATTTCGAATTTAGAACGCGTGCCCGAATACCCCGCGTAAACAAACGCGAGTGAACGCATCAACGACTTCCTTTCTTTCCGCTTCGCCGAAGTTCACTTCTCCGAAACTAAACAAGATACGTGGTGGCTACTAAAGGGCCTATGTGATAATTTTATTCTACAAAGATGTGATAAAAGCCAATAGTAGTTCGCTACACAACACACTCCGAGTCGCAATAACAGTCGGTCGTTTAGAGGTGTACTGCCATGCCACACTACTCTACCTTCCTCTTTTGCTCTATTATTCGGCGCACGATCGTATAACCTCCGAATGGTTACAGCGTGGTCACGCCTCACGATTTACACAACAAACAGCGTGTTTTACACAAACAAGCAATAAAATATTACGTAGCTTACGTCTATTTTATAATATTCCCGGCGAGTCACAAAAGTCTAAGAAAAAAAAAATAGCCTTCTGTAGAATAGTCACCTAGTAACCTTTTGCTTGTTATTCTTAGGCTAGCCGGAATCGAGTCCAGTGGACGCCACACCACTGTTCTAGTGTGTTTGATTCGATGATTTTGCCAAATAGGAGTGCTACTTAATCCGTTAAGGTTAAATGCAGAACGCATAATTTTATCATTAATCCATCTATATTAATCGAACTTAACCTATTGTATCAGCTCAGTTGCATTGGAAAGGCTCGAAAGTTTCAAGCTAGTAAGAAGGTATAATGCAGGTTTCGAGTTGAAACCATTGTACCTCCTTTGTTCCAAGTGTTAGTTTACGTCGATGTTCCCTTTTGTCTCTGGCAAACCGACCCGGATGTGTGTCAGGAGTCACGAAGCGTTGCACCCAAAATGCAACCGTTATTTTAAATGCGTTGAATGGAACGTGAAATTTAAACATAGAATGCATGTGTGTGCCCAAAAATATGTCTGGTTTTATACAGTCTCATACTAAAGAGCGTACGTTACAAGCTTTTGAGGAAATGTAGAATACCCATTATACTTGCAATTACAACTAAATGCGTTTTAAAGTCCCACCAAACAAAACGCGCTACGAACCGCGTGATCGGCGACTCCTTCCGCTTTTGTAAAAAAAATTTGTAAATTCGCCTCGGTAAGCATTTTGTGATGACTTGATGAGCTATGAAGTATCTATTGACTTGTACTGCAAAACGGCAAGGACAAGTGCATGTATCAAAATGTAGGTACCTATTTCTCGTGTGTCTTATTTTCACAACATAATTGTTTATTGCTGTATCTTAAAGTCACCGAAATATACTTCCAAAGACAGACTAAGCCGCGTGCAACGGAATGCAATTGCAGCAACGAAACTGCGGTCACTGTCTCGTTGCGCAATCGGTTTGTTTGTAATTGAACTGTCCGCCGGACGAAACTATTAGTCATACAACTCATAAACGAACTTAAGACAGTTCGTAGTAAGGGCAATCCCGTAGAATTGTAACTTAAGTAACCATTATTAATTGCGTGTTCTTTTATCTCTAGATAAGTGTTACCTACTGTTTATCCCATTGTATAACTGACATTTAAATTTGCGCCATAAATAAGACTAAAAAAAACCCAATAAAATGGTAACTCGCGTTACTCCATGAGGAGACACGTTCAGGAGCAACAATGAAGGCCTTCCTTTTTAATTTTAATTGTGTAATTTTTACATCTTTTTGCGTGAATTTTTTTGCGATTTTTTTTATCAGCAAAAATGAGTCGAACATTTTCAAAACAGTTTTAATTGCAACCGATGACATTTCCCAACTGACATTATCATTGCCAAAATCTTAACAGCTACAAGTTAATAGCGGCATTACGGTGGTCGAGCAAGCATTCGGCCGATAGTACCAACGTCGAGGAATAGAGTATGCTACGTAATATATAACTATCTCTAAAAAAATAGTAGTCTAACCTAACCTAACCTACAAAAATATTAACTTGGCGATAGTTCATCATATTAGCTGCCTGGAATACAATAACCCTTAAAAAATATAATTAAAAGTTATATATTTTGAACTTATTTTTGCTTGATTTTTCCTACGTTATGTAGCCCTATTTTCAGTCTGGATTTTTAAAGCATTAGGTACATAACTTATGCAGCATAACCTAAACCAAACTTTGTTAGTTGTTCTCACACGTGATATCCGCGGTAGTGTTGATCCTCGGATCATCAAACTTCAACCGTTTCTTACTTTGATTCAGCTAGAAATCAACACTATTGTGTGGAAATCAATGTCAGCTACTCTCGCCGACGATGAGCTGATTATATTAATCGTTTGAAATCTCGTTGTATTTCCGAATTTATCTTCTGATACTTTGATTCCGTGTTATCATGCTCTTTGCACCGACAGCACCAAATATATAAAGGTTTGAATTGATGGTTGAAAAACCTTTCTCAACCGCTTGTTCACGTATCAAAATCTAGGTATATTTTTTATGGACAATCTTACACAAATCCACCTAGTCCCAAACTAAGCAAACGTTTTACTAATGGGTTAGTAAAACGAGACGATTTACATAATATACATATACACATAACATCCATGACCCAGGAACAAATATTAGAGTTCATCACACAAATATTTGCCCCGGCCGGGATTCGAACCCAGGCTCAGTAGGCAGGTGCCTTTCAAACTGCGCAAACCGCGTCGGTGAAATCTATTCCAGTCCAGCTGATCGTAAGTTTATGTTTGATCGACGCCACTGGTAGGAACTGTTAGGTTACTACGACAAAGACTTTATTAAGTAGGTAGGGAAAACATTTCCTAAGAGCGGCCTCAAAGGTACAAATAAAGGTGTAGGTACTCGGCGCAACAGTGTTGCATGGTCTATGGATGTCATAGGCACATAAGATTCCCTACTACGAAGGCTAAGTCAAGCAGCTTACTAATAAAGTACTCGGCGTAAAAATGTTTTATGTGGTTACGAATCGCGTAGGCACATACGACTTTCTATTACGAAGCCAAGCAGGTTACAAGACGTTATCACGTCTGATAGGGCTGTTCAAACATTGCGCTCTCTTCATTAAGATGTGGGGCAGGGTAATCTCTAATCTGGATAGCTAGCCTTTAGACTTATAAAGGCGTATGTCAGTCGGAACTGTTCGTAACATACGTCTCTTTGGAACGACGTGCAGTAATCCGCCGGCTAACAAAGGGCCTTAAATAGCTTTATCGAATTTTTATCGGCATCGACCATCTTAAGTCTAGGTCCTCATTAAGGTTATATAACCTGGTTTTAAAGCGGGAACGGCTGTTTAATTCAAGGCTTCTCATAGATTGTGTCAAATTCATTTAGAGTCAAACATTGTGAAAACGCAAAAACTGTAAACTTACAACATTTATAACACATATAAGATATCATATTTATATTTGTTTTAGTCAAGAAATTAAAATATTTAGCAATTTGTTTGCTTGTGACGACGATCCTGAGCAATCGCCCCGACCAATCCAATTGTCCCGGCGAATTCGGAACCTCCTTTTTGAAGTTTTGTAAAATTACAGTTGACAGGCAGCTTTTCTGAAGATCAATAGAGAGACATTTCTGTATGTACTCAAAAAAAATTGTTTCAAGATCCTCTTAATTTAACAGAACAATGATTATATGAAAACCATGAACACGCACTTTTTCACGGTGAAATTTGGAAATTACTTATTGTCTCCATACAAATAATGGTACTTTTTTATTCTGTGCTGGTTATTTTCATATTGATTAATAATATTTTTTCTTGTTATAGGTAAGCACCGCAAATCAAAGAGCATCAAACATCGGCACTCGGTAAAGTATTTGTTTTCCTGCCTATGGTCATTATACCACCGGCCATATTTATTTATGATATGCGCACACGCAGTGAACGTAAGGTCGGCTAACAACTGTAATTGTCAGTGTAATAATTAGCATATGGAAATTCACAAAGGAAAAAGGCGTACCTAATACCTATACATGAATTTTACCAGCGTTTCAGTATTTTTAGCCAAATTGTCATTGTCTAATTGTACTGCAATTATGTATGTATTAAGATACTAATTTGATACAAAAGAAAGTGTAGAATAGTATTTGTTGTTATAGCGGCAATAGAAATACATCATCTGTGAAAATTTCAACTGTCTAGCTATCACCGTTGTTGAGATACAGCCTGGTGACAGCCGGACGGACGGACGGACGGACAGCGAAGTCTCAGTAATAGGGTCCCGTTTTTACCCTTTGGGTACGGAACCCTAAAAAAAAGAATACCTAGTCGCGACAGTCCGAAAGTGTTATTGTGTGTAACCCCGGCTTCACTTCTTCGAGAGTAGTCTCGAAGTTGACCGAAGTTGGGCGAATATGATAGTGTGGAGCCGGGGTAAGAAACTAATAGGTTAATTCTGCAAAATGGTACTTATTGACTGAGAAATGAAGTAGATACGGCAAAAACACTTAATCACGACACTTTAGTAAAATAAATAATTAAAAAGAAGTTTTACGTTTCTTTCGCATGCGTAAATTAAGATAATTAAAACCATAAATTAAAAATCAGAACATCGTTTTTTTGCGACTTAATTGTCTCGTAAACAACTCGAAATACTAGTTACTTTGATTTTATGACCGTATTTGATTTGATTAAACGAAACGCTGAAAAAATAAACTTAGTTTAATTAATGCAATAAAAGTTGGATAAAATATAGCTGATATTTTTAGGGTTATTTAAATTTATGACAGTGCAAAAACTTGGTCGGCAATAATTAAATTAAGAGTAGGATTGTATTAACAAATAGTTCCATACAACATTTATAAGTTTCGATTTATGGAAAAACATAGGGAAAACTTATCGTTGTTCTGCTCGTTATGAAATAAATCATGACTGCATCATCCGCGATTCGACATAACTAAAAATGGCTTCGGTTCCGCCTCTTCAATTGGGATAACATCAACTTACTCATACAATTACCCACACAATTTAGTTAATTGTATTTACACAACACATTCGTCACCGTTGCCCAAATTATTAACAGCAGTTTTTAGTTTTTGAAATGAGTCAATCTACTTACAATCAACTTTCAAAATAGTGTAATCCGTTACTGTGTTTGTTTGTATCCAAAGCAGGTACACTTTTTAAGTGATATTTAATTACCTACCGTATTGTTTAGCTACTAGGTTTCAAATTTTGTAGTCTTTAAGGCTCCTTATTTTTTTTAAATGCTGATCGTTAAATTGATTTTTTTATCTATCATCAAACATGTTTCTTCACATACTATCAATGTTACTACTTAGAACACGACCTACCGAAATTATTCATTGATAATTTTTGTTTCAAAAACTACTCTAATTCGAAAAAATTCGCGCACACTTTTTTTTTTTTTAAATGAAAGCATGAAATAGCTATGTTTTTCTAGAACTCAGGGAAAACTATTATTCACTTCAAAAAGTTGGTTGAAATTATCAATATAATAAGGTCTCTTAACTGGATTGGCTCACTTCTAAAAGTAAAAAATATACGAGCCCATTCAACCAAGAGAACCCCAAAAAGCGACACAGTTCTGTTCAGCATTGTCCATGTGACATGGTAATATCGACAATGACAGTGACATGAGTTATCATGCAATTAGGACGGCTGCATTGTTCCCCTGTCTAATTTGGATGACCTTGATCGATGGAGGCTAAACGCGTATTGACATATCAATCATACTAATTGAACACTAAAGGGGCGTTACATGACATTAACAATCGTATTTGACAGTGACAGCCGGCCAGATAAGGGAAGTGCCCTGTCATTAAAATTGGCAAAATGTGATATGATTAACTAGTAGGCTTTTTATTTTCAATTGCTGGTTGGGTTCCTAAGTGGTCATAAATGTAAGACTAGTCTTTATTTACATTCCAGTGTAAATGGATGGATCAACTTTTCTTGTTTGTTATTCTGTCCCATCACCCAAGAGACAATGGTGATTAAACTTATTAGAAAATTGTTGATAATTTATTATATTGGTATTTTCAAGAGATATTCTAAATAAGAATGGGCTTATAACTGCTGCAATTACAACATTTTTGTTGAATATTGCCGCCGATATCGTAGCTTTAAAAAGTAATCCAGGGGACATCACCATGGCAACAAGCAACAAAGAAAAGTTGATTGACCCAAATAACAGTGGGATTAAGTTCAAAAATGGGGGCTTAGAGCGGAATTATAATATTCATTTCCAAATAATCTTCGTGTGTTTAAATTCTGGAAAATATCCTCTTTAGTCCCTTCGATACCATGAACCTAAGATCACATTAGAAACATTGAGGCAATTAAATAAACACTAATCTTAACACGATTAAATCCCGTTATCTTATAATAGAATGTAAGTGGACTTAGTACACCTAGGCCATCAGGATGCTTCTATTCTTACGATCACTTAACCCACTTCAAAGATTCCTTATCTCCGTCGTTAAGTGAGACAAAGAAATTAGTAGTCAAACCTGTAAATGTAAATACCCGTTTAAACTCACCACGGAAAGAAGTCCTCCGTCCAGTCCGTCCAAGGACTTCTGTCTCCTACATAAGGTGTTTTCTTGTGTGTCTTACGGAGCTGGTTTTCGTGGTTTTGAGCAAGTACTTTACATTTTATCGCTCATTGTTTACGCGTCCCGCCGTTAGAAGACAATAGTATGGCAAGTTTTACTGCTGTTTGTCGGTACGCAGGTTGTCTGGTCGCGGAAACGAATACTGTTCCCGATCTGGGATCTGGGACTAGTTTCTAAACGCTACATTTGACTATTTTTAAAATTAGAATTAGATGACTACTATTCAGGGTTCGTACAATGCCACACAGACTGACACGACAGGTTTCCCCTAGTTCAGGCACCAGTCTCCACCACCCAAGTCTGTTTACAGATACCTATACAACGTGTTTTTATACAATTGCTTTAACTTCGACATAGTGCTTGGAACATTAACGTAAACTCATCCCTTAAACCGTTTAATGATATTCGAAAAATATTTTTTTTTTGGTATCCCATACAAAGTAATTAATTATTTAATTGGTGGCTATTGTAAAAGGTCATTTTGAGTTAGGCAATAGTTAGAGTCAACTTGTTGTCATTTTAACGTCACTGATAAAACTTCATCGATGACAGAATTGAGAGCTCGTTAAAAACTAGCTAGATGGAATGCGTGTGGATGGTCTTGGGTTCAAACCCCGGTAAAGAATTTTCTTTTTGTATTTATTTTTGTTCATTGGCAGTGAAAGTGAATTTTTTTGTGCTTATTTTTTATTTCAGAACAATTTTTGCGATGTGTTTAATCCATTTTAATTTTAATTCACTTTATTTAAATTCTTTCGGGTTATGGTATAGTCACAAATGAAACTAATTAAGTTTAAGTATAAACATTTAACTACATAAACAATATTGGCCTAATAAAATAAAATGATCTCCTCATCAGTATTTAACACTCAATATTTTTTATTTAAACCAAAATAATAATTTACTACAACTTGTTTTCAAAGTGCCCGCCATTATTTTCTAAACAAATATTCAACCGAAATCGTATCTCGCGATTTAGTTTGACAGGAGTGGCACGCATGGCATCGGCTTCTTCCTGAATTCGTTGCAGTAGGTCTTCCCTCGAAGCCACAGGTTTGGAGTAGACTTTTCTTTTAAAGTACCCCAGACATTAAAGTCTAAGGGTGTTCGGTCCGGAGATCTGCATGGCGGGCCACGCAAGAGTTTGACTGCCGCGTGTCTAATCCAACGCCCAGCAAAGTGCACATCCAAATACTGTCTAAAACGGCCAGCAAAATGTGCGGGTGCTTCGTCATGCTGGATCCAGTGTGTCCGCAGTGTTTCCAATGCAATATCATCGAAATAATCCAAATTATGCAAGTTCTTATTGGGATATCGACGTCGGTACTCCCTTGCTGCTTCCGCCGCATATCCATTGCAGAAACCGTAAACAAAGTGCATATTGGCTTCTTCTTCGGCCGTATAATTTATCCGTGGCATCACAAAGCAAGTGAACCCAATTATTTCATTAAAAATTAAGTAAATAACAACAATAATAAATTACTATTGTCAATTTGACGTGACACATGCGAGTCAAGTGAGAGCAAAATAAAAAAGAACTTATTGATTTAGACCTTGTCGTACATAAGGAACACTGAAAACTCTTTACATACGAACCAGCAGATAATAGTCTTTGGTTATAAGAAGATTTTACACTGGTTAAACTGAGATTAGTGATTAAATTTGAATATTAAATAATTTGAAAACGGTGCGAGTTAGGAACTTGGTTTCTTTGAGAAATTGACTCAATAAGACGTAAAGAATTACCCCTTAAAGTTAAAGCAATTGAAAAAGTACACCCTGTATAATGTTATTTTCTAATTGTTTGTGTGCATGTACTTTGTGGCGGTGAAAAAAAAATGCTTCTTAATGCGAGCCAAATTCACTGGTTGTCATACGTAATTTCCGAGGATTTGGTCGTATTTAACGAGCACTGGATATATTAGTCAAATACAAATGTTCTTACTACTACCACACCTCGGACAATGGCGCTCAAATGTATGAAAGAAACGCGTTGCTTCGCACACAGTATAAGCTCGTGTAGGTGAACGAGTACCATGCTTGTGTGAGTGAGATAAGACATGCTAGGGTTGCCGCCATTTTGAACGCACGAGTCGGGAACACAATGTGCAGTAATATGAGATGACCTTGTAATAGCGGCGTCGAAAGTATTTTGTGTGCTTATAATTAAACTAATGTTAAACTACGATTTCTAATTCCGCCCGCGTTCAAATTAGATTACCTCAATGACCAAAAACACATTGCGCGAATTAGGAAGAAATAAGAATCATATTACGCTGTAAGGCGGGTATCTAAGCTCGATTTATTCAAATAGTTTCCTATTTTGTATCAGTAAAACGAAGTAACTAAGTACCTACTTAAATTTTTGTAAGGAAATTCAGGCCACCAAAATATTACGTAAGTTGAAAACATGATCTTTTGTTCATATATATATTGTGTTGTTTTCAGTGTGATCTTATAGGTTTAGGTCGAAAACGGATAGGGCAAAAAAATACTAAACATAAGTACCTATTGTAAGTTGGTTTTCTACTTAAACATAAAACACTTTGAAAATAACTGGGTATGTACTTGCCTTGATTCATCCAATGGGAATCTGTAGAACTTTCTTTTATTTTTGTTGTTTATAGAGCTTAAACAACCGTACACAGCACAACACACGCCCATTACAAAAGTATTTGTTTAATATTTGAATATTATAAGTGGCCTCCGCTCTGCGCACCGCGTCGTCGCGTCCTTGCCAGCCGGTAACTGCGAGGTAACCGAGCGCGGGTGGGCGGCACTTTCGGCGGGAGGCAGGGAGTGTCCATACTGTACGTTAGTACTCTTTATTATACTGTGCTACTACTGCTGAAAAGTCTTACAATCCACCCGTTACGTCTTCCTTCCGAAATAGTTGAAAATAGCCACTTAATCAGAATTATATTTATGAACCTAGAACTTGTGTACTTATATAAGTGTACTAGTTTTTTAAATACATTCCCGGTGTTTCCGATTACGAGTTGTCACACACTTAGACGTATATCACCTCTAATTAACTCCATATCACAAGAAACGTAAACTAACGCTCCAGCATTGAAGTGTTTTTACATCCTCTACATTTGTCGCTGGTTCTGTTCAAACAGTCGTCAGCTATGTCGCGCTCGCACGGTTCCGTGCGCTGACCGGGTCATCGCGACCGACATACAAAACCAACTTATCTCATATTTGTCGACGTCCTTATCCCAATGAATGAAAGCCTGTTACCGCTTCAACCGTATTACGGTTAAGTTGGCAGCTCTGCATGTCTGACTTTTTTTTAATTTCCACGACTGGCAGAAGTCTAAGAAGCCAGTGCTAATTGTCAGCGGCATTTTTGAAGTGTGCTCTCGGTTTTTTCACTGTGAAATTTGAAAATATCAAGTTTTCTTTTTTCGAATTCCTAACGGTCATCTGCTATTATGAGACGGCCTTGTTTTGTGGGTTTGTAGGTTTGTCGTGTAAACATGACCTATTTAGTTGTTGACAAGCTTCATTTGCCGCGTTAGTAACATTGCAATAGGTTCTTATCTTTAGTGAGGACTTGTGTGTGTCCGAGATTTAGTTTGCGGACACTTAAATTTTTAGAGAAGTGTGTAAACTACGATTGAAGACTAATTGGAATACTTACGACCTATGTCCTTATGCGCCCTTTTGATGTTCAGCCTCCATGATAATGAAAAGGAATTATTTAAGATTAAGACGAACCTTTGTTAAAAGCCAAAACATTTTTATATAGTTTTTAGCTAAATACAAAATAAATCGTGTCCCAATGACTTAGTAACGCTATGTTTTCCTGGGCACGCGTATTATTGGTTCACCATCTCTGGTATTGCCATTAAACTTTATACGTAAAAACACGGTTATGTATGTTTGTTCGAATTCCGGGACATCGGGATTTCATAATCTAGATTACGTTTACGACGAATACATGACAAATTATGCCAGTTTAGTTTAAAGTTCCAACAATCTGGACCTGACTTATGGGGTCACCTGATTCCGATGTTATTTCTCCGAAATAGATAAAAATCTCATTTAAATAGATAAAACATGGTGTTTGTAGGCATGGAAGTTATCTTTGATGGATACTTTAGATTAATTGTTAATTAGAAAGCGACCTTCGCTTTAACCACGGGATACCAAATTAAAAGTACTGTGGTTTAAGTGCCCGTTTAAAGGTAACTTTAAATGATGTCTAATTAATTTGGAAAATTACGTCTCGTGTCATTGACTCGTCAAATTAATCATTAGCCTCACTGTAAGTAGTTAAAAGTAGCGGTCAATATCAATACATTTGTTTCATGAAACATTCTCCGTAGAGTATTAAAATGTTTATGATAAATTACGAAAGACGAGAGATATATCAGCTCGTTTAGCACTACTTGGCTTCGCGACTATTGTCGCGCGACGTAGCATAGCCCGTCACTCTCTCACAGTACTGTACAGAATGAGATAGGTATATATCTCGCGCGAGAAAGACTCACGTATCACAGTTGTGTAAGAGGTGCTGGACAGTATTTGCCGCCAGAGAGAACGAGAAAAAAAGCTTGGTCTGATCCTTTAGGATCTTCACAATTGGTTAATAAACTGTGAAAACCATGTTCTGTTGACTGGTAGGTCGTTGTATTAGCTCTAGGGCTTCCAGTCTCCGGTCAGTCATACAAAAATTCCGGGGTTTGAAGCTCTAATCATTATCAGTAAACCTGAAGTCAACGGTTATCAAGAAAGAAGATTTCCGAGTAGGAGACCTCAGCTACCGGTGCAGATGGCGATTCTCTCCTTCGGGGACCGAAGGACTGCAGGATGGCCGAACTGTTAAGCGGGAATTCACCGATTAGGGACGTCACTAATTTTCGGTCACATCTCTATGGCATTTGATATTAGCCCGTGAGACAGAACCCTTAGAGCTTTCGCGTAGCGCGGTTGTATATTGTGGTGCTCAATAAATAATTTAAGAAAAGACTTTTGTGTTATTAGTTTCGCGAAAACCAACGGGAAAACCATCTGCGGCCATGTGGTTTAAACATGAGGTATTAGTCGAGCAAAAGTAGTGATAGTCAGACTCATTATCCACAAGGCAATGTAAGCATCTGTCTGTAGTCGGCCCCGAGGGGTCCCTTGAGCTACCCAGATGCCGAAAGGCAGAGGGACCGAGTCTCCTATGGTAGACCTATGTTAAAAGCTTCCGCGTTTGTCTTAATCCCTGGTAGTAGTATCAGTTGAAATCGCCACTGTAAATCTGTACACTATATATTCGAATAATCTCTGAATCGTTATCAGCGACCCAGTTGCTCGCGGAACTGCGCGCGCATCGACCATCTACGATAACGCGTGATCTATATGATGGGGTTTCACGTGCGAAACCATACATTATGATAAACATTGATATGTGTTTGGAGATTATCTATAATCTATGGAGATTGGAGCGGATTGTAAGAAGGTTTTGGTTACTTCTATTATCGTAGTAGGACATGCCATTGATATAAACTTAGTGCGCAAGTTCATTCAACCCAGTGTTTTTTATTTATTTGTAAATTCGTAATAAGTGTCGAAGTAAGCTATATACCTAGGCGAATAATTATTCCTGGGCACTTCATTTGACATTTAAAAAAATCACCTGTAATGGCGTCGATTACACACCAATATTTTTGTAAACCTGATAAAAATATATAACATATTTTCTCGTATAAAAACATCGCTTTCATTTCAAGCAATATTATTAGAAATGTATCACATTTTGTAAAGTCTCCCTGGGATTATTATTCGTAACCGGGGTATAATGGGGTGAACAGAGCTGAAGTACCAGTAGACATGTTTTATAAAGTTCTTTTCTGGCTCCACTACGATGGAAATTAATTTTTTAGTGGTCTTAGTTATAGAGCACACAGACAAATGTATTTGAATGAATATAGCTAAACGTAGCTAAATGAACTTTAAATTTAAAAAAAATGAGTAACCCTTCTGAATATACACGACATTCTACGAATATGAAATGATAAACAACGGACTTTTTCTATTCTTAGGAGAAAACATGAATCTTTATCTTACAGTTGAAGTTCAGTAGGTATCTCTAATTACTTAACAAAATTTGGAGCAATCTATTCATAGCATTCACTTCCTCCATTGAAATGGAAAATATTTGAACAGGTGGTAGATGTTGCTTTTTATTGCAAGTAAACACGCTAGCCGTAAGTAAACTGTGGTAGTGTTAATAGAGCATCGAACCTAAACCTGAAAGAATCTCGGGTTTTGTGTCATTGACCTAATGATTATGTTGATAATATAACACTTTATACTTCCGCGGTTTGTTCACATAAATAAACCTTATATCGCGTCCATGTATTTTATTTACATTCATTGTCTCTCTACACGGCTTCACGCGTGTCTCAGGCGTACTGCATTTCTAGCACAATTGTGACACGTGAGTCTTTCTCTCGCGAGATACATTAGCTATCCCTTTCTATGCAGTACTGTGAGAGAGTGACGGGCAAAGTCGCGTAGCATAGTTGTGCTAGACGGGCTGGTGAAACAGCGAGTAGTTCCTAGAGATGTCGGCCGGAAGCCAGACAATGGAAGGTAAATAAAAAACATCTCGATAGAACTAGTTTAATAAGTTTTAATTATTATAAACTATAAAGTAAGTATGCCATTAACGTGTGTGAGGCACTGTATTTATTTTTATCGACTAAAAATCTGAAATGACGCTCTAGTGTTAGATTGATTACACAAAATATCGACCACCACAACGTGAAATTTTAACTTTACAAAACTTGCTCTGATTTAGAAGATAAATGCCAAAAATCAGAAGTGGCGCTAGTTTTGCACTTATATCGTTTGCGCTTACAGAGGTAAGACCATTGTGCTCTGACTGATACCTAACAGTATGTAGAGTATAGTAGTCTGCCTAACGAGTATACAGAAGGGTATCGTACGAAATGATAGGGTAGGTATAACTCGAAGCGGGTCAAGTATACCGGAACCCGGTTGCGCACGCGCTCCTATTCAATCTTTATCGTGGATCCATTGTGC
The DNA here is from genome assembly GCA_947623375.1 of Apotomis capreana. Lineage (NCBI taxonomy): Eukaryota > Metazoa > Arthropoda > Insecta > Lepidoptera > Tortricidae > Apotomis > Apotomis capreana. Next base: position 24,208,906 of record OX392506.1, read on the forward strand.
GCGCGCCGATCTATGCAGTACGTACATACGTGCGTGTACTACAGATGTATATGCGCTGGCACCTCGCTTGTAAAATCTAAGATGAAGTAGAAATGAGGCAAGATCTAGAACATCGTCTGCCAAATGTCTTAGTTAGCGACAGATTTTCGTACTATATGTGTGAATAATACCTGAACTAGTTTCTCTGTGAGTAAGACCTTGCGAGCCTGTTTCGAAATGCTTGTATTTTTTTTCCTCATCTATCTATCAGCCACAGAGGTCCACTGCTGAACATAGGCCTCCCCCATGACTCGCCACAAAGTGCGATCCCGTGCAGACCGCATCCATTGATTCCCCGCTATCTTCACGAGCTTCTTTTTCCTCATATCTTTCGATAATTGCCGAAAAAACTAAATCGGTAGAAAAATTAGCTAGCCTGTTTTTCGCAAAAAATCACGAGAACCGGTTGAAAAAATTGACCTGTAGAATTCAGTGGCGAGAAGAGCTGGAAATCTGGACATCCGATCTTAGGAAAGCAATTTTGCCGAAGCCGAAACGAAGACCTCACTCGCTCGGTCAGTTAGTGAAATTAGTTACATTTTGTATGTAGTTTGTTTATACATTTATGCGCGCTAGCGTCAGTTCCTGCGGGGACAAATCGGGTGTCGAATGTTGTTAGATTGCGAGGCACATGCTCTCGGATAATGTTGGCATGGAGCAAACGATAAGAGGAAGCGATATTCGTATTAATATTCTATATCCACTCAATTGCTTCGAATTTTGAGTTGGACTCTATATAATAAAAGAAGAGAATGACAAGTAAGAGGAACGAAGAGCGATGACAGGTAGCCGTAGTCACCAAAAGCAATTGAGTGGTTATGCTATGGCCTGGAGAGTAACATAGGTTACCTTTTAATAGGTTACTTTTCATCATAGAAGTCCCGAATCCTCATCTTTTTCGGACACGTGTCAAGACGTGGAGCTTTGTTTGATAAAGTAGTCGATACTAGACCACGCGGCAGGGGTCCCATGAGGTGGACTAACCAAATCAAATCGACCTCAAATCTTCTATACGAGAGCGCGGCTGTGAGAGAAGAATGGCGCCGTGTGGTTAGGCTTGCCACACGAGGAATGACAGCAACGACCACTCTAGCAAGAGCGTAACGACAAAGAAGAGACTTTTCGCCCTGGAAATAGCACAGATCCAACGGACAACCAAAGACCCGACGCAGTGCGGAAATGACTCCTTAAATCTATTGTGTCCCTAATTAGGTCAAAACCTTGCTTGCTTGGTTGATTAAGAATAACATTTTTTATTGGAGCAAAATGAGGATTGAAGTCTTAATTCCCATGTTGGAGTCAAATATGATATTAAGTTTTTACAGCTATTTATTACAGTCTGGCCGCGTGAGTGTGGACACCAAAGATCATGTTAAATAGGAACTCCGATGTCACGAGCTCAACAACCCAACAACGCTAAAGCATCAAACACCAACCTGCACCGACCCCATTCTATGTTAACACCGCAGCTATGACCATAAACAAAATAAATTCCCCCGCAGCCGGTGTAAGCACTGGCAGTACACGCGGCCCGTAGTCACCATTAATCTTGTCTGTGGCACAATGCATCACGCCCGTGTGTGGCCGGACCATCTACGGCTGGAAAAAGCTATAGATTTTGATATTGCTTAGATCCCGTCCGACCAAAACGACGTACCGTAGAGATCCTTCAGCGCCGCATACGCCTGTTTTCTACTAGCTTTAAACTCTAAGGGTGTCAAAGAAAGGTCTATAATAAGCATTAGGTTCAAAGAAAGTTATTACATTTTGCTCTTGGATAAGTATAAGGCTGTTCAGGGATTTATTTGATGTTTACACTAGTGAGGTTCTATGCTACATAGTAACGGGTCGGGTCGTATTATACAGTTTTACTTAATACATATCGAACACCTATCAGATATGTACATGAACATGAGTATATTGTTTTACGTTATTTTGTAAATGTAAATGTAGAAACTTAAACTCGATCATCTCCATCCAACATCTCTTCATCTCTGTGCACGAAAGCGACAGTGGGAGGCTAGCACGTTGCGAACTTCGAATTTTGATCTTCAGAGTATCCCTGTAGGATTCTGCCTCACGAATGCTGCGCTGAAATAATCGGCATAGGGACATTTTAATCCCCAATATCTTCAGCTGGTGGTAATAAATATTTATATTTTTTCGTTGTTGATGTTAACTGTACAGAAGACTCATCAGAATGCTTGCCTGAGTGTTTGCCGTCTTAGTACAACAAAAATGACCAGCAAAAACGTTTGCTTCCGAACAGGGTACACCGCAAGAAGCTGGAAACATCCACATTCCGCGCGGCTCTCTCTTGATAAATGGCGATATAATAGCTCCATTACCGGCCGGTCGCAGCCTGCGCTACCGGTAGCTGGAGTGAGAACTGCGATTAGCCGGCTTGTTGTTTTGCCGCGTTTTGCATAACATGCGCAAACGCCTTCTTAAAAGCGGTTTTTAGAGGCTTATCATACTGGAGATTTGCGGGGGTTGCGGGCGGCTTGATAGCGAGGCGAGCGCGCAATGATTTCGTCAGGGTCAGGACGCCATATTGTACACTCAGCGAACTCGCTGCGTACTCGCGAGAATTGTTCTACTCGCCCGCAAATCGCTAGTGTAAAAAGGCTTACACGCGAGTGCAGAAGACTTCAAACTATCTAAAAATGGAGGCATTCGAAGTTACAGTCCAATAGAATAGATCCCAGAACAAAACAACTCAGTGGAACGACAGCGGATCTGTAGGTAGGTACGTTTATTAGTATAACAAGCAGGATCATCAGCAGCAAGACCAGACCAGCTCAAAAACACCTCTCGTCTCGCCCACCTCTTACTCCGACAGTGGTAATAAAAGAAGAAATGATTTCTAAAAACCTTCACAATATTAATTGGTATCTTTTTGGACACCCTGTCTAATAAAATACTGTCATTCTAGACTCAACTAAAATTAGAATACCTACATATTATTGAAATTTACAGTTTGTTCCGAAGTGTTTATTGACAATTATTTTAGCAAAGTAATTGCCTATTGCAAAATTGTTACATTTGTGACCTATGCGAAATAAATACATATACCTACAGACTCTAGACTTTAAAAACCATGTTTAACTCTGAAACCGTCTAAATTATAACATGCAGCCTTCTAAATGAGGTCACCCGATAACACAACACGCAATGTTTGTTCATAATTACTATAACTTATCCACTATTGTATAATATACCAGCACGTGCCCGCAACTTTGTTCGCGTCTTTTTATACAGTAGTCGGGTGATAAGTATCCTATAACCACCTTTGGATGTCCAGCTATTCATGTACCAAAATTAACATTTGTCCAGCCGTTTCGGCGTGATGCGAGGACAAAGGAAACAGATGGCGCCAGGCTGGCATGGTGCGGCGCGCCCATACAAAACAAATGACGATCCTGCATCACGCTATTAAGATTTTTCCTGAAATCATCTCCCTCTCCTCAAAAAGCTGACATTCAATACAAATCCAGTATTTTATAATAGTATAAATACATGTAAAACATCTAGTGGTACTTTGTTCAAATAAAGCAAGCGATAATTTAGAACTCTTGTTGAGACAGTAAATAATGAAGAATTTCGACGAAATATTTTACCAATCTCGTACGTGCTCAAGTAAAAATATCGTTCCCGTTCAAAAAAGCCATATTCACGGCAATTTATCATAACAAATTATAATTAGTTAGGGACCCGACGCAATACGAGATATTTACCATTAATTCCACAGAAAAAACCATTCACATTCTAAATTCAAACAAGCCGCCCGAAGGAAAATTCCGTTCACATACCAAATTCAAAGAACCGACGAATTTATTCCATTAAATCATTTGCAAAGTCTTAATAAGGCCGGTCACGCACGACGACGGTGCAACGAACTACTTCCAGAAACCTTCGCATCTTATAACACTAAGCTTAGTTAACTAAACTAAATCATCTGACGCAAAATCAAACAATGTAAAACAAATTGCGACCGCTATGCTTGACACAAGAAAAATGGCGGCTTGGAAAATTGAAAGAAAATCGGTGTTATTCTTCAACTGTCGATCGGCGTGAATAGCGGGTCTCGAAGGTTCACGTTAAATCATTTGAGTCAAGGAGTCTCGTTTGATGAATTTCAGCCATCTATTTTCCACGGCTAAGTCATCGAATAGCACTTTAAGAGGAGCTGTCGATACTTACTTGGAGAGTCCGTATTATTGTACTTGCAGTGCAGAATACGCTTGATTGTTAACCGATTGTTTTAAATATGTGATCAAACCCTACATTGACATTGACGATCACTTTAGATAAGTAATTTTTTTTTTATGCTAAAAAAATTACAAAACTGGTACACTATATGTTTCGCCAAACTGCAATGCAGTTTGTTGGCGAAGACCGCACTCTTTATACATTATTATAATTTATACTGCTATGATATTTATTTATTGTTATACCTACTCTTACTATTTTAAGTATTTAATACAAACAGTTGCACTACAACTACATAATCTACGTTAACTAATACTGACAGTTATTATAACAACGAATTTACGCATTATAGGATATATGCCTACCCTAATCACTCAACTAATTACCTACTTTCATTTTCTTTAAGAAAGGTATCCATCAAACACGCCTTTACTTTAGATTTAAATATATTTATCGTTTCACACTCATCCTCTGATATTAATGTATTGTAAATGCGCGGTATCAGGTACCCTCTTGTCCTTTGTCCGTAGTAGTTATTAAGTGATCTGGGCTCAACAAACTTTTTACGCGACGATGTTGATCTAAGATTACGATTGTACATTTTTCTTATCTTATATTTTGGGCATTTAAATTGGTCTACAGCTAATAAATAGTTAAATTTAACATGGACAGGTAGTACGTTACATTTTTTAAACAGTATATGGTATTTTCCTTTACAGTTTTGCTTTGTTTTTTTTATCTACAATATTTTTAATTAATCTAAGTTGTAACTTATAAATTCGATTTAAATATGTTTTAAAAGTTCGCCCATATGCAATAAGTCCATAACTAATGATTGAATCTGCCAAAGCATGATATAAAGTACGTAATATCGCATTGTTAATATAAACTGACTGACGTTTTATATTTGCAAGAACATTGTATTGTTGAGATAAATAAACTAAACATTTCATGATGATGCTTAAAAGCGTCTTCCTTGTAATTCCTACAAGGCGTCATCATGATAAATCATCCATAACCGGGTGAATAATATTACATTGGGAACGTTTTCTGAAAACTGTTTACGCGGATGCGCGAAAGGTAAATTTATACGCTCCTGCATCCGACTTTCCAAAGGAACTTCAGGGCTCTTTGTTACCGCTAAATGGGGCAAGATGGACGTGCGCGATGCATGGATTCAGGGAATCGGATGTTGCGTCGGCCGAGAAATACTGGATTGTACAACAAGGATGTAAAATGAGCCACTTCCGTACCGGCTAAAGCTAGAGCGTGTTTTGCTACCTAGTAGTCAAACAAAGTTACGAGGATGGAATTTGAACTGCCTATTAGGAGATACAAATATTATTGTATCTTTTTGATCTAATACTGTTTAAGCTCACGATTTGTATTAAATGTAATTTAAAAGTTTTTATATTTCATTGATCTTGCCAGAAATCCAACCAATCTATTGCACCATTAAATGTTGTTGAGCAAAAACAAAGTAACCCTACATATTCATATATGTTCATACAATCAACTGCTAAAAGCATTTCGCAACGCAATAAAGACCCTAATCAAATCAAGGCATTTCCAAATGCAACCTGCATGAAATTCGTGACCGAATCACATCGGAGTCATTCGGAGAGCATAACTGGGCTATAAAATTTACAACATAACGCTTAACGAGACACCTTCCTGGGCGAGACAAAGCGCAGCGCCACGGCTCAATTGCCGACTTACGGTTCTGACCAGATATCCGCACTTACCTTACGGAAAAACGATGAAAGTGCATATGAAAGTCCATAGGAAGTTAGGACGTTTTTCAATAAGATGCACAGTGCCCTGACGCCCGCGGCCGGTTCAAAAGGCTACACTCAGCAACCGAGACACGACTCCAACCACCAAACAAAGCAAAAACTACTCTCCAACTCGACAGCATAAAGTCAAAGTTGAAATTGTCCCGAATTGCACCACAAAATCGTTAAGTTTACAAAGTGGCCCCGTGTCACGACGCGAGAGAAAGGTCCCTACAAAGAGCAAAGGTTTACGCTAAAAAAGGAAATAAACAGAGCATTACTTTCGTTCGGACCGAACAATGGCGAACCAGGTTTTATGAGAGAAATCGTACCAACTAGGAAGCCTAGTAAATCGCTGAACTAATTTGATTCGCCTTTTGCGGAAATATGGGAAAACAACGTTTATGGTGGCTTGTCTGATACAATATGTATATTGCCATGGAACGCCGACTTACCTAAGCCAATAGATACCTACATATGTTTTCTCAGGCGTTGGGTTCCGCTATTGGGATCGGCCGATGGAATTCCACTTAAGATTACGACGATCATCGGGTACCGTACGCTCATACATCGTGTTACACAGCGGTGCAAGATGATATGCATATTGCAAAGGACTTGGAAAATCTAAGTGTTGGTAAGAATTCGTTTTACAGAGATCTAACGGCTTGACGCTATAGTACCCTCGTTTCATAATTTTTAACTAAGTACTATTTTTGTTGAAGTCAAAAAATGCGTGAATATTTCGGTGACACTGACACACTGAACTGAAGTGATGACAGATAACATGCAAATTCGATAAAGAAACAACTTATCGCGAATTTGGATTGAAAGAGCGACTATGATTACTTACTAAATTATTAATATTATTATTGTGTTTGAAGCTACTGTTTTCCGGAGCAACAATTTACAGAGACACTTCTTATTCTTAATAATCCAGTGCAAGGTGGGATGTTTGACGTTGATAACAATACCGACTGGTCTTGTTAGCTCGGAGTAGACTCGTCCATGGCAACGCCTCTTAAATTATCATTAAGCATTGAATTAATTGTTAAAGTACAGTGTGCTTAACAATGCATACTTTGTTGACATACATATGCATTTATTGTGATATATTTTGTTAAGTCAGTTGAGAGTACCTACACTGAACTGAACTCATCCGATGACGGGCTCATAACAGGGCGGAAGTTTTTCTTAGGGATCGTCCTAATACAACGCGACATTTGAGTTGCGTGAAATGCGGTGCGCGATTGTTAATTAGGACACCTATTTAGATTTCAACATGTTTGTTCGCGTTTGCGCGAGTAAAATTCGCGCGAACTTGCGATAGTCGCGTAGTCGCGTTGTATTAGGACAATCCCTTAGACTTGGTTGACCATGGTAGCAATTTTAATTATACAATTCATTCTTCATTTGCCCGTTTGCAACTTTGTGTGATGTTGTTTAACAGAAGCTCAACATTTTGTGCCACAGAATGGCAAGTTGCATTGCAGTTTTATTAATAAAGTACAAAATAAAACCATAAAGGACTGTGGAACACTGCAATTACTCGGAATCATAAATCGTTTCGTGCTGCATGTCTAACCGTGTAATCACAATTAAAGTGGACAGGTACTTGGAACCAAAAGTAAGACATCCATTGCTCTATAAAGCTGGTACACACTTGGAGATGATCCCCACCACTCGAGTATACAAGTTTGCTACGTGTTGCCTCTAGATAGCGTAAAAATTGAGGTCGAATCGAATAGGGCTGCTAACTACGGAATTATGTATGTATGTAAACACTTTATTATTTATTTATTACGTATAATTACAAACGTAACGAATTATGTAGTAATTCAAGTAATTTAATATTCAAGTTAATTAAAACAGCCATTCCACTAGTTCTATTTGGTCGTGTTAACAAAGAGAATCCAATTTTAATTAAGCGCAGAGATTTCGTCAGCGGATTCCGCGCTTGTTTATGTCACCTGCCCGCTTGGGCTTGTGATATCCAATTAAAATGCAACGTATTGAGTGGACTCGCTGTTTTTTTTTTGTTTAATGTTTATGTGCAAGCTATTTCGAATCAGTTATTATTTTGCTGTTTTATAAAATTATTTATAATGCTACTGGAAAGCTGGTACTTACGGGATAAGAAAACGATATATGTCTTAATATAACCGGAGAATTCGGTACGAGAATAATACATACAATGTAGTCCTTTAAAGGAAAAACTTTAGTTTAAATTAACATAATTGATCCGTAACCGAACCATAGGTTACGATAAGGGTTTTAATAAACATTAGGATTTAATATCGCCGTATCTCGACAGGATCATCACAAATTTAATATTATTTACTGTTATACTTCGTTTCTCATTTTGTGAGTTCACGATCTCTTGAGCTCTCACGAATATCAGGATTTTCAATTAAGTTTACGATATTCGATATGATCTTAATATGTTTATAGGTTTAACCTCACGAGGCGTTGGTGTTTAAGGTCATAAAGCCATAAGTTCATAGATTGTTAGAGTAGTAAACCACTTTTATAGCTGACGTTTTTATATTGATTGAAACTTATTCTATTTCCGTGTATTATCACCACAAACACTAGACTTATAGAGTAAAAATGTATTATAACTAGCTGCGCCGCGCGGTGTTACCCGCTCATTCCACGGGAACACTAAATTTTTTCGGGATAAAAAGTACCCTATGTGTTAATCCAGGGTATCAGCTACTTTCACACCAAAATTTATCAAAATTGGTCCAGCCGTTTGAGCGTGAAGAAGTTACAAATATACACATTAACACACGCAAACTGTCGCCTTTATAATATTAGTGTGGTAATTAAACACAATACTTACATGGTGTAACCACATAAAAAAAAAGAGACATTACATGTTTCATAAATTTATAATACTTACATGGTTTTTAAAAGCGGTCGCACCATTTCGAATGTCCAGTTATTTTTCGTGTCCGTTTATGAGAATATTATGAGGTAGTTGAAGAATGTAAACATGTTGGACTATTTTAGATTTTAGTCTTACCTTGATGTCGTAATACAGTGAATTGCAAAATACCCAGCACATTAATAATTTCAAAATTGTCGCAGTAAACTTTGATACAGAGCACTGATCTCCTGGATCTAACAAATAGCCTATTCAGGTCTTAAACAAAGCCTTCACAGGTCTAATTCAAAAAGGACGTATCTCTGTAAAAGTCGTATAATGATATAAGCTTTTTAGACAGTGAAGTCGGTCCTCTGAAACACAATCCGTTGTGACACGAATGATATTTAGAATGCGATCGCTTTTGCAATCCGTCGTGCGCACGAGTCAGACTGAGGCTTGATATTTGAGGCGTTTCTAAATTAGGTACATATTTTTAGGGTTCCGTACCTATTACTAGGACTCCGCCGTCCGTCTGTCTGTTTGTCTGTCCGTCTGTCACCAGGCTGTATCTCCCGAACCGTGTTAGCTAGAGAGTTGTCATTTTTACAGATGATGTATTTCTGTTGCCGCTATAACAACACATTCTATAAACAGAATAAAATAAATATTTAAGGCGGCTCCCATACAACAGAAGTGATCAGTTGCGTTAACTTTGCAGTTTATTTGTATGGGGTGCCTTACATACCAGGTGCAAACTTAACTTAACCCAGCCAGTTAGGATGGGAAGTATTTGTACGGAACCCTCGGTGCGCGAGGCAAGAAAATTTAGGGCTGCCCCTTAGAGTAATAGAAATAGAAATAAAAAAAAACCTTATGGAAGTACAATTTATGAGTACGAAGCATCGTATCGTATAAGTGATACATATCAATATTATTTTATTACGCCGTTAAATTAACATGTATTTCCTATCTGGGGGCACGGTAGTGCCCCCGCCAAGACGAGCAAAAAAGAAGCGGGGCACTACCTACCTTTTCTCGAACCGTTTCGTCTAATTTTCAAACCCTCATAGCTTCGTCCCAGTTAACACCAGAGCGCCCAAATTCACAGGTTAAGATGCTGTTAGGAAACATATAAAATGTACTGAATTTAATTGATCTAGCTTTTATATTTTAGGTTTTATTGGTACCTAAAATACGCCGATTTTGCCACTCACTTATACACTGACGTATCAAAACCTCTGGGGTACTTCCCGGTGACCTAGAAAGCTGAAATTTGGTATGTAAGCTAGGTTTAGTACACAAACAATAGAATAATTCTGAAACTTGGAACTTTTACCCCCCAACCCCTTAAACTAGGGGATGGAAGTTTGTATGAGACTTCTGCAAATTTTGATACTAGAGGTCTGAAAATTTATATAGGGACTCCTTGTTATAAATAATAAAATTCATATTCTAGGATTTTTAGAAAATCACCCCCACCCTTTAAATAAGGGGATGAAAGTTTGTATGGGTTTTCTGTAATGGGGGATAAAAGTGTATATATATGGGGCTAAACGTAAGTATTTCTTAAATACACAATTATTACTACTTACTTAGAAACGCTACAGCACAAAAAAAATAAAAAAAAACCTAAAAATTAAAAAATACTTTACAAAAAGAAATGAGATCCCACCAAAAACATTTCATGTAAAATTAGCGGCCAAGACTCACATGCCCTTAACGTTTTTGCTATTATTACTACTTACTTACAGACGCTATGGCCCAAATAAATAAAAAAAAACTAGGGCACCTTACAAAAATAAATGAGATCCCACCAAAAACATTTCATGTAAAATTGGTGGCCAAGACTCACATGCTCATAACGCTTTCGCTGTAAAAAAGTAATCAGATCCCTGGAAAAGCCAAGCCCCTAAGCCCTGAGTTTACTAATCCTACACCTTGCACAGTGTGGGATTTGTCCTCGGTTTTGTGCACCTTCGTTTTATAATTTTATGAATAGCTTTACATTATTTGAAAGCCAATAATCAAACTCCCACTTGCCAATCTTCTTTAGTTTTCGAGATATATTTTTTTAAAGAGGCGGTCAATGACCTTTAGAAATTGTATATATATGATTATTTCCGAAAGTAGTAGCAGTAGTAGTCTCATGTTTTTTTATTAGCTTTTAAGCATTGTTTTCTCTTATTTGTGCAAATTTCGGCTTTGTACTGTTGGTAAATAGGATGCTAAAAAATATTAAATTTTTTTCACAAAATAATTTATTAAAAAAAAGGTTTGCAATATTAGCGTTTTTAAATATGTTAATTAGATTTATAGCAATTAGGTTTATAATGACTCAAAATTTCAACAATTAATCTTAAGGGAGTGTGGATTTATGGCATTTCTAAGTTAATTTCAGATTTCTATGGAAATAGGGTTGTCAACAAAACTATTATTATGAAACCAAAAACCGCTGCTAAAAAACTTGGAATTATTTATAAGGTGCAAACGGTACTTCTCAGAACAGTTGCTTAAATTATATACGGCTCAAATCCGATCGTGTACGTATAGTATTGTTGTCACCCTTTGACTGGCTAAATTATGTATCAAATGGATTAAACCGTACGAACAACACTTTCCACTTTAATTAACATGTATACATGTAACTTTTACTAGGAGTACCATATACTGTCACTCTTCTTCATCGGAACGAATGAGTCTTTCGTCGCTGCAGAGTTATATTTTCGTCATTCTCAGTGACTAACATAGTAGTCACTGGTTCGTCGGTTGGCTTTAGCAGCGATAGAACTTTTGGAGGAATTGGTATACGTTTTCGTTTATCCATTCGGCCATTTAGAGATAAGTCAGATATATAGGGATCTGATGATTCGAGAGCACGATGAAAAAGGTCAAGAATGGTAGACTCACGACTTACTTTTCTTGTATGATGCTCTCGATCGTATCTTCAGAATTTATTCCGTGATTCACCTGCCTGCTCGGACAGCATTCATATTGGCAAAGGACTTGCTTCGATGATTTGCCAACCATGTGTCAGTATTATATGCATTGTGACTGACATATAAAACCAATTGATCTGAGAATATAATTTCGAAGGGATGTGATAGCCAGGCATGATATTTTTTACAAAAGAAAGGCATGTTTCGACGGCACTGTAAGTATAGCTTTTCACATTTGTGGGTGAATTTCATAACAATGTCTTTCAATCTATTGCTATGCAAACAAATCCCATTAGGAACCCCATTCGGGTACAGGAAATTGATAATGATATCAATTCGTTCTGTAATATCTAAATCCATAGGCCTAGTTTTTGTACCATATGATTTTGCTGCTGCGACTAAAAGTTTGTAAGTAAATGTGGAGTCGGGTTGCGCTCTTTCGTTCAACATCTCCTAACATTAATGCAGGTACTCCCGGAGGCTGAAAAATATCTGCATTTGCCACTCACCGACCAACAAGAGGGTTGGCGCCCTCTTGCCCCTCTCGCACTAAGTCCCCCGGTCGAGGCCCGGGAGAACATCCCCCAGCAGAACGGGTCAGCTTCTGCTGAGGCAAAACAGCGTCATGGGTCTTTACCGGCTCCATGACGCCTCACCCCCGCTCCTCTAGATATCATGTATAGGTATTGGGTTTTAGCTTGCGCTTGACGAGGGCGGACCCCTTCCCAATACCACATGATATCTTTCACTGGAGATACAGCACAAGAATGCTGACGTAACCGTTCTGCTGCATAGGTAATGATTTTATTTATTTTTTAAACCATACCATACGGTGCTACAGGGACAAGGTGGCAACCCTAACCGAAAAATGAAAAAATCTATATCTCTTAACTCCTGCACTATTTTCATCCAATTTTTTTTTTGGTACTAGTTCTAATTAGAAACAAGTGTTTTGTTAAAAAACAAAACGCTAATTGCTTGTGATTATCGAAAAATAAATATTTTAAATATTTAAAAAAAATTGATATTCTGTAGCGTAGAATTGTTAACTTTATATCTTATTAATTGGTATTGGTATTTAAAAGTTATTGAAATATGAATATTCCCTTTGCATTGAAAAACAGGGGCATATTCAATAGGAAATATGTTTTTTCAGGTTTCTATGGAGTTTTCTCGATTTTCTTTTTATCTTCAAAACTATACTAGGTAAAACCGTCAGTGTTTGACTGAAGGCTATAACTTGACGAGACGCATACATTGGAAAAATAAACGGTGGTGATCGAATTTGAGGACAAATCCCACACTGTGCCTTGGCTTCAAAGGTATGGCTTGGCCGTTTCATAAAGTACCGCAAGTAATTCTATTGGACTGTCCAGCCTATATGGTAAGAAATTAAGTTTATATATAAACTATCATGAAGACATAAACTTAACTTCTTGATATCGTATGGGCCAGTCCATTGGACTTATTTACGTTACTTTATGAAACGGCCAAGCCATACCTTTGAAGCCAAGGTGTAGGATTAGTAAACTCAGGGCTTAGGGGCTTGGCTTTTCCAGGGATCTGATTACTTTTTTACAGCGAAAGCGTTATGGGCATGTGAGTCTTGGCCACCAATTTTACATGAAATGTTTTTGGTGGGATTAATATTGTCAAATAGAAAACCCTTACTTAGGTAGACGTCCTGATGCTATAACAGAAGATTGCCAAGGGGCAGGTTTGAACAGCTGTTTAAATCTTATTCAGAAATACGGATATTTCGTTCTAGTAGTAAAACGAATTAGAATCGAAAACAATAAAGCTTGTAATTCAAAATTTCGCATGAATTTATTATCTATTGAAACAAAGCTAACCCAACGTTACTATGAAAGCAATTCTAGCGATCCATAGTGCAATATTTCCATAGACGCCGCCGGCGCCTGCGCAGTGCGTGCTATATCGTAGGTACAATTATTGCCAAAAGGACGTAACTTTATACGTGTTTTAATGAAATATAAGACATTTTTAGTATAACTAGAATATTAACGATAACCTTTGGTTTCAGGTAAGCTATTGTGACCGGTGTGCTTTCTAATATGCAGTAAAACCAGAGAGGTGAGTGATACGAGTTGTTGTTGAGCTTTTGTTTTGTCGGTTGGTTGAGCCAAATCGTGAGTGACTTCCAATTAGATCGTTCCAATCTACATAATTTATTGTATATAGTATATTTTACATAAAATAAGTTGAATTTTTAATCTAGATTATTGATGTCAGTGTCAAAGATCTAGATAGTTACGATTATATGACAATGTAAAAGTTACTATATACATTCGTGACCGCGACCGCGTTCCGTACTACTACATACAGAGGTATCACGACTTTGCTCGACCAGCGGCGCGGTGAGCAGTTGAGCGAGAAATCCGAGCGCGGTGGCCATACGAGTGAGCGAGACACACCGCGTACCGCTGCCGCTGTCGCGCGAAGTCGTGGCGTCTCCGAAACGGCCTCTACAAGGTGACGATCTGGTCAGATCGCAGGAAATTGTTTGATCAGGGCAATACACGACCGGTCTTTGTTTCACGGGGATAGCTTTTGCCTAGCAGTGAATGTGTTTCGGCCTCGATCCCTTACCTACTCTCCCTTGATTTACCAAGTTATATATAAGTGTGAAGCTGTGTCTCTCGACCCGATTGATGCCATCACGAAAGTCACCAATGAGTGGAACCTCGTGCTGGCAGCAATCAAGGCTGAGAAGGCCAAAAAGCGCTCCCGCCGACGATGGTGCCCGCCAGAAAACACTACCGTTCGTAGACCTGGCCGTCCTATCTGGCCAAACGGGACCGTCGACTGGCCGAACTGTCCCAACCACTTAGTATTCAATTAATGGGAAGACCCAAGTAGCCATCATTATTCCACTCATCATACGTCATCAACCCACTCAATCACACTTACAACATTAACACACTCACTGATATATAAAAAAAATCTCACAGCTCTAGCCAAGGTCACTTCTAGTGACACAGCTTACTCACTTCTCACCACGCTGCGGGTCTGGAGGTATCTGGTGACCTCACACGCTCAGTCAAGACAGCCTCGTACAGTCGAAAGACTCAGGACAATCACCATTCAAAAAAAAAAATGCGCTACAAGTGAAATCTCAGCAGCCCGTCTATCACAACTAGGATTCGCGACTCTTGTGGCGCGACATAGCATCCCCCGTCACTCTCTCACAGTACTGCGAAGAAAGAGATCGTGAGAAAGAGTCGCTTGTCACAGTTGTGCTAGAGGTACAGGTTAGCGCGGCAGTTCCTACAATTATATTAGACACGCGTCGCCAGTCAATCAAGTATTAGACTATGTACGGCATGTAAATATGCAGTGAATATTGACACGGATCGAAAGCGATAGGAAAATTACCCGTGTTTTAAGGAAAACCCTTTTAAGGCTAACGAGGTTCAATCTATATTAGAAGTAGGAAAAGAACTGGCCCGTTGCATACATTTGAATACTAAATTTACACTTAGCATTTTACTGAAGGTTTGTCTAGTACTTACTCCACGATTTACGGTAAATGTTTGTATTAAAGCAGTAACGTCTGCTTGCGTACCTAAACCAAAATGTTTGAAATGAAGCAAAAAAAATAATAATGCTTCATGCGGGGATCGAACCCGCGTTTCCAACGGCTTTCGGGGCAACACAATTTTTTGTATTTTATTTTCCTCGATCAATGACTCAATCAATGGTTGTATGTGTGTATGTGTATTGTGTATATAACCACAAGAATTCCTTGAGTTCTATGTCATACATGGTAGGTATATACAGAAAATAAATATAAAAATAAGGGATAGTAATGGCAATACGCAGTAATTGCACTACGCATGGCTTGTCCCGCGATCCTAGCGCCCTCCATGGTGCTGAACTCCGCTTTCCGATTTTATTCGAGCAAATCGGCGCGAGTTTAGACCTAAGTATTTAATTGTACGCAACGCATTGCCGCACCCCGCGACCAATAGCGTAGCATTTTTTTTCAAAGAAGCAATAAAATTGAGTTCTCAAGCAGCTTTTAGGGAGATCAAATAGAACCTTTTCTAGTGTTTTGTTCCATCATCATCATATCAGCCGATAGACGTCAACTGCTGGACAGAGTCCTTCCCCAAAGTTCTCCACAACGATCGGTCTTGCGCCGCCCTCTTCTAATTTCTACCCGCGATCTTAACCAGGTCGGTCCACCTTGTCGAAGGCCTTCCACGCTGCGTCATCCAGTCCGCGGTCGCCACTCAAGAACCTGCCCCTAACAGCCATCGGTTCTACGAGCTATATGCCCCTCCCTGTTTACTCCATCGTAATGGCAAACCTCACAATTGACAACATTTCATATTTATAACAGGTGGAAGTTAATATAGAGATCGACAGGGCTTTATGTCGTGTACCTTAAAAAAAATCTTTGAATTTATTCTTCTGTATTTAAAGAAATATAAGAAAATACATCAAATAACTGCAATCTAAGACAATACGGGCTGAATAGGGTTGTTGTCTAAACCAAAGAGCGAAAAAATATATTTTTTTTTTATTTGACGTTGACAGATGACAGATGCATACTAAGTTTTATTAAGTTTTTTTTTAATAAGAAAACCGACTAAAGTAACCGTTCCATTAAGTTCTGGTTTTGGTGTTGCCACATTTTAAAATGAGTATGTTTTTATAAATTAATAACAAAATAAATAATCATCTCAGTAAATAAATAAAAACAGAGATTACTTCATCTTTTTAAGCAGAATTCAGAAAAGTAATAAAATGATAGTCTTAAAAATATGAAATGTTGTCAATACTGTTAATGACCTGAAGTCTTCCTTGCGAATTACTCTATGCACTAGTAGCTCAATAAACTTTTTATTACCTGCTGCATAATAACCAAAAGCGCTTCCTGTTCCATTAAACGAGAACATAAAATTAACCGGATAATTATAATAGTAACTTGTGCGTGTACGTCCATAATGATAAATAATTTTTAGTATGATTTACTTCCAGTTTTCCAACTAAATATGTATGTTTTGTATGCAAGGTGAAAGGTGAAAGACTTTGTTTTTTTCTTATGGGTTGTCCAAATATTGATATTTATTGTACATAATATGGTATTTTTCTGTACCTACTTCTACCGAGTGGATGTGTTGTGTTGTTGGCGACCAGACGCTGCAATATTATCCATCCAGCTTTATGGATGAAATAATGAACTAAAAATCTCTTGAAAACAGAAAAGAAAGTTATCTAGTATTTTTACAGCTGTATACATTTAATAAACGTTGATAGTCAAAACAATCGAAAGTGCACTTCTTCACAAGCGTTGAACAGAGAGCGTGGTGCATCGGCACCGTATATCAGTTGCGTGCGGCGGTTATGCAACGACGGCCTTGCGCGGGCGCAGAAGGCCGCTAGGGTTCGGCAACCCTAACCCTGGAGTGTTCTGGAGCGGACCCTGAAGTCTACCAACGTATGTTCTATCTTTGGCCACATTTCCAAAACAATCGAAAGTGTATCTTTACAAAAGATCGTTGAACCGAGGTGGTGCATCGGTACCGTATGTCAGTTGCGTGCGGCGGTTATGCAACGGCGGCCTTGCGCGGGCGCAGAAGGCCGCTAGGGTTCGGCAACCCTAACCCTGGAGTGTTCTGGAGCGGACCCTGAAGTCTACCAACATGTGTTCAATCTTAGGCCACATTTCCAAAACAATCGAAAGTGTATCTTTACAAAAGATCGTTGAACAGAGGTGGTGCATCGGTACCGTATGTCAGTTGCGTGCGGCGGTTATGCAACGGCGGCCTTGCGCGGGTGCAGAAGGCCGCTAGGGTTCGGAAACCCTAAGTCAAGGGTGTTCTGGAATAGAACCTGAAGTCAGAAACGGCACTTTTTTAACTTCGAGTACTTTACTTAATTCGGGAATATGGAGAACCATCTTAAAGATCTATACAAAATTAGTAAGGCATGACGAACTGATTCATAGCTATATCCTAACGCGGCTTCATCGCATAAGTTATATACTCAATCATAACGCCCACTTCTAGTATCTCTGTTTGGCCCTATGGTTGACTGGTAGAGAATGCCATTTGGCATTAAGTCCGCCATTTGTACTGACTTTTGTTTTGTGCAATAAAGTATAAATAAATAAAAAAATAAAATAAGGCCATTATTTATAGATAAGTAATCTAAAAAATATATACTTTGCGGTGCAGCGAATTAAGGGACAATCATACACAAATCGACCTAGTCCCAAACTAAGCAAAGCTTGTACTATGGGTACTAGACGACGATATACATAATATATAAATACATATATAGATAACATCCATGACCCAAGAACAAATATTTGCACAAATATTTGCCCCGGCCGGGATTCGAACCCGGGACCGCCGACTCAGTAAGCAGGTCAAACCGAGCCAAACGCGTCGTCAAATGAATTAATGCTTCACTTTAATTAATGCTGGTTTTCAAATTAATCAATTCCTAGGTCACCGTTTCAGCTGAGTCCAATGCCCCTACCCAAATATGTATGAGTAAGAAAGTTCACCTTCTTAATTGTAAATGTAGGGTTCAGTATTAGAATTAGCAGTTCCAACAGGAACGGCCCTCGGTTTTTATCCCCCCGCCTACTAAACCTGTCGACGACGAGTTATGCGCGCCGATAAACTGCCCGTATAGCCGTGCTATTGCAAATTCTGCGCTTTTTACCCCGCCTCGTTATAAGGCGCCGTGTACAACGTTTACTACTTCTTTTTTAAACCATGCGGACGACCTCTAGGGTACTGGAATCTGCCGAGATTAGGCGGGACTTGGCAACACCGATGTTACGAACACATCTCTACCGACGTTAAGGCTTCGTATTGAATGTTGACTCTCACTAATAGATACCTACTTACCTACTGCAGGTAAGTAGGTATCTATTAGTGTTTTAGTTAGGTACAATGAGCATCCATAGAAAAATTGCGTCATATTATGCGTCTAGAAAACGCTTATCCTCCCTTCTCTGCCGTTACCTCAGGGCTTCCGATGTCCTCATGGAAATAAACGCTTTCAATGATGTCGGATCATAATGTCAGATTTTTTGTCCAGTTTCTCACAAACTCCGACATCGTATCCAGTTCCAATGATCCGGGGGACGTTGCGACAGTCGCGTGCCATCGTTCCAGATATAGCATCCTGCTCTCTCACTTGCAGTGTGAAAGAGACCAAGTTTTATTTATGACGATACACACGGCAACATGGGCTTTCAGAAGACGGACAAAGACCTGAGCAAGACTTTATAAGTAATTGAATATGAATCTGATTGATGTAAATCGAATATCGTAACAGTTTGTTCACTGCAATCAATTAATACATGTAATCCGAACAGCATTTACATGTTTTTTTATTAGACTTTAGAGCTGTAGTGTTGCTATCCTTATCTCGTGCGCATACGTCAGAACCAACGGAGTGGGGTGAGTCACTGTCCGACCCTTGCCGAGACTGGTGGTGCCGGTGGTGCGTGGTCGAGCTAAGTTCTTGCATAGTGACCTATATAAACAGCTGTACTGTGCCTGGCATAGGGTTAGGTATACTACAAGTGGCGACGAGGACAAAAGTGAGTAGAAAGCTAATTACGCCTTCAAAAAAAAAAAGAATAGGCGGGAACACGACAAAAGCAGTCTAACGTGTACTTGCACAGTAAATGTATAATAAATACAGGGCAAGCTCGATAGTGATATGATACATTGTCATTGAAGTTAATTTATCCAAGTTATAGTTTCACTAATAACTGTGGAACAAAAGACATCTACCTAGTGGGTAGCGGTGCACTGCTCAACTATCCCAGTACAGGGATCGACTCGTAAACAAGTTTTAGTCTGTAATGGGTCCTTGCGTTTAAAAAATAACGGTTATTGCACATTTGCAAATAACTCCTGGCGAATCATGCAGTTTTACTTACTTATAGATATTATTTTTGTCCGATATTTACTAACGGTATTAATGTCTAATATTTTTACCGGAAATGCGTCGATACCGCGACTCGTATTATAATGAAAGATTTGTAAACCATAAAAATTATGTACCTACCTAGGCACAATAAGGAGGTATTGTTTAATAAGCGCAACGTATCTAAGTACCTATCTACTCGCGCCTACAACGTAAAATTAATGCAATTGTACAGTTTAAAACCATTGGAAAACATATAATAAATAATAATAATATAAAAAAAGTGTGATAAAATGTTATATTAATTATGAAATAACGATCTGACTTAGAAGCGCAAGTTTATAGTCATTTATAATATCGGCTTGCAGGTAGATATATTTGAAAGTTTGCGATAGCAAAATTACTCAAGTAAACTAGATTTAGTAAACAGTTCAGTTGTCAGAAATATTATCATTAATTATAAATAGACTTCGGTTGCTTCTAACGGCATTTGAGGCAGATTAGATCGGGTGCAGTATAAATTGTTTACGAGGTTGATAAATAGGTAAACAAATAGGTAACTAAGTTACTATATTTTGATAATACCTTGCGCTGCGGGGTCAATAGGTATGAAAGTAAACATTGAAGTGTTTAATGTTTATTTCACTTAGTTATTTAAGGGAACGTAATATGTATGATGAAATATCCGTGTAGGTATATGGGTTTATGAGTAGTCAAACTGTATGATTAGTGTTGTAAATAAACTTGAAGCAGAGTATATTGTACCTGGTCATTTAATTGGCAAGAATATAATGTTTACTAGTCATTATGGTATACTGATCATTCAATTGATGAAAAAGACAAAGGTCTTGTACACCTAGCAACTGAAATCAAATATGTTGTGTCATTTAATTGACATATTGTTTTAACACTTCGAACATTGACCAAGGTCATGGTATAGCAGTAGTTAAGCGGTCGTTAAAACGACTAATGGCTAAAGGGCCAGTACGAACATTAAATTGTTTAGCAAGCGGTTAGATGAATGCTCCGCTTGAATCATTTGATTGATTGGTTCCGGGACGCCCCAAAAGTACCCATGGCAGCCATAACTTTGGAAAAAATCCATTGCGAAGGCGAGACCTCTTCGATCGGTCTGAGATAGGAGCGTTCGAAACGAGCACTCCTGGAGGTGTCAGCTATCACAGATAGCCAAAAGAAGAGAGCAAGCCTCTTGCATTTCGGAGAAATTGAGCTCTAAGAAATATATTACAATATCCCTGGAGCGGACGCGGAGCCAGGTGTCAGCATAGAGGTAGTTGCGATAGCCTTAGCAAAATTCTATGATTACTTTGCTCCTGCAAACAAAGTACGGTATATGAACGCCACGTATTCCGTTTGATGAAACAGGAACAGGATGAAAAGTTCGAGAAATTCCTTGTACGGCTGCGACAAGCCGATAAATGCAATTATAAAGATGAATATGAACACATCATTGATCAGATCACGGAAAAATGCCTAACAATAGTTACGTAAAAATAAGAAACTATTAAAACACAAGTTTTCGGTTGCTAAATGTAAGATAATTTTATTTTGGGTACTTAGTGTATATTAGTCACGGGGTTCGTGCTGAGGCCTACCCACGACATGAGGCTGAGGCCTACCCACAATGCACCACTGAGTGGAAAGTTGCTTACATAAATAAGAAAACGGTCAAAATGTATTATTTTTAATATTAATTAGTAGTTGTGCACTCGAGGAATATGAATATTTAGCAGTTTAGCGTTATTCTCGAATGGGTCGCGTTACTAATCTTCGACTGCGCAGTGGCGCAGTGGATGACGGATCACAATATAATAATTATGAACAAATTGGGAAAACGATTGGACTGCCTAGGCGTCTATTTAATTTACACGACTGTTCATTTGTTCGTGCGTAATTGAATACGCTACTTAATACTTTCCTATGGAGTGGGCTTGATCGTTCTGAATTTCCAAATATATTGACGGGTTAAATATTATAGTGTGATAAGCTTAATTTGTCTTTATGTTGAAAATGTATTTTTTTTTTAATAATTATCTAGAGTATCTTGTATAGTTGATAAACAGTATGAACATCCAGCTTAAGGGTTGTACATTAATAGGTACATATGACACGTATAGGTGCATATGTCACATGTAGTCAATTGGGTATAACAAAATCAGTAATTAAAGAACAGCAGATACGTCTTGTAAGGCATAGTATAATATAGGTATATATTTGATAGGCCAAACGGGTTTAAGTGATATGAAAAACTCCTAAGTGCAAAGTCATTAGTCAATATGATAAGCTCTGACTGTATTGTTACTGGAAACTAATAGCTTTATGTCAGGGGTCAATTTGATTTATTTATTCATTTCAAATAATTACACAGCTTTACAGTTAGTACTAATGCACTGTGAATTACAAGAATAATTTATCATAACATGCTACATATGAGGTAGATTCAATTACTGAAAAATTACATTCATCCATCGCCTTACAGTACCTTAAACATTCATGACACACAATTATCCAGCTACTTCCAAAAAACGTCCAAATCCGATGCTGATGCGAGAAGCGCATTAAGTTCTCGTAAGGCTCTAACTAGAGGAGAGTTTTTCGCGCCTCAGGAGCAGCCAACAGTAGCAGGCAGCGTGGACGAAAATTGAACCTCGATTTATAAGGGACGAACAATCGGATAACCTGACTGACCAGCTCTGGACAGCCAGAACATTCTCGCAAGATTTTACAAGCACTAGTCAGCACATAATTTCGTCTAACCTCGAGGGAATAGATTGATAGACCACGCTGAATTGCCAATACGACAGGCTAAGGCATTATGAGGTCAATTTGATAGACCATGCTGGATTGCCAATATGATAGGCTAAGACTTTATGAGAGGTCAATTTGATAGACCACGCTGGATTGCCAATATGATAGGCTAAGCGGATTGTTAAAGTAAGCGAAAGGCATTATGAAACGTCTATTTAGTAGACCGCGGGAACCAAACTATTCGTAAGAAAGATAGTAAGGCTTAACGGCTAAGCAAATACAATTGCATGGAAGGTCAATTTGATAGACCATAGATATATTATAAGCGGTATGTAAAGTGCCGCGTTCGTGCTGGAAGGTCAATTTGAAATACCATATGTATTAAACATTCCTTTAAATTTTAATTGGAGTATTTGCTTTTGAGACTTCCATTAAAACTTGAATATCGATGGCTTCGACGCGTCGATTAAATTGAAATATACTGTGCTTTAAAGCTTTCATTCAATTGGAAAAAGCTGTTGTTTTAAGACTTCCATTAAATTGGAATATCTGAAGTATCAGAGGGCCGGTAACATGGGAATATGACGTGTTCTTGACTCCCGTTCAATTGGGATACTCGAGGTCTCAAAGCCTCCAGTGAATTGGAATTGATTGACAACCTTAATTGAATTGACAATAGTTTGGCACTTCAATTCATTTGAAAATGCCTGGATAATACTGTAATAGTTTTACATCATTTTTAAATTGACAAAAGTGGCATTTAAAATGAATGCCTATATTAAGTGGGATTGTTTAACAACCTCCATTATATTGACAAAAGTTTAGTATTTCGAACAAGAGCTTCCATTAAGTTCGAATCGTTTGAAAACATTAAGTAAATTGACAATAGTCCGGTATTTCAAACGAATGCCTCCATTAGATAGAAATTGTTTATCAACCTTCAATTGAGAATGGTCTGGTATTACAACTAAATGCCGGAATTAAATTGGAATTGGTATATCACTGTGATTTTAAACCTTGATCCAATTAGAAATGTGGCGGTTTAAAAACCTCAATTCAATTGGATTTGCAATTTAGTTTAGCATTTCAAATAAGTGCCTTCATTAAATAGGAATCGTTTCACAACATTAATTAAATTGCCAATGATGGTTCTGTATTTCAAATGAATGGCTCCATTAAACTGGAATTATTTATCAACCTTATATTGAGAATGATCTGGTATTCTAAATTAATGCCGCAAATTAAATTGGAATTTGTTTATCTGTGATTTCAAATCTAGATCGAATAGGAAAAGACGCGGTTTCAAAATCTCAATTCAATTGGACCTTAGTTGCAATTTCGAAAATTTATTTGGATTCTCATATTCTTTTGAATGGTATATATCGTAATTTCAGATGACAAATTATAATGATGACCTTGCCTTAGTGAGAATATTGAACGAGAGGACATGATGTTGATGACTTGTAAAGCAAGTTAGCTACTTACAATGGAATATAATAGAATAGAATAATTTTTATTTTTACCAAAAGAAATTTTTGTACATTTAACATAATTTAACAGTGACTTCCACACTAGGCACAGCCTGTATCGTGGAAGTCGTATCATACACATCAGGTTCGTTAACAATGCGGCTATAGACATGCCTTAATCAAGAAATTAAAACTAATAAATGAACAGTACTACGATAAATACATATATACTATCAGTTTCAGTTTCATAAAAACAAAAAAAAAAAAATGAAGTTGTTAAAAGGGGGAAAAGAACAAGCAATAGTTCTTAAGCGCTTGACAAAGTGGTTGTTGTGAAATAATTATCCAGATAAGGCTTCATGTCACAATTCTTAAAAATTCTAGAATGAAGTGTATAACCCTTGTTTTGTATAATTCTTTTATTTTTCAAATAAGTTACAAAATATTACAGTAATATAACCTACATGCTTTGGAACTACAAAACTACATGCAGACCAAACTTAAAACTGGTTACATTTAATTCAATAAGCGCCTTAATGGCGTAAACATAATGGCGTGGCTCCTTTGCTTTGTTCGACCTCTGGAATAGCTGTCATGTGCGACTATTTCTCGCGCGAGATATTTGCCTATCTCTTGCAGCTGTGCAGTGGTGTGAGGGAATGACGGCTAGCGCTGTCGCGCGACGGGAACGGCGAGGCGTGGTTATGCTAGACAGGCTGGCGTAGGATTAAGCAGATAGTAGCAGCCTGTAGCGGCTGGGACACGCGTAGCTCAAACGAGCTGAATTGCACGTAGTGACAGGTCTGAAGTGGTACACCTTCATGTCCTGGTTGGACACGGTGTCGCAATCCCAAGAACTGAATTAACCGGCTCGCTTGTGCCACTTAGTCTTGCGGAGCACCATGCGCGCCTTGCTCTTCCTTTCCACCAGTGTGACTCCCTCCCTCTCCACATTGGTGTGGGAGAACTTTTCCTTATCGCGAACCCATACGGAGCCGGTTAGCTGCGACAGACTAACCGGCGACTACAGCATATTGCACGCTGAAGCGACTTCGAATCGGTATCCTTTGTGTATCCTCGATGTATCCTCTATATGATTGTGTCAACAAGGTTCGCGGCAAGTTTATATTGCAAAGCTAGTTCTAAATCAAATGAGATCACAAATTAAACTATCAACCGGTCTAGATAACATAAAACAAGACTGATTAAATACTTTATGGGTTTTGAGTGAAACAACCTTTTTATTTAAATATACCTACCTATAAACATTCACATATTATTATTTATACGATAACCAATTAATCTAATTTTAATTAAAATAAAAAAGGGATGTAGTGTTGCTATCCTTATCTCGTGCGCATACGTCAGAACCAACGGAGTGGGGTGAGTCACTGTCCGACCCTTGCCGAGACTGGTGGTGCTGGTGGTGCGTCGTCGAGCTAAGTTCTTGCATAGTGACCTATATAAACAGCTGTACTGTGCCTGGCATAGGGTTAGGTATACTACAAGAGCCATTGTAATGATAATTAGTGAGACAATGGCTTAATTATAATGATTAGCGTTAGAAAAAACTATCCGCTAATTGCAAATGTCGCCTAGCTCAACAGACATTTACAGGTTTTTTATTGTGGGTTTTTATATTTCAAAACGATACGCATCCTCACTGTGAACATAAAAATGTGTAATTATATTTATGATGATCTAAGCATATATAACTTTCAGTTTGTTTAAAAGAATAACCGTTACTTCGTTTGTCGCGAGAGCATGAGCCGTCCTGCGCATGCGCTATTGAAAGAAGAGAAAATTGTCGCGCGTCACATTTTTACTAGAGATGCGAATAGTCCGCATCCTGACTGAATGTGTTGGACAAGAGCATAGCAACCTGTGATCGCGGCCAAGAGCAATATATTCATTATAAAACGAATTAAATAATGAAACTTAAAAACATCATAAATCATCCGGGATTTTGTCGAATCCCCGTTGTCAATTCCCACCAGTCTCCTTATCCCGCGGGATTGGTTGCCCCGTCGTGTGCACTAAGCGTTATGCCGCTAACATTGTTTCAATGGCAACACAGAATAATGATCTTCTATACAGCTCCGCTTTTAAACAGGGATGTAAGCGCCATAGAAGATAATATGAAAATATGCTATTTTAATTTTAATGCTGTAGTTCTGCTTTTATGGCTCCCGTGGCAGTGTTTAGGCATTGTAAAGTTTTAGTTATTGCATAAGTTTATTGCCGAGATTGCACTGGGATACTCTGGAGCACTTCGTTTTTTGCTATTTTAGTGATTGTTGCGTTTAAATTTTATTACCAAGTTGCCAAGTAGATTTAGGTTCTAATTGAGAATATGAACTATTACTATTTAAATGGTTTAATTTGTCTGAAAAGTAATTAGATATAAAATGTACAGTCCGTGAGCTTTCAGATTGGGATTCGGGGTTGAGTGACAACTGAGAGGTTCATATCTGGATCGCGTAAGAACGAGCGAGACAGGTTTAAAAATCGAATCACATTCTGTCAGCTAATGCACTGTAACTTCATAAGCCTCTCCAGATTAACGAAATTATAGATTTTGAAGGTACCATACAGTGTAATTTCATAAAGCATTGTTTGTAATATTTTTATTATAATCTTTGTTTTTTATCTGGATATTTTATAAATCGGATATTAGAAAAGTTAAATGAACGGGAAAAGAAACTAAACAATCGCTCGCTCAAAAACATCGTTTTGCAAGTCAGCGTAGTTTTCTACGATCCCATTGTTACTGGATGTATAATCTGTATTATAGTCGATGCCTTCGGGTGTATTGAAAAGTAATAGGCAGACCAAACATACCAGGGATATTATTGAGATTGGGTGAGTCAATCAGATACGGTTTTCGCAGTGGTTCTAAGTAAACCCTAACCTCGGTAACCCTATTTAAGAATATTATGTAGTTTTTATTTCATTTGTAATTTAGTTGGTCCCACTATCCCTGTCACATTTTGTCCGTTAGCAAACTAATGAGTATCTACGTATGTAAAGCATGACCAGAAATGTATGTGGATTGTCAAGAGGGCGCTATTTATATTATAAGCTTTACATGGCAACGGTTTTGCAACCTATCGCAACTGCACTATAATGACATTAGTTTAAATATCTGTCAGTTCCTAACCTTAAGGTCGTAAAATCATTTAATGAAATGTACTGTGTAGTGAACACGTGTAAACTTTATTTATAATATTAAGTCCCCGGCTGTGAATGGTTATCGGCATTTTCATTGGATACTTTTAAATATTTGTCTTTTAGAAACCACCACGAATGAAAGTGACATTGTTGATTAAATCATTGCCAGTGTAAGAAATTAGTTCCAGTGAAATTCCGCAATATGGCGCATTGACATATATTTCTGGTCAGGCTTTAATTCAACATACAGGGTGAAAGGAGCATAAACGCCCGTCTCCTCCGTACGCTTTTTTTGGACATACTTCATAATTATAACAATGCTATACCAGGAAAACCACAAACGAGGATCGATGGAAACAAAGAAGGGGGTCAATGCCGAACGGCGTGGTTCTGTGAACGTAACTAATGGAGTAATGGAGATCGGGTCGGCTGTGTAACAATGCTTCCCAATTGTTTACATGGATGGGAGTAGTTACAACAAAAATTCGCCCGAATATATAAATTTCCTAGCAGATATTGCGGCTTTAATGAAAATTGTAACATTTTGTTGAAACTTAGGTACCTACTTATAGAACTTATTTTAAACGAACAAACAGAAAGAACAATGACAGCAAGAAAGAAGCTCGCGATTAAAAAAAACGTGCATGTCAATATGTAACAGAAGAAAGGAAAGAAAATAAATGGTCTGAATAGCATTCGGATAATCCTAAAGTTCAAGAAGACTTTTTATGCTATGCTATTGCTTGTCTGTAAAATTAATGAAGCCCTGCTGCTCTTCTAGCAGCGTTATAAAAGTAATGTTCGTGTTCTATCACATTTTAACGTCAAACATCATCGTCCACGTCCGTAATTATCAACACTCGATGCTTGAATTACATACTCATTCCTCGAAAAACCGCACAAAGATCATTAATCAACTTGGAACAACACTTGTGATCCAAAATCAACACTAACCAGGAACTTACATCACTCGTTAGGCAATATTATCGCACGAAATCCACAAATATGAACACATGGTCATTATTACTGATATAACTCTTTTAAGATGTCCACACACTCACAATGATACTGTCAATGTTTTATTTTTCTTTTCTGTTACACTGCTAGAGATGTGCCGTTCTCGTATATAAAATGTTCTCGAGAACGTTCTTTCCCACATTCAAATCGTGGAACGTTCTCAACAACGGCACATACTCTGTGCAATAATTTCATTGGTTTAGTCTTTTGCTTTGTGTTTTGAAGTAAATCACTAAAGCTACTCTAGTATTCGGCATAATTTCTTCAAGCCTGTTGACCTTAGCATACTTTAAGATGTTTGCATTTACTGTTAATGACACATTCTCTTAGTTCTAGTGTAAAGTGACTGTCTTTGGTAAATCGACTGACGTTATTGGTGACGTTAACAGCTTTTATTTACCGTTTACCCGTAGAATTTTTATTGGTATTAATCTTCTCCTATTTTTATCACAATGTCTCTTTATCACAGCCTGTCTCCTAGATTCTATTCTTTGTGTAATTTGAATAGCTGGGAATGAATGAAAAACAAATAAATTCAAACTTAATTAAGGGGTTAATCTTGTGGCAGATACATAACTGTCCATGACCTAACTTCAAGCGGGTCACAGCGTCACCCGCCTTTCTCGCAATTTTTTGACATGCGACAAATAAGTGCTTATGTCCCCACATATTTTGACAGTTTCTTCCAAAGTAGTATCCCCATACTTATGAAGGACAGTAAGTATTGACTGTCTCAGGGGTGCTTAAGTGTCAGAATCGTACGTAAACACAGATGCATTACGCCTGTCATATTATGTCACGTGCATTATCGTTGACGGATGTCGGCCGATGCGCTCGAGTTGGCTCGTTTTCGGTGTGGCGCGAATTACGCGGATTGGGTTCATGAGTAAGAGCACATTATCCGTGGAATGTTATTGCTGGCTGGATTCTACCAAAGTAGAATAAGACTTACTCGAAGATTAAGTGACAAAATAGTTGTACTAAGCAGACTAACCCTGTAAATTTGCGTTTTTCTTGACTTTAATTCTAGGAATAAACCTTAACCCATGTTGGTAAAATTAGACCTTAGTACGTATGTGCACTCCTTATTTATGTAGCAATCTGTAAATACGTGGCGTCGTAACCGTTAGACATTTTCTGACTCATTTTCACTCTATTTTGATATGAGTTATTCTGAATGGCGAGACGTATCGCTAATGATAAGGAGACAAAAAGAAAACAGTTTAGAAATTACTCATGTAAAATGCTAAAGTAAAATTTAAAATGTATAAGCCGAGTTATAGCATAATTGGGGATATCATAATGCTTCATCGAATTAGCCTTGTGCTGCCTTGATGAACTTGACTTGTATGTTAATGTATATGCTTAGAGCCTGCCGATGTTTGCCCGCATCTTGTCTAGTTATGCGATTGACTTGTTTGGAATGCATATAGGTTGACAGTGCAGTGCGCTGGGGACAATCTTGGGTCCTATATTGTTTCTTATGTTTCTATTCCCAAGATGTAGTTAGGCTATTGTTTAGTATAGAATAGAATAGAATACTCTTTATTACACACCTTAATAATAAAGAAATACAAATACAGATAACATATAATATTATATGTGGAGGATTACAAGGATTTCGTATAATGTCCTGCGAATTAACCTGTTTTTGTCGAATTAGTAAAACATTTGAATTTCATACATAATTGATTATTGTACCGTGTCCGTTCCTTTCGTAAATAAAACCATTTAAACGGATTATATCGCGTATATTAATTATTTGAGCCTCCCTGACAACGTCAATGTGTGACAGTCGCAGAAACCAAAGAAAATATTAAGGGTAAACCATCCAAAAATATTACAAAACTCCTGGCATCACTGGTTGCCATGGACACAGATCCCCGCTTATTTTATAGCGCGCCGGCGCTCGATAAATCCTGTTCGAGGTCTCAAGGGCGGCGCTATTTATAGCCTGCGCGGGCGCAAGGCCGCGGCGCGAAGGACGCGCGGACGCTGGATAGGGATTTCATATCAAAATCTTTGCAGTTTTTCTTGCACGTGGAGAGTGGAGATCTTTAGAGCCAAGTTTTGTAACACAAATCTAACGTAATCTATAGTTCTTAGGGCCGATTCTAATTCTAATTCTAATTTTAAAATATGGCTTCCATCAGAGTTAATGATGATTTCGCCAATTTCAAGTTTGCTCGTAGAGCTTGCCGTTGTTCGGTGAGGTTTTGCTTTTTGTAAAGTGATAGCGATTTTACAAAAAACCACGCGGACTATCGGGCCTTGACCCAGGAAGGGCTATGAACGCTTCAAGTTGAATTCTTCATTTCATTAGCTATTCACTCATACGTTAGATCACTGCACAATACGCTATCAATACTACAGATTGAACCACAAAAATGAATAAATAATGAACAACGCAACTTAAACGCCGCATGCGCCATCTTGAGACACGAACCGGAAGCCTTTTCTTAGGGCCGATTGTTCAATCACCAGATAAAACATATCTGTCAGATAAATGTTGGCTGTCACTTTTCTTTTATATGACGGGAGAAAAGGATAGCAATAATTTTAACTGGCAGATAAATTGATATGGTGATTGAACAATCGGCCCTTAGCCAACTTAAAAAGGAAACCCTGCTTTCGATTTCATAGTGCGTGAATTTGGAAAGTAAAGAGTTTGTAGAATAGGCCGTTTGCGAAAGAGTGTTAGGCGAAATAAAAGCATCTCACTTGGTACACTAGACTAGGAAAAGTTACAGAATGAGAGGGTGGGGGAAACACTACTTGTGTCTAGTACTGATGAAATGAATGACAGAGTTATTGTATGTTATAGTTATCAGAGTATATTATTCCCTATACCCTATACTCATACTCATTTATTGATAAAATATCAATAATAAGGTATAAATATTCCTTAGTAAAAACCTTTTAGCATGCGCCTGCTATACCACATGTATATAACTTAATCTATCTTCAACATGGATGCCGTATATTCCGAAACTATTAAGCATAATCTAGTTGTCAATTTAAAAATAGCCGCGCCGTCCATTAAGCTCCGAACGCGACGCGGGCGCACGCGCGATACGTCATATTTTATAACTGCGGCTACGAAACGCATTAGCGTTATTTATCCCACCCTTAAGAGGCCTTATTCCTTTTAAAATTTCTTTTTTTCGTATTAGAGGCCTTATTCCTTTTAACATACTGTATATTTTCATATTGTGACAAATAATATTGACAATTTCAACTAACTTTTTGAAGTGAATAATACTTTGCCCTGAGTTCTAGAAAGTAACGTAGCTATTTCATGCTTATTATTGCGTGCAGTCGATAATAAGTTGAAAAGAAAAACTATTGTCTGCGAGAATTTTGTCAATTTCGAGTAGTTTTTGAAGCAAAAATTATCAATGAAAATTCAAACTGTAGGTTTCAAATATATCGCAATGGCCCTGTTCTAAGTAGTAAAATTGATAATATGTCAAGAAACATCATAGAGTAGAAACAGATTGCGAAAAATGTCTAAAATAATTAGCATTAATGGGCGGAAAAGTAGCCTTAATGTTAAGAGCGTGCACAGCATCCGATCCGACCCTTATAAAATAAACAACTACGTATATGATGGAGCAATGACGCGCTTGGCGCAATTTTCAGTGCACCTGCCTACTGAGGCGGTGTTAGGTTCGAATCCCGGCCGGGGCGTCTAGTAGTAGCTTTGCTTAGTTTGGGAGCTCGATTTGTGTAAGTTTATCCCTTAATAGTCCCGTAAGGGTACACATTGGAAACAAATATAGCATTACTTTTAACTTTAACATTGTAATTCTACAGTGGTTACATTAAAATGTAACCTGTGCTGCAGCGGTTATGATTGATTTTTTCAAGCATTGAAACGTCGATATCAAAGCACGTGGCCC
This sequence comes from Apotomis capreana, assembly GCA_947623375.1. Lineage (NCBI taxonomy): Eukaryota > Metazoa > Arthropoda > Insecta > Lepidoptera > Tortricidae > Apotomis > Apotomis capreana. Next base: position 24,240,988 of record OX392506.1, read on the forward strand.
ATTAGTGTAAATAGTGGAGATACGGCCGCTGACATCAATAAAAGCATTCATGCAGGCCATGCAGCGCATCCTATCCTATAATAACATCGTACAATATGTACATAGTTATATTGGAAGTTTATATGTTAAATGCATTATTTATTTCATCACTATCATGTATGTATGTATGTATGCAAACACTTTATTGTACACAACAGCTGGTTATAAATACATTCATAACAAATAAAACATGTATAAAGGCGAACTTATCCCTATTAAGGTTCAGTTAAGCTTAAAGCAATTGAAGGAATAGCTATTCGAAGAATGTAGGCAAACTATACTGACCGTTTAAGTGGTTGGCGAATATATTTTTTTATATATTGGCGCAAATAGCTCCACTTTGCTTGATGGTTAACAAAAAGATGGTGGTGAATTCATTTTATGATCATCAGAAAAAGTGGTAACTACTAGTGCCCAGTTGACTAGCATCGAAAAGATAAACCCTGAAAACTAATACATGAATAGAGACGCTAGATCTAAAACATAAAGGAAACGAGTTTCTCCTCCTTTATTTGAAGTTAGTTATTAATTTATTATAAATCATAAAGCAATATTTGTTTGTTTTTAAATATATCGATTTCCGATGTCTTCCTGCTTTAATTATGTGATCCGCTTTACTGCGCTATAAATAATAAATATAATCCACTTCATACAACGTTAATAAATTGCAATATTTATGTCTAATTATTTCCTCTAGAGATCTCTATAACAACTGTTATTAATAACCCAACATTTTACTATCTATAATTCTATTCCGCTACCGCGATTATCAATTTATCACTCATATAAATAACTGATTATATCTCGTTTATTTACCTATTTCTTCCCGATGCTCTACTGCTTTTGTGTCCACAAGGAATTTGAAAAAGAACATATTTATCTTGAAAACTTGCAAATTTCTGCAAATTCGATAAACATTTTCGTGCAACCAATTAAAAATTCAGTTTCGTGCACAAACGATAAACCAATGGCACTGTAAGCGATTTTTTTTTAATGGCTGAAACTACAGCTTTTGATTTCCAAGCTATTAAAAAAAACGAAAAACTTAATTAAAAAAAAACTATATAGTTATCATCGATCGTACCTAAAAATGCACGATAATCGATTGAGAAATACGATCTGTACGCAGGCGATAGCCGCCGGTTATCTGAACATCCGGAATTCGGACATTCAAAAGAATTTCTGACCAAGCTGAAATAGAGAAGCTTCACTCGCTCGGTCAATTACAAATAAACGTGACAGGTTGACTTTATGTGGAAAGACATTACACTTATCTCCGTAGCAGTAGGACATGAAATATCTTTAATTTTATGAAGTATAATTCGGTTTATGAAGTTGTTGCATAGATATCGTCACGAAACAAAAAAAACTATTTCATACTATAGTCACTAAATTTTATTAAAGACATAATTACACGTCACTATTTATTTAAATCACAATCGTAAATGCGTTGCTTATAATTTATATGCAATTAGTGTCAATTCAGTGGCTCTCGTGCTTAAAATTGCAGAGACACTATTTCGCCACGTGGCGCTTTGTTGTAACAAAAGAGCGTATATTTAAAGAAAAATCTGTTCAGTTACGCCTTTTCGAACAATGGCTGGATAAAGAGGGTTGCTAGACGTGAAAATTAAAACTGTGTAGCGAATGTGAAGTATAAACAGCGGTAATTTAAGTGCAGCGAGCGTGCGGCAGACACGTGGCGGGGGACAGAGTGCTGGGGTGTCGACCAACACGACATGGGGTTAACTTTGGTTAGTCTGGGGAACATTAATATGTGGAAATGTGATTTACAATAAAGCTGCCGGAACTTTATGCATACAATTACACTAATTTTATTTCTGAAATGACGTAATTAGCAATGGAATCCACGTCAGATAGAGATTTCGGAAAAGTCTCTATTGACAATATTCAGATTTTGACAGCTGCACCACAAACTGCGCCAACCGCGTCGTCATTAAACTAACTAAAATAATAACATCTGGCAATTCCAAATACCGTATCTGCACGTGCCTGACACAAGAGCTCATATATCCCTTTAATACCCCGTGATGTTATAACAGTTCATTGTTCCTAACGGATCCATTGTAAAACGGCTGCCAAAAGTCGATCTGTTTGCGCTCTTCAGTACCCCTGTTTGACAGACAAACACATTTGGCGTAGTGTATTTAGGATACCGTGCGATCTTTTACTGGGTATATATTTACTAAAGATGAAACAGTTATTTCAGGAACAGTTTTAGTTTTCAATCAACTCGAATACAATGCATTCAAATTGAGACAAATTGTTATATTAAAATTTCACAAATACTAAGGGTTTAGTACTGAAAACTCATTATATTGACTTATTGCGTCGGGGGTAAAAACAGTCTTGCCAAAAAGCTGTCATCAGTTTGGCGGAATATAATTGTTTTACATACCACCTAACTGTCTTTATTTAACCAATAATATATTTTGGGACAAGGGTTTTCCGGCTAAGATTGTCTCCACTTTATTTGCACAATTAAAACGCTTACGATAACTTAAAAAAAGGAAAATTAAAATATTTACCACTTGAACAATTAAATAAAAAAAGCTTACAATCAATTGATGACTACTAGGCCAAGCCCCCTAGCAGCGAATGCGTTAAAAAAAGTGTAGGTACAAGACAGATTTACAAAATAGTACCTAAAACCTAATAGCCAGTAATTAAAGATGTGTTGTTAACTGCTCCAAGGCCGGCTAGTCTTTTGTTTTCGCTATTAACATAACAGGCGTGTAACGGATGCCATGGGGACGTTGGGTTTGAATTTACAACCGTTACTCATACATAATATAGCTATATGTGAAACATTCGCATAAATGGGAGACTATAAAACTTGATGAGAGTTCAAAGGCGACGCGGTCACTAATAAAGTATATACCTATAGAATTTTTCATGAGGAAACAAAATGATATTGCTAATAGTTTCCTGTCTGAGTTTGTGAGAAACTTGTGATTAATAAAATTTATATTTGCTGTATAAGTATTCGACAAATCGGGTCTCACCAATTCTCCTTTTTAATATTTTATAACTCTTTATTTTTGATCATAACAAGAAGTCATTATTAGAGTTCCGTACCCAAAGTGTAAAACACGGAATCCTATATTACTAAGACTCCACCGTCCGTCTATTTGTCACCAGGCAGTATCGCATGAACCGTGATAGCTAGACAGTTGAAATTTTCACTGATGATGTATTTCTGTTGCCGCTATAACAACTAATACTACACTCCCATACAACAAACGTGTTTTTTGCCGTCTTTTTATTTCGTGGTACGAAACCCTTCGTGCGCGAGTCCGACTCGCACTTGGCCAGTTTTTCTACTACTATTATAGATAGGTAGGTACCTAGGATACTAATACGTAAGATCAAACAATGCAAAATCTAACCAACCTTTCCGAACGAGCCGACATGTCTTACATGGAAATGGGAAATGGGAATTCTTGACGAAAACTCTTTAGTTTATAAACTAGAGTTTTCGTTTATATTTTATAAAGTAAAGAGTTTTAAACAAGGGCACATCCTAAAAACTTCATAAAATGTGCAATTTAGACGAATAAGCCGCTCACCAAACTTTACAACCACTAGAGCACCCGAGGCAACCCTCCCAAATACCAAATATCTCAAGCAACCATCAAGGGCAAGCCTTGACCTGATGATGCAAGCATTCGTAATTCCCCACCGTTAGTCAGGGGTCAGCCGGGTCCGTCCGCGTGGCTTGTCACGTACAAAAAACGCAAGCCGCAGTGACTTTTTGGCGCACGGTATCGGTAGTTATAGATGGAGGAGTTCCGAAATACTGGGTATGTTTTGTGTGGTCAATGTCAAATTTTACCGTAAGTCGAACCTGGACAAAGTTGCATGTGATAGTTGAAAATAATCCTAATTCACTACATTAATTTCCTCATCAATTCATCATGGTTCTTCTTCCAATTTAATTACGATGTGACTATATTTCAAGACGAAACCATAAAACCGGCCAAGTGTGAGTCTGACTCGCGCACCGAGGGTTCGGTGCAAACACTTATCCCATCTTAACTGGCCGGGTTAAGTTAAGTTTGTGTAATGATGATGATGTTTGGCGCTTGATACAAATGAGGTGCAAAGTTGTTGGGAGTTGTATGGGAGCCCCCTTAAATATTTATTTTATTCTGTTTTTTAGTAATTTGTTGTTATAGCGGCAACTAGCGGCGGTGAAAATTTCAACTGTCTAGCTATCACGGTTCATGAGATACAGCCTGGTGACAGACGGACAGCGGAGGCTTAGTAATAGGGTCCCGTTTTTACCCTTTGGGTACGGAACCCTAATGACGATATTTCGAGATGAAACCATAAAAAGTAGTGCTTGCAGCTTATAATAAAACCATTCGCCATGGGAATGAGAAGGTTTTATGCGCGGAATTCTTCAATACGCCAATCGAAAAATATAAGCCTTTTATTCCTTTACGACTTAATGACATCGTTTCATAACACCGTTTTGCGTAGGATAAAAGATCCGACTTAATATATGTAAACAAATGAATTGAGACGCGTAAAATCCAGGAAGATATTAATTAAAAGATCGGTCGTATATCCAGTTGATTAATAGCAATAAAGTGGTGTTTGCAGGCGCCTATACGGTGTTCGATAATGGTTTATTTGTAAATGGTCCTCTCGCTTTGGTTTAATAATGCAATATTAATGCTACTGTCGTCGGTGAAATAATGGCGAACGACGTGCGAAGTGATTCATGGACGAACATGAGGTGTTTTTTTCTATATTTACACTGGTTTTAAGACTTTCGAGAATGTTCCTCATCATATTAATGGTGTCCGCAGTGCCATTATTCTTAAGTTTTTCTTTTAGTTCGTTAATGATATCTTCAATATATTTATATATGGATTCATCTGAGGTTTTTTAAATGTGAATTATGTTTACTGAAATTGACTACAGAAGAGATTGGATATTCATACATTTGTCGAGGTATGGTACTCACTCGTACTTGTCTTTATGAGGCGAATTAAATATGACTCGCTTGTGTACAAATGGGGTTATGTACCTACAATACGATAAGCTATAGAAGCCGATCATATTAGTACTTACCTTATTACTTTTATAAATTTGACACATACAATTTGGCTTCGCATTGTTATTTGACTGCGACAAAATACCAAAACTCTTGAACCCGATTATGGCAGAAAGCGAAACATCTCTCAAAATATGCTATTCGAGCACCTATCCAATGCGTCAGAATCAAAAGGTCTTACTTTCATAGAAAACGAAATGACGCATACAACTTTTACGATTCGCGAGACAGTATTGAGCCATTCACAAGATGCGTGGGCCCGATGGCCGCTCGACACTTTTATTGCATGCTAGTATTGTATTTTCTTAAATTTACGAGTTCATTATGACAGATACCGTTATAAAGTGTTTGTGTCGCGACCTAGTGTATGGTAAGTACCATAAATGCCTGCTGGGCGTGGTATTTATCAATCATTTGATTTAGGAGCTATAAAATGCTTTTACAATCGGTCCGTGTGTACGTTTGTGTCTTTGAAATTTGCTTCAATATCCTGCGCTGGTTCTTTAATGGTACTAGAATAGTATATCAGTGTGGCGATTTTGTCTTTTGCCAAAATCATGTCTAATAAATAAATATCGGACAACATGGTCCTTGCGGACAACCAACCTTCGATAAATCGACCTATATTCCCAAATTAAGCTCTAGTAGGCTTGTGTTGTCGGTACCTACTAGACGACGATATACATCGATCGACTATAAATATATGGAAAACGTCCATGAAAAAAAAATCGTGTTTATAAATAACAGAAATTGCCTTTTGCCGGGATTCGAACCCCAAACAGCCGTCTCTGTAATAGGCACCACTTACCACTGCGCGAACCGCGTCGTCTATCTAATCCTTCAGTAATGTACGTCTTAATATTTCTCCAAGTTTTAAACTTTATAATAGTATAGTTACGACTATCGGAGAACTTCTCTTCGTCTGCGTTATAAAGCTAATTTACATACGTCTACAGACGCATTAATTGCATCAGTTGGCGCCAGAATTAACGAGACCAAGTCTTTCATAGCTTCTATCAATACAACCAATTGAACATGAACTCGGGTTTACACAAAATAGAGTACATATTTGTTACTCAAGTTGAGACGAGAGTGAAAAGCTGTAGATTTACGCAACCTAAAGTGTTTGACATAAAATGTATAAAACGAGTAAAAATTGAATTTTTATTGTTAGTTTGTGAGGCAGTAAACTGGCTGGACAGTTAGAATCTGATCAACATGCAAGCTATCGTAATATATGTTACCAATGTAGTTTTGTACTCTAATTACTAGTTTATTGAGTCATATATGGAAAAGGGCTGCGATATTGTCAACTTTTTTATTATATTTGTTTTTCCTGAATGCCTGATGTCATGTAAAGGTCGTGACTCTCACTAATAAGGGTACTTTTATTAGTTAACATTTCTATTGAAGCTGATTTCACTTATTCCAAAGCTTTCATGTTATGAGTATTCGTCGTCTTATATCATCGGTCATTGGATTTAGAAATTAGATTAGTCTGCCATTTGAATGATTTGAGGAAGATAATCTCCCTCATATATTTTACTGAATCCTAGTAATAGGAATTTACACAGTCTCTGCCTGAATAAGACATGATAGAGGAGGATTCCAATCCACCAGCGGGGCATCAATACAAACACCAAGTTATGTACAATTAAGTTATTGGCATTTGTTAGGGGCATTCCAACATATGTGTATTATTTGTACCCAGTGCATTTACTAAAGGCGTTTATTTACTATTTTTCCTAACACGTGTATGACCCACGTATGTATGTATTCATTCACATCAAAGATTCCTCCTCATCAGCTCAATTATTACATTTTAATTTATCGAAATTCTAATTAGTTTATAATCAAGTTTCTTTTGTGCCTTCCGACATGACAGTAGCAGCTTGATATGCATGCGCCTACGCACATTAAATGCCAATCGCTTCGCATTAGCGCTATCTGTATTATGTCGGTTAACCTGCAAAGAACAACGTACTGGAATGTAATTGTGCAAATTAATTGCAACATCCACACGGTACAAGATGTAATAAATACATGTATAATTCATTCGTGTTATCTGAGCCAGTGAAGCGTAATTAACGATATTACATTACCCTTTAGGATTTTATTTGAAAGGCAGTGATTTCTTGTTTTTTTATGAACTATATATGTATACCAGGTGGGTCCTTCCTGTAACAGGAGCAAAAAATTAAGCTAAGTCGTTCAGTTGGAGGGGTAGAATCTAAGTTCTAATCTATTGCTCCCGTTACAGGACCCACCTGGTATAATATCAAATGTTACTCTTCGGGTTCATCAAAAGACAATTTTACATGAACCGCTCTGGTCTCAAACTAAGTAGTGTTTTTACTATGGGTACTAGCTAACGATATACATTATAGAAATACATAGAAAACATCCACGATTATGGAACAACACTTGTGACTCCTCTGGTATTGCAGCTGTCTGTCTATGGGTGACGGTAAACGCTTTCCATCAGAGCGATACGTTTTGGCGTTTGCCCCCTATTCGTGCTTATCACACAAATAATTGTCTTTGCCGGGATTCGAACTCAGAACCGCCAGCTTCGAAGGCAACTGAACCAACCACATCGACAAAAAAGCATGTCATTCTTCTATCCGAAAAGGCGTGGCCATGGCCGCGTGGATATTTAGAAAAGTGACTCGCGACAGCTGTGCACGGAAAACTCATCCTACTCGCAAGTAATTCCCACTCATCTCAAAATGTAACGCACCCCTACCGCAAACAAACGCGACATTAAAAATCCTAAAAGCCACGGAAACATGTCTCACGTATGTATACAATCTAGAAAGGTCACATGTCTCTGAAAAAATACTGCATGTACGCCCATTTCGAATTAGCATTTTAGATTACAACGTACGTTGCACCCCAGTCTGATCATCTATTATCTACCCCAGACAGTTGGCATTCTAGAAAACACTGTCTAGACAGCTGCACTCGTGTTTTGTTTCGGGTTTCAAATGTTTTATGTTAACTACGATCACGAAGCACGATGTATGCGGTTGCTATTCAAATGTGTGCAAATGCGAGGATTTCATTTCAAAATGAAAGAAAGAATTTATTTCATAAGGCACGCAAAACTGGTCACTGTTTTGTTTGATTTTTACTGTTTTCTTTTCTAGTCACATTCTTTACCTGTGTGTCACCTGGTGGCACGGTGTTTTACTTAATACTGGCATATTAAAATTGCCGGCCAGTTATGATGGTGGACAAAAAAAAAACAATCTGAAAAGAAATTGACTTAGCCAGTTTTTCTCCTCAGCCCTTGATATGTTATCGTTTGATTGAATTAGGTATTTATTGAATCGAAGTGAGATGAAAGCATGTAGAGATGTGCCATTCTCGAGAATATTTCTCGATTCGTATGGGAAATGTTCTTTAGAACGTTATTTATCAATTCACATCGGGAAACATTAATTTTCAACTACTCCGCTACCTAAAGGTTGTCTGGAAGAGATCGCTATTTAGCGATAAGACCGCCTGTTGTTTACCTCTGCCTGTTATTTTAATGTATCTCATGTTGTGTTGTATATTCCTTGATGTTGGAGGTGTGCAATAAAGAGTATTTGTTGTTGTTGTTGTTGTTGAAACGTTCTCGAGAACGGTACATCTCTAAGCATGAGTCCGACGCATATGGTGCGTGCTCCAAATGTCTTCATATTGATAAATGTGGCTCTCATTTTGATAGGCGTATCGAATCTTTCGATATCGACAATCGTTCGGCTCGTTTCAAAAGGCACGGAATATGACATTACACAAGCGTGACAGCCTGAATAGCCATAATGACAGCATAACAATACCCCATCGCGATGACCGAGACTTTTAAATGATGGTGGAGTCATCGTGAAAACTTCAAGGGACTTATAATTTAAAGACGAAATCCCTTAAGAAGCCTGATTCCTTTTAAAACTATTTTTTTTCTTCATATTATGACACGTATATTGATAATTTAAAATTTTAAACCAACTTTTTGCTGTGTGTTTGTTGTATATTCACAACAAGTGAATAATACTTTTCCCTGAGTTCTATATAGTAACATGGTTATTTCATATTTGTATAGAATCTTTTTATCGATTCTATATTTTTTATGCGGTAATACCACATTTTTATTTTTATAAATAATGACACAAAGGTAAATTAAGAAAGAAAAATTGAATGCGATCTACTACACCGCTTCGATTGTAGTAGATCGCATTCAATTTTTCTTTCTTAATTTACCTTTGTGTCATTATTTATGGTTATTTCATGTTTTCATTATGCAGTCGAAATAAGTTGAAAAAACAGTTTTCTGCATGAATTTTATCAATTTCGAGTAGTTTTTTAAACAAAAATTATCAATGAAACATTCAAACTCTATAGCCTTCAAATAAAACACAATGGCCCTGTTCTAAGTAGTAAAATTGATAATATGTTAAGAAAAATCATAGAGTACAAACAGATAGAGAAAAATGTCTGAAACAATCAGGATTTTTGAACGCATAAGGAGCCTTAACTTGACAATGTGAATTATAATGCAAATATGTTTGACCATTTTTTTTTTTTTTTTTCTCAAACCAGTGTAGTTTGCTTTATCCAACCTTAGCTTGAACCATCCGCCTTTCCTTTTTTCTGTCACTAAGGGTTAACCCCACATAAGAAAAGAGAGCGTCAATAGATTTCATAATTTTTGCTATTTTATTTTATAAACGAGGAGGTTTTATGTGACACCGCTATCTTCATCTGGATAATGAACCTCATTCTCATATCAAAGTGTAAATAAATATATCGGACAACCTCACACAAATCAATCTCGTCCCAAATTAAGCTCAAGAAGGCTTGTGTTATGGGTACTAGACGACGATATACATACTTAATATAGATAGATATAAATATATACTTAAATACATAGAACTACCATGACCCAAGCACAAATATTCGAGTTCATTACACAAATATTTGCCCTGGCCGGGATTCGAACCCAGGACCGCCGGCTCAGTAGGCAGGTGTCTACAAACCGAGCCAAAAGTGTAATATAAAATAAAAGAATACACCAAATCAAAGATTCGAGTGAATGCCATTTTAGTATTGATTAAGATATGTCCATCACGACTATTATTATAGAATGTCTGTTTTTAGCCAAAATTTGGCCATAAACAGACGCTTAGTACACAAATTTTATAATAATTTACACAAAAATCGAATCGGTCCAACACAGAACATTTGCTTTTCTTTCAGTTCCTAAAATTTCGTTAAGATTGGTTGAGTTTTTGGAGGAGGCGACAGACTACTACTTACAGTCACTGCAGAACTCTTAGACCCTGCACAACTCAATGTTTCTATATATCAATGTGACTGGTAGAGAATGTTGCATTAAGTCCGCCATTTGTACTAGTTTGATCTTTGCAATAAAGTTGAAATCTCAATTAATTATTACAATGGAAAATAAACTATACGTACTAAAACTAAATAAAAAGAATCCCTCAGTACTGAGGCTGTCTGAGGCATCGTCCCCAGCACGCTCGCCGTGTTTCCCCTTTGAATGGCGAGGCTCAGTCTTTGAGCGAAAATACCTGATATTCCTATAAGTTTTTGCGAAATTTCTTTTAAAACTTTTATAAAGTTTAAATAAATAAATAAACTACAGTCACTGTTGAAATAGGCATGTTGATGCTTGACTTTGGTTTAGTATCTACGACATATTCACAAAGGTCTCTTCAATGGGCATACTTAACGCAGGTTAACATTAATAAGCCATTCAACAACTAAATTACACCAAAAAGAACTAAAACGCCGCTATTAAACGTAACTAATTGAGCTTAAACCAGCCATTCGAGGCATTCCTGGTTAAAACCCTATTTATACTGTCTCGAAAGAAAAATGTCATATGTTTATAGCTTTTACGCACATATGTGACATTATAGTTTTAAAAGATAGAATTAATAAGATTCTGAATGGGATAAAAACTGTTAATTTTAACTGAGATTGTTGGTAAGTAATTACATCTCTTCATTTGTGCACGATACTTGATGCGTCCGGATTTTATATAATTACTATAAAACCTTGTTACAATGAGATTTTATACTTTTTCATTGCACTTTGCGTTGTTTTTTCTTTTTCATTGTAAAGAGTAGGAGTCATTAAGTATATTTAAACCCGCCTTTTTTAGTGTAAGTATATTAATTATATTAAATTATGTGGGCGACTGTTCTCTTTGTTATGATTTTAGGACCTCAAAATGTATATGTAGATGCAATCTTTATAATCACATTTAATAGCTACATAGGTACTTAAATCTATTTCTGTTAAATACTTATTCGTATTTTCTTTTGTTTCAGGTAAGCTCAAAATTCCAAATAATGGGGTTCCTGTAATTACGACGGTAATAGATTTTATTGATTTATTTATTTTACTTACAAATAAGTACAAATAGCGGACTTAATGCCATAAGGCATTCTCTACCAGCCAATTACGAGACCAAATAGACATTATTGGTATAAATAATGACACAAAGGTAAATTAAGAAAGAAAAAATGAATGGGATCCAATTCAATACAAGCGGGATTTAAACATTATTGGTGCTTGTATAATAGGTACTAGACGATAATATATATAATGAATAGAAAGAAAAAAAGTTTTCTATTCAACACCAAAACATGCAGCAACACAAAACCAATAAATTAAAAACATAATAGCCGTTCAGAATTTAAACAGTTCATCTGTTTTACTCATTTAACTGAATTGTAAGGATACCTTAAAAAGCTCATGTCGTTGTTAAAACCTATCCAATCCATCTTACTCCCCCTCAAAGAGGGTTAAGTCAGTTTACGCTCATGTCAAAGCAAGGACTGACTCACGACAGTGTACCCGGAAACCACGTAATGCCGTACATTTTTATCCCTTATACGATATTGTGTGGACGTGGCGTATTGCCAACGTTGCCACAGATTAAAACATTGCGGTCTTATCGTACTTATCGTAGCTGTATGGCGGATCGAATCTTGGCCTATTGTTTCGTAATCGTATTGCGTTGACATTTAATTCGCGATCCACATTTAAAAAAATATTGGAGCGTTGCATTACAGATACAGATACAGATACAGATTTTTATTGGTAAAAATTAATACATTTTACATGTCATAATTTTTTAAATTAGGTTAAATTAGATTTTTCATAACAATAACAATACATGCTAAGTTATAAGAAAATAAAAGTATTAGGTACCTTTAGGGCCCTGTTCAATACGATGTTAGGATCAATGACCGCTACGCATGGATAGTAAAAACTCATCGATTGCGTAATATGCCTGTTTTATTAGTAAGGATTTTAACTTTTTGATGAATGTGGTGTTACTGTTCGATTCTTTTAAGTCAGTCGGTAATGAGTTGTAAAGTTTTGGTCCCATGATGTGGAGTGACTTTCGTGATTTCGCGAGCCGGCATTTCGGAGTGAGCAGAACAGGCAACCTGCGGGCTGGGCCACTGCGGGTAGGTGCACTAGATTTGTACATGTGTATGTTTGCTCTGACATAAGTACAGGCGGTCAGTATATACATACATGGTAACGTTAGTATTTTATGACGTTGGAAAAGAGATTGTGCAGGGTAGTCGGCAGGTTTGCTATCGATTATACGAAGGGCACGCTTTTGCATTCTGAACAGTCTATCACGATCAGGAGCTGTACCCCAAAGGTCGACACCCTGAGAGAGTATCGAGTGGAAGTATCCATAGTAGGCGGTCTTCAGGTTCTCAACTGATAAACTAGGTGCAAGTCTGGACAACGCAAAACAGGCTGAGGCTAATCTGTCGCAAGTGGATTGAATGTGCGGGGCCCACGTTAATCCCGAGTCAATTTGGAATCCCAGGTACTTTACCGTGTCTACCTGTGGTATTTGGGTGTCATTAACTACAATATCAAGTTTATTTTTATTTGTATTTTTTAGTTGAAAATGGATTATATTTGTTTTATCGGGATTTATTAGCATGCCATTGGCAGAGAACCATTTGGCGATTAAACTTGTTACGTGACAGAGTTTAGATTGTAAATTTTGAAAGTTATCAGCGTGGACTATGATACATGTGTCATCTGCGAACATAATATATTCATGGTCTGGGCAAGCTGCTGTTATATCATTTACCAGAATTAGAAATAGGTTGTTTCCGGCGACGGAACCTTGGGGGACTGCACAGTTTCCTGTGGATTCCAAATTTGACTTAGAGTTAAGGACGTAAGTACTCTGTTTACGGTTTTTTAAAAACGATGTCATTGTTTCGAGAAACGTACCGGTAATGCCATACTGCGACAGCTTAGTTAGAAGGAGCGAGTGGTCGATCATCTCGAAGGCGCGGGACAAGTCGCAAAATATGGCAGCCACCTGCTGCGCGCTTTCGAGATGTCCTAACACTCGCGTCACTACGTCACGAACGGCATCCGTCGTCGACCGACCTGGCTGGTAGGCATACTGCTGAGTGTTTAAAAGTCTATTGGAGGTAAAATGCAATAGAGTGCGTCACATTTTCTCATCGCATGGGATTTAATAGAGAATGGTCACTTTAATAGGCTCCCTAGCTCAAACAATTTGAAATGTGCAATAAAGCTTACTATAGAAGTCATGACATGCGTAAAGCGTATAATAGTTTAAAATGTGATTCGGCATGGTAGGCTTGCTCAGTTATTAAAGCTTATACTTATTGCTAGCAGTGTCGCATTGATAACTATTGTACCTACGCTTAGTTACGACCAACATTTTAGTATGGTGATAGGTTCCAGCACCTTTATTTTACGCAATTGTAACACATTTTTATTCGCTCGATATGTTGCCTGTCTCTTTCCGTGCTGGGCTGGCAGCTTTAGACTTGCTATTATTACGATGCTCCTCCACAAACAAAGAACACTAAACCCAAAACCACAACACACTTCAGTGGTCCAATGTTTCTTCATACTTATTTATATTAATGTAATAGACTCCGCGGATGTCATAATGCCGATAGAGGCAGGAATGAAGCGGTCATGCGCCGCAACAATGGCGGAGGGCGATAAATTGTGCGCGCGCGCCTATTCTGGAACACACGACCGTTCGGAGTTTAAATTTGTACTAATCCTCCTTGACATCCGTTACAGTCATAAAACCAACAAGTTCTCATATGGCATAAATATCGATGAAAATCTAAACAATACCTTTTTACCATCCAGCTTTCGATCCGGTTCTTTTTCTCATTGTGTTTTTGTGAACTTGCATGTGAAGGAGTCGGTCATGTAATTCGCTAGCCGTCTCTAGCTTCCGTGAGGATGTTTCCTAGAGCCACGATAGAGAAAGGGAATCTGAGTTCTGACTAAGAGTTACAGTACAAAAGTTTTGCTAGAAGTACTGCTGAAACCTTATGAAGACGCAGTTCCAACTGCATATTCTACCACCCTCGTATTTAGAGTCAGCAATCAGAGAGCTAACGAGCGACGCTCTCAATACCCAGATGACGCTGATCTCTGGCTAACGTACTGTTTCCGTGGCCGAAAGCGGTCCGGATACGATGATGATTTAGAGTATAACATATTCTCTACTTACTAACGAGAACTGCTTGAAACTATTAAATATCACCCCGATCAGCCCTCGAGCTCTTGTTTTGGAATAGGTCTGCGCACGCGGCGTTATTGTTGTAGCTTATCTAGCAATCCAAAAGGGCGTAGAGGCACAGGCGTACGAACATTCATAAGCCCTAAGGGGGCATTGTGCAACAGCTTCGTTGTCTCTGGAAACGTGGTAAATTGCCACATTCGTCGGGATGAATTACTTAACCTTTAGTCTGCGCGTGAGTGGAGTTTGTACGCTTGCGCTTTGACATCGATTTAAGGCTTTCCCAACGCCTTGGAAAGTAACGAAGCAGCCCTAGACAGGGTTGCTAGCGTTTTGTAAGGCTTGTGTTGCTTTTGTGATAAATTAAAGCGAAAAAAGAAACCAAATCTAAAGTCAGTCAGCCATCCATTTCTTGGTGCCATCTTAATCCAGTCCTGGACTAGATTAAGTCTGGATTAGTTCACGGACTCATTTTGCTCGGTATTTGTACAGTATTGCATCCAACGGGCGTTATCGATTGAATTAAAAGTGCAACTAACTAGATATATAGATGGAATTTCGTAGATAAAACTAGATTCGCGGGAGATACATTTCACGGGAGCATTTCACTTCCCTAAATTTCATTTGTCGTAAATTTATCACCCGCCATAATTTTCATTTGTCATAAACTTTTTATTTCATAAATATTAAGCTCTTCGGGATATAATGGCAAGTGATAGATTATGGCATATGAATTTCGGACATGAGAGAACCACATTTCGACGTACGGAACTTACGACTACCTACGCTTTAATTTAAAATAACACGCCCTTAGCCCTTAGTGTTATTCATTTAATTTGGAACCGTCTCGGAGCCGTCGCTCGCCGGCGCCCGCGCATCGTTTAGCACTAATTGCCGGCGTTTAAGCGACTCTTCCAGCTTCTCCGGAACTATAAAATTACACCGGCATACCTCACGGGCAAAAACTGCCGAATAGACCAGCGTCCCGCCGCGTAACGTGTGCCTCGTCGAATACGGCGCGAGTTTGGATCGGAATGAACTCATTGGAGCAATTAACAAGGATATTAACGCAATTAGGTTCCATTAATCGTTTTTTCGATATATCGGCTTTCGTAATTTTATCCATAGTCGTTACTTGTTTACGTTCGTACTCGTACCGAATTACGAATAAAGACGTCATAAATATTGCCTTTACTTGGATTGTTATTGCAAAAAATTTGTGTTTTTGTTATAAAAAGCATTTAAGTAATACGACAATGGAAAAAAATACGCAGACGCATAAGGAAGGCAACCCCAAAAAGAGGAAGGAAAGTGGTAAGAAGAAGAATAATTTTAATAAGATCCTGAGGCTACGTAATTTACATCAAGATCTCGTACTACGATATAGTGAGTGGCTAAAAATAAGACATAATGAAGATACAACGAACGATAACAAGCGGTTGGTGCATAACCGATGAGATATAGAGGGAAAAGTGCTATATGACACTTTATATTCTCGTTGTTTTTACAAATAATTAAGAGGCCTTATTCCTTTTAAAATTTATTTTTTTCGTATTATGACAAATACATTGATAATTTCAATCAACTTTTTGAAATGAATAATACTTTTTCCCGGGTTCTAGGTAGTAACATAGCTATATCATGCTTTCATTGCGTGCAGTCGAAAATAACTTGAAAAAACTAATTTTCCGCGTGAATTTTGTCAATTTCGAGTTGTTTTTTACAAAAATTATCAATGAAAAATTCAAACTGTAGGTTTCAAATATATACCAATAAATCCTAATAGTCCTGTTCTAGGTAGTAACATCAATAATATGTTAAGAAACATGTTTGATCATAGAGAAAAATATCTAAAACAATCAGCATTAAAAAGGAATAAGGCCTCTTAAATTAAAACCATTGCAGTTACTCTGTTTTAAGGTAAAACGTAGAAATAGGCTACAACAGTTGGATAACAGTGCAGATATCCAATAAATCCCGCGATAGTTGCGAAAGGCGCGTGCGCCGCATGAGCTGAATCGCACGAGCGATAGTGTCTTTTCGGTGCGCTATAAACGGTAAAACGGTATTGAGCAACAGCAACGCGAAATGTAAAAGGGTCATATAGGGACCACTGTACATCTACTTTAGTGATGTGTTATTTTCCTTTAAATGTCAATTAGCAACTTGTGGAATAGAAAAACTAGTTTTAGTT
This sequence comes from Apotomis capreana, assembly GCA_947623375.1. NCBI lineage: Eukaryota > Metazoa > Arthropoda > Insecta > Lepidoptera > Tortricidae > Apotomis > Apotomis capreana. The sequence goes on from OX392506.1 coordinate 24,257,881, forward strand.
AATTTGTATCGGTGAAATGTCAATCAAATTAAGCTCTCCAATGAAATGATGCATTGGAGCGATTGGCTGTATGTAGTCTTGAGGCACAAATAAGAGAGGTAAGTACCTACATAATTATTTTTATTTTATATTAGTTTGTACTATAGGGTCGAATTAGATACTTTGTATTTTCCCCGTTTTATCGTAAATATAATCTATGTCATTTTGTCTAATCCATTGCCCGATTGTATTCCGTGCTAATCGCACCCGTATTTCGCATTTCGATCGAATCGCGTAGAAGACTTACTTTGAACTCTATTAGTTTAATGCATTTTTTTAAATATATAGTTTATGTTCGAGTCCACGAGTTTGCGTTTACATTACAAAACAAATACAAAAATACAAAATATTTTATTTCATAAAATACTGTTCATTATGATCTATGGGATGGAGCCACCCAGTAAGCATATAATTGCCTGTGTTGGGAGGCACCGCTCTTCCTTAAGTTACATGAAATAAACTTAGTAAACTTAAGTATAACTAATACTACTTTAGTTTAGTTTGTGAATTAGTTAATTTTGGTTTCAATTAAGTGAAGCTAGATTATAAATAAGAACAAAAATAAAAACAAACATATAAGCATAGTGGGCAGTGTGCCCGTAGTGTGCGTGTGCGTGTGTGTGTGTGTGTGTGTGTGCGTGTGTGTGTGTGTGTGTGTGTGTGTGTGTGTGTGTGTGTGTGTGTGTGTGTGTGTGTGTGTGTGTGTGTGTGTGTGTGTGTGTGTGTGTGTGTGTGTGTGTGTGTGTGTGTCTGATTTTATGTATTACACTGTAGTAAATTCTCCGTTTCATCATAACTTATCATGAGTGTGTAGTTAATAGTTAGAGGAAGTTAGGTTTGGTGTTGTTATGGTCCCCGATCACGACTCCACAGTAAATGTATTAGATAACAGTATCTCAACTTAGCTTTATTGGCTACTCTTTCTAACATATATGATCTCCCGTCACTATGTGGGCTGAAGTCTCGGTTGAACATTTGGTGAGAAGTTCATATAAAAGGCTGTCACTGTCAGAAGGGCTGATGAATTCACGGTTATCGAGAAATTAGGTTTAGAAGCATGATGGTATGCTGTATATTTAAGCACAGATCATGTTTAACCTAACTGATTTCTATACTATTATAAAATGATATTGAAAATCAGTTTTCAAGAGAGCGCGAGAAAAAAGAGCGCGATGGAGGATTTGTATGGGTGATTGGCGCCAGCAGTACGGCGTCTTCATCTGTTGGTAAAAAAAATTGTGTACTCATCACGCCGAAACGATTGGACGGATTTTAACCAATTTTGGATTGTCACCAATCCAAAGATAGGTAAGATACTTTTTACCCCACTACGGTAAAAAAAAGTTATACGCAGACGAATTTGTGAGCATATTCTAGTCTTGAGTAAAATACTTGGCTGACTTAGACTTGATTTTTGATATGGAGCTCTTCGGGCGTTTTTATCAGGTCGTTGTACTGCTTGCTGTGAAAACATTACTGTGACTCCTTTCGCAAAGGTGTAAAAGCCGAGAATGCCACGACTTGTCATTTGGCAGGCACGAAGTGAAATGCCATCGGTCTAATAAGTTTTAATCCGTTCCGTTGATAGTGTGTGATGAAATACGTGTGTGGCTCAGTTTAGGGTTGAAGCTGCATTTCAATTGATTTTAGATTTTTTAGTTAGATGCTAATTTAATTTTCCATCTACATATATCTTATTCTGAGAAGTAAGGTGTTCATAAGTTATGTATCGAAAATCATAACGAATAAATGTCGGTAGGTCTACAGTAGAAAAATCACAATTTCTCACAACTTAGGTAATTTTGTTTAGAGCCAAAGGAGGAAGGACCCCCCAATAAATTACAATCGTTTAATCTTTCGAGTTTCAAGAAAACCAAGGTTGTAGATATACCTACTCGTACCTCAGACAGTCGCCAAACTTAAGTCGGTGTGGGTGGGGGCATATTGCTCATAGAACCGATGGCCGTTGGGGCACAAAAGTTCTTGAGTGGCGACCGCAGACTGGAAGACGTACCGTGGCTGGGAAGGCCCTCAATAAGGTGGACCGACGACCTAGATAGAATCGCAGGCAGAAATTGGATGAGGGCGGCACAAGACCGATCGTTGTAGAGAACTTTGTAAGGCCTTTGTCCACCAGTGGAAGTTTGTCGGCTGATTTTTCAAGTTGCAAATTGGATTAAAAATAACATAAACACATGTGCCATATAAACTCACGCATCAAGGTTTAATTAAATAAAGATTTCTCTCAGCTCACCAGGGCAGGAATGCGTGACATTTATACCACTGTACCACCTAGTTAATTAAACACAGAAGGTCTTTAAATCCTATCGAACCATTACCAATTTAAGCTTAATGGGGATGGGTTAAGATTCATTGCGGTATTCTTAAGTTTGTGCGTTTTGGTTATGAGGTGCGCAATAGTATCATTACAAGTAATTAAATAATTGTTGTAATCGCTCCTCGCTAGAGTTTTCTAATTAACTTAACCTGTGCTCATTCAGGCTGTCCACTTCCAGGTAATATGTAAAAACAATTCCACCAGTATGCTTCTGGGTATACTGGTTTCATAGAATTCGTAGGCTTCGTTTAGACCAGGCACACTGAAAACAAAAAAATATTTGTTTAACAGTAGCCCAAATGTTAGCTGCTAGTTATTAAATCGGAGGACTGACAAACTGAGCAATTGAAAAACTGAACAATTTGGCTATTTCTCAAGTAGTTAAACTAGTTGAGCTATTTATTTTTTTCAGTGCATAAGCTCAGCTTTGCTCTTGGCAAAGAAAATTTAAACTCGTGCATTTTGAAAAACTTATACTTACTCCGGTCGGCAAATGACGATCCCTGGATTCACTTCACAAAATGTGATAAGTTTCTAATAATATAGCTTGAATGTGAAGGTTTTAATACGAAAATCAGGCTTACAAAAATGTGACACCGAAGCCATTAACTATAAGGTGATTTAAAAAAAATGTCAAATGAAGTGTCCCCTTGATCATCAATCGTTTGAAGGGTCCCATGTTGCATGGAGGATAACTTCTATGCAAAATGGAAAAAGGTCCAAACGTTTAGATTGTCTTTCTAATTACCCGTGTACCTTTTGTATGTAAAATTCTAGTTTGTACGTTTTTAATATCTACTACGAACCTTGTAACGTATGATTATGACACTCGAGGTGATCTGTGATACCCTTGTTTTAGAGTAGGTAACTTATATTTAATTTTTTTATGTCAAGCCTAGGCGCAGATAATAATTTAATTAATATTCAATATTCAGTGCATAAGTCAACAGGAAAATTGTTACATTTTTGCCAAACAAGGCTCGGTCGTCTGTCTTTGTTAACAATTACTATAATTGGTTTTCACACCTTGTTTCCTGTCCGCGCATATAACATTAGTGACGCACGTCAGTAAATTATACATATTTTGTCTGTAATTATGGTTATAATTGCTCTGAATATGGGCATTTTCCGGAACAACTGAGATAATGGGTCGCGAAATAGGTTTAAATCTGCGAAAATCATTTCAAATTACATTTAGGATGTAGCGAAGATGAACTTTGTGTCGAATTATGCATTCTAAAGTCCAACTGCAGGCAACTTCGATTCAGTTACGTATGATTCCAGGCGGTTCCTATTTAAACAATCTAAAATAAAGACTGACCCTTACCATGAGTTAAAGTGACCGTATTCGCTAGCGACAGCGTGAATAATTTGTAGGTAAATATTACAGCGCCCTAGCGGTCACTTTGTAGAACTACAATTCTCCATACAAATCGTTTACGCAGTCGCTACCGAGTACTGTCACTGTAAACTCACGGTAAGGGTACTGATTTAGACGGAACTCCATCCTCCATTTGGAATACAATGGCCGAAAGACATTTCCATTTTACGACGGTTTAACGTGGAATTTTGGTCCTTACACGATAAAAGTGAACTGTCATCTGTCAAATATTGGCGCCACGTTCGGCCTTGTCATTCCGATGGGCAATTACGCCATCAGGTAATCGCTGAGCGCGACGTGACTTACTCAAACGGCTCCGTTTTTGTGTATAGGTAGGCACGTTACTTTGTTGCCGCCGCCGCTGTACGCTACTATTAAAATAAATTTCGTACGAAGATACTTGAACTTTTTTGAAATTAAATGCAATGGAAGATTTCACGCAAACTTTATGGAACATATTGGGAAATTATGTGTTTCTACTGAGCGTTATGAACTCTAATATACGAATAATAAAAATAGGACAACCCCATACTAAATCGATCTAGCCCCACAATAGAATAGAATAGAATCATTTATTGCATATCACATTTCAAACATAGAAGGTGTTAAAATAAACAATATGCCCTAGTAGGCTTGTGTTACGGACCCTAGACAACGATAAACATACTTACGTAAAAAACAAATTACGATATGGTTAAAGAGTAAAAACTACGAAGAAACTGAACAACTATTGCAATGATCACTACTTAGCTACTTGTACATACCTAACTACCAAATAAATATATTATTTACATATTTACATGCGCATTTCATACACCTACTCACGCACACATACCTTCACTCATAACACACAAAGATAGATGCATTTTTAAGTAATCATCGCAACCACTGTATGAATGGTTAACATTAGCATGCATTTGTAACTATATTACCCATAATTTCTAATTTTTATGCATACACAATCAGCACTTGAAATGTACAATAATTGTATCCTTTGTTCACCAATTTCTTTAGGTTAAGTTACTATATAACAGCAAAAAAATACCTAAGTACATTTTGTTGTTAACTTTGTTATCACTAAGAATGAAAGAGCGAATACCTTCTACCACAAGTGCAAAACTTAAAAGGAGGATTCGACAAGCTGATGTAAACAAATCGTTAATAATAAATGATTTTGATTTTTTTTTTTATACTTATATAGATAAATACATACTAAAATAAAATCCATGACCCAGACACAAATATTCGAATTCATAACACAAATTCAAATATTTGCCCTTGCCGGAATTCGAACCCAGAACCTCCGGCTCAGTAGACAGCTTTACCACTGCGCCAACCGTGTCGTCGATATGTTTACCAAAATTTTCACTTTTGATAAAATAATGTACATGATAGGGCTAGTGTGCACACGTTTTATTTTATTTTTTACATTTGAAGGTTTCCTGGATGTGTGGAATATACATACACTGCTGCAAAGCATCCAACGTCAGCCTGCACGTCCGAAAGTCATTGATTCGCAATCGCAACCAACCAACAAAAACCATAGCAATTGCCTAATTACCTAAATAGCGGCTGTTTGCGCGTATTTGAAGCGCAAAAACAGCTGGAAGTCATTGGGCGGTCGTGACCGAATTGCACATTACCGCATTTAATTAAGGCGTGCATAATCATGGTAAATGGAAACTTTTGAAGATAACTAATATAAAAAATCGACGTTTCTAACTATATCTGTCAGGTATTATTAGGGCTGCATTATTGTTGCGTAATAATGAAGTACTAATAATAAAAAGGCATATAACATCGCCGTTATACAGGGTGGAACATTTGTAAAGACTGAGCTGACAGGATAGTGTTATCTGAGGGATCTACAATCGACCTATTATAATTGTAAAGCTGGATTTAAAAGTAAAAAAAAAACATCAAAATAAAATATTTTAATATCAGTGACAACCCTACTAATTCAAAGGTTTTATTTACATCTTACATTGACACCTGTCTTTATAATATAAATGTTCAAAATAAATAAATAAATAATAATAAATAAATAAATAAATATAAAGGGATAATCATTAATCATACACAAATCGACCTAGTCCAAAACTAAGCAAAGCTTGTACTATGGGTACTAGACGACGATATACATAATAAATAAATACATATATAGATAACACCCATGACCCAAGAACAAATATTTGCACAAATATTTGCCCCGGCCGGTATTCGAACCCGGGACCGCCGACTCAGTAGGCAGGTGTCTACCAACCGAACCAAACGCGTCGTCAAAAGATGCTAGGGTTGATATGTGCAGATTTTAATAATGTTTAATTTAATTTTACACTAATGTTTTACAAACTGTATCTCAAAAATGGATAGAAATATTTACATAGTTCATTTAAAAGTCCTTCGATCTGTTCCACCCTGTATATGTCTTAAATGAGTATAACACCTTTCCTCAATTTAGCTACGTAATTGTAAAATAAGTTAATTTTAATTGGATATTAACTACTTCAAATGTGATGTAGATGCATTTTGCCGGTGAAAATGATAATAAGGAACTTTTTTTATCTAATTAATACTTGTGATACATTACCAAGTTATGTTCAATCTAATCCCATGAATAAAAATAAAATACAATATGTAAATAGTACAATATGATAAAATAAACCATTGAAACGCATAAAGGAACATCAGTATTCCTTTTTCAAACTATAATCCTTCACTTTGTCATTTAGGCGCGTATTCAGGGCGAAGTTTTTGTGCTCATTACGCACGGACAGACGGACAGACATTAGTAACGAGCGGCAGCACAAGAGATGTCATTAGAGACTGACGTAGGGACGACTTCCATCATTGCGCAGTCATGTGCATCGGAAAAAGGTCAGGCATATTTTTTTTATAGACTTATTGCAGGCTAGACTTAGTGAAAGGGTTTTTAGGCTTAAGCTCTCATTAGCGAACTGTTGATGCAGTTGCATGGCACGCATAATAGGGTGGCTTAAGCATAATAAGGGGTCACGGGTGGTGAGCTGGTGACTAATAGTCACTGACTATACCGAGTATAAAATAATATAAGGACGACGCGGTTGGAGCTGTGGTAAAACAGCTGCCACTGAGCCAGCGGTCCTGGGTTCGAATCCCGGCATGTGCAAATATTTGTGTAATTAACTCGAATATTTGGGTAATGGATATTCTACGTATTTAAGTATATATTTTGTATAAGTATGTATATCGTCGTCTAGTACCCATAACACAAGCCTTCTTGAGCTTAATTTGGGACTAGGTCGGTTTGTGTGAGGTTGTATGATATTTATTTATTAATTATTTATAAAAATCTGACGATGAAACGTTTCTCGATAAAACAAGGTACACTCTTTCACTTACGAGCACTTACGAGTACCTCCTACTCGATGTTGGCTTTATATTTGGTCTGTTTTCAATTTAAAAAAAACTTTTCGATACAAAGTTTAGTAACCTAGTCACACAGCTCGGCATAATTACCCTGTGCACGAACGTCATCAGTCCGCCATAAGCGGCGCGCGCAGTTCGCACGCTCCAGATTGCGCCTGCGCAGAGCATCGCGCTTCGATTCATAAGGTTGTGGTAAGCCAAACTTACTCCTTCACCCAAATCATCATTCCAAAAATCATATCATTCTGTCTACAGCAGCTGTCGAGTGAGGTTGTCTCTGATGACAGTTGGTGCTTTCATTTTTTAAGTAATTAATATTTCAAGTTGCGCTACGCCTGCGCTGTAGCGCTGTGTTTATTTTATCATGGCGGTGACGTATTTGCCTATCTAGTGCGGAGTTGTCATTTTTAGTTTGGCCCCGCCCTTGCGGGCGGTGCTGTCTATGTCATGTTCTTGTGTTTACATTAGTGCATGTGCTTAAATTAAAAGTGTTTTGATACATTACCGTGGAAGTGTTGCATGTTTTGCATGTGTTATGGTGCGGTTTGACGCTTATCCTCAATTTATTGTTTGTGACTGTGGTTTGTGGACTTTAGTTTAGTTTATGTATTTTATTTGTGAAAAGATTAATTCAACCAATCTTTTGCGAGAAAAAAGTAACTCGTATACAAGAAAAGATTTACTTGTGCTTATCGAGAAAAGATTATCTCGGCGCGAGAAAAGATTAACTCGTGTGTTTCTTTTGTTATCTTTCTGTTAAGTGCATGTTTTAGTTTATTGTTGTTGTATTATTATGTGCAACTAATCTTCTGTTTTGTTTGCTGTTTCTTTCATATTAATTATGGAGAGCGGTGTTAAGAAATCGATTACCCTGGCGAATTTTCTTGTCCAGACGCATCCGGACATTATGAAGGAATATCTGGCCTACACAAGGGAGGAGCGGAGTACCTGTGACCAAGGTAAGGTGCCTGTCTCTCTCACTAGCCTGAATGTAGACAAGACATTGACTATGACTTCGGCACATGTGCCGTCATTGACTTCATCATCTCGCACTGACATTTCGTGTGACAGACCCATTTCTTTAGGTTTGCATTGTATGCCCTCCGGGCCGCGGTCTCCTTCTGAGACAGATAGTCCTGCCTCTAGTCCGATACGGAGGGATCCGCGTGTGTTTATTAGAGCGAAATCATCTGTGCGCTCGCGTTCGCCTTCTCTTGCTCGACCGTCTTCAGTCACCTCTGGTGATGATGATGAGGGAGAGGATGTGTATTGTAGTGGTAATAGTCTACTTGGTGTTACCGGTACTAACAATACTGTTGACACTCACTTGGATGTAGGCCAACCTACTCCTGACACCCAATTAGTGTTAGGGCAGGACAGTGAGTTGGATACACTTCATAAATATTTCTCGGGGGATGTTCCTCCTCCTGCTATGGTGAACTCATTATCTTTGACTTCGGCTGGTCCTTCTGGAGTGTTGCCTGACACTGCGTCAGAGTCTGAAATGGAGTTTGCCTCAGGTGCCTCCGGTGATGAGGAAGGTTTTCAGCCGGTTAAAAACAGTAGGAAGAGGGGCAATGTCAGTCCTTCTGGTTCTCCGGGGAAGAATAAGGGCGCCTCTGTTTCTTCCAATAGGTCTAAGGGTGTCAACTCTGCGAGTGGTCTCTCCCTAGCCCGTTCCAAGCGTCTTAGATCGAACGCTCCTTTGCCTGCTCCTTTACCTCCTTTACCTCCTCCGGTGATTGGGGAGGAGGACATGGATGTTCAGGCGGAATTGGCAAAGAAGGAGAGGCGTCCTCCTTTGCTGGTACTCAAAGATAAAGCTAGGTGGTTATCTTTAAAAAAGGAAGCTAATCGCTTAGGTGTTGGGATCTTCAGAGCCTTTTCATATAGTGATAAGGTGGGATGGCCTGGGGGTATTGCCATAGCTACCTCCAACATCTCTCAATACAAAGCATGGGTTGAGCTAATGGGTGCGGGTTTCCATACCTACAATCCAGAGAAGCTGCTTCATGTCGTTATCAAAGGCATTCCTACGGCGATTGATAATGACTCAATATTTGAAGACTTGGTTGAGCAAAACCTTCCAGTTAGGAGTATAACAAGGATGCGTAAGGGGGATAGGAGAGAGCCTTTCGAGGCTGTCTTTGTCTCCTTAGAGCATTCTCCTGCTGGCAAGGCTGTTTTTAATTTAAAATATTGTTGTGGCCTTAGTGGGATTAGGGTTGAGCACCCTATTAAATCAGGAAGAATTCCACAATGTAAGAACTGCCAGTACTTTGGTCACACTCACAATAATTGTAAGCTGCCTCCCAGATGTGTGAAATGTCCTCTTCCTCATCACACCTCTGAGTGTGATAGGAAGAAGGATACAGCTAGTGGTCCACCTACCTGCTGTAATTGTGGTGGCCCTCACCCTGCAAATTTTTGGAACTGCCCGGCTGCTCCAAAACAAAACAAGGAAAAGAAAAGGAAGCAGTCTAAGGCTGTTCGAAAGCAGTCTGCTAAGCAGCGGCAGGCTGTTGACCTCAGTAACGATCAGCGTTCTTTTCCTCCCTTGGGGGCTGGCAGGGGAGGGCGTTTGGTTTCTAGTATTCCTAATTCTACAGTGGGTACAGTTCCTCAGCCGCAAGCGTCTGTGTGTGCTCCTGCTGTTATAAATGTGTCTGATAGCGTTCAGCTGGAGGAGGCAGTAAGAGTCTGGTCCGACTCTCAGGATGGCTCTTCTCAGAGAGTTGCGAACCTGTCGGATTTGGCTCCTCACATCAACCAAACCCCTCTTCCTATTCAAGGAAGTTTGGGTGGTACTCAAGGTACTCAGGGTGTTTCTTCTTTGAGTTCGGGTAGTGTAAATAATCGAGGGGTTAGCAATCGTTTAAAGGTTGTGACTACTGCACAGGTTCATAATCCTGTTGCTGGCCTTCGGGCTAGTAATCAGGTCGATAATCCAAAATCTGTTTCTGTGGGTTCTCGTGCAGGTAATTCTGGCAATCAGCGGTTCCTAGTTAATTCTAGGCAGGGATCTCATATTTCTGGTCCCAGTTATAATAAGGTGGCGGCTAATAAGTCCCATTCTGCAGCTGTTAATACTGTCAATCAATCTTCGAGTTCTCGCCCTCATTTCAGTTCTAATGCTGTTGCTAGCTCGGGGAGTCTTGATTTAGACTTAGCCCTGGTTTGTGATGTGGCTGAGAGAATTGACCTTAGTCAAGTTAGTGGGTTTGCCCATGACTTCAGATGTGCATCCACTCTGGGTGGGAGACTAGCAGTGATCAACAAATACTCGGGTCTTATTATGGCAGTAAAATCTTTAGGTGTTGATCATGGATAGTATGCCCAGCAGAGTGAAGCCGAAACATTTGACGTTTGCCTTTTTTAATGCAAATGGAATTCTAGGTAAAAGAGATGAAATTGCTCTTTTCCTTAGAGAACATAACTTAGATATTCTTCTTGTCCAGGAGTCTCACCTTAAGCCTGCGCACAGGAATCCCAACATTGCAAATTATAAGTTAATTAGAAATGATCGTGGTGGTAGTGCTTGGGGTGGGACTCTTATTTACTACAGGAGGGCTTTACATTGTTCGCCTATAAGAGTTGATGATCCTTTACCTCTGAAGTCTTTAGAGGTATCGATCTGTCAATTAGCTCTTACGGGTCACGTTCCCTTGATTTTAGTTTCGGCATATTTATCTCCAAATAAGGATCTTCATTATTCTGATCTCAGTGCTGTGTTTGGGTTGGGGTCTTCTGTCATTCTGGCAGGTGACCTTAATTCCAAACATTTGCTCTGGGGTTGTAACTATTCGAATTCAAATGGCTATAGACTTTTTAGATTTACTAATTCTTTAAAAATTGACATTGTGCCTCCTTTAGAGGCTACTCACTTTCCTGGTGATGTTGAGAGGAACCCTGATGTTTTGGACATTATGATTTTGAAAGGGGTTTCTCTTCAGCTTAAATCTATTGCTGTTCATCATCAGCTCTCTTCTGATCACAGGCCTGTAGTTGTTAAATTAGGTTCTTCTGATGATTCCCGGCCTTCGAAAACTATAACGAATTGGGAGAAATTGAGTAGGGTTTTTGCGAAGGAGGATACTGCTTCACGTTTCTCCAATATTTCAGTTTCTTTAAATTCTAGATTAGACACGGATAATGCTATTGTTGCTTTATCTAGTGAGTTGGGTGACTTGGTTGGTGAGTGTTCCAAAGTGGTTACGGCTGATGATCCTAATCACTGGAAACTTCCAAGTTATATTTTACAGTTAATCAAAATAAAAAATAAGGCGGTTAAAGATTATGACAGGTTTCCTTCTCCGTCTAACAAAACTATTCTTAATCGTCTGCAGCAAAAGGTTAAAAGGCAGGTTCGGTTTTTTAATAATTTAAAATGGGACAATTTGCTTTCGGGTATCTCGCCGGGGCACCTGGCTTATTGGAATCTTGCGAGATCCCTTAAGGCTGATACTGTCTCTGATATTCCTCCTCTTTGTTTTCTGGAGAATGGTGTTGATCGGAATGCGTTCAGTGACCTTGAGAAGGCTGAGTGTTTGGCCGATTCCTTGGAGGCTCAATGTTCACTGAGTGCAGAACCTTTTGATGCTGAGCACTTCAATATGGTTAATGATGAGGTTACGAGGCGTGCCTCTCTAGAACTCTCTTCCCCTTCCTTGGAGCCTATCACCTTGTCTGAGTTATCTGCTTTGACTAGAAAATCCAAGATTAAGAAAGCGCCAGGTAGAGATGGCATTTCTAACAGGTTGGTAAGAATGCTCCCGGAGTGTGTTCTTATCATCCTGTTGGCTATTTTTAATGCTGCTTTGGCCAATTGCCATTTTCCGGATATGTGGAAACAAGCAGTGGTCATTGGCATTCATAAGCCTGGCAAGCCTCGTAATAGACCTGACAGCTATAGACCTATTAGTTTGCTCTGTACGTTTGGTAAGCTGTATGAGAGGCTTGTCAGGGCGAGACTTCTGAAGATGGTTAATTCTGAGCACCTGCTGGTGGACGAGCAGTTTGCTTTTAGGGCTGAACACTCTTGTGTCCAGCAGGTGCACAGAATAACAGAGGACATTTTAGATGCGATGACCACTTGGCGTCGCAAGATTCCGACTTGTGCGGTCTTTCTTGACATAGCCAAGGCCTTTGACCGTGTCTGGCACAACGGTTTACTATATAAATTATATAGTGCTGGTGTGCCAGACAGGCTGGTCGCCATTATTAGGGACTTTTTGTCTAATAGAAGCTTTGTGTATAGGGTGGAGGGTGTTTGTTCGAGTGCTCATCCAATTCGAGCGGGTGTTCCGCAGGGTGCGGTTTTATCGCCAACTCTCTTCACTCTATACATAAATGACTTACCAAGATCTTCTGGTGTTCATTATGCCCAATTTGCCGATGACACTGCTATTTACACATCCTCTTCTCTCGTGCAAACTCTTCACAGACGTCTTCAGTCTGCTGCTGATGCTTTAGGGCATTGGTGCAGGCAGTGGAGGATGGATGTGAATCCACAGAAAAGTGCTGCTGTGCTTTTCACGCACAGTACTAATACCAGGAAATTGGCAAAGGACATCATCCTTTAGGGTGTCCCCATTCCCTGGAAATCTGAAGTTAAATATTTGGGGGTTACCCTGGACAGGAAGTTGTCTTTTGCCAAACATGTAAAGACTGTTAGGAACCGAGCGGCCTTTTTTATGGCTAGGCTCTCTTGTCTTCTTTCTCGTAGATCCAAGCTGTCGAGAAGGAATAAATTGACTTTGTACAAGACCTGTATTCGTCCAGTCTTCTCGTATGCGTGTCCTGTCTTTGCACAGGCTTCGCCTGCGAGGATTCGGACGTTGCAGGTCTTGCAGAATAAATGCCTTAGGAGAATCTCCGGTCTTCCTGGGTATGTCAGGAATGTCCAAATTCATGCGGATTTGGGGGTTCCCTCTGTATTGGAGTACTTCAGGACTCTTTCTAAAAAGTTTTTTGAAAACGCTGCTGTTAGTCCTAATCCACTCATTAGGAGTGCGATTAATTATCAGCCTGTAGTTCCGCCCAAGAATAATTTGAGGCGGCCCAAACATGTTTTGTTGGATCCACTTGACCCCATTACCATTAGACTTAAGCAGGAGGCGGAAATTGATGTTGAGTTGCGTGATCGTTTCCGTCGCCTGCTTCACTACAAAAGACTAAATGACATTTCTTCTGACTGTGACATTGATGACGCTGACTTTGGCTGTGGTGAGGCAGTCGCCGTACCTGCTGTTGTTGGTGCACCGTCTATTAGGTATAGACCTCTTTTGAGGGCTTTTAAACGTCATAAAGTCCGGGCGCCTGACTACGAGATTCGCCAGGAGCGCGATATTGCTGTTCGTTTTGGGCCTAGAATGTATTGCAGAGGGCAAATACAGCAATAGCCTGCAGAAGGTTGGTTTTTCCTTGGGAAATTCAAAGTCCTGTCCACTGTGTGGCAGGCATTCTCTAATTATTGGACAAAAAAAAAAAAAAAAAAAACTTACTCCTTCACCGTATGCTAGATGATAAGCCACTGCTAAGGTAGAATAAATTTTTTGCCCGTCTAGCACAACTTCGTGACTCTTGTCGCGCGACATAGCGCTACCCGTCACTCTCTCACATTACTGCACAAAAAGAAACGGGGTAATTACCTCGCGCGAGAAATAGTCGCGTATGACAGTTTTGTTAGAGGCGCTAGATTAGTAAAATCGGCAAAAGAGTTCTGGAGTGGAGACTACGAATCGAAAGAGGTCCCTAAAAGATGTACTAACGATCTCGTGAAAATTCTGGGAAGCCATTGAATTCGGGTAGTGTGAACCGGTCACCATGGAGATCTTTAGGGCAGGCCTTTGCGAGCATTTGACGTCTTATTCCGCTCACGAATGTCATAGAAACGCCATAAGCGACTCGCGGTTTCACGCCCCAGATTGAATCTCAGCAGCGTACCGTTTGCCTGTATGAACTGACTACCACTGACAAGGCAGAGTTTAAAAATTATTTTGTATTCCACTTTATTGGTCTCGAACTTTTTGAAGATGTAAGCCTTTATTTATAAATGATATGTTTGATGCCACGCCACTGCTATTTACCGAGAGTACCTTTATTCTACTTATTACCTAGAATAGTAAAACCGGCAAAAAGGTTCTCGAAAGGAGACTATACGAATCGAAAGACGCAATGTTAAAGCTGAGTCAAGCTAGTGCAAGACATTATTGGCTAGTAAATTGGTTATTGCATACAAACTACCAGACAGTAAGTAGTGGCATGGCTAATGGGAAGTAAATATGACTTCGGAAACCCATTTAGAGTGAAGTAACGCTTGACAATCAGTAATTTCTCAAAAGAGTGAAGACATTTTCAAATTAAGGCCAACATCCTTTCAATTTTGGGGTCAAAGCAGTATCAGGGTTAACGAGGTATGAGCTTTCTATGCAGGAATGTGTTCATGTGAAGAGGTGTATGTGTGCTACGTATAACTATGACTCGGATATTTTACACATCCTGCATCCATTCCACAACTCTAAGGTTGTCAGTCCACTGAGGGGTGGAGGTAGAAATGAACCAATCATGATGCGTCTTTGTGAAGCCCAAAAGAAGAGCATTTCAATCTGAGGAATGTGATTGGCCATTTTTCACAGCTTCGCTCCAGTGGACAGGCAGCCTAAAACTGGTCCAACAAAATTACCATCTGACTTGCACTTTAAAGGTGCTTACGCACTAAGCGTAAGTACGCGACCCGACCAAATATTTTTGTATAGAATTGGATGTCGCGTCGCGTAATTCTGCTGCCGCGTAGTGCGTTCTATCTCATACAATTTCATACAAAGAATATCTAACCTATTATATTTACAGCCTCAATCTGAAAAAAAAAAACAAGTCATAATCTTATCACAGATACAATCTCGACACGATGCCTAGGCGTCATGGAACCCATTCAAACGGAACGTAATCACCGCAGATGTGTGAAATTCACACGTGGTTGCAATTTGTATGATCGCATGCTATCGATACCGCTTCTTGCTGCGATGCCCTATATTTATGTAGATTGTTGCAGTATTGCCAACATAAGTGTACGACTTATGAGGTACGCGATTGTATGCGTTTTTGTTAGTGCGCTAAGAACGTTGGCATGCTAGGGATAAATTTGTAGGCCTGCTGCACGCGTATAATAAAACAGCTTTAATTGAAAAATATATGTACTAATTTTAAGCTATATTGTGCAAGTAACATGAACGAAATTGGATTGGGCGTGTGTGTATGTTACTCCGTTTTAGTTTAAAGTTTGTGTATTAGTTGCCCGCCGCTAGGTTTGTATGGACTGTTTTGAAATTGATATTGCAATTCATTATTATAATTTCATAGCGTGGAGTCTGTGGGTAACTCCATTGAACACTTTTTTTTTATCTTTTACATTATGTCTTTTTGCTCTCTTTGTATGTATTATTCGCGACATATTCGACATACCCAATCACTTGGTTTCAATTTTAATTTGAACTCTAGGTTTATGTAATAAAATAAGAGTATCTTATACCTTTGACAACGGTACCTGTAAAACTACCGAAAAGCCAGGGGGGCTCAAATAATTACAATACGCGATTAAATTGTTTTGGTTAAAATAAGAGTGTTGAAAAATAACTGTAGTTCCCAAAATCAAGTGAGTGGATACAAATCGACCGCAAATTATACGTATAACCAGTGGAAACCCAGTTTTATCAAGCAGGACTTAGTTAATTGATTTCAGGTATCATGAGTCATGCATTGTTTAAGTATAATTTCACGAGTTCATTAACATATTAACACCCATAAGTTGCATGACTCATCCTCTCTCCCCTAACATGCAATCTGCCAAGAAAAAATCGTGTTAACCTCTCTGAAACTCTCACATGACTAAAACCTTAATATCACAACATTAAGAGCGTTTTTATCATGGCTTATTGACCCGATAATTTGAGCAGGCTCTAAAAAACTTCCCATTTCGCAGGCGAATAACCAAGCAGCTTTTAACTTTGAAAACGATCGTATCTGCTATGTATTTTCGTATGTAAATCTGTCCGTTTGACGATCAGTTGATGAGCGGAAACGGTATCAATATGCAAAAAAGCTAATTTGATTTTGATGCCGCTCTTCCGCCACGTGGTGCGTATGCGCATCCGATAATGCCCTGTTAATACGGCAAATGGGCCTCAGTGCAACGACCCTGGGTTTTTTAGCTGGTTAAATTGTCATTACTGAGATGATTACGAGGTTTGAAAACAGATAGAACATGTTTGATGCCTGTACAAACTATAGTTGACGACACAGAATTTTCGTAACATCGGCATTATGTGTTTATCTACGATTTGCGTTTGTTGCGACTAAAATAACTGCATGTCTGCAGAAGTGCATTGAGTAATCTATTAAATTCACAACCCCTGACTTAGCTTTGCCGTTGATGACGCGGTTGGCGCTGTTTGTAGGGCACCTGCCTACTGAGTCGGCGGTCCTGGGTTCGAATCCCGGCCAGGGTAAATATTTGTGTGATGAACTCGAATATTTGTTTCTGGGTCATGGTTGTTATATATATTATGTATATCGTCGTCTAGTACCCATAGTACAAGCGTTGCTTAGTTTGGGACTAGGTCGATTTGTGTAAGATTGTCCCGTAATATTTATCCCATCAAAAACATAAATGTTAAATTAGAGCCAAGTTCTCGCATGCAACGTTGTCGACTTCGCCGACAAAAGAATTGAGATCTATATGGGCGCCAAGTTCTTTGCCCTAAATTTTTTAAATACATGGACATGCGACATACTCAATGCATTTATTTTACTTGGGGTGTAATTCAATATCAAGACTGGACTTGGCTAGTTTTTACATATAAATTTATATTATATTTGTCTAATCATTAACCTATTTTCGTAAAGGTATGTACGCAAGTTAGTGTACGTCCCTGTTACTTATACTGTTAGCTTGATAATAATACTATGTTACTTTGATAAAATTAAGTCAGTTTGTGAAAACTAGCCAAGTCAAATCTTGATATTGAATTACACCCCAAGTAAAATAAATGCATTGAGTATGTCGCATGTCCATGTATTTAAAAAATTTAGGGCAAAGAACTTGGCGCCCATATAGATCTCAATTCTTTTGTCGGCGAAGTCGACAACGTTGCATGCGAGAACTTGGCTCTAATTTAACATTTATGTTTTTGATGGGATCTCATTACTTTTTGTACAGAAATTATTATGATGTGTAAATTATTTAATAATTAATTGTTAATTACTTGTGTGTGTGCTATTCTAGTACATCTTTTAAACAAACAAAGAATTTTCCAAATCGGTTAGTACGTGTTGGATTCTTGTGTGTGTGTGTGTGTGTGTAAGAGAGAGAGAGAGAAAGAGTGTGAGCTATGCTAATACATCTTTAAAACAAAGAAAGAATTTTCCAAATCGGTTAATAAATGACGGAGTTCTGAGGCAAGAAGCATAAATAATAATAATAATTAAAAAAGTAAAAAAATCACTGTTTTCGATTTTTTTATGTGTACACACACAATTACCAAGCTGAATGCCAAATTTCACCTTTCTAGGTCACCTGGAAGTGGGTTAGGTTTTTGATTACTAGTCAGTCAGTCAGTCAGTCAGTCAGTCAGTCAGTCAGTCAGTGATAAAAATACCGTTTTTTGGACTTTAATATCTCAATACCTATTTCACCTATATTTATGAAATTTGGGGTTCTAGTTGTTCTAAAGGATCTTAATACATAAGCCAAATTTCATGTTTTTATGTTAAATAGATTTGGAGTTATTGAGGGGTCAAAAGTGGCTCCAAACGGTTCGTGTAATATAACACACGGCTGCTGCTCGCCAGTTCTTGGGGTGAACTTGGCTGGACACGCTGCCGCGTGTCTAGATTTATTCGCTTTGCCTAATTTGCTGCTTTATGACATGATTTATATTAATATTCCTATTCGAAATGCATTGAGGGACGTGGGATATTAGATTTAGAATAGTGATTTTAAATAAAAATATCGAACTTAACTCTAAGATTGTGTTCTTTTGCTCTCGTCTTAAAAATATCAAAGTTTAACATTATATCATTACGCTTATTATTGTATGACACAACACCGCAGACAACAAGTCGTTAGGCTGCGCGTGACCATCAAATTTGTATGATGTCTGCTCTTCACTCGTTTCCGGGACCCTAATGACTGCTGCTTACCGACGTTCTTGTGCCCGATTCCAAATCGTGCCCATTCCGAGTAGGGTTACCATATATTGAGGCTTGTACTTATTTCCAAAATTCTTCACGGGCTTCACCAATGGTTTAACACAAGGCCACTGAGTTAGACATCACTTTGAGGGCTAGTCTCAGTGAGTTCATGAAAACAAAGTAAGTCACGACAAACGTCTATACTTATTACGTAAAACAAACAAAAGTACACACAATAACAATCTTTAGGTAATCCACAAAATATGTTAGCGAGAGCCACGAGCTGAAAAATACTTGAAAAATTCAAAAATTCAAGTAGGATTCGGGTGCTTAGTGGACAGAGCTCGCGATGTCCCGGAAAGCCGTTGGAGACGCGGGTTCGAACCCGGACGAGTCATGAATATGTTAAATTTTTTATCTTCAATATAGTAATTAGTCCTGAGATCTCAGGATTCTTGAGCCAGAATTGCGGCCGGAATATGAAAATGTCAGGAAAAATTTAGATCTTTTAATGTCAAATAAACATAAAATACAGTAGGTACATTTTCAGATCTTTTTTTCAATTACAAACTTACAAAGTTCCAAAAATATACCATGTTTATTGATTAAGTATAGAGAGATAGAAACAAATTTGAAAATCAACTTTGGTCATTTGTATTACCCAGACCAATTGCAATTTTTGAGTTGACTACGTACTTGAGTTGGACAATATCAGGTTGTGTTCAATGGAAATGTAGCCTTTCCGTCGGTTTTTTAATTTTCTATCTGGTAACCCTAGTCCCGAGACCGATTCGTGATCGATTCGATGCGCGTGAATTATGTCGAATCGGTATGCAAATTTATTGAGGTCAATGATAAAAATGTGGAACAACGAGGCGAATGAATGGCGGTAACAGTATTCGGACGCTCAATAAGGTGTTATCAGACATTTTGATCTAGTTTAATTAAATCGCTTGTACACCTTTCATTTTCTTTCATATTTTGCAAAATAGATAAAAAAACAGTTTAGTTATCGGCTAAAATCGGAAAGCTAACTATTGGTTTGCCGTAATCACTACCGTCGGTTTGTCTGTTTGTCCCTATGTATGCTTAGATCTTTAAAACTACGCAACGGGTTTTAATGCGGTTTTTTTTTTAAATAGATAGAGTGATTCAACAGAAAGGTTTATTTGTATAATACATGCATAATTTATCAGCATTGCACCCGTACGAAGCCGGGGCGGGTCGCTAGTAAACATTAAATGAATCCGCAAGTGTGACTACAATTTGCGCTACACGCTAAGAAAACTGGTAGTATTTGATGCGCGTTGTCATTTATTTAGAACGATCTGTGTAATAAATAGAGCAATTTCGTGAAAGCGACCAAATAACAATACGTTTAAGTCTAAATTTTGAGCAAGATGTTTATATTTACAATAGAAATACGTTTATAGTCACATGAAATATCTAACATAGAATTTACCTTGACTGTATACGAATAGATGAAATCACTATCACAATATACCATTTGACAATACAATCTTGCTAGAATCGGCTTACAATCGTATTTCTAAAATAGACTTGTTCTTCAATCGCAATCGTTTCTCACAATCAGCTGTTTCTCGAATCGCTCTCGATCGATACAAACAACGCGGTGAAGCGAATCGATTCGCTACGCTCGCACCGTTCAGTGTTGCCATATGTTGAACCTCAAAATCTGTAGGTACAAAATCTAAATGAGACCTATAATCTGTATGAAATATTTAGATAGGAAGAATTGTAGCATTATTAATTACGTCACCATGGATAAAGTAGTGTCACAAAATAATTGGGAATAATTAATAAGGTATTGTACA
This sequence comes from Apotomis capreana, assembly GCA_947623375.1. Classification (NCBI taxonomy): domain Eukaryota; kingdom Metazoa; phylum Arthropoda; class Insecta; order Lepidoptera; family Tortricidae; genus Apotomis; species Apotomis capreana. The sequence goes on from OX392506.1 coordinate 24,278,072, forward strand.
CAACAAAAAAAGCTGCTAACATGAAATGTATACTAATGTGATAATGACTTATAATGTGACAGCTTGATTGTTTGCTAAAACTGTATGTAAATTATGTAAAAATCACGTACAGTCGAAAATATGTCAACTCGCCTCTATTGTTGACGGCATACAATAGATTTTTAATCACGATTTCTCTCATCTGTACTGATAATCTTCAATTTTATCAAATTTTAGATTCTGTGTAAAATATCTGTCATCTGTTACGACTTCGAGAACTTAAAATATGTGTCATAAATTTCTAGATATAGTAACACAGCTTTGTAAAGTTTTTGCTATCATTCCAACACACAGGTCAGTCGCTCGGAGATAGTGCAAACAAAAAGTTTTGCAAGAAAATATGAAGCACAATGGGAGTAAACATAGCGTATGTTGTTACTAAAGGTTTTTGTGTGTAATGATATGGGTTCCGGTGGTTTTAATGCCCAAGACCAATTGGCGACACACGTTGTTTTTACAGTAATTTATTTCTTTTTAGGGTTCCGTACGCAAAGGGTAAAAACGGGACCCTATTACTTAGACTCCGCTGTCCGTCCGTCTGTCTGTCTGCCCGTCTGTCACCAGGCTGTATCTCATGAACCGTGATAGCTAGACAGTTGAAATTTTCACAGATGATGTATTTCTGTTACCGCTTTATCAACAAATACTAAAAAACAGAATATAATAAATATTTAAGGGGGCTCCCTTATATCAAACGTAATCGGTTGCGTTAACTTTGCACCTCATTTGTATCCGGTGCCTTATATACCAGGTGCAAACTTAACCCGGCCAGTTAAGATGGGATAAGTATTTGTACGGAACCCTCGGAGCGCGAGTCAGACTCGCACTTGGCCGGATTTTTGAAGAATCATTTGCTGGTAATCTGCTAGAAATTCTTTTTCCTACTAAAATTCTGTGGTGATAGAAAAGGATTCCACATTGTCAAATACTCGTTTTCATCGTTAAGAAAAAAAACTAGATCGGTTTGTTCTATTGAGAGCAATAAGGCCAACCAAATGAACTATAGCCGTTACAACATTACTATGCCCTAGTTGGCAGCCATATTGTTATAACGCAGCCAAACGATCCAAATCTCATTGCAAACTTTCAATTTGCAAACCCATTACCGTGTCCCTACTCTGTGACATTCATCAAACTGTCAAAACTGCATTTGAAACCCCAGCTGACCTCTGTGACCTTTGCCGATTCGCTTGTCACGAGGGGCCTTGGATACTGGCAGTTTATCGGCTCCGGTGATACCGCGTGGCGCTAGTCGGTGTCTTTCTAATCGTGACTTAGCTGTGGCCTTCGGTCGCCGCTCCCTTCCAGATATTTGTGATACCGATCTAGAACTACCAACTTTCGCAAATCCTTTACACGGTTTAGCGTTCATTAGGACTTGATCTTTAAAGCTATCGAGCAAGATCGCTTTTGCAAGCGCATGATTGAGTGGAATAGGAGTGTGTAAAGGTTACGTTGTGTTGCTTTTGTTTCGCAAAAGTGAGTTATTATGGAAGAAGGCAAAGGTAAATTCCTGTGTCGTGGAAATTATGACGGCATACCGTGATTAATGACTTCTGATGTATTATCAGAAAATAAATAGTCTATTTCAGAATTAGATCTCGATTGGAGTGATTTCTTAGCTTTGCTATAGCTTTTTATCGAATATTTCATAGACCCTAGAGTATGCCAAATCTTTAAGCTTTCGGTAATTTTCTCAATCACAAATCTACCAACATCTTTTCAAGTCTCTGTTGTCAGTTATTGGACGATATAAAACGCACTTGTAACGTGGTTAAATGTCACACTTTATACTCTCGCGGTTTGTACTCATAATTAACACAAATTATAACGGGTCTAACGCGATATTTCTTATTTACCTTCATAATCTAACGTTTCGGCGGGGTTGCACACGCCGTGGTCTCAGATGTACTGGTGAAACAGCGAGTTGTTACTGGAGCTGTCGGCCAAATGTAGTACTACCCGACGAAATGTCTAATAAAATGGATGGGTAGGAAAATAAATGTTCGACTACCACCCATTTATTTACTAATTATTGTCACCGGTCCGACACACAACACTCACAAAATCAGCGCACAGATTCGAAGATATATCCCGCGGTTTAAACTTTTTAATCACTGGTCCCCAAGTTTGCGATAAATTAAAACCATCTTCCCGGTTGAAATTCTTTGGGTGTTTCTTGATTTCAATTGCTTCCCTTACCATCCGTGGATAATAGTGCTTTTCTGTGGAAAGAATTTGGGTAAGGGAAGCAATTGAAATCAAGAAACACCCAAAGAATTTCAACCGGGAAGATGGTTTTAATTTATCGCAAACTTGGGGACCAGTGATTAAAAAGTTTAAACCGCGGGATATATCTTCGAATCTGTGCGCTGATGTTGTGAGTGTTGTGTGTCGGACCGGTGACAATAATTAGTAAATAAATGGGTGGTAGTCGAACATTTATTTTCCTACCCATCCATTTTATTAGACATTTCGTCGGGTAGTACTACATTTGGCCGACAGCTCCAGTAACAACTCGCTGTTTCACCAGTACATCTGAGACCACGGCGTGTGCAACCCCGCCGAAACGTTAGATTATGAAGGTAAATAAGAAATATCGCGTTAGACCCGTTATAATTTGTGTTAATTATGGTTAAATGTCATTACAATAATTGGTTTTCTAACACCAATATATTTCAAGTTTCTCTTCCGCACTTGTGAGTTGTTGGACGCGGAATCGTACAACAGGACATTTATAGAAGACATAAACTGTCATTGTGTAGTTCGCACTCGCCACACCCACGATAAAGAACATACAATTTGTCGCTGGCATTATGTCATGTTACATATAATTGTCTAATGTACGGCATTATGCACCGATTTGCACTAATCGCAGGGGCCAGAATTGCTCACATTCTGTGCTAATGTTTTGGGTGCAGTGATAATTAATATCGTGCAGAGATATCTAGCGATAGTTTGACACTCATATCTCTTAAAATTTTATTGCAAAAGCAAGCTTAACTCAAGGCAGCAAGGAATATTGCTGATTTAATGTGAGTTGCATTTTTTTAGACAATGTCAGTCAGGCTTTGAGTGATTGTCTTTTGTCGTGCGTAATGATTGTAGTTAAATTTGGAGGTCGAGTTTAGGTTTTACTCGAGCCCCTCACTCACGACCTTATGTGTTACATTTGGAGTAAAATAACAGATACATTCGTACATTTTCATGCCCCTATGACACGACTCCAATTTGTGTATGTATCGTCGTGTAGTACCCATAACACAAGTTTGCCTAGTAACGCGCATTTGGAACTAAATCGATTTGTTTTGGACTGACTAAGAATTTTCATTTGTTTTGCGGTTTTCTAGAATGCTAAAGTGTAACAGAGAAGGGTTTTAATTAAAGCCTCCGATACCTGTTATAATTATGTTCGCAGTCCGACTGCAGGTAATAAATCATTCCAAAAACCCAACACGTATCTAATTAATTCCTTAAGGGCTTGAACGAGGTTAAGTTTTACTGGCAAACGCCATTTTGCCCGTTTTGTTGGATCCAGTTTACGAACCTGCCTACACGCTTGAAACGAAATCAAACCATTGTTTAGGACCTCATCGACCGACTGACTGATTTAATTAAATACCTTGTTCTTTTTGGGCGATTAAAAATGCTAAAAATGTGTTGTCGGTTTCCATATTTGTTTATCGATTCGATATTTAACTTGCTAATTTGCCGTAATGTTGCCTATTAAATAAATATTTTGTTTTGTTGATATATAAAAAAAGAGTCTATTACACATGTCTTCAGTATTTTCTGACAACCAATGTGTTCTCTAACAGACAACAATTTTGGTTCAGACGATGGAATTTTAATCTACTCAAGAATACAAATTAATGTACGAGTATGTAAGCCGTAGTAACGCAGCTTCGCCTAATTTCGGCCCTCCCAAAACTCGGCTACCTCTCTTGGATAACCTCAGCTCGTGAAAATGAGTAATATGTCCGCACGACGACGCTTTCTTTCCGCGGGCGGGCCAGAAGATGACAAATAGAGCAACATTTTTAACCTAGTGAGAGAAAACTATGAAATATTAAAGCTATTACCGCTTCCGCGATAGCCTCGGGGAAGTCGCCAAAAGTTAATTTAACTATAATGTTTATTTTTGTATAGTGTTTCTTTTTGTATATACGTACGGTAGCGTTTAGGTTCACTTCGTCCACATTTCCATTTTGTTTGCTTCCTATATTACTGATACAGAAACCAAAATACGGGGTTATGATGGTCGTGTTTAACGTATGAAGATGAATGATAAAGGATCCATCACTTTCGCGCTCATTTACAACGAGCTACAGAAGTGCATGGCCCATTTACGAATGAATTCATTCGATTAGAAAAGTGCGGATGATTTATTTTTTATCATCTAGTATGCGATAATTGCTATTCCTACCATCGTAGATCTACAAATACACACTGAAGAAGAGGAGAAATTAAAAGAGGATTAACAGAGTTTGGATGGATTTTCTCTGGAATTTCCTAATTTATCAGCGCATTAACCAAATGGATGCGCGAGCGCACGTTTTCGCTCGCACGCGCACGCTCTCTCGTGTCGGACATTTTAAATGGCCCGCGTTATCACGCCAAGGGAAAGTGTGATAGTGACGCGGAATAAGTATCCTGCTATATTGTTATTGAAAGGGAAAAGCGGATTCGACGACAAGACCGAGTTTGAAACCAAGTTCCATAGCCATGACAATTGGTTCGTAGGCCTCCAAATTCATTATGCACAAGAAAGTCTTCACCTTCGACTTCGTCTGCGTATTATTTTTTCTTTACCATAGTCGAATAAAAAGTCTACTGTAGTCTATAACCATTATTTTGATGTCCGCCGTTCCGGCGTGATGAAGACAAAGACAATTTTGCTAACAGATGGCGGTTGGCGCCTGGCGCCACGCCGCTGCATCGGGCTTTTAAGATTTTTCTGAAATAATGACCCCTCCCCATAGAAAACTGATGTTCAATAAAAAAAAAAACATAATGTTAAAATTTGATGGAGGTTGTTCCGAGAGAGTGCTATGCAGAGAGTGCAGACTGCATTTAAACTGCAACCCAGCTGCAAAATGAAAGCTCAAGGGCAGCTCTGATGCAGTTTGGATGCAGTTACGTCAACTGCATCACAGCTGCCATCGTGCAGCTACTTATCTTATCGATTGGTATCCGTCTGTAGCGGCCCTTAATGTATATAATGTGAATGAGAAACAAACATCGATGTTACACGTTAAACTGTTATTTAGCAGAAAAGCAACATACTCTCAGTTGGTGTCCATTACACTATTTACAGAGATATTTTATTTGTTTTATAATGAGCGCTACTATTCATTAACATATTTATTAAATATCATACAGCAATATTAACACTACGTTATGGTATGCGCAAGTCTATTAGAAGTTCATAATAAATTCAATTTACATATATTATTCTGTTAGTGCACTCATTTTATCGCTCATACCGACAGTTCTGTGAATTAAGAGGCCTTATACGTTTCAAAATGTATTTTTTTTATATTATGACAAATATATTGATATTCGCAACCAACTTTTTACAGGGAATAATACTTTTCCCTGAGTTCTAGATAGTAACATAGCTATTTCATATTCAGTCAAAAATAAAAATTGAAAAGAAAATCAAACTGTAGGTTTTATTAAAACCTACTTAATATACCATCAATAAATGGCTATAGCCCTGTTCTAAAGTAGTAACATTGATAATATGTTAAGAAACATGTTTAATCATAGGGGCAAAGTCTAAACAATCAGCACTTTTGAACGGATAAGGAGCTTTAATATGCTAGGTTTTAAGCTAGTACGATCTGTCATTTAGTTCTTAAGTAGTTTTGAGTTATACGTCGCTCGTAAAATGTACGAATAAATAATTTTATGGACATTACTGAAATAACCGTATATACAAAGTATGCGGAGTGAGTTTACAACAACACATACTCGTTATATTTAATATTTTGTATGCATATGTATTTAGAGACTATGATAATAAGTAAACTGGTGGAAATTATCCCAAGACTGAGACACGTGGCAAATGAGAGAGAGGCCTTTGCCCAACAGTGGGACACTCTCTTAGGCTCTTGAATAAATGAATAATAATGATAATACTGTGGCATACCAAGTACTGATGTACATTAATTTTCTTCCTGCACATATGTATGTGTATTGTGTAGCTAACAAATAGTAGCAACGTACACATCAAACCACTTCACACACGAACAGAAAGCTTAATGTATGTGTATTTCAACATCCGGTCCATTTAATATCATTTAAGTTCACACATATCAGCTCGCTAAGTAAACACACGAATTAACTTAATGGTAATTATCCATATGCATAGCATAATGTACGGAGACTGATATGGCAGTTCATATTGCCTCTCATTTATTCTGTTTATCTGGATTGCGTTCGTAGTTAAGTTATGATGTGTCGACTGTAATGGAAATATTGTGCATTCTTATTTATTAAGTGTAAAAGTGTACTTATTGTTGAAGGTCCAATAAAAGAAAAGAAAATAAAATAAATTAAACTGGTTATTGCGCCCCCTTATGCTTACTACTTAATATTATCAATCAATCAATCAATCAATCAATCAATATCATTTATTTTCAGGCAACTGTGGCCCATAGATAAATACCTTAAAAGTAACATACATATAAAATAACAAAATAATATAAAATAATCATAAACACGTTAGTTCGGCGACGTGCGACGTAACTTCTGGGTGTCGGGTAACCGTCCGCGGTAACGCCGGAACACGACACCTTTCGGCCAGAATTCCTCCTGCAGGAAGGTCGACAGCTTGATAGTAGGCACCCTCACCACAAATGAAGCGAAGTTCACATTGTGACGAGACTCTAACTGTTCGACCCTCAGGGTGAAGTTGGTCTTTACTCGCAAATACTCGACGATGCTATCTGCTTTCGTCGTGTAGTGCAGTCTGGACACATACAACAGTGTCGTCGGGGCCGCAGGCTGGAGTAGATGTTGCGATCCAGTCACTGCAGTTCCACACTGGTTGCGACGAGCCGGCTTCTTCTTTTTCTCCACCAAGGTGAAGCCATCACTATCGGAACTCTTCGGTTTAGACGATTATAAGTGTATAAGTTTGTGAAAGAAATGAATAAAGTTTTATCCACAGTACTTAAGATTAAACCATGATACAAAGATCAAAGCTCAAGAAAGAGAAAGAAAAATTGAAATGCGTAACCTGGTGGAAGAGACCGGGTATCGAATCCGGTGCCTCTGAATTGCCGGTCCAGCGCGTTAACCTTTCTGCCACCCTAACGCCCAAGCAAGCTTTCGAATATTTCCTTATGCTTTGTGTGTCAACCTTTGCATTGTTTATTTGAAAGGCTTTACCTTAGCGACCTCTAAGTGCATAAGTATCTAAGATGTTGCAAACGTTGAAAATGTGTTTTTGATGTAAATAAAACACATAAAATATTGAAGACCCCAGAAGATTTTTGGCTCATTACAAAAGTATTTGCCACTGCTTGGATTCGCGTTGTACAGCATTATCAAAACTAGCTGTGAATTTGGTATGCAATTTGACATATGCCAGTACTAAATCTGCGATCTAGTTTTGATTAACACCGTACAAACAATGTAGCCAAACGTATCGTGATACGTTTAAGGTAGCGATAATAATATAGGAAGAGATATTATTGCCAAACAAAAAAAAACTGAAATTGATGTTTGATATATATTCAGCCTAAAGGTCCCAGCCATACATACTCGTAAGTATTTTATGATTAGTTAATTTCTACCTGTCTTCACAACACCAACGTGTTATATTCGGAGTATGCATCCTTCTGCTTACATCGTAACCTCTGACTCAGCAGCCACGTTCCATCGCCTTATTTAGCCCTTTGTTTTGTTTGCCTGATCATAAGGAATTTTTATCGCCCCTTTAGGTATTCCGAGATTTGATGTGCGAGATTACCGTGTAAGCTTACAAGGTGTGGGCATTTTTATTATTCTACAAACAAAATTGTGTTTATCATTGTCAATGTGTCCCTACGATTAGGACGATATCAGTGAAACGTGTATTATTGTGGAATCATTTTGGAATTTGCCATGCCTTTATCTAATCTCCACCATACAAGTGCCAAATTTGAAAGTAGTCATGTCATACATCCTTAGATTTCCGTAGCTTGCGGATAAATTTCCATGTTATGGCATCAGTTAGTCTCTTTGAATACTTGATATTAATAAATACGTCTAAATTGGTTTTCTTCCATCTCAGCCTGTAGCCTGCCTCGTGTAAAATATCTTGGTAAATAACTTGTTATATTTAGACAAATGTACGCTCTCGCAAATTGTGACTTCGCAAGTACACTTCAACTATATACGAGTATGTGAACTGAAGATCTAATATAAATTACAATTTTAATGAAGTTCAATGTAATTAGGTCTATTTCTTCCCCAGTAGTGAATATTTGTGATGAGAATAACGAAGCATGTTGTTGTTTAGTTTAGTTAGTCACTTCATCGGAACTTTATCGAGTCATTTAGTTCGGAGATTTGCTTGATAGCTGTAAATGGCATTAGTAGGTATTATAGTAATGTTCTACTGCGTAATGTTTGAGGATAATGCTGATGTCTCCTGAGATTCTCTATTTATATGCCCGTAGTCTCCCATGTAAATAAGAATGTGCCTTCATAAAGGACCTCTGCCACATATCATGGACATTTATGGTCGTGAGATTACCGTTATATTCAGATTTTTGGCCTTTGAGTGGGATTAAGTAGGTATGTATTTAATACTGTAAAGTTATCAATAGAAGGGCAGTGAATTCGTGAGTGACCAAGATCGTAGATGTGTGTGTGCAGGATAAATATGCGATCTGGGGCTTTTCGAATTACCACCCGTGGTTTGCCCAAAGTTTCAAGACCTGCCTTGGCCGGGAAGTGAGATTTTCTCCCTGCGTAGCGGGCAGAAAATCTCACTTACCGCCTAGGTTGACGTAAAGAATCTAAAGCACGTCCGATTACATATGTGGTGGTAATATCCGGACACAAATCTTAAGAACGTTGAATTTAGCCCTGTTTTTTATTGTCAAATACTCTCCGAAATTGTCTGGATTCCAGCGATCACGTTTGGCGCCACTCGCTATGCCGAAGGTCGGCGATCCTCTAATTGGCAGCATTGTCGCATGGGCGGTAATAGCCCGGTGTCCAAACAAACGGGCGGAACGCGGAACCATTGCGATGTTTCGGTGTTCCGTCATCAGCCTTGAACTTGCCCTTGCGTGGATACGTGGACAAAGCACCGCGCCGTAGTGTTATGACATTTCTATTTATTCTGCAGATGTATGAGAATATGGGGACTGGAGATCGATGACTATTGTTCAACTACTGGCTCCTGCACGTCTAGCATAACTGTGACACGCGACTGTTTCTCGCGCGAGAAATATTAACAGTCTCTTTCTTCGCTGTACTCTGAGAGTGCGACGAACGATGCTATGTCGCGCGACAGAGTCGCGAAGCGTAGTTGTGCTAGACGATAACAGATACTTCTTACCCGACGGTGGCCTCGCTCTCATCTGCTAATTGAGTCTTAGTTTACATTTCCCTTCGTATCTTTGATAGTTCGGAATGTTCAACCACTGGCCGTTTATTTTTCAGAATACGAATCCCTTACACATCATAAACCCGCGACTTTCACCTCGTATAAATCACAGCAGTTATCTGGTGCAGTAGGAGCGCTTCCGCCATGTGGCCGGCGCCGGCGCAGCGGTCGCTTCTCCAAACAAATGAGCAGGACCACACAGCGCTATGAATAGGGCTGTTGATATGAGGAAGGGTTGACCTGACTGTGGTGAATTAAATTGCGGAAAAGTTTAAGATTTTACTGTTTGAAATTAGAATTTGAAATGGGGATAGAGGGATCTTTACGTTGAAAGAGATGGAGGAATTGGAGGATATTAATGTCTCCTACTTATAGTTATCAACTTATCAATGGTGCTTAAGGAAGATTCACTTCATTATGAGATGAAATTAAATTTAATATTACCTAGCAATTGTTCATTTGAGATTATATGAGATTGGCCAAAGTCTTTTTTTTTTCTCGGGTTCTGTTTAAACTAAACGAAACAATATAGATCCAGCGATGAATACCTGTAACCCTAGTTGTGATATATACTATTTACGTAGATGTAGCTCGATAGACGAACTGCCAATCCAACTCCCTTGTGTGGTCTGCGTTCCTGGTACCGATAATAAAATGCAACGTTTGCGTTGCAAATGAAACAGTCAGAGCTGCTACTTTGAATTACGTCGTGGATCTACGTACATCTGTTAAGACTGTGATAGCATATTTAAGTAAGGAAGGAGGTATGATTTCGATTCTGCTAGTATTTTCAATCAAGGGATATTTGAATGGGTAATTCCAGAATCCCAGTCCAAAATATCCCGGAATTGGAAGTCCTTTATTTTCCAATCGGTTTCTATGAATTAACGATTAGTCATTAATTCTGCACAGAGACTTGTTGCATAGTATCTTCGTGATATCTATGCCATGTCACCTGTTTCCATATAAATCTCGGTCGTTGCTCGCCATTCTCGTCACTACTCTCTTGTGTGGTCTGCTTTCTTGGTACCTATAACACTAAACTACTACCTGTTTTGATACATTGTATTTTAATATTCGCTTTGCTTTAAGGATTATTTTTATACCCTTATACCTAGACAAAGGAAGAATAGTTAAATGCATCGATTGGTACTTTGGTGTAAATTTAGTTAATATCCTTGTGTTTTCCTAAGTTACATTGTAAGTTACAATGTCCATGGTCAACGTATCGTAAAACAATATGGTCATCTGATGCGAATGAGCAGTGTTTAACTTATACAGAAAATAGTGAATGCGATGTGTCCGAAGCGTAATACGTCATGTTATTGTTTCAAGTATCGTTAAATTTAATTTAAAATTAAATTTAAATTAAATTTTATGCAATATTATTATTTAGAAGTTTGTTTGCTATGGCGTTTCTCATTACGTTCCATATATTTTATTAAATGTTTATCTATTCGAAGTTACTAAATAATGGATCTAAAGTATTTATGATACTCCTCATATGTAAGTACGTATGTTATTTTCATGAACTAAAATATATTTCCTTTTCCAGGTAAGTTGAGAGAACAATAGCTGTCAGCCCGTCCGAAGGTAACATGTCAATAAATCGATCACAAGGCGACTTCGCTTGTCGTTATAACCGATTCGGCCTCCGACTAATAACTGAAGAGAGCCGGTCGTAAATGTTGAATTGACAGAATGACAGATATTGACGACGTATAAAGTTACGCCTTTTATTTTTAAGCCATCGGTCCTCTTGATCGCAACGTATCTGTAAGGGTAATGTATAGAACAGTAGACTATACTAGTAGTATATAAAAAAAACAATATTATCGATGCCTGTATATTGTATAATAATATAAGTATCTACCTTTTTAGAACTGAGTTACATTTTGAAACAAAACACATATATTTTTTAAGTTCTTACGATTAATAATAATAAATAATAATAATCCCAACACTGGTAGGATTTCTAAAGATATATATTTTTTCAATACACATACATGTTACTTAGTTTGTTAAGTGGGAGCTTAATGCGGGATTCCTTAATTTTTAAGGGTTATGTATCTAAATTAAAAATAAAAAGTTAAAGACGTTAGTGATGCAAGAGTTGTGCGTTTTTTGTAGGAATTACGGAACTATTTGTGCGTGAGTTCCATGTATATTGTATATTTGGATACTATTATGAACGACTTTCACACATTATTAAATCAAAACGGGACTTCGGGTGGGAAGGGAGTTCCTCCGAGACCACGGTCGTCACGTCCAATAAGTCGAGGTCGTTTAATAAACACTTTCTTGAACGCGATTAAGTCCTGTTATAAAAAAATACATTGTGATAGTGACTATAAAGCTAAAAACATTATTTTTTGTATAAAACTTATATTAATATGAGTCTTATCAACCTCCTAGTGCTATCTAATGCTAACAATATGAGGAAGTCAGGATTTAAACTATGCTTTTACACGCACTATACTCAAATATGCCAAGCAAACTTAGCTAAACTCTCGTATACCATAACATGCAATTACATACATTTAACTGTCAAGTAACTCATAGCTTTTGCCTTAGACCCTTCATTAAAATACGTCCGAAGTGGGAATCGAACTCACAACCTGCACAATGCCTGCCCATCCCACCGCGTATTAGCGGCCATTGTTCATTAGTCCCATTGTCTTGCGCCGGCGCAGGTGCGGTCAAGGATGATGCCCTATCAGCATTGTACGATGGAACTGAGCGGAGAAATTTGTTGGGCGTTTTGTTGGGTAGACTTTATTGTCCTTCGGTTCGATAGTGAAATGGAATTCTAATTGCTGTCCAAATGTATGTTATGCAGTAGTTTAGGTATTACAAAGCCGTAAATTTTATTTAAAAACGCCGGTCAAGTGCCAGTTGTACTCGCACATCGAGGGTTCCATACAAATAAAGAACAGGCAAAGTTAAGAGGATACGAACGAACTTCCTAGGCTCTACAATCATGCATCAATATTTACATTCTGACGTCACCCCGTCCAATAAATAAGTATGCCAATGGAGCCCCTCCTCGGTTCGCCAACCTCTTAAACATGTCAGCTCCACATCGTATATTCGCCAGATGTTAATTGGCCAATCAAGGTGAAAGTGGGATCACGAGCCCCCACTGGTCTACATTCACCTGTATTGTGCGATCAATAACTCCTTATAAAAATACGGCCAAAACTGTTGCTGATTGAAGGTACATGAATTGCATGTAGGTCTTTGATGTGACAGCTGATAATAGTGTTGCCTAAAGAAAGATGGTATTCGACTTTTCGACCCACTTGGTCGCTTGTATCCATTGGCGTTTTATAGTAATCCATAGAAAAATAGATTGGCATGTTTCGGAAAGTTTTCTAAAACTGAGAATTATTTCCGAATATTTCTGGAAAGCCTCATCATCATCATCATCATCATCATCATCAGCCAAAAGACGTCCACTGCTGGACATAGGCCGCCAGCGACCTTCACCAGGTCATCAGTCCACCTTGTGGGGGGCCTACCCACGCTGCGTCGTCCGGTGCGTGGTCGCCACTCAAGAACTCGATGGCCCCAGCGGCCGTCGGTTTTACGAGCGATGTGCCCTGCCCATTGCCACTTAAGTTTTGCTATCCTTCGGGCTATGTCGGTTACTCTGGTTCTTCTACGGATCTCTTCATTTCTGATTCGATCTCGCAAAGAAACTCCGAGCATAGCCCTCTCCATTGCTCTCTGGGTGACTTTGAGCCTTCTTATAAGGCTCATCGGAGAATTATTTCCGAATATTTCTGGAAAGCCTGGTAATTGGAAACGCACAAGAAAAAAGAAAATTTTGAGATATTTCCATATGGAAACATTCCGTCGGCACATCATTTCATTAGATAGAAAAAACTTACTTGTGGTCGCCAAGATCCGGATGCCATTTCCAGTATCAAGCCCAATCCAAAAGTAATTTCAATCACAAAGGAAGAATTCAATGCGACCATTCTAGACTAGAATTCAACTGTCACATGCAACTAATACAAATCTAATCTTTGTATTGTTTTTAATGACAAAGTTATTAATTGATCCTTCGAGCTGGATGAAATTATGTGATGTAAAATGAAATTGCTAAAGCACGACTCGTGCGAAAAACAGTAATTTGTAACCTATTGGAGTTGTATGGCCCAATCCTTAATCGTTAAATGTCCACGGTTTCACTCAAAGTGTAACCATGCAAATTTATGCTAAACCCCGACCCCAATGCGAGAGATTACTCCGAAATGTATTAACTTGATGAACGACCTTTTTTCACTTTAGCTGCAGTTAAATTTTCCAAAAAGAAACCAACCTTATGTTAGTTTCTACAAGATTCAAATAACATTTACTTTGAGAGGTTAGTTGGGATAATTTCATTATTCCGACGTATTGTTATATAATCCGTGTTGTTGGTTTTTAATTGCGAAAAATCGTGTAGCATTTTTCATGTTTTTGTTTTGATGTTACGTGTCGATTAACTTGGACATTTGGAACAATAATGTCCATTGTCATTATCTGTCATTATCTGTGTTTTTGTAAACTATCACTATTGGTGTAGTCAATTCATGAGTTCTCGCAACAAATAATATGCTTGTCTACTTTGACTGTATTAAGTGCTTCCAATTCCTTTTTTCTTATAAAGTAACAATTTTTAATCTAACAAAAACTGCAAATAAAATAAATAAATGTCTGTTCCAAAACACAAGTTTGTATCCAGCCTAATGATAGTAATTAGTCTTACTCGCCTAAATCACGAACCAAAAAACAAAAAAGTAACCGTTTTTACTCGAAAACGTTTTAAAAAAGAATTCGAACAGACAAATAAACAGTGCCAATTTCAAAACGTCTTCTGTGCATACTGATTTTGGTGTACATTTGCCCTTTTGGTTCGCCGGGGGGAAAATGGCAAAATAGGAATGCGCTAAACGAATAAGATCGAAAGTGTTGCGCAAGAGGTCCGCCCGTTAGACGCTTTCTAATTAATTGCATAATTCTTGACACTAATAGGCGGGAAAGGGTTGCCAGAAGGAATTTATGGCTTAATCGCTGTTATAAAAAACAAAAAAATTGTGAAGAAATGCGATTTGTCGAAGCCTTTAATCGATTAACTTTATTTCAAAGGATATTCTGTATGTATGTATCTGTAGGTAGTCAAGGAAATTGAAACACGAACATTTTTCGCTCTTATAACAATGACAATATGGGTCAAAAAACGTATTTCAGTATCCTTTACTGTACCTAGTTTAAAAAGTTGGCGGATTACTCAAGTAGCAGTTAAAACTTAATAAATATTGTTTTATATTTTTATGCGTTGCCGACCCTTGAGTACTTACCACTAATTTCTTGGGGTCCTAATAAATTATGAATTATTTATGATCGAACCCCGGCAAGTTACAAAAATGACTAGCCACTCAATTGCTTTTGGTAACTACGGCTATCTGTCACCGCTCTTATTTTATTATAAATAGTCCAACTCAAAATTCGAAGCAATTCAGTGGCTAGCTAGTTTTGACTTTGAATGTACGGTACCAATACTGCCAATCCACTAACCTCGGCTAGAATAACCTCTTGAGCCGATCGATTGGCGTCGATCATTATTTTATTTTTATTGCAGCCAATGCCATGTTTGCGAAATGCCTCAAAACCTTGAACAATAGCTAAAAGTACAGAAGATATGTAGGATGATGTGTAAACTTTGAGGTAATACTTATACCGTTATTCAACCAACAATATAAGGTTACACTTCAATTTCGTTAGATGTTTTAGAAGGCAAATTTAAGATACTAATTTCATTCGTTTCCCGATTATGATATTATTTCCAAATATTGTGCTACTCGAAATGACTCATAGTCGTGAAAATTGGCATATCCAAATTCGAACTTTCGTAAATGTCTATATACAATACAATGTGATGCAAACAGGTTTGCGCGGATTTGTTTGGAGCTATATGTATACCTACGTATTTATTTATAATTACTCGAATGCCCAGAAATTCTCACCATCAACTACATTTCAAATCAATTTGATTTACCTAGTATTCACGTGAATTTGTGTGTGTCTGCTGTGTGAGCTATAAAAATTACACTTTTAACATGAACCTATTCAAACATTGGAAATCACACTTCAATTGCGACTTAGCTGTTAGTCCGTCAGTGGTGCGCAAAGCTCGCCTCTAAGACAACAAGTTGGTTTACTAATGTTTCGCCGAAAATTATTTAGCAAATTCTTAACTCGCCGAACTACGTATCCCATATTTTTATTTGGTCAAATTTTCATTTCCCAACTCAACGTTTCGCACTGATATCTTTTCCCAATTAATGAGTTGATAAAGTATTGTTAGACCAATTATTCTCTGGGATTTTTATAAGATGTCAATTATGTTTTCGCCAAATGTATTGATTGGCATACCTTGATTTAGCAACTTATTGAATGGCATTATGAAATCTAACCTAGTTTGTTAGAATGCAAGGTTCAAATTGCAGTATAATTTTATTGCATTAAGCGGGTTAGGGTGATGCACCATGCACCTAAATTTAGAGGGTACTTTTGTTTACATACTTTGTGGCTCAAAATAGCATTTCATTCTTGAGTTATCATCGCTGATAGTTAATGTGCGTGTGTGCATAAAAAACAATAACCCTAACCTACCTATCTCTGGGAGCAGTTTCGTCCCGAAGACTGTAATCCCGACGGCTAGAATTCCTACAGTTCACATACATACGTATCACAAGTACAACAAAAGGAGCGTTTTTTAGGGATATATAAAAAAAAAACTAACCTAACCTAACCCGGCCGAGTCGGATCTGCTCACATACATACGTATCACAAGTACAACAAAAGGAGCGTTTTTTAGGGATATAAAAAAAAAAACTAACCTAACCTAACCCGGCCGAGTCGGATCTGCTCACATACATACGTATCACAAGAACAACAAATTGATTTTGATTAAAAAATATTTTTTTCGGTTTATATTTGTGTTTTATTTTGCACTATCATCATACTGTAAGCAATGGTTGTAGGTAATTTGCCCAAATGGCTTTTGATGAATCGTTATTTGACTAAGTAAATCATTTGCTACACAATTATTTACCACATAAAATTTGACGATATGTTATTTGCCTTAGCATATCATTTCCTACACAATTATTTACCACATAAAATTTGACATTATAAAATTTTGGAATATAAAAATGTAGCGAAATAAAAAAATTACGAAGTAAAATTATGCCAAGGATTGGTTTGCGTAATAAAACTTCGGCGAAAAGTTGGTTGCCAAATGAAATTTGACGAAACATAATTCGGCCAAAAGGCAGTACACCCAACAAGTTATATTCACCAGTAACTTTCTGTGCAATTATGACATTTTAAATCTATTCGAGCAGTGGTTTCATTAAATACGAAAAGAAGTATGCATTGTTGGAAACCAAGGAAGTTACGACGTTTTAGAATTAGCGATAGGCGCTGCGCAATGGCCGCCCACGTGCGCGTACGATTCTCACGGGCCTGATAAGATAACGGCGCATCTAAACAGCTACGGCAGTGGTTCCCAAACTTTGAAAAGCGTCTCTTCTGCAGCGAGTCTCCTTCCTTTTGACACAGGTTGAGGCTGACTCACGGGTCATTGTAGACGTCGCGGCTAGACGTAGATATGCGACATAGCGTCACCTGTCACTCTCTCACAGTACTGCATAGGACGCGATAGGTAATTTCTCGAGCGAGAAAGATTCGCGCCTAGTTGTGTAGAGGCGGGCGCCGTGAGCTTACTGGTTTTCTCTTCTATGGAAACTGAACTTCGTTGTTTCGACTAATTAGAGCCCTGGTATGGTACACAATATTAAACCTGTAAGTGTACAGTGAACTGTAAAAGTTTGAGAATCGATGAGCTGCGGACAATATGTGAATGCAAATCGTATGCGGCTTAGTCTTTGTTAGGTAGACTCTCGAAGTTGTCATTCTACTTAGTGGTTTGCTGTAATAATGTTTTGTGGGAGTCAATGTAAATTAGTAAAGTATTAAAATATAACGTTGAAATACGAAATTCCATCTATGTTGAGAAAAATAGCGCGTAAACAATAATAATTACATTTTAACAAAAAAGCCGGCTTTAACAAGTCGATGCTTTATGGGTCCAGTAAATGCCATAAGCACATCTCAATTCTGACATTCTGGAAGTTCAAACTTAAAAAATAAATAAAACCAAATTGGTTCACAAATGTCGATCATTGTTCAAACTAAAAACTGACACGTCAAAGAAACTCATCAATAACAGAATGATAACTTGTGTTTTCTTAATTTTTTTCCCAGCCCCCGCTGTGCAAATCTCTCGTTCAAAATTACGCATTGTCATGCGCGTGATTGATTCGTCATAATGCCCTGATCCTGTTATCCCGGCGTGGGATCGCCGCCGGCGCAGCCTTCGCGGAACACCACTGCATTATACCGCTATCTTTCCCGGGCTAATATCAGGGCAATGTTACAAAAATTTGTATGGTTAAAAGGAACTATAAGTTAAATTTAAATAACAACTTGCAAAAGATCTCTTAACCTACGTTTCGCAGAGCACCGTGTTATTATATTTCTCACCCAAACACCTAACCTATCTCACGATACTGATTCGTTTCGTAGAGATTTTTTATCGTGAGTTAGCGTTATGTGCATCTATACCTATAGATGCCTTAAAGTTAAGGATTTTTAAGAATATATATTTTTCTTGTTGGACCCAATAGTCTTACTTATACATATACAAACTCTAGACCTGTACGATAAAAAAAGGAAAGACCATTATTTTGTGAAATCTGTATGGCCGTTTGCGAAAGCATCTGCTGGTTTATGAAAATGAGATAAAAAAAAGGAATTTCATGCAACATTTAAAGAAAGCTGAATATTGGGATACATAATTGGAATACGGGACGAGTAAATATTACAGAGTTACCGAGGTATTACTCTGATGTTCAAAATTCGAATTTTGTATTGTGTCAGCCAGGCCCCTCGCTCTCATAAGAAACTGTATTTAAACGGGACGCCGCGGCACGAACTTTAAATGTTATACTTTAGAGTAACCCCTGTACCTACTCAGAACTGCGCACAGGCACGCTAGGAGCAAATTTACCAATTTCGTCCAGCAATTTTCGGCTTTTATCGCCACTTTGGCTTGGCAGGTTAATTCTCGCTCATCAGCCATGGCAGTTCAGAACCGGTCAGTTAATCGCTGGGTCATGCCAGTTATACAGCATCTATAGCCAGAAGAAATAACTTTTTTACAGTCGTATATAATCATATCATGCTTTTCCGAATTCGACTCAGCTCAGACAAAATAAAGCTCATGTTTTCGAAAACGCAACATTATATCGCCTGTGAAGAATGTATTCACTTGATTTATCTCTTTCTGATTGTTTAATCTTGCGCATATGTCATAAATTGCATGAAGATTTAAAATTACATTCGTGTGTAACGGGTATTATAATTGCCCGTCAATATCGGTAGACGGCTAAACAGTTTTCAATAAAGTACAGTGAGAGGAATAACTTTCGCAAACACTTATCACGCGTTTACTTTCATTGGAAATTCAGTCTTCAACTGTATAGTACAAAGCTTTGATTCTCAGCGTGTTAGATAGGATCCTATGAAAGTAATCCCATGGGTTGTTCAACTCTTAATACAACGTCAGATCGACAATCAAAACAGAGATCGTCAGTTGTCAAAACATAAAGGTGTATATACACTGACGCTCTTTGTGCTGTCACGGATGACGTGTGAGACGGTGTAATGTCTGAAATGGGTATTGAATGCAGTGTTAACACCGGAAGGTGACCGTTACGCATCTATCATGGGATCGACGGTGACCCTAATTAGGTACCGGTGTGGTAACAACTGTGTATACTTGTTGTTTTGAATTTTTCCTGGAGTTTATCTTAACAAAATTAGAGCCGGGCCACAGGTTGAACTCGTTTCAACATAGCATGGCATACTGGCACCAAGCAATGTTATAAAATTATAATGTATGTTAAAAAACAAAACACCGCAGAACCCGAATACATCACCTGGGTAACCTCCGTCTACTTGCTCTATATTATTATTTATTATTGCTCCGATAATTTCTGCATCCCGCTAGGAACTACTGGCGCCATCCTAGTTATGGAATTATGGCTATAGAAATAATAAAATGGCATCAAAGTAAAAAAAATATTTACACTCCCTTAAAATACTTGTTTATCATTAATAAGGCAATTGGAGAAGTAATTTAGTAAAATATTGTATTACATAGGGCTGTTATCACATTCCTTTCGATGGTCTTTGCAGATCTTTTTGCAATCATAAATCCTCTATTCGACAAGTCATTCGCCGTGAAGTTATGTAATTATGTATACATTCACATAAATAATATTTACCCACATATAAGTGCTAAATCGCAGCCCATTATCACATAGCATGCGCAAACAGCTTGCTATATTGTAGCACACTCGAGGGACAAGCAAAGGGAACATGACAAAGGAACTGACCACTCGATATGATTGCTCTGTCACCTTTGCCGGTTAAGAGCAGATTTGTTTTATATTCGTGTGAAGAGACCGCTTTGGGCCGTATCACACTTGGGATTTGTGAGCGAATTTTGTAAGGCGATTACGCTGCGGTCGCGAGTAACTGACCTTAATATTTTGTTGTTTTTTTCTAATAAGTGTTGCGCTTCTATAATGTGTCCATGTTTAAATATGAGCAGACACTTGGAAAACAAACAAATGGAACAAATGGCAAAGGAATAAATGGAACAAATCACTCGAAAAGAGTGCTCCGTCACCTTTGCCGAAGAGCCATGGGCCAGGAGAATTTTCTATTCGTCCTAGAGTGTGATTAGAAGTGGTTTGTTGAACTGTTCTAATAGTTTTGTGCTTCTGTAATGTTTCAATGTTTAAGCATTCACACACAGCACAGCACACACTCGGAAGACACACAACTGGAACAAGTGACAAAGGAACTGGCCACTCGAAATGAGTGCTCCATCGCCTTTGCCGGTCAAGAGATACCAATTTCGGAGCTGATTTATTTTCTGTTCGTCCTATAGTGTGATTAGAAGTACTTTGTTGACCTTTTCTTATAAAGAGTTATGCTTCAGTAATGTTTCAATGTTTAAGTATTAGCCCACACGGGTAACATGCAAAGGGAACAAGTGACAAAGGAACTGACCACTCGTTACGAGTGTTCCGTCACCTTTGCCGGTCAAGAGTCATGCGCCGGAGCGGCGTTGGATGGTATTCGTTCAGAACAGAATTATCTACGTGGGATGAGACCTCTTAGAGATTGTGTCGTTATTTCCTCAGTCAGTCAATCAACCAAAACAAGACTTGCGTATTTATTTATATGAAAACGGTTACAATTTCAGTAACATTTTTATTAAACGACGAGATTACGAGTAATAAGGAAGAATGGAGGAAAGAAATATGCTGCGCCGACCCCAAACAAAAGGGATAAGGGCAAGGGAATGATGAACATACCTCTCCTGTCAATGTCCCTCAGCGGTCCTGTAGGACCTTTATTTTAAGATTATCTTTTGATGTAAATGTCAAACGCCAAATTTAGACTCTGTTTATACAAAGATCAGAAATTCGAGATGTTTTAACCTTATTTTTTTTTATAAATCTAGGTAATGTAACATAAATACTGGTTGAGAGGTTAATTTATTTATAGTATTTGTAACACAAGGTACTTATCCGTCAGTCAACATAGATGGGAAACAAACGATTCTGATCACTTCCGACTAACAATTAAACCTGATATCGACACGGATTAATATTTATCGCTTTATTATCACCGATCTGCATAATTATCGGCCTGATCTAGCCGTCGAGATTTGCATCTGATCAGGATCTGACTCGGCTGTATGGGCCCGAGGCAATATCCTATCGTCCAAGTGCCTGTATCGCTTTGACAAATGTTAATCAAATCACAATATAACATAGTTGTGGTGTGGCCAAAATTACGGTCTATGCATGATGAATTCGTCATCCCTATTATTCCGATTTTCGTCAGCCGAAATACGACATGAGCCTTAATTAAAAACACCCCTTTAGCTAGGTGGGCTCCCGGAACCTGAAGTTGATCAAAACTTATGTTAAATTTTACAGCATACTTGAGGTAAATCGCGTACTGAGTCTTTCGAGTACGGGTCTACGAAAAGACTAGGTCCATGAGTATTTAGGAGTATGGATCCCGTTGTGAGTAAAGTATGTGCCAAATAAACATGTACATGGTACGGCACGGAATCGCGACTTGCGAGTCTTGAAGTATTGCGACTAAAACGTTAAAAGTATGTATACGAAACTGATTCGAACAAAAACTGAGGCTGAAACGTCATCCAAATTCACGATCACGTGTAGCTGTTTATAAAGTAACATGGCTAAGGGATGCGCTTGCAATACGAGGATTAGAGGAACATATGAGGTTGATAAAGTAATTGCGCTATGATGTCAAGTCAATTTTTCCGTTTCGCGCAAACGTACATAATACTTGCAATCACTATAAATGATGTAACGTCTTTGTGCGCTTGTCCTTGCGTTGCTCGCGTGATTAGCTCGTCTCATTAACTACCTAGCCGTATTTGAAAAAGGTCGTATGAATGTGTTCTATTCTAACATGAGTCTTCTTTGACGCGTATTGAGTGTTTTTGAAATAATGTCGACGAATGAATTAGACATTTGTTTACAACTTTCCGCTCGGTCTTGGATTCTAAAGTGTCAGAATTTCATGTTTTTCGTTGTATGACTTCTGAGAATCCACGCATGAATATTTGAAATTAATACATTAGTCATTACTAGTGATGGGCCGTTCCCGGGAATATTCCCCAGGCGGGAATATTCCCGGGAATTTTCCCGGGAACATTCCCCATGAGGGGAATATAGGGGAATTTAGGTTTTGTATATGAATAACATATATTTTATGACATTCTCTATATAAGTAAATGTGTATCTATTTAATAGGTTAACAATTCAATAGAAAACAATATAAAAAGTCAGCTGTAAATGTAAATTCCCTTTGCTCCCGGGAATATTCCCATTGTTCCCCGGGAATATTCCCAATGTTCCCGGGAATATTCTCATTGTTCCCGAGGAATATTCCGCAAGTTTTTAAATTGCTCTCAGGAATAACATGGTAAAATACTAGTGAGACGAGCAAGTTAATTTCTGATAGAAAAGAAATAGAGACAACACGTGTGTTGTGAAAAAAATAATCCTAACATAAAGCTCAAGTTTCAACGCAATTAGCAAAATAATTGTATTTTGTTTAGTTTTTATCGTTTAAGATCAAGAAGAGAAGTCTTGTTTTGGTGCGGGTCATCCCCCCGAGCCCTCGTTTCGTAAATCTACTCGTGACTTGAAAGTTCAAAGTTCTAAATACGGTGGCTCTGCCTCCTAGAGTGTCTCTTGTAGTCATCGTCTCATCACTTTGGATTTTAGCTATCTTTGTTCTGTTCTTATTAGTTGCTTTGATTTTAGTGCCGCCGCCGCTTGTCATAGCTCCACTTTGTGACTTCAAAGTTATATCTTATAGTCATCGTTTCCGAAGTTGACTTAAAATAATCAAAAGACTAACTATCTTGTTTCCCTTCTGTTCGGTTTCTCCCCTAGGCCCCCCGTATTTAAAAGTCTTCGACTCCTCACTAGATTTTACAGAATCAGAAGACTAATACT
Organism: Apotomis capreana; assembly: GCA_947623375.1. NCBI lineage: Eukaryota > Metazoa > Arthropoda > Insecta > Lepidoptera > Tortricidae > Apotomis > Apotomis capreana. The sequence goes on from OX392506.1 coordinate 24,301,418, forward strand.
ATCTTGTCATTTTCGGATTCAACCGTAACTTTTTGCTAGAAACGTTGTTCGCCCCATCAATGAGGTGCATATTTGGCGCACTTTCAGTGGATTAGGGGCCATCCATAAATTACGTCACACGTTAAGGGGGAGGGAGGGGGTCGACGAAGTGTGACATTGTGTGACAAGGGGGTGGGAGGGGTCCTAAATTTCGTGACGTCACATTTCAAAATCTATTATAAGTGTTAAAACACGAACTTTAAACTATTACTTTACGAAAACCTCAAAAACATACAACTATATCTGTGTAAATATAAGATACCAATTGTTTTGTCGACCACTCGCTCTACTATCATCGTTTTTTGTTTTGTTAATTGTTTGCTTTGATGTTAATTACAAAAAAAAGAATATTTAAATGGAAATAAAACCGATTTCGGAACCGCTGTTTTCATTCAATAATTTCTAAATGTAAATTTGCAAAATATGTGACGTCACACTAGGGAGGGGGGCGTCTCCAAAATGTGACCAGCTGTGACAAGGACGGGGGGAGGGGCAAAAAAATCATGAAATTCGTGTGACGTAATTTATGGATGACCCCTTATTTCACAAACAGATCTTTAAATCGGAAAATTGTTGCAACAAACCTACAACATTTTGAAAGGCCTATCCAACGACATATCACACCATGGGGTAGACTAGAAAAAAAAAGACATCCCCGCTTTAGTATAGGGGGAGGTACAGTAAAAAAGTATTTTTCCAAGAATTTGTTCTACCAATTTGTCAAAATGACTAATATGTATCACCATGCCAAATTATAACTTTCTGGTACTAAGAGTTTCTCTAGTACTAATAAATGTTCAATGTTCCCCATTCTGGGGAATATTCCCGGGAACAAAGGAAATTTCCGGGAATATTCCCCAGGGCAATATTCCCGGGAACGGGAATATTCCCGCGACCCATCACTAGTCATTACCACCAAGGTTTTTACGCAAAGGCATTCCGAAGTTGTAATAACTAACCAACAAAGACTGTAACAGCTGTACACGAGAGATATTAACTTGTAACTGTCACAATATGTACCGCCCACACAGCTCCTGGCTCGGATATTACCATACAACGAGTGATGCTTGCCATCTAGTGGCAGGGAGATGAGTTAGTGGTACGCAAGGGATAAACTAAACCAGAAAATATGACTTGTAAGAATAGGAGTTACCAGTTACATCTTCAGATTAGGTGTTTCCTAACCTAACCGAAAAGTGGACCGAGCACGTAAAACGGTTTTTCCAGGGGTAAGTACAGTGAACCAACTAAAGGCTCCCAACCAAGATCTCTGTGTAAATGGCTATAGTTTTGCCAAATCATCTGTATGCGTCCGAAACTTGGTGTAGGTTTCATCTCAATTGCCTGCGTGATTATATCAACATCTCTTTACGGTAGTTCTACGACTTACAAGGAAGTACCTAACTGTCCGACTCCGATTTGATTTATTTTGATATATGTTATAGAGTAGTCTAAAATTGAAAATCACAAAACCCAATTTGCTTGAACAAATCTCTCTGAAGATGTTAGAGGGTTTGGTCAATTTTCAGTACTTTGAAGGACAATTTCTCCTAACCGGTTGAATTTCGGCAGCTAAAAAAAATACGTGTCTGCTATTTTAGACAACTCTATAACATATATCAAAATGAATAAAGTCATCAGTCGGACAGTTGGGTACCCTTCCTTGTTAGTAATGACAGCGGCATTGAAGCCTATCTAATGCGGCGACAGCTGCGGTGGTGTCGTCATGTCTGTCGAATGTCCGAAAGAATCGCAGTCATTTACTTCAGATCAAAAGTAAAGCAAGCGGAAAGATGCACTGAAGCTCCATAAATGGTCTAAAGATGAGACATGAACAGCCAGTGAAATACAAGCCTGAAAAAAACAGCAGAACTTTCAATACCTAATGAAATTTTAATAATGATGGCGTCAGTAATCTAACAGTCTAGAAAGATAGACTTAACTTGCTGTCCTGTTTAACGCTGTCACTTGCACCTCGCGGCAGCGTCGCACGCGCACCTCGTGGGTCTCCAACCCCTCTTTTTGTGTCCACGTAGGTGGGTGTTTTTCATTATGCCCGCCGCTGTAATGAGTAGTGAGCTACCCATTGTCTCGTTGCACTTTTTGTTTTATTTCGTAGTGTAGTTTAAAAACAGTGTCAGCTATGAATGTAATGGAAAGGATACCAATGATAAGTATGTAGGTGAACCTGATTTTCTACCATGTGCGGTTCCCTTATTTATCTTTTTTTTTGTTACAGAGTTTTACATACATCTGTAAACCTAAAAAAATGCTTGATAATTAATTTACTAAAACCTTACTTCTAAACTGGTGATATACCATTTGTTTCACTGAATGAAAGCACAATGCGATTTATTAAGACACCCTCCGTATGAAAAGTGAGGCAGATCTTAAATTCGGCCAGTTTTTTGTCCGTGGCCCGCAATTAACACAATGGGAGTCGTCTTTTTCTGTCTGCCCGGTGATTTGTTACCGCTTATTCTCGTTTTGAGTCCTTTGTTCACTATCTATGTTTTCTCGTTCTTCGGGTTGGTAAATATTAAACGATGTTTGAAGATCTTTTAAATGGTTGTTTGGTCTATCTTTATCATACCTTTTTCCATTAACACGTTAGTAAGTTACGGCTGTGACACACTTTTCGATACTCAAATGCATTAAAATTTCTCGTAGCACAGTAAAGTCAACTTAGGCTAATAAAACGTAATAAGTTTTCTGTCCGTAAATATTTACGACTACGACAATGTTACAAATGTTTACCGAAGCCCTATAACGCATCGGTCGTGTCCAACTTTCTCCGTATTTGCGCCTACAGCACTACGACCATTACCTTTCCCATGCTCTCATACGTTTCCGAACGTGTCTCCGAATAAATTATCACTGCCATCTCATAAACAACTATAACACAAAGTTATCGATATCGGTGGCTGAATATGGAACTAATCATAGCACATACTAGCTTAGTTCGTTTCTGAAGACGCCAGCGCCACATAAGGAGGTTATTTTAGTTTGTAATGTTTGTAATCCATTCCGATACTCCGACACCATGCTTTTGTGCGCCAATGTGTCAGCTCTAAAACGATTACATTTTCAAAATTTGAATTTCTTTTTCTAATTCATTGTTAAGCGCCGCGGGCGGTCGTTTATGGCCAGTATCGGTGATCCGTAACGGATTTTTTAAATGCAACGTTTATTTTTTTTACAATTATGACATAACGATTTGTAAATCTCGTTGTATAATTCTTTTGTTTTTCACATTTGTTAAGTTTATGCAACATAATGTTCTTGGCCTGAATTTTTTATCAGACTTTGGGTGGTCCGTCAATTTTATTTTAAATTGTATTTCAAATAAACATTTCAATTGGAAAATATTGCCGATTATTCATATTAATTTGCGAATGGTAGCGAGAGATTCTTAATGTAAAACAAAATCATAATACAGAACATTTCATTTTGTAATGTTTTCTGATCCCGATTTTCAAACCCAATATTCAAACATCGACTCGGTCTTGACTGGCAATCGATACTTTTTATGACCGCACAGTATTCCACACTCGACCGTATTCCAAAATTCGTGGGTGCTTGACCGGAGTCATTTTTCAGTTTGACTTTTTTATTAATTTATTGAATGGGCATTAACGGTTCGGTTTTTAGATCAGTGACAAAAAATCTTATGACCCCATTTCTGGTAGTCGTACTAAAGATTGATGTTATGTTTATTTTTTTGAATTCCCACGGTTTTTATGTTTTTAAAACTAGGAATAGCAATACAGTAAGTTCAATAATAGCGTGCTGTTTTTTTTTGTTGCTTATTGAGGAAATGTTGTTTTTATATGTGTTCTTCCCTATTAGGTATACATTATTATTTTTAAAATAAAATATGCATAAAATAACATACAAAATAACTTACTCATTTGCAGCAACGTACGGTTGGTTGGTGTGCGAAATTCTCGGAAATAACAGATATCGGAGCTGGGTACAATAACTAAGTCACGTATATATTTTATGATTAACAGTGTTATTCAACATTATTCAAGTTAATATTCTGCAATTGCAATTGTTGGCGTAATACACGCCACACATTATTGACGCCATATAATTTGGGATCCTCTGGAGATCATCAGTTTTTAGGCAAGTGTCAGTTGTGAAATGTGAAAGTGTGCGCTTGGCAGCCATTAAAGTTGAAATGTCGAATTGGTCCATGCTTGTGTTCAGTGTTTATATGCCGGTAAATGCACCTGATAACTTGCCAATTTTTACAGACTGTTTGGCCGAAATAACTGCGATAAGTGCGGAAAATAGGGACACCGAAGCTATTTACGTATTAGGTGATTTTAATGCACACCCGGACGAGTTATTTTGTAATGAGTTACTGCAGTTTTGTCAAAATCAAAAATGGTGTTGCGTTGACCTTGACATGTTGGGCTCAGAGTCGGGTACACATACGTACACAAGTGAAGCCCATGGTTGTGGCAGGTGGCTTGATCACTGCGTCGTCACAGAAGCAGCACGGCAAACAGTGTGCAATATAACAGTAGACTGTGACGTGTACTGGTCGGATCACCTGCCACTTATTATCGAGTGCGATTTTGATAAAATTCAGATTAAGTGTAATCCTGTTATACAGCTTCACGAGGGTGTAATATGGGGTGAGAGACAACCTGAGCAAGTGGAAATATACCACTCGGTCTGCCATGACAGGCTGAAATTGCTTGATTTCCCGGCTGAGTTAACGGCGTGTGCAGATAGGGTTTGTAATGAGGCGAAACATAAAATAATTCTAGACAGAATGTACAATGATATTATCTGTACATTGACGGAGGCGGCTCGAAAATCAAGTAAGTATTGGAAGGGCAGACCGAGGGGACATATAGCGGGCTGGAATAAATATGTCGCTGACGCTCACAAGGAAGCAAGGGTAAAATTTTTAGTATGGGTAGGGGCTAGCAGACCACCGGCAGGTCCCATTTATAATGAAATGTGTGAAACCAGAAGGGTTTTTAAGTCCAGATTAAAATGGTGCCAGGATAGGCAGGATCAGATAAAAAGTGACATTCTGGCATCAAATCAGGCTAATCAGGACTTTAAATCCTTCTGGAAAAATACAAGTAAGTTTAGTGCGCGGCCAAGTATTCCTGTTAGCGTCGGAGGCGAGTGCGATAAAAAATCTATTGCAAATAACTTTAAGACTGCTTTTACTGTGAGTCCGTTAATTAAGTCGACGCCTGAGGTGCTGGATACTGAGAGAGTGGGGGGGGGTCCAACTGTTACATTTAGGGCTAAAGAAGTTGAAGCCACCATAAAAAACATGCAGAAGGGAAAATCTCCAGGTTATGACGGTCTCAGTATTGAGCATCTCAGGTATGCAGGCGTACACGTGCCGCGCGTTCTAGCAATGTTTTTTACGCTATGTTTAAGGCACGAGTATCTGCCTGAGCGCCTCACGCGCACCGTTGTGGTGCCGCTTGCTAAAAATAGAACGGGTGACCTGTCTGAATTAGGTAATTATAGACCCATCTCACTTGCAACTATAATGGCAAAGGTGCTGGACAGTTTGCTTAATGCACAACTTCAAAAGCATATAAAATTGCACGACGCACAATTCGGCTTTAGGCCGGGTCTGTCTACGGAGAGTGCGATTTTGTGCCTTAAGCAAGCTGTCTCTTATTACAGGGACAGGAACACACCTGTGTACGCGTGTTTCCTGGACCTTTCGAAGGCTTTTGACCTGGTTGTTTACCATATACTGTGGGACAAACTAGCCAAAGCTGGTATACCTGCCGAGTGTATACAGTTGTTAAGGTATTGGTATAACAATCAGGTCAATCAAGTGAGATGGGGTGGGGAGTATTCAGACGAATATAAGCTTGAATGTGGGGTTAGGCAAGGGGGATTAACATCTCCCATTTTGTTTAACCTTTATGTCAACGAGCTTATTGAGGGGCTCAGCAGCGCGCGTGTCGGTTGCCATATTTGGGGAACGTGCTTTAACAATATTAGCTACGCGGACGACATGGCGCTGCTGGCGCCATCAGTAGGCTCCCTTAAGAAACTCATCGCTATATGTGAGGGGTACGCCATTCAGCATGGTCTAAGGTACAACGCAAGAAAAAGTGAGCTAATGATATTTAAGGCTCCAAAATATAATTCGAGATCGACTGCGCCTACGATCATGCTGGGGGGGGTGCCCCTTGGGGTAGTGGAGAGTTTCAAGTACCTGGGGCATTTTCTCACCAGTGATTTGAAGGATGACATGGACTTGGAAAGGGAAAGGAGAGCTATGGCCGTGAGGGGGAATATGGTTGCCCGCAGATTTGCACGTTGTAACACCCAAGTAAAACTGACGCTTTTTAAAGCATATTGTCAAACTTTCTACACGTGCAGTCTGTGGGCGAAATTCACCCAGAGGGCCTATAGCTCTCTAAGAGTCCAGTACAATAATGTCCTGAGGATGCTGTTGAGGTTGCCGAAGCACTGTAGTGCATCGGGCATGTTCGCGGAGGCGAGAACAGACGACTTTTACGCCATTAGACGTAAAAGAATTGCGTCTTTGCTTGCCCGCGTGCGAGGCAGCAGCAACGGCCTCCTAAGGACATTATCTGAACGTCTTGATTGTCATCTCACTAAATACTGGATTGAGGTGACATCAGGCAGGGCTAAATAGTGTAGTTGTTTTTGTTTTTTATATACTAACATAGGTAATTAAGTTCTTTGTAACTAACACAATATGGATCTAGGTCTGAAATAAACATATTTTATTTTATTTTTTATTTTTATTTAATAAGCCTTGGGATTTCATTTGATTGATTTTTCACTTTCTTTAGAAATGTATGGATACAAAAAATAGTGACTTGTTAAATTTTTGACGTGGCTTTGCTATTGTGGCAAACGTACCTATTATTACTACATAGTATAAAACAAAGTCGCTGTCTGTCTGTCCCTGTGTATGCTTAGATCTTTAAAACTACGCAACAGATTTAAATGCGGGTTTTTTAATAGATAGAGTGTTTCAAGAGGAAGGTTTATATGTATACTACATGCATAATGTAGTAAGAATTAGCATTGCACCCGTGCGACGCCGGGTCGCTAGTATATTAGAATACTTACAAATTACCTACTGACGCTGGAAAAACAAATGCCAGGCTAAAGTCGATAGACATGAGAAATATCGCGTATGACAGTTATGCCAGAGGTGCAGGGGGTCTCCCCATTGCTCCACGGATGTACAATTAATATGTACATGAGGGCATGTATGGTGTTATTTTTATTGTACGACTCAAACTTACATGCGGCTCACCTGATGGTAAGCAGTTACCACAGCCCAGGACGCCTGGAGAACCACACGCGAGGGGAGTAAATAGGTTCTTAAAGTGTCGGTAACGCGCATGCCGTGTGATGCTCCTGGCATCGCAAGCGTCCATAGGCGGCGGTAACTGCTGAACATCAGGCGGGCCGCATGCTTGTTTGCCACCGTCGTAGTATAAAAATGTTAATCCAGCTGTAGGGGTAAAGGCTGACAAAGAATGGAGATCGACGGAGCCGAGCTGTTACTGTGATTATTTTAATCTTGACGCCTGAGAACCTTTACATCTCTGAAAGTATAGTTCAAGTTTATTGTAGTATTGTAGTGTACCGCAAACAACCCGCGACGCCCGTTATCGCCACATCGCGCGGCAATGAACTTGCGCGCGCGCAGCTTTCGGTGCCGCGGCGCATGCGTAATGGCTGCTTAGATTTTGTTGTTATTTTTACAATAAGTTTGTGACCGTCGCAAACTGTTGAATAACACTCAATTGGAATTGTTTTCCGTAAATATGTGAGATGTTAAATGAGTGACCATCTGACAAGGAATCGTGTTTTATGAAATGTTTTGCAAAATACCAGAGAAAAGATGTAGCGATATTGTGAAAGATGAGACGGAGTTAACCGACAAGATGACGGGTTACTCCAAATAAATAATTACTTGATTCAGATCTTTATTAAGAAATTATTTTTATACGCGGCGATAATACGTAGGTATATATATCGAAATACGAATAAAATAAAATCCTCACAACCTCTAAATCGACCTAGTCCCAAACTAAGCAAAGCTTGTACCATGGGTACTTACTAGACGACGATATACATAATATATAAATACATATACCTATAGATAACATCCATGACCCAGGAACAAATATTCGAGTTCATCACACAAATATTTGCCCCGGCCGTGATTTGAACCCAGGACCGCCGGCTCAGTAGTACACTACAAACTGCGCCAACCGCGTAGTCGTGTTTGACTTTGGCTTTTGTCAATGTCAATATTGTCAATGGCATTACACGATTCTTTGTGATTTCACAAAACTACGTGCGCAGCAAATCGCCAAAGCTATCATTTTATTTATTTCTTTTCATATGAACCACGATATTTATAATGTTTAGTTTTTCCTTGTCACGTTTCGTGTTTCGTGGATTCGATCACAAACGTATGGAACTTCTTGATTTAGACATGGGCTATACAGGGTGCATGGTAAATTGTGAATCAAAATTATATCTTTCAGTTACTCTTTTTTTCATGCTTATTGTTATTATTATGATTTCATGAATAAAGATTATTATTTATACCCATGAAGAGCGCTTCGATTTCCGTTATCATTTAATTTTGTTCACCCGACTTAGCCTGAACTGACTTGTTATGTGAGTGTCTAAAGCGAAAAAACAAGATTAAGAAGAAATAAAAAAATATACGGCACAAAATATATATTTGTTTTAACTATATTTACCATAACATAAACAACTTTTAAGTAGTAAAGCAGGCCATGATGGTCACGAATGACAAATCACTTGAACAAGAATGCTTTATCGCTTATTTATCGCGTGTTAAACGCCACTGTCATAGGTCCTCAGCATATATAAAAGATGTTTAATTCACGACTTAGAAATGACAAAGCACTTGAACAAGAATGCCTTATGGCTTATTTATCGCGTGTTAAACGCCACTGTCATAGGTGTAATTTTTTTTAAATTCAAGACTTAGAATTCACTCTGTGTAGTCTATTAGAAATCGATTATGGTCCATGCTGCGGAAAACATTGGTGGTAATTGCCGAATGACCGCAGAACTAATCGGAACAAAACCCGACATTACATCATTTAATACGGTGCTGTTACGGTGACCACTAAATCTAAACTTGTAACATGTACATGGGAAAAAACTAAAGTGTGAAATCTAAACAAATAAGAAAGAAGAAGTAAATGAGAAGAACGTAACAAGGTTCGTTATACAATATGTCCTTCAGCACCTTCATTGGCGCATACAACATCAACAGTATTTTGTGATTACAATTCTGTTTATTACAAATCACTGGGTCCGTAGGATTAGGAGGCACGATATCTTGCTTGCTTCTTACGAAGTCCAATGTAATGAGTTGATAAAAAAACACTTTATTCAATTTACCCAAGGACATACTGTATATTTTATTTGTTATAAAAACCTACTTTACTTTCAGTACCAAGTCGATAGTCGAGCAAACCCGTAGTGAGAACTCATTACATTATTTAACAAAAAACAGTGATGTAATAATTCTTTAGCGAACTTACTGTTTTTGCTTGACTCGTCATAAAAAGTAGCTGATTTGATCAGTCGGGCTACTAACCTTTTTCTGGCGGTTAAATAGCACCCTGACGTCATTACTCTCCTATATTACCGCTTAGACTTCACGCCCACTGAATACAAAAATCTCGTATGAAACATTATTTTTTCGCCTGAAGGGTCGTTGACCCCGCGAACCCCGAGGTTCACGACCGCTACGCCACTTAACTGCAAAAAACGCTCGCCAGATGCAAAACGCGGTTAACTTTTCATGTGACGAACCACGAAAACCACGCGGGTGTTCTGGGCTGGATAAAAACTAAACGTCAATGTCACCCTACGGAACCAAAGAGTCGTATGCTCCTATGATAGTCCTTGGTCGACACGATAATTTAGAATTTCTACGTGTATCGTACGCGTTCGAAATTTAAATTACCGTTCGACGTTTATATTTCCGTTGACGAATTTATGCGGATCCGAGGATTCAAAATGGCGGTCACAGTTGAAAAATTTAGTAAAACGTTTACACTTTAAAATGGTATTATATATAAGTTATCATTAGAGTTGCGTTCCGTTGGTTTCCCGACTCGCTGCCGCTTTCTTTCCCGTGGATTATTCACATTTTCTCGCTTTAATTGCTGCGTTTTATACAGGGTGTTCGGCACATGGACCGACAATTTTTTTTGGGATATAGTTGGGGTTATTTGCCATCTTTTCACCCTTGGACCTTGGGTCCTAAGGATCACGGTTTTGGAGATATGATTTTTTAAATGTTTTTTCTCAAATTTCCCGAAATTCCGCCTTTAAACGTTCGTAACTTTTTTGTTAATGTATGTACAATTGTTTTGTTTTGTATTTAATACTTGGCAATACCCACTTGTTCAAATAATAACAGTTATTATTCTAATTGAAGGTCTCAGAGGGACGTACGAGGTATTTTATTCCAATAAAATACTGATTGTGTGAAAAAAATCCAACTTCGAAATTCAATCATGATAAAACTAAAGACAATAGAGGACTTCATTTTTTCTAAAAAAGTTCTCTAGTTTATGACCTTTCTAACGATATGCTACTCACTGACAACAAATAAATCTGAGCCAAATTACGGGGATATTCCGTCAATAGGGCGGAAATTATTATGAATTTGCGAGTACAGCAATTTTATTTGTAACGCAACGGAACCTCATTGGAATACTGGCTGGCTGAATGACAGGCTGAAACCTTCTTACCATGGGCTGGTTTTTTTTTCTAATGGCGAATTACTTTTGTTACGGTGTAGTTGTGGCGGGATTCTACATTTGGATTTATTGTAATTATTTTTGCTAAATACTGTTGCTAACTACGCTAACGAAGAGTATGTGGATATGATAATGGCGTATGGTGCGAGCACGAGGTGTTGCTCGTGAAGCCCAAAGGATTTATCAAGAGATGCATCCAAATCGAAGATTACCCCACATTACCAAACATTTTCGACGACGATTCGACGTATTCCAAACTTTCACGTTTAGTTCGCGTGCTACACAACGAATACTTGTATTGGGATCTGCTTCAAAGGCTTGAAGTATTCGTTCATCGATTGCAGCATTATGCTGCCTCACATTGATACAGGGCTCTCGAAAGTGTACGTGTCCAGTCTCCCGCATACGTCGATACGTCGTCGAAAATGTTTCGCGGTGGGGTAATCTTCGATTTGGATGCATCTCTTGATAAATCCTTTGGGCTTCACGAGCAACACCTTGTGTTATACCATACGCCATTATCATATCCACATACTCTTCGTTAGCGTAGTTAGCCATAGTATTTAGCAAAAATAATTACAATAAATTACAATAAATCACAAATGTAGTATCCCGCCACAACTGCACCGTAACAAAAGTAATTCGCCATTAGAAAAAAAAACCAGCCCATGGTAAGAAGGTTTCAGCCTGTCATTCAGCCAGCCAGTATTCCAATGAGGTTCCGTTGCGTTACAAATAAAATTGCTGTACTCGCAAATTCATAATAATTTCCGCCCTATTGACGGAATATCCCCGTAATTTGGCTCAGATTTATTTGTTGTCAGTGAGTAGCATATCGTTAGAAAGGTCATAAACTAGAGAACTTTTTTAGAAAAAATTAAGTCCTCTATTGTCTTTAGTTTTATCATGATTGAATTTCGAAGTTGGATTTTTTTCACACAATCAGTATTTTATTGGAATAAAATACCTCGTACGTCCCTCTGAGACCTTCAATTAGAATAATAACTGTTATTATTTGAACAAGTGTGTATTGCCAAGTATTAAATACAAAACAAAACAATTGTACATACATTAACAAAAAAGTTACGAACGTTTAAAGGCGGAATTTCGGGAAATTTGAGAAACAACATTTAAAAAATCATATCTCCAAAACCGTGACCCTTAGGACCCAAGGTCCAAGGGTGAAAAGATAGCAAATAACCCCAACTATATCCCAAAAAAATTTGTCGGTCCATGTGCCGAACACCCTGTATAAAGCTACAAACTTATGAGTGTTAGTCGATGTTACTTTATTTTACACAATAAATAAAGTTTAACAGACGTTCTGTAATCAATCAAAGAAGTCAAACTGATAATTATTTTTTGTTCACAGGTAATATACTTTACAATGCTGAAATAAACTTGGGTCCTTCAGGTATGTTTAATCGAAGTAATATAAGAGCATTTAGTGTTTTTGGAGAGCATTCTTGAACATGCACTGTTGTTAGACATATTTAGCACTGTTTGTAGATATGAGATCTTGTTTTCCCACTAAAGAGTATTTTGATTGGCATCCTCAGGAACGCGGTTCATCCCTCAATGAAACACAAACATATGGAAATCTAGAATGTTCTAAAACAAAAGCGGTCGTAAATCGGCGGGTTGATATGTAAACACGTTAATGACGCGCGGGGAGTGATCTTGATTTATGGATATGGATTTAGTTGGATGTGTTATAAGCGGTTGTGTTACCACTACACTGGTTAGTGAGCACAATGACGGGAAATAATGCTGTTGTTATAATTAGGGAGGTTCGAGTAGAAGGCACGTTTCTCGATTTGTATGAAGAGAGAACCTCGAGAACATTTACCATACAAAATGAGGAAAGTTTTCGGAAATTCTCGGAAACGGTTCTTCACCATGGAAGGCTTAATAAGAGCAATAAAAAAAAAACGTTTAAAACAAATCATCTAAGTCTAAAGTCATAGTAGAGGCAGAGATGGCGAATCTTGTTTAAGGGCAAGGCTTTTATTATTTTGGGTGAGAGGGGGAGCTGTTCTAATATTTTTATTCATCGCTCTATTAACTTTAGTAGGTACAGTAATCGTGTAAGCGCATGGCTTGCGCCCGCCCTGCGCAGGCGCCGCCGCGCCGTCGCTCATGCAATATTTATGTCTAGAAGCTGCAATTAAACGCCCTGCGTTACTGCTACTTTTTCGCCTCATTCAGTTGCACAGACGTCCATTAGCGCAAATGAACTATTAGAATAGAATCCCACTAATAAATAAGCAGGCTCCAGGTTCGATTCTCACGGGGAGCCCGAATATTTTTTCAGGTAGATCTACTAATCAACCTCAAATTGATTCAATACTCATACACTATGTATCCCTAAGCTGTAATTAAACAGACGGCCCAGAAAAACTGGAACAGACATCAGCTTGTGTGTTAGAAAAAAATACATAATTTGAGATTTAAGATTATTACTCATTCTACGCATTGTTCATATACACCAAGGATTGGAAGGTAGGATCAGAATTGAAAGTAAATTCACCGAATTTAATAAAACTGCAAGTAAAGAAGGCTCATTTTTGTTTTTGTTTTTACAAGTGTATGTTAGTAAAATGTTTCGGTATTCTCATACATCCATATGTGGAACACTGTCATTAGCTTTTGAACTGGTTTTGACATGGTTAAAGGACAGCCTACAGAAACTCAAATTATGTGTATAAAAACTAGAGCTGTATGACTGGCGTGACGTGTAAGTGACTGGAAAATACCTTATAGTTAATGTCCCCATAATGGGTGATATTGTCGGTCAAACGTTCTGACGTTGCCAGCAACTTGACAAGTCTCACGATCTATGTGTCTACGTTTACTGACAGCGTCATTATTTTCTAGAAACCCCAATTGGCAAGTTTTTTTGAACTGTCAAAACGCTCAAATGGTTTGGACGAATTGAGAAACATTTTATGTCTTGTTAAGCCTTGCTTCCATGTCGGTTATTCCTGCAGCTTTATCTTAAAATATAATTGAATAACAAAGCTTAGGTGTCTGTTGATTTATTTTTAACGCACAACAATAACATGGAATTTTCAAATTAAGGTTCTGTCCTTATTTGGTCACGGCGGTCGAATTTGGCAGGACCCGGCTTAGCCCAAAGGTTTTTGATCGCAGTGGTGTGGGATGGTGGTCGGACCCTCGTTTGGATTAGGCACGGAAACTTTACGACCTTTGCCGAAATGGAATCGACCAAAATGAGAGCACGTAAAATGTCCTTGTAATGATCTTGTTAAAAATACGGAAATACTCGTAAACCTAGACCATAGAAGGAGTTCAGAGACGATAGAGAAAGCTGAAATTAACTCCATTTTCCATACAAATTTAGATGATTTCCTAAAAATTTTAATGAAGAGATCCAAGTTCTTGGTACAAGGCAGTTCAATCTTTCGAGTATTTATTAAGTAAGTTAATTAAGTTCACAAGTTAGTGTAGTTAGGAGGTTTTCTATTGCGAAAATTGTCATCGCGTTTGCTATGAAAGTCGAAGTTTTTTATTTATTTATTGAAAGGGCTTTGTTGCAAAGTGACCACATCGCCCTGTAAAAACAATATACAAAAGGGTGACTTAATGCTACTTACTTACTAAGGACGATACTTAGCTAACGCAAAAAAAATCGAAGTTAATGGTGGAAAACAAACTACAATGAAGCAGTTTCATCTTTTACTGACTGATATTTAACCTCGACCTTATCGTGTAGTAATTGGGGCGTTCTGGACGTCGGAAACGTCAAAGAAAACGGATGGAGCAAGTACCAGCCGTAATGACGTGCCCATAATGTCGACGTGTTGAAATGCCTCCGTCAGCGTAAAGATTCAGCTGTGTTGTGCAGTTATGAACTTATGATCTAGGGATGAACATACTGCATATGTGATGTTGCTATCGTTTTTTTTAAATTTAAGTCTGTTAGTATTAGTAATTAGTCTTGTTCTCATCTAGCACTGTAGGTACTTATGTACTGTTTCGACTATGCTCTCGTCAAAAAACCTAGAAATAGGTTTCAAGGCATCATTTTGCACTGTAAATAATTCTTTAGTACATTGTCTTATTTAATTTTATTGATATTATATACTTGTACAGGGATGTTGTTTATTTACCGCATCTACTTGAATTGATATTCTATCTCCACGGAACAAATGATAAATCTTGGTAGTAGTCTCAGTTAGCTGTTAGTCATTCACTATCTCATTTTGAGTTTATTCTAAATAAAACTGTGAACCTTTTGTAAACGTCTGAATATTTTTAAATACAATACGTATATTCTATTGTTGACAACCCTGATTCATTTAAAACCGGTCAACACGCCGTATGCGCACTTATGATTTTAAATAGATCAGTGCTTTGTGGCCGGCTCAGGGATGTCCCAATCCCAACTTCCGATGCGTACAGAGATAAATAAAATATTGTATTTCGTCACTACACTCCATATTGCGATGTTGCAACGATTCCTATCTGTAGAACAAATTGGTGCTTCGGATTGGACAAAATCAATTACGATTGAAATTCTTTGAGTCGGAATCTTGCTTCTAATATGTTGCACAACAATGGGCAAGATAATGGAAACGCTTCAGTGGATTTGAAATGAATGTTTGTATAAAGAAGCTGTTATAATAATAAATACTCAGCAAATAACTTGCTCACGAAGTGACCGCCATGTGGGATGTTGATTCGACGATCATTGTCCCGATAGTCATTTCATAGATTTCAATGGGTTTATAGCAAAGAGCGAAGAGTCTCAACAAATACCTTAACACACTCGCTAGAGGGCTGGATCAAGGGTCAGATTCAGAAGGCTGTACAGGAGTACAGGAGGACTCTGCTCGCAACGTCAGGAGATTCCTATGCAGCCCTAACTACCGGTACCTTGGGTCCTGTCCCGATGCCATTGGCACCCTAGGTTGACCAAAGATCCATACATCAGTTACAAAATTTGAAGAAAATATTATATAATCAAACACAGTGTAAAAATAAAACTAAAAATAATAATAATAAACCCGGTAAACTAGAATCTATCATAAATACGTGATCAACAAACAAATGTATGTTTTATCTGATTTTAAACTAGTTAACGTGGATTTAGAGCATCATTAACTTAAACAAACATTGGGTTTGCTTGCCTTTATTCGTTCACATAACTGTCCGTAACTCTGCGAAAGGCAATGAGTTGTAAAGCTCATCAAAGACCGCGTTACAGTTTTTTTAATCGTAACTTGTACTTTGAGTTTCCAATACCCTTTTTCAAAGTGTACCGCGCCGAGGATGCGCCTGAAAAGGCAAGCGATTGCCCCACTGCGACATCCGTCGGTTCTTGCACCAATAACGCCTAAACAAATTAAGCCTTAAACGGCAATTATACCCATATCACTGTATAATTAACTAGCACCTTATCTTGGAGTGTTAAGAGCGATCTTCGTTCAGTTTTGGAGCTCTTGTGCTTAAAAAACGGCTTTCTACTGCAGAGGCGTTGATTGCTTGCTTAACCTGTCACATATTCACACGACGTTAAAGCGACATTCTGCTACTGTAATGGATGATGGTGCTTCGGAATTAGCGGAATTAAGCTCATTTGAAATTCAAGCAGAGGCTGTTGAACACCGAAATGAAGCTTCTTTAAGGTAGTGACACACTATGAGGTCGTGTACTGTACCTACTCATGCGCTTTTTATATTAGGTACTGGTAGCTGGAAGTCTTTGTAAGTCTATGGTGACAACTGGCGCCTTTTTGCACCTTCTTCCTCGTACTCTAATTGCTACCAGCATATGTCAAATTGCATACCAAAGTCAGCTAAGTTTGATGCTGACCATACAGTCCACTAATTAACCACTTCAGCAATTAGAGTATCTACAACCCTCGCGTCAAGGTATGTCAAAGTGACGTATTCAAAATAGATAGTAACATGTCTTATAATTATAATACGGTATTTGACTACCTGTAGTGAAAATACTGGTTTTCATGACGTCACGCCAGTACTTATCTTCATAGTAACTCCATACTATAGATCGTTTTTGACATTTCATAAAGAGTAGCTGATTTGAGCTGTCACCAAATACCATATTTGAGTTTTAATTGTAATTTGGTAAGGTTCAATAATGGGTCAATGTTCTAATCGATAAACTAGAACATTGACCCATTATTGAACCTTACCAAATTACAATACCTAAATTGAAACAGTGTAGTCTGTATTAAAATGGGATGTCTTTTAGAACTTCGTGATTGTTACCTTTTATGGCTTGGTAGTGGTTTATAATAGTGTAGGCGTCACGTGCCAAGTTGCAACAATTTTATGGCACTTATTCCACATTGGTATGAGCACGTGTGGTTGTAAATACTGCGTATGAGTGGTATCCGTTGCAACGAACGGTATTCTGTCCGCCGTTTCTTATTGACGGCACGTGAGCAGCTTTTGCAAAATCGTATATGATTGACACGATTCGAAACTGATAAAGAGGAACTGGAGTAAAACATGAAAGGTTATCCTTATTCCTATTATAAATGCAAATGTGTTCGTTGGTTTGTCATAGAATAACATAAGATGCACATCAGTCTGAAACGTTCTAATTTTGGCAGTTTTGCGAGAATATCCGACTTTTTAAAATAAACTAGCATTCGAAATATTTCCATGACGACTGTATATCCTGACAGTTTAATGACATTCGCTGTCACACTTCATCCATTTGACACCGACTCAGCTTCACACGTTTGCCGATAAGATTGACAACTACATGGTTTTCGTCATTGATTCAAGTTTTTGCGTCTGTTTTTGCAAATGCCTTCTAACACAGTTGAGATTTGATATGTTGTGATCGTTTCAATGTCCTTACACGGTACTTGTTAGTTTGGTTGCTGAGGCAGAATAGACACTCCCAATGTGAATGGTTATCGTCAATGGCGATTCAGGAATAAGTGACGTAATCAGGTTGTTACGCTAGTCATGAGTCGAAGCGAGTCAAAAGGGTGTTTTAGTACTAAACTATCACATACATATTATATTAGATGACACCGGAACACCCAAATGTTCCGATTTTTTATTACTTTTATTAGTCTCGTTTTAAAATTAATACTTTTCTTGAGCAATTTAACCACCTTAAGGTCCTTTCGAGACCATGGTTGTAAAATCACGTCCGGAACGTCGAGGTAAATAAATAAACACCTTTTTGAACCCGTTAGTTATAATAATGTGTGTAAACCGTGTTAAATTTAATCTATTTATTGGTAACATTGGTGGAAAAACCATAATTTACTGATCACAGTACCTATACACAATGAAACAACATATAATGTTTGCTTTAACAATCGTCGCGACATACACTTGCATAATCGCATATTCAATAAACTATGTATTCAGGAATCCTGGTATTGAAGGCGCCAGTGTATCACGCAATAATTTCCTATTTATCCATATAGAAGTATTTATCCATTATGTATTATGTACGTTTATGGCGTGAACTCATGTCGCTGTGACGGCATTTCTCTGCTGGAGCGACATTCGTCATTTGTCGGTTTTAATAATCGTTTTTTAGATTGCTAGGGCTAGGGCTTTATTCGATTTTAATGAAAACATTGGTTCAACATATTGTCTCTATATACCTAGTAAATTATCTTACATAACTTTAAAAGACAATTAATGCGGTTCGGATAGTCATGACCGGTATATACTGACTACATCACGGTCATATGACCATTATATCGCTCAAATGGATATTTGTAAAAACCTATACTGACTCTGACACTCAAACAATAATGCTCTTCGAGTGTACTTGTTTCATGAACAATATTAGATACTTGTATAGAATAGGTACATAAACTCTCACTGCTTAATCAAATTTTTGTCATGTTCCGTAATAATGTAAAGAAATAAATCTTCACAGGAATGCCAACGACATATATATACACGTTTCTCACTGTTGCGGCAGAAATCAGAATATTCGTGAAGCATTACTGTAATTTATGGCTGGCCGGGCGCAGGTCGCGCCTAACGCCTAATGTCAGTCTGTGAGATCCGCCGACAATCCGACATGTGTCGGTTGTCGCTTTAAATCCACATTCTTTATTAGTCGCCAGCCTCTACTGCCAGACAGTACGCATAAATAGCACTCATTTATGACTGGAACGCGATATGTAGGTACAGATATCTGTCCACTGGTATGCCTGCAACTATGTTTGTGTGGAATGTCGGTTTCAAAGTAATTATTGCATATATAAAAGTAATATGATATGGTGAGATGGCTGCTGGTCTTTGATGATAGGCAAAACGACTGTCTTCTCTCAAGTAAATTTGTTGGTTATATGATTAATAGACGTTCCCCACAAGACAACATACGCTGGACAGTTTCTAACAGCATTTGAATGAAGAAAAAAGGTTAAATCCCAGAAATGCAATGCGGTCAAGATAGATCCGCATTCTTGTCTAAAGGTTTCAGAATCTTGAAGAATGAGGGTTCCTCGCGGAACTCCCATGTGAAAGGCCGGCAACGCACTTGTAACTCCTCTAGTGTTGCTGGTATCTGTGGGCGACGGCAATCGCTTACCACCAGACGACCCGTCTGTATTAAAAAAGATCCTCTACATTAAAAAAGAAAATATTGCTTCTCTCGACAAGAACTGCTGATTTACATATGTCTGGTTAGGACCACAATGGATCATAACAGAAGTGCCATTATATAAAAGAATTAACATTCCGATGTCCACATAACACGTGTATCGTTCCCCACAGTAACAGTCTCCACAGCTATTATTCAAATTGGTAATCGATGCTGCATAGGAGTGGTCAGCGCCTGCGCCGGTGCAACCGTTAGATGGCCCTAGGTTGATGGTACGTTAAACAATGCTAGTAATTTTACTACAATACACCAGATAATTCAACTCAAGACAAGACAGGGTAACTTAGAGGATAGTGCCAGTAAGCCTCGCATGCCTTCGGCTTTGGGCATTCCTGATCGTTGTGTTTGTAGCCAGTCGTAGCGCCACACACGCATCGGTTGGTTGTCGTCTTCCTTTGACCAATTGCGGTACCGATGGTAACCACGGTCAGAATGGTCGAGAGAAGAGACAGGAGGCGGAGACGTTTTAGTAGATGTGCTAAGTAACAAATACCTACTTAAAACAAAGTTCGTATCTAGTATCAATCTACTAACTAGATACGAGGTTTTGAAGAGTAAGTGACAGAAATTGTAGTGAGTTTTGATTCTTACCAGGCGTATTACGTAGGTACATACATGAAATAGAGGTTACGGAACAAAAGCCGGGTTTCAAAAGATATAAATTCATTAACCTCTTTGGTCTTGACTACAGTAAAAAGGGCGGAATGCCAGTAATACGAGTAAGTGCACTGACAAACAAAGACGCTCATACATGGCAAAATCCGAGCAAACAGACCTGGTTCATAAGAGCTTCGCACAATATTTGTCTGCGGCATTGTCTTCGTGCGAAGGGTCATCTAACGGGCCTGACCGCTTCCTACATGTGGTGGCTTTTTGACATCCGCAGATGCGTTTAATGACTAATGACTGACAGACAATGTGTGGCTTAAACCACAGAAGAAACGTATAATTTGAAAGACATTCCGTTTCTCATCTCAGGCTGCAAATTAGGCTAAATGACACATATATCAACGCAACATTGATTTGTCAATATTTTGCTTATTATACTTGTTAACAGACAGAAATAATTGAAACTGACGGGATCTTTGCCTTTGAAACTTAATAAAAAAAAAATGTTGATGGTCCATTCAGACTGAGAGTCAAACCGTTGAAAAAGGAACCTTCGGCCGCTATTAATGAGAACTGTCAAAATGACAATTAAAAAAAAAACATTCTGGAAAAACCATGGTAAAGAAAAAAAAAATTACCTGTAGCTTGTAAATACTTATAGCAAGGATTATAACAAAAAATATTATGCTCAATCAAAACTTGTACCGCTTGTACCAAACCCATTGCCCATAGCACATCATACACTGCTGTTGACTACGTTGACATTTCGTCAAGCTTGAGGACGCACTAAAGAATTGTTGGAGCGTTTTTTCGGTCCATCGCGTCCACAGGAAGTCACCCCAGGTCAGTGGCCGGGCAAGGTGAAGGCTGGTGCAGTTGCGCCATAGATCGTGCCGATTGCTCGGGTTCCGATTGAAGTCTATGAAGTTTGGTCATTGGTCTGTTACATCAGTTAGATCGAGGTTTGACAACCGCTGCTACACGCACAGAAAATGAACATTTATCAATTTATCAATCGATATGCTGTTCCATGTAGCTCTCACCTTAAAAAGTAGTGCTCGTAATGCATCCTAACCTTGAACCTAAACTAATTTAATTACGTACGTCAAATGACACAATATCAAAGGAGTTTCATAATCGTATAAGACTTGCCAAACTTTCATAGGACATAGCCAATATATAAATAAATATCGGACAACCTGACACAAATCTATCTAGTCCCAAATTAAGCTCAAGAAGGCTTGTGTTATGGGTACTAGACGACGATATACGTACTTATATAGATAAATAAATATATACTTAAATACATAGAACAACCATGACTCAAGCACAAATATTCGAGTTCATCACACAAATATTTGCCCTGGCCGGGATTCGAACCCGGGACCGCCGGATTGGCTGTGTATACGACATAGCTACTCAATTGCTTCGAATTAAGAGCGATGACAGGTAGCCGTAGTTATACCAAAAGCAATTGAGTGGGTATACGACTGCCTCGCGTTCGTAACTATAGGGGTCAAATAATAATATCATGAAGAAAAATCAAACAAATCTAGCCGATGACAACTATTTCTCATTCTTTCTAAGTTGTGGTATACTTTACCTACTGTACCTCTAACTCCATCATACGCTTCACTCATAGTCAATGGTGTCCGCTGTTTCTAAAAGGTTCTGAATTCAAATTCGAACGAAGTCTATTGAAGTGTAATCTTACAGCGAACAGCGATTCTCACTTGACTGCGGTTCTGAGCCGTGGGAACTCAAACAAAGACTGGCCGGTGCAGCCTGCCTTCAAATATAACTTTCGACGCTCGATTTTGAACAGTTACGAAATAGAGTAAAGGAAGAAAGTTGTTTAATTGAATTGAATCAGGTGACACGAACATGATTGATTTCTTTACTGTCTAAATCAAATACGAGTATATGTCCGGCTGCAGCCAGTAACGAATGCATCCGTTCGAATTAAATTTTTATTCGGAAAGAAAATGCAATAAAACCGCAAAATTGTATGAATCCGGAAATCCACCAGTTTCACAGCCTGTCAATAAATAAGTCAGAACCTAACCGCCGACTTAAAAATAAGGATATTTCCCGACATTGTTTCTAGAAAGTGCAGTGTCATGATGTCATGCCTAAAGACCTTTAAACGGAGACAACCTTGCTCGCAATCAAGGGTGCTCCAGGCGCCGTTGTGGCGACCAGCTCGTGACAACCTCGACGCTTTTTTAAGATCCTTAAACGACCAATTGCCAAAGCGGAGTGACTCGCATAATTCAACTATACCACTTAAACATTATTTCTTTTCTTTGCCGTGTCAAGTGTCGTCTATTTTAAAAACCACAAACAAATCTGACACCTCCCAATAATGTCTCTTTTCGTCTCGTCACGCTCTCGACCAGTATTACTTCCCTCGTATCTCGAATCTCGAAGTTCGTACTTGGGTTATGTAACAAGCATTTACACAAGTTTGGGATTTTCTGTTTACTAGATATGTATTTTCTTCTAGCCTATTTTGTGTGTCAATGTTTTATCATAAACCTCCCTTCGCCTTGCCGCCCCTCGCTATTCTTAGCAAGTTCTCACCAGTCCTTTATCGGTATGTCCTTACTGCAAGCTATTCAATCTATGTTGGCATCTTACTACGTTGGCTATTTAAATCTATATCATACAAAATGTATATTTCCATCAGGTGATACATTGGCTATGAAAACGCATGAAGCAATATTCAAAATTTCAACAAGATTGATCTGATAGATAGATGATGTCGATTGCTTTGAGAAGAGTTCCTGGCCTTCACTGGCTCATGCTAACCACAAAGCTATTGTTCTCTTTATGAACCTTAAACGACCAATTACCAAAGACTGGACACCAATGAGTCCGTTTGAAGTTTAAGGTCGTTTTAATGCCAATTAAAACAATTTGTGTGGCATCAAAACGGTTTGGAGGAAGTGTGAAGCAAATATTTACCCATGATGTGGTGCGAATTTTCTTTGTTCATAACTTTTAACAGTTTTAACATGTAGGTGTAAACAGTTTTTGTTTGGCTGTGCTAATTATAGCCGAGGTAAAGTGTTAAAGTATTGCTGACATTTTGTTTATTTCCTTAATATTTGGGCTACATTATTTCATACAGGAAGTTTACTGAATACGTTTTTCCTCCAAATCTTAATTAATTAAGATCAGAACTGCCACCTTACTAAAGAATTCACTAGTTAAAAGTAGGCAAGAAAAATATTAATACTTAAAAAGAGAGAATCACACTTCATTCATGTTTTATAGTCTTCCTCTTAGATCCCGACTAAACCACATGTAAGTGCAACTCCATGTAAAATCGTTCAGATATCATCAAATTTGTCCACCTCAAACATTGCCAGCAATTCATTCAACTCGAACTGAACCTTGTTTATTCTCAATAAACAAACGGTCAATATCCAACCATTTTCCTTGCAACCTTGTACCGTTATCCTTCTAATAGTTCCATATTCGATTCTCTGTCATTTCGCTCAAAGTTAGAATTCCAAGTAAACATAGTACTGAGATGGGAGTATGTGGAAGTTATCGTCCTATTTCTCCCTACGCTCGGGACCAACGACATCCGATCCGTGTGGGCCGGTACGTGAATGGTCCACTTTAGTCGCCAATGAATGGGCGGCCCATTCACTCGGACGGACAATGCGTTGTTTGATACAGATTTATGTTGGCAAACTCGCATCTCAGTTGGGCGTTTGAGCAAAAATAATCATACTCCCTAAGAACTAAGGTTAAATTAGAGCAAACGATCGATGGCCACCGGAAGTTTTGAAAATAATATATGAGTTATTTCAATTCATCTTTGGAGGGAAAGTGCACTATGTCTAGAAACATGGTAATTCCATTTAGATCCTTAGATATTACGACGTCGGACTCAAAATTATTTTGTGTAATTTTTCACTGAATCCTATTTTCTTTTCAGTTGTGGCATACACAACTGTCATGCACTTTTGATAGAGTTGAAGGAATTTACTCCTGTTCATTGAGAAATTCATACATTAACCGGTACTTATTATTTTATTATCTACTTAGTATTATGGGTTACTACATGCATTCTCGATTAAAATGTCAGTAGTTGGGTAGTGTGTAAACTTAAATTTAGTTGGACCATTTTAGTTTTTGTTGTACAGCCCCCCCGTATTTTAGGTAAGGTCACTGTTTTTGACTGTTTTCAAAGCGCTCGTGATTCTAAGTAGAAAATACCTAAAATATCCAAATACAAGAAAAAAGTGGGGTGTATAAAAAAAATAACCGGCCAAGTGCGAGTCGGACTCGCGCACCGAGGGTTCCGTACAAACACTTTCCATCCCTAAGTGGTTAAGTTAAGTTTGCACCTGGTATGTATAGCGCCCCATATAAATTAGGTGCAAAGTTAGGTATTAAAAAAAAATTTATGGTTTTCGTAATTATTCCTTTATCTATGCTATAAGACGTTGCTTCGTACCAAATTTCAAGATTCTGAGTTCACGGGAAGCACCCTGTAGGTTTTGATTCCCTTGCAAGTGTCGAAAATTTGCGGCATAAACGGCTGTATCTTTTGATTGCGTTGGCTTAGAAGTTTGATTTTTTCACAGCTTCAAGGGACAGTAGACCTGAGTAATTGATATAAATTTCAGCTTCATACCTCCACGCGTTCCTGAGAAAAAGGGTCTTGACAGACGGACGGACGGACAGACGGACAACAAAGTGATCCTATAAGGGTTCCGTTTTTTCCTTTTGAGGTACGGAACCCTAAAAATGGCCCAGTTTATTGGAGCCAACTGACTGGTTCAAGTAAATGTGTCTGCCCCGAATAGAAAAGTGAGAATTATTCAAGAAAATGTTCGTATACAAACAATAATGTAATGAATGTCGAAATATATATCGTCTCAAGTATCCTTGTAATATTTAGCTAAGTTTATCTAGCGAATGAACCGTTCGCACCGCATTGCCCTTGTATTTAATTAACCATGTGATGACTGATGACTAAATAAGAAGACCATCATTAATTTGAGTACTATAAATTACAGAGTAATTATGTCGAAGATTGTCCATTCAATGCAGCCGCGACACCTTAAGAGGTGTGAAATTAAGTGTTGATGGGCCGCGCCGTGTTTGGTGTTATGGCTGTTTTAGAGATGTGCCAACTTAGAGAAAGAGGATTTTCTATTGGGTACATTTTCTCTTGTTCCCAATTTGTATGAGCCTCTCTTGAAATTAGACGGACAAGTTTTACAATACGTAGTAAACAAAAAAAAGAAGAGGCATTTAAAAAATCAATGCGTCTCTGAAAAAAAATACTCATCTAAATTATCGTAAACAAAATTATTTAGTAATAAATTAATATTTTCTTCGGTTTCCGCGACTGTCACACATTTAAATAAAACAATTTAAACGGATTATATCGCATATATCGGATTATGGTAGATATTTTAAATAAATAATATAATAGCATAAATGCCCTTCTGGCACATGTGTAACTGTCTTTACACATTAGGCCCATCTGGCATGTATGAACACCTTTATTTTAAATTAATATTTACAAAATGGGTAGTTTGCACAAATGTAACTTTGACAGAGAAAAAATGTGTTTTTCTCAGTCAACCTTTGACAACGGCACAGTATATATAGGCTAAAGCAGTATGGAAACTACGAACAAACGGTCGATACAGCGCACACACACAGACGCAAGCGTCTTCGAGGCGAATAAGCGTACATAGCAGTGCTGTCAGTCGCGCGTGGCGCATCGAGACGAGCGGTCATTGTTTGTGATTATTGCGTGTTGCGTGCGCTGTCCGCGATTTTTTAAAGATGCCACGAGTTTATTGCGTTGTATACGGCTGCTTGAACTCTGCTTCCTTAAAACCGGAGCTTTCATTTTTTAAACTTCCTGCTGATATTGAAAGGTAAGAATGCTTTATTATCACTACATTGTATAAAACAAAGTCGCTTCCTGTCTGTCTGTTCCTATATATATGCTTAGATCTTTAAAACTACGCAACGGATTTTGATGCGGTTTTTTTTAATAGAAAGAGTGATTCAAGAGAAAGGTTGATATGTATAATAAATGCATAATTTATCAGCATTGCCCCCGAGCGGAGCCTAACGGGTTGCTAGTTAATAAATAAAATGCATTTCCTTTTAAATAAATCGTTTGGTTGTTTATGTGATATTTGGTGTAAATTTTTAGGATTCCCTACCCATAGGGTAAAAACGGGACCCTATTACTTAATAAACCTCCGCTGTCCGTCTGTTACCAGGTTGTAAGTATCTTATGAACTGTGATAGCTAAACAGCTTGATTATTTTGCAGATGATGTATTTTTGTTGCCGCTTTAACAACAAATAGTAAAAACAGAATAACAACAATATTTAAGGGGGCTCCCATATATCAAACGTGATGGGTTGCGTTAACTTTGCACCTCATTTGTATCAGGCGCCATACATATCAGGTGCAAACTTAACTTAACCCGGCCAGTTAAGATGGGATACCTAAGTGTTTGTACCGAACCTTCGGTGCGCGAGTCCGATACGCACTTGGCCGGTTTTTAAGCACGCGTGTTTGTAATGGTGAAAAATAATTAAATAAGAATTGATAGCTATGAAGATTTCATCGTTATTAAACTTGTATCAATTTATTGTATTTATATTAGTTCGTGGGGTAGCGTCCAGGAAAACAACGGTTGGCGATGGTGACAAACACCATAATTCTTATAAAAGTCACAGCACAGTTTTATATGGGGAAATAATAATAACACCAGATACAGGCAGACTATGAGAAAAGTTAGACACGCGAGTGATTTCGTTCCAGTAGTGCGCGCGAACGTTGTATTATCGAATGTTCGGGAGTCGGGACCGGCCGACGCGACGGTGCTGCGTGCCGGCGCCGCCGCATGTGCCGGTGCCGCCCGCTCTCCTCCTAACCCCTCGGCTGTCCGTGGATTAGGTTACGTGCGTAAACACGTCGAATACTGCGTGTGCTATGTATATATGTATAAGTATTAATATTGTAAAGGATGACATTTAAACCATTGAAACCAATATAAAAATTGATAACAATATAATACCTAATATAAAAATTGTGGTGTGTATCCACATTAAAAAAAAGTCAAGTGCAAGTGAGACTCGCGCACCGAGGGTTCCGTACAAAAACTTCCTATCTTAACTGCCCTACAATAAATGTAAATAAAAAGTAAAATACAATAAAGTCATTACAAAATCTAAGTACATTATAAAAATTCTAACCTAGGGTGCCGCCGGCAGCGGGTGACAACCCTAGCGCGTAGGTATTTATCTTCAAAGAAGGCCTTAGTTTCCATACTGCTTTAGCCTATATATATACTGTGACAACGGTATCTGTAAAGGTACTGAAACGTCAGGGAGGCTCAAATAATTAATATACGCGATATAATCCGTTTAAATTGTTTTATTTAAATAAATTAATGTACATATAAAATATAACAAAGATGGTTGATGTTTATATTTGTCGGCAAAGGTGTAAATGCGTATTAATTTGGTTTTAACCGACAAACTTGCCAAATAAACTTTTACCATTGAAAAAGTAAGGAATAAAGAGAAGCCACATTGGCTCTACATCGTCAAGGGACGTCACACTGTTACCGCATCACTATTATCTTATTTATCGCCATCGATAAATATAATTAAGGCTCCGCGCATCTATTTCCATATCCACTGCGCTCGCGCATCGAACGCGCCTAATATAGGCCGATTCCAATATGGCGGGCACACGTGCGCTGTTTTTTCATGGCTATTGAAATAAGTTTATTTTGTTACGCTTTTCTTAATGCTAGATTCCTTGAAATTTTACTTTGTTATTTTTTGAATGACTGCGTTTTTTCTTTTGGCTTCTATTTTTTTTTCGACGGCTTATTGCGTTCGTTGTTTACGCGATTATAATATTTTTGTCGATTACTCGCCAACGGCTGCTTTCAACAAGGAGTGGTCGTGTTATATAAAGGCTTTCATTCAAAGATATCTGCTTGGGTTCGGAAATGTTGTTCATATGGTTACATTGACATTTAAGACTACATATGTCTATGGATGGTATGAGGTATGTATATGATATAGAACAATCAAGTGAGAGAGTTAAAATTGAAATGAATTTTAGT
Source organism: Apotomis capreana (assembly GCA_947623375.1). NCBI lineage: Eukaryota > Metazoa > Arthropoda > Insecta > Lepidoptera > Tortricidae > Apotomis > Apotomis capreana. The sequence goes on from OX392506.1 coordinate 24,329,648, forward strand.
GATATAGGCTATAAAACGTTTGCTCGCAGCAAGGGTCGGCAAACCCGCCGCCTAGCTTCAATTGCATGAAATACCTAATTTCCTTTATCGCCGCAACCGGTGGCCCCGTCTAGACGAACGTTTAGGGGCAAGATAGTATAAGGGTCGGGCCACGACATCGGCGGCAAGCGGGGCGGCCAGCGGCGGCAATAGGTATAAAAGATTCAAAAGGGAAATCTAAACCACGCTTCGACTTTGAAATTTTTTAAGCTGTCCGAATTCCACTTGAGAGCTTATAAATTTGTAAATATGACCCCGCAGTGTGGGACAAATGGAAGCAGGTAAGATAAAAAAACACATCTTTGTCTTGTTTCAATCCTAACTTGACGACGCGTTTGGCTCGGTTGGTAGACACCTGCCTACTGAGTCGGCGGTCCCGGGTTCGAATCCCGGCCGGGGCAAATATTTGTGCAAAATATTTGTTCTTGGGTCATGGATGTTATCTATATATGTATTTATATATATTATGTATATCGTCGTCTAGTACCCATAGTACAAGCTTTGCTTAGTTTGGGACTAGGTCGATTTGTGTATGATTGTCCCTTAATATTTATTTATTTATTTATTTATTTATAACTCACTGGAATAAGATACTTTGACACTAAAGCCATAACGGTTGGAAATTTGCCTGAGTTCCGGCCTACGGATGCACGATAATATACTTACTATACCTACGACAAATAATTTAAGCTTAGGCTGTGCCTTAACACCATGATCACTGTAGTTTCACATCTGTGTCTAGATGAAAATGCCGATGGCTGAAGTTAAAAGGTAGTATGAGCATACGAGATTTTTATCCTCTTACTACCTTTATGTTTCAGGTGTATGTTAGGTTTACCTGTGGACAATTCCCGTGGGAAAACAAATTAACGGTGCAGGACATACAAGAGTTACGATTACGACTACATATATTATGAATTTCTCGTGTTAAATGAGTTCGTCATTAGCTGAACTATTTATCGATACTCAAGAGGCTTTCGCGATGTTATTACCTGTAAACCACTGCGATGCGATGACACAAATAACCATGCAATTAGACAAAATATACTATTCATTGGTTCTATATTGCAAGGTTTTGTTTTATTAGTAGTAACACTATATTAAAAATACTAATTGAAGCGCTAAGGGGAAACCCTAGCTAAGTAAATTTTTTCAACTTTTTTTTTCTTTTCTACGGCGACAAAAAATCAGTTTCCGTACGACTATCCAAAACAGGGGTAAAATTGGTTCTCGATTATTTTTACGCACGTTATTCAGCCATAAGGCGATTTCCAACTTCAATAGTCTGTACTGTACTCGTAAAATTTTGCAAATGTGACTTCGCTAGTCCTTCCTCTTAGCCATTTATCTGTTAATCATGTTATAGATAGAGGATTGTTTTAGTTCTCTCTTTGTTTTTAATCACCAAAAAAGCTCGTGTTTCAGTATCTCTATAATAACTAGACAAGAGTACTTGAATAGGTGTGACAGAAATTTTAGTGACTTTTGATTGTCACCAGGCGATGCCTAATTGGATTTTACCGCTAATGATTGACTTAATTGAGCGACCTGACTGTAGGCTTAGATGTAAACAAATTTACTTTCGATTCTAAAGCGTTTCGATTTGCATCAAGTTGCGTAAACGTCGTTAATTGCGTGTGCTGTATCGAACCTCATATTGTCGAATAATCGATGCAAATATTAACCTTTAAAAATAAGTGTAGGCGTCGGCGGATATTTAATCATTTTAATGTACAGTCAGGTATGTTTTTTTTACCTATAGACTTTTCCCGTGTTAGGTACATAATTTAGTATATTTCGAAATAACCTGACATACAAATAATGCAATCTCCCAATGTCTTTACTCTTCTTTTTCTTGTTGTGGTGCCATATCCTAACGGATGTCGTTGACCTACGTAATTTTATTTCTATCGTATGAATTTGTATAAGCATAGAAATATGGCTATAGTTACTTTTTACGTTTCGTTACATTACAGATTAATTGAGCAATTGATAACATTTTTCATCTCTTATTTTGTGTATAGATACAAAGGATAAATAAGAAGCCGAAATAGCTTGACATTTAAAAACATAAAAATACAAAGCGCGCTGTAAAAAAGCGAAATGAGAAGGCATTATTTCATGCGGTTTGCATAGCGGTACTGTATAAATAAATATAAATAAATAAATATCAGACAACCTCACACAAATCAACCTAGTCCCAAATTAAGCTCAAGAAGGCTTGTGTTATGGGTACTAGGCGACGATATACATACTTATATAGATAAATAAATACTTAAATACATAGAACATCCATGACCCAGGCACAAATATTCGTGTTCATCACACAAATATTTGCCCTTGCCGGGATTCGAACCCGGGACCGTCGGCTCAGTAGGCAGTTGCTTAACCACTGCGCCAACCGCGTCGTCATCGTACCTCAATTGGAAGAGCAATGTTCCGATTAAACGGGGTCGTGTGTACATGGACTGCAGTGGATCGCATACAATTTTGGCTTCTGATATACAAAATAAGAAATGTGGTATTATGACAAAAATAGGATCAACATTGTTTCTGTTGCAACATTGTTCAATATTTCATCTCTCTTGCTTAAAAACCTTGTAAATCACTGTCTACGGACCTGAAACTATAATGACATAATAACACACAACTAGTGACACTGTTGCATTCTGCATCTTAATGCCACCACATGAATTAATATCGCTGACTTTACAAATCATCCACAATTATCGAATCATCAAATTGCTATTTGCCGAGATCTTTGCTTACCGTCAAATTACGACCGTTGACAGGCCATTACAATTGCAGGGCTGTCATTACAGTAATTTCTGTAAACATCGCGTGTCACAATCGTCATGATTATCTTTCGTCATTGCGATGACGAAACTTGCCCACGTTCTATCGGATGTGAACAAGAAACGCGTATTTAAATTTAGTGCCAAGGGTATGCCTGTTTAACGTAATTATAGCCTTTATTTTTAATTATTTACTAGGAGAATTCTTATATTACAAGCGGTTAATATGTATTCATAATTATGCATAATCAAAATTTGAATATAAACACGCATTGTTAATCTGCGCCATTAATTCTTGATTATGTCTGACATTTAAAACAAAAGAACGACAAGAAACGATGCCATAATTCATAATTCGAATTCCGCATCCGCGATTATTTTTTAACTGTCATCAGTTTGCCAGCCAGTTCTATCGCCTTAAAAAGTTATCAAAATATCTATGGTCCGTGTGGGCGCGGTGGAGTGACCGCTGCCCACGGCCAGTGTTGCCAGACGTTGCGACACGCATTAACGACACTGGCAACTATTTTTACAATCCATTACTGCATCGTTGATGCGCAAACAGAACTACGAAGGTGGGCAACGCGGTGGATATTAAAAACGTTACCATTTAGGGTTCCCTAACCTAACAAGGTATTCGAGTTTTTATTAGTATTTGATCAGTTTAGTTCTAAACTAACACTTTAAATCTTGACAACCATGCCAATTATGTGGGGTAAGGACCAAATTCTTTGCATCGTTGGACAATGGAAATCACAATGGAATGTGTCACACCGGAAAAAAGTAGCATAAAAAGTAGTATAAAATTGTAAATGTACGTGTACAAGGTTTGAAGATGAATAATAAATAAACATCGGGACAGGTGAAACTAAATAAAAGCTTGTAAGCACAATTGGTAACGTTGTCTTCGCTTCGACGAATTTCCGTTGTGACACGTAGCACAATGTTGTGTCACTTGTCGCACAATGGAGGCAAAATACTTCACGACCTAACCAGAAATAACAACATAGCAGCACTATCGAAGTCAAGCTTGCAAGTTCGGAGTCAGTGTTCCATTAAAATAATTGAAGAATCTACTGGAATAGCGTTGTAAGTTCCGTGTAATGTCGTCGCACAACTGGAGGTTGCACAATGGAAGAATATTTGGGACATGCATAAAATAGCCGCAAAATTTAAAATGATGAAGGATATCGAATATTAAACTATACCTGCGTCTTAACAAAACCTAAGACTATACATACAAATAAACTGTATAAGTTAAGGCGTTCGTACTTTAAAACAAAATCAATATATTCTCGAGAAAGCAGCGTACGGACATATTCATTTTGTATGGGAAATATAATAAAGATAAAAAAGTATATTTCTGAATAATTTTTTTATTAACTATTCTGAAAATCAATTCGTTTATTGATGATTGGGTTAATAGGAACTGTTATTTGGCGTGTTTTTCTACTCTACAAATTAACGATAAATGTTCTATTTTTAGTTTGAGATGAGGTGGACATTAATGTATGACAGTATTTGCAAAGAATTTGGTCCTTACCCCACGCAACCAGTGGTGCAATGATACTTTAGTTTTACTACTTTCCCACTGAAATGGTACAGTCGCCATCAGATATATTGCAGTTTATAAGGCGTTAATAAATATCTGAACATGACTTTTATTGACTGGGCGTTACAGTACCTACATGTTCAGATATTTATGAACGCCTCATATGCTGCGAGATATATCTAATGGCGACTGTACGCGAGTACCTTGCTGTGTTTTCCAGAGTAAATAGTACCTATCATATTTAACTCTATGCAAATAGATACGTCGATCGTACAGCTCCGTCATGGCATTATTTTTCGAACTAAGGATTGCTCTGTATCATACAAGTAACACTAGATATTTATAATATAATATATAAATATGTTAAAAACAAACCGTACATGACTAATTGATACGGAACCCAATACTTGTCTAATTTCGCACACAACCTTTGAACGTACTTTTATGTCGTCCCACGGCTTTTTTGATTTATCACCCGCCTAATAGGTCGTTATTTCAAAGCTAACACAGATTTTTTACTTCACTTTTAGCATTCAACGTACTAATTCTTCTTGTTTTTTGTTACAGGTAATTTTGTGCGGCTATAAGTGATTCCGATTGAGCGTCCCATTAATCTGAAGAGACAAAAGGTAAAGGTCGGAGACTTTTGACTAAGTATTTGCTTTATTTTACTTATTTGAGTCATTTTTCCGTGCGGCGATTCAATTTTTAATACATACTACCTGTCATGCAGTTTGTTACAAGTAAGTTTCTTTAATTTCTGCAATTGATAGGTATTCCAAGTACATAGGTACTGACTGGTTGCATGTTTAACCTGATTTAATTGCTATTCAATTAACCTGAATAGAAAACATTTTTATTTGAACTAAAAAGTATCAGACTGAACTTAAATTGGCGATTTCACCGGCTAGTGTACTTATTTTATATGTACTATATTGTCCCGGGATTCGTACAGGACTTTTATGTAACCAACCAAATCGAATAGTAATAACAAAATAATATTAGGAATTACGACAAATCAAAATTAGTAATCATAAAAATATGGACACGGACAGCAAAATAGCTCTGACACTTACATTATAAGTAAACAAAGGCCAGATTAAATGTCAATAACGTATTAGATTCCTTTGACATTTACTCCAAAGGACAGACCTTTACAAAACTCCACAATCCACATAATTATGTTACCTAATTTATTCACTGTTGTGCCGTATAAACATTGTGTCGACCACAAAAGCTGTGATGTCTTCATATTGGCACATTCACTGTTTGTTTATGTTTGGATGACTTGAATTTGGAACTGAGAAGTTATAGGATTATATCCTTTCTTTCTTTGGCAGACCGTTTAACGCACTCACTGCCAGTAATGCATATATACGCGTTCACAGTCATACAAGTTTGTCCCTAGGCCACACCCCCTGGCAGTGAATTTGTCAATACCAGTAATGGATTCGGGGTTGTAATGACATCCGTTCGAATTATTCCTAGCATTGGTCTCCTCTTGTCAATGCCAATGAATCCGGCTCCAATTGCTAAACATGGATGTATATCGAATAATTCACGGATAATATGGCTTAGACGATGCCGATAGATCACTCAAAATGGCCAAGCCGTCGACTATAAACATCACATACACAATCCTTTTGTTTGTTGCAATTTTATTCCTCGCAAGAAACATTCGCACAAATCTCTACAAGCCAAGTTCTTGCAACTATGAATCCGGAACAAATTCTCAGACCATAATAACAAGACTACAAAGTAACCATTGTAATTTTTATAATTAATCTAATTCTCTGCCAATTATTGGGATCATAAAACCTGCCCAATAAGGCGAGCGGCATGCAAATGTCTCCTGCTATGGCGGCCGTAACTCAACATGTGCGGTCGAAGTAGTTTTGCTAAATGGAACTAATACCAGCACGTGTTCTGTCAGTTCTGTCACGGTATTTTTTACTGTCATGAATCACTGGGGCATTTTACATGATACCTAAACTGCTTTTTATAGTGTGTAGAATGAGTAGTATATGTTAGTAATTGTTAACTAAGACAGGAGGTTGCGTACTCGTGTGTTTATAAAAGACTGCCAATAAAGGTGTGTGATTTATCAAATGTCTTATGAATTTATTTATTTTAGGATGACCAATTGTGAATACATTGCACATACAACGTAATTAGAAGTTGAGAGCCAATTACAGGTACTCACAAATAGTTAATTGCATCATGAATCATACACTTACTTAAGTGACAACGCACATCGATTTAACGACAAATATATGTAGAAACTGAACGTACATTTAACTTAACCTGTACCTGTACTTAACGTACATTCAACTTTAACTTTTAGAGCCTTTTATTTTAAACTAATACACAATAATAATACTGAATTATTAGACACATCGTAGTTTGGTCAAGGTCATTTACAAGTATATTAATTATTAGTGGAAGATAGTGTGGCATAAATTTGCGAATGTTGTACATACAATGTTATTCACCAATGGCATTGAGCCAAAGCGTAGTAGAGCCATAACAATCTCGCCAAATATACCCGCGGTCATTCAACGTTTTCATAATATTAGCCGTTTATTTTTAGTGCAGTTTTATTTATATCCTGGTTCAAAAACCTTAGATTCACGCATTTTTTGTGCTTGCAACTGTAATTCTTTAGCTCGAGATAAACATAAATTGCCAAACATAAAATAGTGTCAACCTTTGACACAGGCTGAGCCTAGTGTAGGGGACACGGCTACTTCTATACTACCTTCTGTGAGGTGTAAAAATTATCAAACAGTGTTCATTGTGCGCTTATCTTTAACTATATGGTTATTGATATGTAAAAATGACATTGTATCTTAATAATAAACGATTTGTATTTGCATTGTGTTTATTGCCAGTTAGCATACAGATATATATGTGTTTATATGTGTTGCATACTAGAAATATATGTGTTTTTGCACCTTAATTATGCCACGCTAGACAGATTTCACCTATTTTGGTGCTCAGGTAGCTGACTAACTACTACTTTTGTTACTACTTTATGTCCGACTATGGATAAGCAAAAAGACTCCTTTTTCTTGCTTAGCGGACAAAGTTAAGGGCGCCTTCTAGTACATATACATATGAATATAAAGTTCTACCGACACGTGAATACTACTTTGAATCCGGAACTGAATTCGCATCGTGTTTCCACACGGCTTTGTTTACCCGCAGATTGTCGACCTCGCCTGACTCATGCGTAGGCGCACCTGTGACTAGTCAATTAGTGTAACACTACCACATCTCCAAAACGACCTAAGTATGTTCCGCGCTCCAAAGATGATACGACTTTTTGACTTGATCGGAGTAAAAACTGGTACTCCCCTTTTGGTCAGAGCTTGAGCTGCCTCTAATCGCTTATAATCGCGATTTTTTGTCCAATTAAAATCGTGCCGAAAAACACTTCCTTAATTTGTAGGTGTTTTTGTAATCGCGTAATCTGTCAATATTGTGATTTGTGTATGATACAGTCTATCTGTGGAGTCTGTGGTGAAAATGAGTGGCTAGGAGATAGAGATAATGGACAAGCAAATTCAGTGCGGATGTCAGGCCCGCGCCATACTTAGAATGAAGGAATTTGATGTTGGTTGCTGTGGTGTATGCACTTGCAGCCTCATTTGTGTTCTACTGTATGGGGTGAGTTAGCCGTCGGACAGATGAAGTTGTGTAATAAATTGTTTTCTGCTGGATGAATGCTTTTCCTGATCTCCGACCCAAATACCTCAACAGTCATCAAGAATCGAAGGTATTCCAGGCACTAGCATTGGACCGTACTTGAACATGGTACTTGTATACGTACAGATATAGTTCACGTAGACCCTGTTTCTTACTAGCATGTCTATTTATTAGCAACAATCACTCCCCTGGTTTATGAAAGAATACAGTAGAAGTAGAAGTCTGGCTGGTCTGATCACTACTCTTGATTTGATTAGATTCAGATTTTTTAAATAATGTAGTTTGTCCCTAGAAATTTTATAGCAGTCTTGTGTATAGTAAGTAATAACGAGTATTCAAAGGGAAACGTATTAAACTTATTACATCTCCTTAGTCTCCTATTAGCCCTAAACGCACATAAAAATTTACGAGTCAACGTTTGAATCCTATTTGTTTAACACCTACTAAAGGCAATAATTACTCGGCCGATAAAATCACAATGGGGCTTGCAAAATAAAGTCTGACACTTAACGAGGCATTCTGGCGAGGGCATGCGCAATAAACATATTATTTTAATAGCGTAGTCCTCGTGGAAAGCCCTTTCTGAACGCGAATGTTTTAGCTTTTGTTTGACTATGTGTTGAATTTATTGTGGACGCTAGCCCCGCCCCGCGCTTCACACGGTTATAAATACATCAGCACGGGATATACCCATAAAATATACACTTAATCCTGTCAGGAATATACACACACGGTCATGAAAAATCGAATCAAGTCGTATACTTTGGGTTTTTGCAAAAAGACATGGCCGAGGGTTTTAATTTCTAATGTTATGATGATTTCTATCACACGTAAAGGAATATTTCTTCCTTAAAAGGCGTCATCTAACGTTTTCTTTAATGTAGTGGACTCATTGATTTTACTGACTGTAATGCCAATAATGTCCTGTCTGTGTGTGCTTTTATGGAATAAGTATATATATTTTTCTTTGTCTTTCCTTCTTTCATCTAAGTAAATACTATTGAAAATTCACACATTTAGCAAAGCAAAATTACGTACGTTTAACGAATATTCTTTCACTTGTCTTTGTACCGATGAAACTTTTAATAAATTCAGTTTTTGTTCCATTAACTTCGTAGGGTCTGTGCTATGGCCAGTTTTCTTCAATAAAATTAGGACTCGAGTCAAACCAGATCAGGTGAAGCAAATAAACTGTCCACCGTCCCACTTTAGCCACATACGCATACGAGGCACGCAGCCTTTGTGCTCGACGCGGCGCCGCCACTACGGAACTACCACTTATAAACGCAGTATATGTCGTAGAAATCCAAATAAACATATGCCCTTTTAGTCCAAACCAGCTATTTGGTATTCTTCCCACCGCGCCATCAAAGACTCGTAAATTAGCCTTATCTCAGATGCGGAATAACGGGCAATGAGCCCGGATGAGATCACATAAACAGCTTCTAGCGGCGCCCGTGACCTACAATATGGGTCACTGCCAACGCCACGATTTTACGATAATCGCTTACGAAATCATTGGCAGAACTTCAAGATCCTGTAGTAACGTCTGTAGTAAGTCTGACAAAAGCGCTGAAACCCATAAATCGTGAATCATGCGTTGGTGAATCGCTTCTATTGTGCTGATGACTCCCGCTGAGCGGGACCACTAACGTACAAAACTCAAACGTGCATCGCTTTACATAAAATGCAACTCCTTTTTGCATTCGAATCGTCTGGAGTCTGGACGCGCGAGATTTTAAATTTAGAACAACGGAAACCGAAGCGGCGCTGGCGGCGATTCGCGTTCGTTTTATTTCCGCGGCCTTCGCATGAATGGGATGCCGAGCTCATACGGTCAACGTACCTTTGGACCTTTAATAACGGATTTGTCGCTCATTAGCTTTTAGTATTCCTAATATGGCTGGATAAACAACTGACGAAAATAAGCGTCTGGAGAGTGAAAGCGACAAATCCGTGGCACGTGGCGAGGTAACCTGAGAGCCAGGAATGCGTCTGGAAGCCGTGTAAAAGTTCCAAGTTTAGGCGACATTGACGGCACAAAAACGACTTGTGTTTTTTGTACACGTTCGGTGCCAGTTTGGACATTTCGACGACGAATTTCGTACATCGAATTTCCCAATTTTTACTGAATTTTCTTTGAATAAGTTCTACTACTCGTATAATAGTATCAGAAATTTACTATGTCTTCTCTTAAGAAAGTATAGCCACAAGATGAGAACAACCCTACCGCCATTGTCATCAAAAGCGTTTCATAGTTACAAGCCTCCAAGCCGTTCGCCTTTGTACATGTATTTTTTTGTTTTAATGTATTTTTGTTTTTGTGTACAATAAAGTGTTTACATACATACAATCGTTTAATGTCCGTATCCCACAAATAATAAATAAATAAAATAACAAGAAGTAATGGATCATAAAACACGGTGTAAAAGAACCTTTCCTTAATACGAAATCATGTCTCTAATTTGCATGAAATTAGTTTTAGTACACGCTTAGCAACCCGATGATTTATGCTCCCTCATTAAACATTAGACGTTTCTGAGCGTAATCAAGATTCCTCCGATCCACAATTAGCCGTGAATGATATATCAGTCGAGTTTTCCAATTAAGTGTACTCGCATTAATCATCGGCTGTCAGCGATCATTTCAAGTCCAGACTCCTGCGCCGACCTTGCGACTGACTGCGTTTGGGGTTCCTTGGGTCTTTACAGAAAACTTTAAGCCCTACTAATACGCTATTTTGGGAAAAGGCTGTGGATAGACTAGTGTGGGAGTAGAAATCCATTAAGAGGGATGTCTCTGCGCCACAAGAGAACCAAACCACGTGAAGAAAAGCCTCTTTAGCGAATACTAAAATAGTATCGTCTTTTTTTGGGTTGATAGCAAATTTCATGATATTTTATTATTAGAAAATGATAGATATCTATTTCACGACGCGATTGACGCAGTTTGTAGTGCAACTGCCTAATGAAACGGCGGTTCGGGGTTCGAATCCCGGCCGGGGCAAATATTTGTGTGATGAACTCGAATATTTGTTCCTGGGCCATGGATGTTATAACTATATACTATTACCCATAGTACAAGTTTTGCTTAGTTTGGGACTAGTTCGATTTGTGTAAGATTGTCCCTTAATATTTATTTATTTATTGTTATTTCAAAAGAAGATTCAAAATGAGTGTTATTCTCTCTGCGGTCACATTCTTTGGGAATATTTACTTTTATGCTTAAAATCTGTGACGGAACCTTATAAAAGTAAAGTATGAAATGATTAATTCGCAGCTACGGGGCATATGACAAACGGTAGTGCGTTGTAATTGCGCGGTCGCACGGCATAATTATCATTTCAATTATGGCTTTCAAAATCCGGCGACCTTACAAGGCATTTGTTTAATTTGTGTGCAATTTTAAGTTAATTTTAATTGTATGTAATGTGGGAGCTAGAAATCATTGTTAAGTTACCAAATAACGACAGCAATCTGATAATGAAAGTTAACTAAAGGATGTAAAGAAGAATTGGAAAGATAACAGTCAACTCGTAAAGTTTACATTACAGGTCATATAATTTCAGAAATTACTAGTGTATTTTTTTAATTCGATGTAGTTCTGCAGAAACGCTCCAACCCTCAAACATTAAAAAAGTTATAATCTTAGAACTTAATGAAATATATTTTATATTTAGAGTAAGAACTCAAAGAGTCAATTGAGGATTGGAACGTTTTTACTTACGTAACTGCGTCTAATTGTCCTTTAGCATAACTAGGCTCGTGTAGTTCTAAATCAGTGGCTCCCAACCTTTTCTTGACCATAGACACGTTTTATTTCGAAGTTGTTCGCGAGGACCAAATTTGAACATACTCCTCTCTCGGCGGACTCCATCGCCGCCATATTTAAACTCCTGGCGGTTCGCGGACCACTGTTAAATCACTCCTGTGGCGCGGAGATAATCCCATTAGCTAATTAATACTCCCACTCCCACACAACGTCCGACTCACTGGTAGTGCGGGCTAAACAGCCGTGATACAGTTCAAGTAATGTTTAAAAGTGGACCACTGGTGGTTGTTGCCTACCAGTGGTTCGCCATTGGTTGGTAACACCTGTTCTAAACCCAGCGTAGAAAGCACTCGGGGCTGGTCTGTCTAGATGGGTGTGGCGTATGTTCTCGCTAATTGCCCGCTGCCGCAAAAACACTGTTTAAAAGGAAAAGTAAACTTAATTGACGAGGTTTTGCTCTACCACAAAAAGGGAGGCATTTAGAATTGCACGTGTATTAAGTTAGGACGATGTAGTAAAGCCAAACTGCATTCATTGTTAACACACAAATGTAGCGTGTTTTAATATAATCTTTTTATCGACTCTTTTTTTTGTGGAAATACCTGTTATATTGCAGTGGATCACATTTTGTTTTTCTTTCATAATATACCTTTGTGTCAATGTCAATATTTTACAGATATAACGAAAACTAGTTACGTTTCGCTCAGTTTCTGTAATTACAGCTTTTTTACAAGTTTTTAGTTTCATTTGTCCCGAAGTCCAATTGGCTCGTTTGATGCGCCTTGGGGAGCAATTAAAGTTTAAAACATTTGGCAATAATGGTAAATACCCGATTACATTTACCTACTCAAGTTGCTGGAATAATCCAATCATTTGCCTACTAGGTATACATGTTATATTGAAAAACCTTTGTGGGCATATCCAAATGTTCTTGACTGTCGGAATGGGATCGAAGGCCGAGAAGGCATCTGATACAAGGGCGAATAGAAAGCAAGTCCTTTGCATATGGAATGCCTCGATACACGCATACTTTTACTAGAACAAGGAGGTTTAAACCGACTAGAACGAGTTGGAGTACTAATGTTGCTAGAATAACAAAGAAGTTATATTTTTGAGATATGCTGTCATTGTACACTGTACTTTTTTGTCAAAAAACTTCAATCTCGTCAAGAGGATTCAAATGAGTCCAAAATCGAAAGGGTATCGTTTTATTACAGAGCTTTCATAACCTGGTATCTGACTCCATCAATAGATCAACTCCATGTGATAATAATATTATATTACGTTATCATCTAATTTACAAAACTTCAGCACATTTGCAACCCGGAAGGGAATCAAATTTTACAGATATACTGACGCCGGGACAGTTAAATCTGGACTCTGGCAAACAGTGGAAAAGTTTTACGTACTCTTATACGGATGGCTTTCTCCAATACTCGCAGGTTCCTGGGGACTGGGGTTCTTTGTGCGCTCGTGAGGTCAGCCGATACGATCAGCCCCCCGCCCCGCGGAGGTTATCGGGAGAAAGTAGGCACGACATGAATCCGCTATCTTTGTGGGACTTTGTGTGCCCGAATTTTAGCCCGAGGTAGTTCACAACTAAATTGATAAGTGGGAACTTCTTGTATCTTATTACGTTATAAATGTTTGGTGACAAGTTGTCACTGACAACGATAATTTCACGTACCTTGGCGATGCCGCCATAGGTCCGTTGTGGTGCAGCTACCTACAAAACCCTGGGTTCAAATTCCAGCAAGGACAAATATTTAGTATGGGGTTTTGTCTCGATCCGGAAAGGTATACACAACGGCAATGGTTCTAGAGAACGCAAGTCTACTCTGGAAGCTGTAACACTTTCACTGAATGTATTCAACCAAAACTAGTATCTAATTAAGATCCATTAAAAACCTCTGAAACCACACTGTTACTTACTCTTTCCAAAATTCACTCAATTGTATTCGAATTGAGGTTGTAAAGTGGTGTCCAAAGTTGCTTGAAAAGTATTTACTTCCGTTCTAGTACTTTTGCGAGAATGTATCTTCAACACAAAAGCACAGGGTTGGATTTGTTAGTAGATTTACTGAAGAATTAAACCTTTTTGAAGACTCTTCATTGGTGTGTATGCAAAAGGCCGTAACCGTCTTTTATCGCCGTAACTAATAAGATGTGCTCTTTCGTGTAATGTAGTTTTTAGAGTAAATTCCGAGCGGCGTGGGACTCGCGCGCATTCTTGCCTTTTCTCCCGCCATTGTTGCGATGTTTATGTGGACTGACGACCTTGGAACAGCTTTCTTTGATGTCTTGTTATGTCTTTTATATTCGTGTTCCGGAATTCGGTGTCTTACTCATGTCAACGATGTGTAGTATAATATGTTCAATCAAAAGAGACTGTAGAATATGTTTCTGTAGAATTGTACCTAATATTGACTGTCCGAGAACGTAGTCGAAACTAGTCTGGCTCATTTAGGTATTGAAATTTTGCACAAAATTACATTGTGTTAATATGAATAGGACAATACGTAAAATTATTAAGGAAGCTTTTTGATAAGAGATTTTCGGACGATGACACACTGACCTATTCAGTTCAAAACGCTATTGTTTCACGTGTGAAACTGCCTTTATCTAATTAGTGAGTAGCAGCCAACTAAACTGTAACACAACCATCTATTTGCATTCTTCCGTTTCCAGGCCAAGTTGTGAAGTATTCTTTGATTTAATTGTACCTCTTTACATGCTAACCCAGTTATTTCCGGAAGAAGCTTAGAGGTTGTGAAACAGAGATGGGTGCTAATGGGAAAAGTGAGTTTTCCCGGGTATTTGACCGTTTATACCCAAATTACTACATATGGGGTAGAGTGGGTATTTACCCGGGGAGGATGGGTTACACCCACGAGCGCCCGTTTTTAGTTGTGTAATTTATATTATATACACGTACAGTAATGGTTCATTGTCCCTGGTTCATGACTGTCCCGTGTATTATATGGCCTGCACAATTGCATGGCCCACTTGTGAATGAATTCATTTTTAAATAGGCCATGCAATTGTGTAGGTACACGGGACACTCATGAACCAGGTTGTAGTTCATCACACTCCTACCAAGATCGAAATCTATGACCGCCTGTTTCCCAGGTGTGGCAACTTCGCCCCATTCCAACACAAGTTACATGATCATTAAACAAATCGATCATGAATCAGCCGCTAACCAACGCGCGGGCGCAGCCGCGGAAGCCACATTACCGCCCGCGCGGTGGCTTTGACTCCACATAGCCTGTACTTAGGCTTACTTAGCCAGGCTAAGCTAACGAGCATATTAATGTATCAATCAGTGCTGAGCCTTCCGCATAGGTTTCTATGAATCCCGTGGGAGTCTGATTATTTGCAGGGGAATGTATGATGGTGGGAAAAGGTTTGGTCACTTTATACGACATGGACATGACGCTTTAAGACGGTTAAAGCGAAGCGAGGAAGACCAAGAATAAGCTGCATAAATCAAGTATAAGAGACGGTAGACGTCATATAGTATAGGGAAGTCCGTGCGGTGGCAACGGAAGGCGGAAAGCTACATAGTCTTCATACTTCATCAGCTATACCGAGTTTGTCCTTTAAATTCATGATGATGCCTCAAATAGACGCCGCGGTCAGCTCTATGGTAATGCAGTTACCTACGAAGCTGGCGGTCCAGGGTTTGACTAGGATCTAGTGCTCATAGAAAAAGTATTGCTTGATTTGTTTAAGATTGGCCGCTAGCAAAAATTTCTCGGCTGTAACTGATTTCCACGTTCATGTCGCAAACCCTTCACAAAATCCAATCCTGAAAATCAACAGTTTAATATTTTGTTTAAAGACCTGCAAATATTCATTGCAGGCTAATACATATCTTAAGAAGAACATTAGCGTCTCTGGCGGAATCTGGTTATAAATATCAAGTTAATTGTCGATTGTTCTCATATTTATTTACCTACCAGTGCATTAGAGGCACTTACTGGCCAGTTCCGCGATTTACATTCAGATTTATGGTAATCCAGGCGTTGGTGGGCGATATGGCTAAACGATACTATTTGTCTAGCTGCGTCTTATTGGTTTGATCTAGACTTATTGATTGTTGCGATAATCGTAGGTTACTGACTGCATACGTCGTAGACATTCGGTGTCATTCGGTGACATTAGTTCGATTCATTGACTTCGTAACAAATGCTTGATGCGAAAATGGTTTTTTTATTATAATAATAATAATAATAATAAGAACCTCGTGAAAGCCGAGAAGGACAAACTCAGCAAGTACCTTGACTTGGCTCACGAGGTGACCGCCATGTGGGATGTTGACTCGACGATCATTGTCCCGATAGTCGTTTCGGCGAACGGTCTTATAGCGAAGAGTCTCGACAAACATCTTAAGAGACTCTCGCTAGATGGCTGGATCAAGGGTCAGATACAGAAGGCGGTACTCCTGGACACGGCGCGCATTGTCAGGAGGTTCCTCTCTCTGCAGCCCTAACCGCCGGTAGCCTGGGCCCTGCCCCGTTGCCGGCGGCACCCTAGGTTAGGTTTTTTTTATAATGTGTTTATATTTGTAATGTATTTTTTATATTTTACTTTTTATATAAATTTATTGTAAAAAATACCTATCCTAAGAAACAAGATTAAATGAGTGAATAATAATAATAATAATAAATCATTTATTTCAGACTATTGTCCATAAGATTGTTAGTGTCAGTACAAATAGGTAACTTATTCTAATGTTAGTATACAAATTGAGACAAGACAAACAGACTAAATAAAATTTAAAAAAATCCACGATTTATCCCACGATTGTGGTATGCAAATTCTGCCAGCGGGCGAGCATAGGAGCATCACCGCGCTCTGTAAACACGCTCAGAATGATGTTGGGGCTGCCGCAGTCGGCACATTAAGGACGCGCACCTTTTGCGCATTATCGCCGAGAAGCTGTCAATTATAGCATCCGAAATCTAAACTTCAGCGATCTTTTGTATTTAAATTAAACGATAGCTTGTCAAGTTAATGCAGCTATAATAGCAAACGTGGAAGTAAAGATTTACCTGTTACTGAATAGGCTGTTACTGAAACAGCGAGCTGTATCTTAGACCCCCATAGTCACTTGCCATCAGGTGCTACTGAGGTCAATTGCCGGTCAGTTTACGAATAAAAAATAAATTTGGCATGCAGTTCACTTGACACTACAATAATTTTGGAGAGGATCAATGAGGGATACGGAAAGGTGGCCGTAAGAACTTCTAAACGGCACAAGATAAACTCATCGTATTTTGGGCTTAGAAATTAACCTTTGTATAAGAAAGTACAGTCAGCAATAAAAGCATCTTTCATAAAAAAAAACATATGTCAAAAACTTATTTAACGGAAACTTAGCTTTGTTTCTACGCAACCGAGGTACTAGTCTTAGGTTTGTGAGCGACAGCTAAAGGACTTGGTCTGGGTGCTATTGTGCCTCCAGACATGTAGACTATTGCAGACAGATAATTGGTGTTATAAAGCGATGCTCGTTTGTTATTCGCGCTTCAACGAATTGACCTTCGATGTGAGAATTGTTTGCATTTTCAGGAAGAAGTATAATATAGTAAGCCGTAAAACATTTTGTTGTTCTCAGTTTTACGGAACGGTGACGCTTTAGTACAAAATAGACTTCAAATGCCTGAAATTCTCCTAAATATTGTGTGGTATAATTAAGAAATTGGTAGAAGAAACTTATCGTGCTATAAAATACGATACGAATATTGCAGTCACTCTCATCTTCATCTAGTAGAGAAAATATCGTAAGATATGTTTCTTGACATGTTTAGCAGCAAAAAGGACATAAATCATGAACATAAGCGTATGTGATAAGTAAATAAAATACATTTAATTGAGAAAAAAATACATTAATGATATTCCGCACCTTGTCTACTTATACGCTAAAACTTGAAAACAAAAGAAACCACATAAAATCGGCCACTCATATCTTGCGCACGCGTCGCACCTGCCTCACTCCCCATTAAAACACGCTCGCATTTAAAAATCACAATCTCACAACATTTTGCACCTGCCTTTTGCGCCACATACAAAAAGGCATATATCCTGTAAACATCCATGTATTTAGGCTCTTTTAATTACATTCCATAAGTTCCATAACCTTCTCGATTGAATAAGGGCGGAAGTGCAGCGGGATGTAAAGGGTGTACGTTGTTTTGGATTTGCGGAGTAGAATAGTAAGAATGTTAATTAATCCGATTTGCATGGCTCGACACGGTGGTCCGGGTATTGACGGTGAGCGTGCCTGGTCCGTGTTAGCATGATACTATGTTGCTTGCTGGATAGTTCACTGGTTTAGTGCAGGGGTTCCCAAACTTCTATGAATTCACGCCTTCCTTATTATTTAGACAAGCCATACCAAGCCAAGTCCCTGTGACTTTTAAAGTGTATGAAACATTTAATGTCATATTTTTCTTTTTAGCAAAATGCAAAAAAATATTAAAAAAATATTATTTGAATGTGGGTACACACCACATTTTTTTATATTAAACCATTGATAGAAAGATCAATGCCAAAAGAAAAAAGGTGCCGGGTTCGATTCCCGGTCTCTTCAACCAGATTACGCATTCCAACTTTTCGAGCTTTGATCTTTGTGTCAATGGTTTAAGGTAATATTCTCAGCTTTTTGGAAACTCCGTAATTTTCCCAGTAACAGGCTCGTGGCCCTTGGATGGTCGCACAGTTTGAAAATCCCTGGCTTTGTGCGTAGCTTACTTGGGCACACTCCTGTGCATGTGAAAGCTACGCCAATTTAGGATATACATTCTTGGCAATTAGTAGGATAGTTGTGTTACAAATAGTCTTGATAAATATGGCTTTTAGTCAGAGTTGTGGGGTTTGTATGGTATCGTAGACGGGCTTTACGACTTCATATTAATGCCTTGAAAGCGTTAGAACCTGAGTAAGCGTTTATGACCGAAAGCGAATATACGGCCGAATTATGATTTGGCTGGTCACTATTGTGAATATATATATTGCTAAATCTAAAACCATAGCAGTAGACCCAAACAATCCGATTAAGTACTTAATGTGTGAATAACAGAAAAACAATGCGACGTTTTTTTCAATAGCTCAGTCAGACCTGCCCGTCTAGCACAACTACGCTTCGCGACTCTTGTCTCGTGAGATAGCATCGCCCGTCACTCTCTCACAGTACAGTAAAGAAACAGATACGTAATATTTCTCGCGCCAGAAGGAGTCGCGTATCACAGTTGTGCTAGAGGTGCTGTACGTCTAGCATAACTCTGTCGCGCGACAAACACTACCTGTCCCTTTCATTTCAATACCGTGCGAGCATGACAAACAGATATGCTAGCCCCGCTGGTGTTTATTCAACGTATTGCCTAACATCAGATAATCGGGCGGTCCCGTGATGTTCCAGTTTACGCAACACAATAAATCACGGAGTCTCCGTACTGTTGCGCGCGCGCAAGATAACAGCACTGCGGAGGACGCGGACACAGGGCACGGGTGTTAGCGTTTCAAGATCAAAATTATAAAGTTCCTTTTGTCGATAACCGCGTCCTTATTACCGACCGAGCACTTTATAAACATTGCACAACCACACACAATTCGATTTAAACTAAGAGTATGGGTAATAGACGGCGATAGCATAGTAATATAGATAAGCACTTAAATGACCCTGGATCATTATTTACCGAGATTCGAAGGGGTCAGTAGGCTCTACTGTACTAACCACTGCGCCAAGTTCGAGCATGGCTCGCGATTCCCGCTCGGCCGGTGGAGGCGCGGGTAGTGGGATATCCCACCAGAATATATTGAGATTTTTTAATATGATATTTAAATACGTTTTCTTTTGTTTTGATAGTGTATTCTAGGTCTCATATACAGAAAATTAGGGATTTCAGGACCTAAATATTCTGTTCCCTCTTCAACAACCATATGCCCTAAAAACTAGCTGCGATTAATTTTTGACCACAGGAGAGCCGATTTTTCTTTTGTCGCCTGCGGACCCAATCGCTTCGACCTCTAAATTGTACCAGCATTATAATATCAGATAGCGTTTTATATCTAATCTGTGGTGGCGTAACGGTTGGTTCGCGGCTAAATAAGATTTATGTACCAAGGCAACAGTATCCCAACGTACCCACAATACCCAGTACGGTATTTGACTGTATTGAAAATAAATTGTATCATTGGAATCACTAAACACAAATTCAGGAATACACGGAACCAAATAAACTACCTACTGTTGGACATTATATTATTTGGAATTAAACAAAAACGAAAAAGAAGACTAGTTTTGACTTCTGAGTTTTTATGACGTCACAAGCCAGTATCTTCATAGAGACTTCATACTAACAGATCGTTTTTGACATTACATAAAGAGTAGCTGGTTTGAGCTGTCATCAAATACCGTATTTAAGGCTGGCTACTGAATGCATGCAATGCGGCAAATCACATGTTACATATTCAACAGTGGTTGAACCTATTGGGTCATAGTCAGATTTAGGTTCGAATCTTTCCTCTGGACATGAGCGAAGTTAAGGATTCCAAGGCCTAATTTTCTGCTAAAACTCGTATGAGAATAAAGAACTTCCCCTTTCCTATAATCCGATGTAATAACAACATAACTTGGATTCATACAAGCTCTTAACTTGACCACCGGAGGAACGACTTTTGTATTTTAACTGACTATGACCCATTTGTTAATTAATACGAAGTAATAATTTTATAAGATTTTATGTCTTACTAAAATAAACTTACTTGTATAGCTCAAACTGTTCTCAGATTTCATTGGCTGCGGGCGGGTCACATTGCTCGTAGATCGGTAGCAGAAAGGTTCTTAAGTAGCGACTACGTCCCGGACATCGCAGTGTAGTACGCCTCCAGATATAAATAAAAAATCATAAGCATATGTATAGAAATTCCAAATAAAATAATCGCTAACCTATGTATACTGAATTGCTGTATGCACATACATATATACCTATAAGCATATTCATCTACTGTAACAAGTTCGCAGTCCAAGGAGATCGAAGGCCGGTCATCTCACTGTTTATAGCAATTAAACGCCGGCAAGGTCGTCGCGTTTCGAGCTCCTTATCCACACATGACCACGATACAAATATCTATTGAGCAGTATAAAGACTGCAGAAAAACGCTCTAAAGTGATTTTCACGCGATTGATTTTTTCTGAGTTCTCGAGTGGAGACCACGACTCGGCAAGCGTAGTGTAGGACGCCCTCCGGCCAGATGGACCGACGACCTGAAAAAAGTGGCTGGTGGTGACTGGATGGCGAAAACGGGAGATCGGGCCATGTGGCGAACCCTGGGGGAGGCTTACGTCCAGCAGTGGACTGCAATAGGCTGAAATGATGTGCAGTGTCTTGTTTAAATGAGTCTCAAACTTAAAACATAAGCTGTTTTTAACGTATAACCCTGCTATATCATTAAATATACAGGGTGTATATTTTTTTATTCATACAAAAGGATATACATACTTGTATACAATACAATGCTGATGCAGGCTGTCCCTTGCTAATTTAGTGGCAAGTGTGACGACCGCCTTGCTTCATTCGTGGTGCAGAAATAACCGTAGCGAGGACAATGGCTAAATGATAAACGTTTGATTTGGTTTTTAGTAAATAAAACTTATTATATTATTACCTGATGAGAGATAGATACATGTGGGTAAATTAAATCCTGCTCCGAGGAGCAGCTTATATTAACTATGACTAATGTCACGCTAAGTTGTGTCACCAATGCAAATATAGCTAAGGTTATATTGACTTGGAAGACTGTCTCTCCATTAACGAAAATCCTAGACATTCCTGTAAATTATTTTATATTTATCTTACCAATACACGGCCGTTTATACGCAATCATTAGACTGCCGACTATCTATATATTACAATACAATCACGGTAAGACATCCCAGCGCGACCAAATCGGGCTTCAAATATGATTATTCCACATCGGCTCCTAAGCGAGATGCCTTTTTAGTACTGACGCCGGCGCCGCGCTTTGTGGCTGTTGAATACAACCAGCAGCAACAGTACCTTCGCCAACATAGATAGAAATGATGCACCATAACCTTATTTTCTTCTTAATAGAGTCGCATTCTATTTTGAATTTTTATTTTGTGTAGCTACTTTTGCTGGTGATTGTGTGGCAGTTAGGACTAGTGGGATACAGGTCCTTCACCGCGCTATTATGAAAGAAATTATGAGTATTTGTTATCCTCGCCTCGCTATTACGAGTATTACATCATGAAATTGTAGTCTGAGCG